>CM057830.1:33416746-34016746 GCA_030068075.1 Paguma larvata
TTTAGGTCAATTTAATAGAGTCAGATTCACTCTGAGACAGTGACAGAACTGGGGTTCTCAGGCTGGAGGGCTGAGGCCTAGATTCTGTCCTGTGGTCAATTCCCATGATGGATCCCACCTCTAAGATGCCTCGGAAGACAGCCATTAATTAACATGCCAATCTAACTTTCTTTGGAAACTTCCACACTCCCTGAAGACATGTTTTGTAAACACAAGATTCTCCAAATATACAGTGAAATCACATACAGGGGCACCTGGGTGGCTCCGTTGATTTAAGCGTCAGACTCTTGAATTCGGCCTAGGTCATGATCTCACGGTTCGAGAGTTTGAGCCCCGCATCGGGCTGTCTGCCCTCAGCACAGAACCCACTTTGGATCCTCTGTCCCTCTCTCTATCTGCCTCTCCCATGCTCGTGTTCTCTCTTTCTCTCTCATAAAGAAAACATTAAAAAAAACAAAACAAAAAGAAAACCCCATACAAATGATTCCTCCTGAGTCAAAGAAAGATACACCTTCTCAAGATTCAAAAAAGCAAACCAGATTTCTCAAACCTTTTTACTGTAAAATATAACACACAAACATACAACATCAATGTTCAGAATATGGATAATTATGAAATGAACACCAGCGAAATAACCACCACCTAGGTCATTGAGAAATGGCCAGCACCCCCACTTCCTTGTGCGTGTCCCCTTTGGACACGTCCCCAGCTCTCCCACCCCGTACGGAGGTTCCCACTATTGGATTTTTATGATAATCATTTCCTTGCTTTTCTGTATACTTCGAACGCCTGTGCCACATCCCTAAACAATATACTTTCTTGGGGCGCCTGGGTGGCTCAGTTGGTTAAACGTCTGCCTTCGGCTCAGGTCATGATCTCACAGTTCGTGAGTTCGAGCCCCACGTCGGACTCTGTGCTGACAGCTCGGAGCCTGGAGCCTGCTTCCGATTCTGTGTCTCCTTCTCTCTCTGCCCCTCCCCTGCTCATGCTCTATCTCTCTCAGAAATGAACATTAAAAGACAAAAAAACAAAAACCAATATACTTTCTTTTTGCCTGTTTTGCAACTTTACATACATGGAATCACATGGTTCACTTCTTATTTATATTTATGTATAATGTAATATATGTGATATATAATGCATATTATTCATATTTCTTAATTTTCATTGTGGTATAGGACCCCGTTGTACAGAATAAACCACAATTTGTTATCCATCCTATTGTCAATGAACATTTAAATTGCTTCCAGTTATTGGCTATTATGAATAGTGAACAAATGAACGTTAGGAACATTTCACACATGTATTCTGGCACCTGTAAGTGCATATTCCTACAATATTTAATCCAAGGAACGGAACTGCTGGGTCACAGGGCATGTATATCTTCAACTTTAATAGATTAGGCAATGTTTTAAATAATTTCTTTGATGTTTTCTTTATTTTTGAGAGAGAGAGAGAGACAGACAGACAGAGCACCAGTGGGGGGGAGGGGCAGAGAGAGAGGGAGACACAGAATCCGAAGCAGGCTCCATCCAGGCTCTGAGCTGTCAGCACGGAGCCCGATGTGGGGCTTGAACGCACAAACGGTGAGATTCTGACCTGAGCCGAAGTTGGATGCCCAACCGTCTGAGCCCCCCAGGCATCCCAGCTAGGCAATATTTTTTAAAAAAATCATTGTAACTGGGGCACCTCGCTGGCTCAGTCAGTAGAGCGTGCGACTCTTGATCTCAGGGTCGTGAGTTCAAGTCCCACGTTGGGCACAAAGCTCAGTTAAAAATATTTTTTTTTAATCATTGTACCAATTTATGCTCTTACCAACATGTTACGAAAGTTTCCATCGATTCGCATCCTTGTCTACACTTGACATGGTCAGACCTTTTAACATTTGCCAATCTAGCGGTGTGTTGTAATTTCCCATGGTTTCAAATTTGCATTTCCCTAACTACTAATGAAGTTGAGGGTTTATATAATTTACTGGCCTTTTGGGTTTCCTCTTCTGTAAAGTATCTGTTCAAGCCCATTTTTCTATCAGGCTGACTTTTTCTTTCTTCCTTTTTTAAATGTTTATTTATTTATTTTGAGAGAGAGAGAGCACGCAGGGGCAGGCAGGGGAGGGGCAGAGAGAGAATCCCAAGCAGGCCCTGCGCTGTCACACGGAATCGTGAGATCAAGACCAAGGAGAAAAAAAAAACCAAGAGTCGGACGCTTAAATGACTGAGCCACCTAGGCGCCCCAGGCTGACTTTTTCTTATTGATTTGTAGGAGTAATTTATGTAGTGTGGATACAGCTGATCTTCTATTTTCCCATTTTGCGATGTGTATTTTCTTCTTTTTTTTAATGTTGATTTATTTTCATGAGAGAGAGAGAAGGGGGGAGGAAGGGCAGAGAGAGAGGGAGACAGAGGATCCAAAGCGGGCTCCATGCTGACAACCTGATGTGGGGCTTGAACTCGCTAGACCACAAGATCATGACCTGAGCTCAAGTTGGACGCTTAACCCACGGAGCCACCGAGGCGCCCCTTGTGGCTGGTATTTTCATTTACCTTATGTTCTTTTTTAATCGATTTTATTTTTTAGAACAGTTTTCAATGACAGAAAAACCGAGAAGATGTACGGCGAGTTCCCGTATGCCTCACACCCAAGTGTTCTGTTATTATCATCTTGCACGAGTACGGCACATTCGTCACAATCAATGAACCAATATTGAGATAGTATTAGGTAGAACTCATAGTTTATTCAAATTTCCTCTTTTGGTTGCTGGATCCCATCCGGGAACCTACATTGCGTTGTCGTGTCTCCTTAAGCCCCTCTTGGCTGTGACAGTTTCTCAGACTTCCCTTGTTTTTTTATGAACTTGAGAGTTTTTGAGTACTTGTCATCAGACGTTTTGTAGGATGTCCCTCAACTGGGATTTGTCTGATATTTTTCTCACGATTAGACTGGGGTTCTGGGGTTGGGGAGGTAGGCCATGGAGGTAACGTGGCGTTCTCATCACATCGTATCGAGAGTACACACGTGGTTTGTCACTATTGCCATTGACCTCGATCACCTGGCTGAGGTAGTGTTTGTCAGGTTTCTCCACTGGCAAGTCCCTCTCCCCTCACCCCCTACCCTCCCCTTTCCCATTCTGTATATGGTATCTTTTGAAAAGAAATTAAAAAAAAATTTTTTTAATGTTTATTTTTTGAGAGAGAGAGAGAGAGAAAGACAGAGACAGAGTGTGAGCAGGGGAGGGGCAGAGAGACAAGGAGACACAGAATCCGAAGCAGGCTCCAGGCTCCACACTGTCAGCACAGAGCCCGAGGTGGGGCTCCAACCCACAAACCGTGAGATCATGACCTGAGCCGAAGTTGGACGCTTCACCGACTGAGCCACCCAGGTGCCCCCGAAAAGAAATTCTTAATTTTAATTGAGTGGGGGCTGCACGGTCCGGGGGCACGGCATGATCTTGGGCTCCACGGGGCTCCCCGACGGCTGATTTGCAGGGACCAAGCCGTCTCAAAATGCTGCCTCTGGGATCGCTCGGAACTTGACTGCTGAAATTAATGGGTCGGGGGGCAGAATTAGGGAAGCAAATTGAACTATGTATTCTTTTCAAATCTTACTCCCGGACCTCTCCGTTTAAAATTCAACAGCCAAGCACCAGCCATCTTGGTTTACTGAGTCGTCTCGAGAATCCTCCCTCCGGGTGATGAATGACCGGAGTCTTGGCTGTCTGGCCTGCGAGGAGCGGTGTGATGAACGTGGGGGAGGGGGCCTCTTTTAGCCTAAATGCGGGTCATTACTTCCTGTATTACCCTGCCACACGGACATCCACCTCTAAATGCTTCAATGAGAAAGTTAACCGCACATCCCTGATTGTTTACCGAGCGCAAAAGATTGCATCGGAAGGGCTACATTGAGGGAGCAGAACTGCTGACGATTCAAAACGTGACCTTGGGTCCACACGCCCTTCCCCGGGTTTCAGTCTCTCGCTCTGTGAAACAAAGAGAAAGCTTCCTACTGTGCTTATCTTGCTGAATCCCGAGGCTAGAAGCAGCAGCGATGCCCCTTGGAGACCTCGGAGGAAAGGGGACTTTAAAGGCTAAGCGATTCACCCCTCGCTCCAAGAAGGATGCTATTTCTCAAGACACAGAGTATGGAAAGATGGCAGGACCTCGAGGTCTTCTTGCGGGGAGGAGCGAGAAGAGGGATTTATTTTATGTTCCTGTCTATTTGGAACATTTTTGGCTTTCTTCAGATGAAAAGAAATACGAAGGTCCTAGGACTCTTTCAAGAACAGAAAAATTCACTCCTTTTCCTGTTTCTTTAGGCTGGATGAAATGGCGGGCGTTCTCCACTCTTAGCTGACGATGCCCCTTAAATAAGGTTTATTTTTTCTTTCAGGGCCTTTGGTTAAGAACCTGTTTTAGGATATGCAGCAAGATGGACAAAGAGTACAATTTTAGTTGATGTAAAGAGAAATGGCTCCATCGTGCTTAAAAATGAATTTTTAGGGGCACCAGGGTCGCTCAGTCGGTTAAGTGTCTGACTCTTGGTTTTGGCTCAGGTCATGATCCCACGGTTTCGTGAGTTTGAGCCCCACATTGGGCTCTGTGCTGACAGTGGAGCCTGCTTGGGATTCTCTCTCTCTCTCTCTCTCTCTCCCCCTCTCCTTCTGTCTCTGCCCCTCCCTCTCTCTCAAAATAAACTTTAAAAAATTTTTAAATTAATTTTTTAAAAAATCATTAAATTCTTATTTATCTTTTTTTTTTTTCCCCCAAGCCAGTCATTTCGGAGTTGATGCTTTGGAAATTAGCTGCTGTAGACATTTCGAGTAATCTAATCATTTCACATTTCTAAGGGAAAAATATCCCTTCCCCTTACAGATTTCTTTAAAGTCACTTTTGTGCAAATTCTCCTCTGAAAGAATGCAAATTTGAGAGTCAAGAGTTTCCTGAGGCGGAGTGAAGAGCCGCAGATTCCATTCTGTCAGTTGAGAGTGGCTTTGGTGAGTATCATGGGTTCCGTAAAGTTCAAAACTGAGTATTCGGGGAGTGTTCTGATTGCAGTGTCGAGTAGGGCACGTTTCTCCTCGTTTTTCCTCGTGTAGGTCTGCTACCTGAACAACTCCTGGGATCACTGCTTCCAACCCAGCTCCTTTTTTTTTTTCCCATCAATTAATCCCAGAAAGAAAATGGAGCCGGGAAACTGTAAACAGTAGGGCATTCCACCCCTCCCCCAACAAGTCTGTCTTGCTTTTGTACACTTTACAAAGCTCAAATACCTTCAATGGCTCCCCATTTCCTGCCAGTTGATGTGTAGTTCTTTTATTTAGCGTTTAATATTCTCAACAAACATGTGCATAATTGAACATTTTAGCTCCCTGTGCCCCCGCCCCATATAATCTCTTCTTTCGTTAAGTCAAACAGTTAATGCTCAACCTGCCAGGCTTTCTCTGTGCTGCCTCTTGCGGTTTTTGCTACCGGCCAGAACCTCCTCTTCTCCTGTACTTGCATATTGAAACCACAAACGTCTTTCGAGGTCATGGGCCGGGGCATCCTTTTCTGACCTTAGGGGTTAAACTGTGTCACTTCTTGCAAAAACAAAACAAAACAAAACAAAACAAAACAAAAACTAGGCAAAACCCTGAAAAGTGGGAAGAATGGATCCAGGTGTGATTAGTAGATCTAGCCCTCACCTAACACTCAGCAAACGAAGGAAGTAATTAATATTCTTGTCCCATCACTCCTGATGATAGGAGAGTCTTAGGCGCTAGAGCTGCCAGATTTAGCAAATCGAGATACAGGATGCCCAGTCATATGTGAATTTCAGATAAACAATAAATCTTTTCTTGTCTTCCTTCCTTCATTTCTTTTTTTTAAGTAGACTTCACGCCGCATGGTGGAACCCGAAGTGAGACTTAAACTCATCATCTGAGAACAAGACACAAGCTGATATCAAGAGGCTTAACCACTGAGCCACCCAGGGGTCCCTATGAATACTTAAAAAATTTTTTTGAAGTTTATTTATTTATTTTGAGAGAGAGAGCGCACAAGTGGGGGGAGAGGCAGAGAGAGAACTCCAACCGGGATACACACTGTCAGCGCTGAGCCCAATGCGGGGCTCAAACTCACAAAACCGTGAGATCAGGACCTGAGCCGAAACCAAGAGTCGGGCACTTAACTGAGCCACCCAGGCGCCCCCGAATACTTTTTTTTCTTTAAGTATAAGCATGTCCATGAAATATTCAAGACATATTTATACTAAAAAGTATTCGTTGTTCATCTGAAATTCAAATTTGACTAGGCGTCTTGTATTTTATCCGGCACTCCTGCTTGGAGGGCCGGGTTCCGAGGCGCCTGGCTTCCTCCCAGCAGGTGCTCAGCATCTGTGCAATTGTTAGAAGGAAATCCAAATCAGCCCCGTCGCTTCCCCAGCTGCACTCGTAGCGGGGCGGAGCCACGCGACCAGGAAAGACAGACACCCCGGCTGGAGACCGTCACCAGAGACTGGCCAAGGGGTCGGCACCTGGGAGCCAGCCCCACCCTGTGGGCGCTCAAGATCCCTCGACCGGCTCTGTCATCTCCCCCGTCCCAGACCCCCTGCCCTCCCCTCGATCTCGTGACTGGTGGTCACGGGCCGGGGGGCGGAGCTGCCCGACTCTTCAATCGCTGCCTACCATTGGCAGGGCCTTCCATCCATCACGTTGGGCCCCGCCCAAGAGGCTGACGTTCCCCCAGCCTACGTCTCTCCCGCAGGCCGCGACGTAGCTGGCGATTGGTGGAGAAGGCGACAGCCGTCCCAGCGGAGGCGACGACGGGGCGGTCTCGGAGCCCGGACGAGCCGGAGCGCGTCACCCCCTGCCGCTGCGGTGGTCGCTCGCGTTCTGCCGGCCCGGTGCGTGCCGCCCCGCGCTGCTGCGGCCGCCGCGGAACCATGGCTGTGCTCGTGGTGCTCCTGTCCTTCTTGGCGGCGGGTGAGGACCGGGGCGGCCGGGGCGCGCTCGGGGGTCGGGGGCGGCCTCAGGTGGGCGGCAGCGGGGCGGGTGCCGCAGTGCGGGCAACCGGCGGCGGCCTCGCCCCAGCCGCCTCCCTCTCGACCTTCTTTTCGGACCGACCTGTGGCGGCGCCGCCCGGAGGGCCGCCGGGGCGGAGCCGGGCCGGGCTGTGCGGGGGCACCTGAGCCGGCCTGCGTCCGCCGGTCCTGCCGCGGGCTCTTTTCCGGCTCCGGAGGCACGGGGCGGGGGAAGGGGGGGGCGGCATTTCCCAATTCACCGTGGAACCTCAACCCTCTGCGAGGAAGGGAAGGCAGACTTCTTAGCTGCCATCAGATGCTGCGTTTCTTGGCATTTTTCTGCCGTCTTCCTTCCTAGCGGTTGTCAGTAATTGGTGAAATCCCCTCTCCTCCCTTAACGTGTTTCAGGGTCCCAAAGTTGGAAGTGGAGTAATTGTTTCTGTAAGATTCTCTCGAGAGGCCAATTCAGGGTACCTCTCGATAGTTTGTCGGGGTTCTCCATTTTAAGGATTTGGAAACTAAGATGTGAGTCACGTTCTTAGGGTCACATGTCAAGTAAATGGTAGCTTTCAGGGTAGAACCCAGGTTCTCTTGTATTCAGCGAGTCAGCTGATGTTTGGCCTCTCTCACCGTGTGTCTTGGAATTCATTTAATTTCGCGGCAGTTCTCAGAAGAGGACAGTCACCCTCGCTTTACAGGGCGATCAAGCCTGAGTAAATTACCCAACACTAGGCGACTGGTAGGCAGCAAAGCTGGAACTGAACCCAGAACACCTGGCTCCAAAGTGTGGGTCTTTTGCATTATGTGTGTTGTGGCGCACAGGTAATGGAAATGCTGGGGAGGGGGGCCGCGTGGGAATGATGGGGACTCGGGGCTCAGACAGCGCGAACAGGAGGCCAAGTGGAGATCGGCTTAGAGAAATGGGGCACCATTTCCCCAGTGTGTCTGTTTAAAACCTATGGGTTAAAAACCTTGGTGAGGTGCTGGGGTGACCCGACCCACTTTTGAAATGGGGGTTTCATTCTGCCTGAGGGTGTAGACCACTGATGTTCCTGAAACCCGCAGGTCCCGGCCATCCTGGACGTGTGCTCAGGGTGGTGTGTTGATGATATTTACACTTATTTTCGTACTCCCCGAGTTTTAGGGTTGTCTTGTTCCTTTGGTTTCTGCTTCTGGCTCTGGAAAATGCATTGTGATCTATCTAAGTATGTTAATTTTTTTAAGGATGAGTTGTTTATTCTGAGAGAGAAAGAGCGGGTGCGTGCACAGGCGGCAGAGGGGCGTAGAGAGAGGGAGAGAGATTCCTAGGCAGGCGCCATGCTGAGCCCGACACGGGGCTCGATCTCACAAACCACGAGATCATGACCTGAGCCGAAATCGAGTCAGACGCTTAACTGAGCCACCCAGGCGCCTCTAGTAAGTTACTTTGAGAGATGTTTTTAATTCAGTGTTTGAAATTTCAAAATCTTCCCTTTGATACCGTGATTTGATACCGTGATTTAACTATCTGTTGAAATTCCGTCTTTTTTTTTTTTTTTAAACGTTTATTTTTGAGAGAAAGAGACAGAGCATGAGTGGGAGCGGGGCAGAGAGAGGAAGACACAGAATTGGAAGCCGACTCCAGGCTCCGAGCTGTCAGCACAGAGTCCGATGCAGGGCTCGAACTCACCAGTGGTGAGATCATGACCAGAGCCGAAGTCCAAAACCATCTGAGCCACCCAGGTGCCCCGAAGTCCCATGTTTTAATGTTGTAACTGATACTATTTTGATTCAGGGAAGTTTAGGGAGTTTTCGTTTGTTTTTGGTCTGAGGCAAAGTAATTGCTCCTGTATGTGGTTTGAACATGCTTTCTTAACTAGAACAGTCTAGTTCATACAGACTAAGAATCGGATCTCGTCAGCTTCCGCATTGCTCGGTCTTGTCACGTGAAGTTAAATTACTATTTTCCACAATGACTAAATGTGATTTAGGGGAAAACACCTTTAAGAGATTGGGCTTCTCTATTTGAGAAAAACTAGAAGTCCTTTAAAATGGTGTTAACTAAACCAGAGAGAGACTAGAGGAAGGGAGCTAGGTTACCAATACCGTGTCGTGAGGAGTGTTTGAAAAAATTCAGGTGTTTAGCCTGGAGAGGAAAGCCCAGGGGCAAACGCATGGAATTTGAAGGCGCGCCCTGTGGAACGGGATGTCATGTGGTCAGTGATGCCCCAGAGGTGGAAAGGAGGACCTATAATTTTTTTTTAAGGTTTATTTACTAATTTTGAGGAGGGGAGAGAGCTCGAGCAGGAGAGGGGCAGAGAGAGTGAGAATCCCAAGCGGGCTCTGCACTTTGAGAGTGGAGCCCGGCGCGGGGCTCGAACTCACGAACCGTGGGATCACGCCCTGAGCCGAAACCAAGAGTTGGACGCTTAACTGACTGAGCCGCCCGGGCGCCCCTGTTTATTTTTTCTCTTACTGATTCCATGCACCATCATTGATCACAGCGTAGTATGGTGGGAGTCCCTAAAGGGAAGGATACTTACCCTGGCTCCCAGAACGGGGCAGCTGAGGGAAGTTTCCCTGGGGCTGGGGGGAGGTGCAGATCTGTGAAAGGTTGGGGTGGGGGCAAAAGGCAGTTTAGAGAGACTGTGTGTGTGTGAGCACAGAAATGTGAGCAAAAGAGCCAGTAGTTTGGCGGAGCTGGAGTGTGAGTTAAGTTGGAGGCATCGCAGGAGGCAGGTTGGTGAATTCCTTGGGTGTTATGTTTTGGGTTCCGTCTCCCAAGCTCTCGGCAGCAAGTGAAGGTGATTAAACCGATGGGTCAGTGAGCACACCTGTGTTTTGAAAAGGTTCTAGAAAGGCTGGCTCAGAGAATGGCGTTACAGGTCCTGGGGCGGCCAGTTCTAGCAAACCCGGGAAGGACCTGGAGTGTGCAGTGGACCTGGAGGGGAAGGGATTTGTGAGACAAGAAGAAAAAAATCCCCCGAATCTGGCAGTTGATTGGCTGTGGTGCTGCGGAAGGGTTTGAAGACGACCAGTGTGGGCAGCTGCCTGGAAGGCGGTGTCATCCTGTGAGACAGAGAATACCGAAGGGGCTTGTGGGAGGACGGTCGGTTCAGTTCGGAACCTGTTGAGTTCGAAGGGCCCATGGGACTTAGAAGGAACTGCTCAGCCGACTGTTGGGTCTGTGGGTCTCAGGCTCAAGGGAAGAATCTGGAAGCCATCCGTCTTTTTGCGTTTGCAGCCTGAGGAGTAGGTGGGCTCAGCCAGGGACAGGGATATAGAATCGGAAAGCGGTGAGGATCAAGCATGGAGCCCTCAGGGGCGCCTGGGGGGCTCAGTCGGTTAAGGTTAAGCGGCTGACTTCAGCTCCGGTCAGGATCTCGCGGTCTGTGAGTTCGAGCCCCACGTCGGGCTCTGTGCTGATAGCTCGGAGCCTGGAGCCTGCTTCGGATTCTGTGTCTCCCTCTCTCTCTGCCCCTCCCCTGCTCACACTCTGTCTCTATGTCTCTCAAAAATAAATAAACGTTAAAAAAAAAAAAGAAAGAATGGAGCCCTCAGATCTCACAAAGCGGGGTATGCTTTGGGGTGCCAGAGGAGGGTACTAGAACTTCCATTTATGTCTATTTTTTTAATCTCCTGGGTTGTTTTTTTTTTTAAGTATATTTATTTTGAGAGGGACAGAGACAGTGGAAGCTGGGGAGGGGCAGAGAGAGAAGGAGACAGAGAATCCCAAGCATGCTCTGCACTGTCAGCACAGACTCCGATGCGGGGCTCAAACTCAGGAAACCCCGAGATCATGACCCGAGCTGAAACGGAGAGTCAGTTGAACACCTAACCGACTGAGCCACTCAGGTGCCCCGTTGTTTTGTTTTGTTTTTTTAATAGTAATGGTCAGATACTTTGTAAAATGTTCCTCAATTCGAGTTTGTCTGATGTTTTCTCATGACTGAATTGGAAAGAATACTACACAGTTACTTCATCCCCTTAAAAAAATTTCTGTTTTGGGGGCGCGTGGGTGGCTCAGCCGATGAAGTGTCCAGCTCTTGATTTCGGCTCGGGTCATGATCTCAGTTTGTGAGATTGAGCTTTGTGTCGGGCTCTGTGCTGACAGTGTGGTGCCTGCTTGGGATTCTCTCCCTCTCCCTCTCTGCCCCTCCCCTTCTGCTCGCTCGCTCTCTCTCTCTCTCAAACATTTAAAAATTTTATGCTTTTGTGTGCTTTGTAATATATCATGAACGTATAGTCTATCCTACACGTGTGTACTTTATGTGTATATTGGGGCTACTTTCAGATTCTGTCCTGAAAGCATTGAAATCCAAGAAGTTTGGACATCACTGTTTTAAAGGATGAAAGAGAAAGAAACTGAGTCCCAGAAGTACTGAGAAAAAAACAACAAAACAAAACAGGAGCCCGGGCTTCATGAGGGTCAAGGCAGGAAGATTTTTAAGGAGGGAGTTGCCCAGTATCAGGTGCTTTGAGAAGTGAAATGAATTAAGGGCTGAGAATTGTCTTTTGGATTCGGCGAGTGGTTTCAGCGGCCTGGGGGAGTCAGAAGCTGTGAGTTCGGTGGTAATGTGAGATGAGGAAGTAGAGAAGCCAACGGTGGTTGACTCCTCTTCTAGATTCTTCCAGAGGCTGGTAGGCCCAAGCAGAGGGTTTTTTGTGGTTGTAATTTTAGATTTGGAGCACTCTAAGTGTATTTCTGTGCTGAAGTGAAAGAGCCAGTTGAAAGGGGGAGGTTGGTGGTGCAAGGCGTGGCTTCATTCATTAACTCAGCAACTATTTCCTGAGCACCAGTGTGTCAGGCACTGTTCTTGGCTCTTGGGGCTATTGTGTGAACAAGACAAACTGAAATCCCTGCCCTCCTGGAGCTTATATTCTCCAGGGCCAGCTTTTTATGCCTACAGCCACATAGCAGCCTAACTCCTGATGGGTTGTCCTCCCAGAATAGTGTAATGAACATTGAATGACTCAGGCGCCTGGGGGGCTCAGTCGGTTAAGCGTCCGACTTCAGCTCAGGTCATGATCTCGCGATTCGTGAGTTTGAGCCCCACGTCAGGCTCTGTACTGACAGCTCAGAGCCTGGAGCCTACTTCAAGTTCTCCCTCTCTCTCTCTGCCTCTCCCCTGCTCACCTGTCTCTCAAAAATGAATAAGCGTTAAAAAAGTTTAAAAAACCCAACATTGAATGGTATTAGGTGAGCGGATGAAGGTCCCTAAGAAGGCCGAAGGCCAGGATAATGTCAAACTCTTGGAGGGAGGTCCCTGCCAACATCGGGAGGGAGAGGAGATAGGGCGAGGAGCTGGTGCAGATAAACTTGCGGTAGGGGGAGGCAGCCTCGGTAGGGGGAGAGGCAGCCGGCAGTGGGAGGGATCCCTGGGCTTTCTCTTGAAGCTGCCAATGAGGTCTCTGCTAAGACTGAGTCAGGGGAGATGAGGTTGCAAGAAGCTGGGAAGCCCATTTCAGTTCAGTACAAGGAAGGACTTTTCAGGGGACTGGAATGTTGGCACGGTGGAGATGATTGCCGGCAAACGTGGGGTTTGTGAGTTGGGGTGGTGTCCTCCCTCCCTGGTTGCATTCTGGTAGAGAGCGGGTGACTTCTGTCAGGTATCCAGGACATACCTGTATTAAGCAGCAGTTTCTCCGTCCAGGAAGCCACAGCTGTAAGGTTTTCTAAAGCTCGAGGCTCCTGAAGGGACTGTCGTGCAGGCACAGAAGTGGGAGATCTACCTACGGTGTTGGGGGCAGGGGTGCCTGAGTGGCTCATTCGGTTAAGTGCCCGACTGCAGGTCGTGATCTCACACTTTGTGAGTTCGAGCCCTGCATCGGGCTCTCTGCTGTCAGCACAGAGCCTGCTTCGGAGCCCCTGTCTCCCTCTCTCTCTGCACGTCCCCCACCCTTCTCACTCTCTCTCAAAAATAAGTAAATGTTAAAAAAAAAAAAAAACCCACCAATGTTGTGGGGGGCAGAGTCATTCAGTATAGCTTTCTTTGCTGGGGTTGAGTGATTAGGGCCATGTTGCCAAACAGGACTATCTCCAGATCCAAATATGTGTACGGTACTTGGAAGTATAGGTCTCTTGCTGCCCCGTTTTCCTTAGCGTTTGCAATAACCACTACTCGAGTGAGCCATGATGTCCATTAGTTACAGACAGCCATCCCATTCTGCTAAATTTTTTTGCCTGCCTTCGGCTAGAACATTTGGAAATTCCTGCTCTGGCGGCTGTGCTGAATTGAAACTCATAACTCTTCGTGTTGTATCAGCACCATCCTGAGGCCTTTTATTTACTGCCAATACTGCAACACCAAAACATTTATTGTTGCTTCCACCTTTACTCCCATACCCCGTAAGTGGTACTTTCCTTAGGTCAAGAGAATAACAGTGATGCTTTATGGAAGTCTAATTTTCTCATACAAGGTAAGTAAGCATGGCCAAGATTTGTTTTGCACTTGGAGCCGATCTTTTCATAGGAATCTGAAAGTTTCCATTAGTTACTTGTTCTTGTGTAAGCTAGACATCACTGGGTTAACACGAAATGGCGGAAGAGGCCAAACACCTCATCCTTAGCCCCGGAGGGCTTATCAAATAGTCCCTTTATTCTCCCCTTTCGCCTGTTCATCCCAGGCTCCGTACCCCCAGCTAGCCTAGTGGGCTTAATTATTACAGAATACCTTTTCTCAGCCCTCGATACACCCATTGGAAATACTATTTCTTAGACGACTTTGTTTCTAAAGTCTGACGTGTTTACCTTCTGGGCGGTGACATGCCTCTGCCCTGTGTCTAATAGTCCTCATTTGCCTACGGGATGTAGAGAAAGATCACCATCCTAAGACACGTGAGCTTGCTAAAGTTTCAAAGTGAAATAAATTCTGGAGAAACGCCATTGATTTCTACTTCTTGCCGGAGTGCCCCACGCCCCCTGTTGAAGGGCCACCTGTAGGAAGGCATCTAGGTCGTTAGGAGAATCCTGTTTCATAGCGGTGCCTCTGTTAGCACAGAATGTATGGACTTGGGTTCTTAGAGCAGTACTTGGAAAAATAATTGGCCGATGTGTTCGATTCAGCATTTTGTCCAGTAACATGTGGTGCGCTAAGTTGAGAGTGGGGAAATATGTTTTATATTTAATAACTTCCAGCGTGGGTGCAGATGCTTTATGATGTCGATCTCTCGTTTATTCATCTGTTTTCTTGCAGGTGTTTTGGGGAACGAGTTTAGCATCCTGAGGTCACCAGGGTCTGTGGTTTTCCGAGATGGGAACTGGCCTATACCAGGAGAGCGGATCCCGGACGTGGCCGCCCTGTCCATGGGCTTCTCTGTCAAAGAAGTATGTGTATTTGAAAAAAAGATATCGGGAGCTACTTCCGAAAGTATTTTTGCTGATTTCTGCTAATAGCCTAAGAAAGCAACAGGCAAACGTAGGTGTATTTGGTACAGATCACAAAAGTGAAGGAAGCTCATTTGTAGGCGTGGAGATTCGGAGACGCGCTACCAGTTTGCTTATGAAACCACATCCTCATAAATCATTAACCGTGTCATTCTTCCGAGTGTGATGTTCTTTGTATGTGAGAGGATGCATCTGTCCTGTTCATAGGATGTGTAGTTTTACCTTTTTTTCGGTACACGATAGGTTTTTAGCTCACTTCGGGCTGTTACAAAACGCCATAGACCGGGCGGCTTATGTAAACAACAGGCGTTTATTTCTCACAGTTCCGAGGGCTAGAAGTCCCAGGTCAGGGCGCCAGCCCGGTCGGATTCTCCCTGAGGGCCCTCTTCCAGTTTGCAGACTTCCGGCTTCTTTTCGTGGCCTCGGATGGTGGGAGAGGGCTGTAAGGCGCTAACCCCACGGTGAGGGCCCCATCCTCGTGACCTGATCACCTCCCTGGGGCCTGCCCCTGATACTCTCACAGTGGGGAATAGCTTTCAACCTGAATGTGGGGGGGGAGGGCGGGGGGGGACACAGACGCTCAGCCTGTTGCAGTTTATTGTGAATGATAGGACGCATGTGCATCTTGCCCGAGTTGAAGAAGACGGTGCGGTCAGCAGCTGTGGGATAGCCTGGGACCTCGGTGTCGCACGGTGAAGCCACAGCCTGTGGCGGACCCGGCTGCTTCCGCGATGCAGCGGAGGGGCCCGGGCCCTGTCAGTGTCTGGGGATAAGGGCTAGGAGATGGGAGATGCAGTTCGCTCTGTCTTGCCGTCATTATCTCTTCCCACTTGGTAAATTTGGTGCTTTTGATGTGGTCTCTAGATGTCATCAGCCACTCGAAGGAACTTTCCTCCCAGGCGGCCGCGCCGGGGAGCTCCGCTCTCCCGGGCCTGTGGGTGGAGCCCCCGAGCGCCTCGTGCCACCGGGACTGGTCCTTTACATTTAAGGATGAAATTTGTACCTAGTTCTTTACAAGCTCAAATTTGACTTCGGCGGCTGTCAAAATAACCCTTAGAAATAGTTATTGGTAAGTTAATATGGGTTACTTCCAGCAGGAGTGTTGTGTGTGTGTGCGAAGAGCTTAGTCTTTAGAGAAGGCTCCTGGCGAAAGTTCTGCCGCGCGCGCGTGAGAGGGCGAAGCCACGCTGTGGCCGAGGGCACATGACGCGGGGGCAGCAAGCGTCCGTGTTTATGTGAGGAAGAGAACAGTTTGTGATCCGGAATTTGCAGACTACCCACATTTCGTGTACTTGTCTGCTTTCTTCCACACAAGGTGCGAGGTGACTGACTCTGTCACCTCAGGGCCGTAGGCGCGGAAGAGCACGGGGGGGGGGGGGGGGGGGGGGGGTTAGGAGGTTACAGCCGCCGCCGTAAACGAAGCCCTTGCTCTCCCCGTGAATCTGCGTCGCCGGCGTCCTCCCAGAACCCTGGGCTCTGCTCAGTAGCTGTTATTGGGGAAATGGCTTCCGGACTCAATAATTAACACCGTTTCGTGCTTTCCAATGTTTAGGACCTTTCTTGGCCAGGACTCGCGGTGGGTGACCTGTTCCATCGTCCCCGGGCCACCGTTATGGTGTTGGTGAAGGGAGTAGACAAACTCGCTCTACCCCCAGGCAGCGTCATTTCATACCCTCTGGAGAATGTGAGTATTTATGATAAAAAATTAAAGGCATGCATTTTAGTCTTGTCAGCTGTCGTTCTGAATTGTGTTCTGAGCACACTTCTCTTGTCCACGTTTTCGCGGGCCTTATCTTCTCACTTTCCCTTCCGAATTATTCCTGGTTTTTGTGGAAGAAGGAGACGGGCGGCCGTTTTGCTGCCTCGCTCCTTCCTTCACTGGCCCCGCAGGTGGTAGGGCTGGCCGGGGGCCGTGGGAGGCCCTCCTTCCGCTGCCGGCACATCCCCGAAACTCTGCTCTGCGTGTGACCGAACTTGCAGACGAGGCAGGAGTACGCCTGGCTGCCGGATAGGCCCGGGAAACTCCAAAGCCGCAGCGGCGAGCGAGAGCCGAAGCTGGAGTTCCCTTCCGCGCAGGAAGCCCGGGGCTGTAGGGGGCCGTCTTGTCCTCGGAAGGAGGACCGGTAGAGCCCCAGCTGCCCCAGGGCTGCCACAGAGGAGCTGGTCGCCGCCGTCAGCGTGGGACCCAGAGTCTCCCGAGAGAAACCAGAACTGCGGGCGTGGGCCGCGCAGAGCGCCGTGCTCCAAATTCCCACGACCCGCCGCATATGGCACTGCCCCAGCCCGGGGCTGCTTTGGTTTAAAAAAAAAAAAAATTGAAGATGAGTCGAATTTACAAAGCACTCGCGGGAAGAAAATGCCATGAGAGAGTCAGCAGCTGCAACAAACCGCATTCGTCCCCTTAGAACTGCAGATAACCGACCGAGCTCAAAGAGATTTGAAAATACGTGCGTTAAAATTGTGAAGGAGTTAAAGAAGGGACAGAAGCTCCGGGGCGGTTAGACGATGCTTTTATAGGGGGTGCATTCCTGGATACTCACTTGTAAATTTCCATAATTTAGATTGTTATTTCTGTAACCCATGAGTTATTTAGAAGTGCTTAACACATGGCTCCTTTTCAAATAATTTTGATTTTTCAGTTTCTAACTTCATGGCGTCGTAAGACTGGTCTGTGTGATGATTTGGGAGACGTTTTTCAGACTTTCTGTGGTCTAGTATTCTTTCCGAGCACACGTGACATGACTCCAAAAGGCCATGTGCTAGGCCGCAAGGCATATCTCAGCAGGTAATACTTCGTATCAGACCACTCTCTGACCACAGTGCGCTTAAATCTGAAAACCACAAGACGACCTTACAAATGTATTTGGGGGCGTCTGGGTGGCTCAGTTGGTTAAGCGTCTGACTCTTGGTTTCGGCTCAGGTCGTGATCTCACGGTTTGTGAGTTCGAGCCCTGCATCAGGCGCTGTGCTGGCAGTGTAGAGCCTGCTTGGGATTCATTCTCTCTCCCCCCCCATCCCTCTCTCTCTCCCCCCCCATCCCTCTCTCTCTCTCCCCCCATCCCTCTCTCTCTCTCCCCCCATCCCTCTCTCTCTCTCCCCCCATCCCTCTCTCTCTCTCTCTCTCCCCCCATCCCTCTCTCTCTCTCCCCCCATCCCTCTCTCTCTCTCTCCATCCCTCTCTCTCTCTCCTCCATCCCTCTCTCTCTCTCTCCCTCATCCTCTCTCCTCTCCCTCCATCCCTCTCTCTCTCCCTCTCCTCTCCCCCTCTCCCCCATCCCTCTCTCTCTCTCCCCCCATCCCTCTCTCTCTCTCCCCCCATCCCCTCTCTCTCTCCCCCCATCTCTCTCTCTCCCCCCTCCCTCCTCTCCCCCCATCCCTCTCTCCCCCCCATCCCTCTCCTCTCCCCCCCCTCTCCCTCCCCATCCCTCTCTCTCCCCCATCCCTCTCTCTCCCCCCTTCCCTCTCTCTCCCCCATCCCTCTCTCTCCCCCCCATCCCTCTCTCTCCCCCCATCCCTTCCCCCCCCCTCTCCTCTCTCCCCCCATCCCTCTCTCTCCCCCCCATCCCTCTCTCTCCCCCCATCCTCTCTCCCCCCATCCCTCTCTCTCTCCCCCCATCCCTCTCTCTCCCCCCATCCCTCTCCTCTCCCCCCCATCCCTCTCTCTCTCCCCCCCCATCCCTCCCTCTCCCCCCATCCCTCCCTCTCTCCCCATCCCTCCCCTCCCCATCCCTCCCTCTCCCCCCATCCCTCCTCTCCCCCCATCCCCCCATCCCTCTCTCTCCCTCCCCCCATCCCTCTCTCCCTCTCCCTCTCCCTCCATCCCTCTCTCCCTCTCCCTCCATCTCTCTCTCTCTCTCCCTCTCCCCCTCTCCATCTCTCTCTCTCTCTCCCTCTCCCCCTCTCCATCTCTCTCTCTCTCTCTCCCTCTCCCCCTCTCCATCTCTCTCTCTCTCTCTCTCTCTCTCCCCCCCATCCCTCTCTCTCTCTCTCCATCCCTCTCTCTCTCCCTCCATCCCTCTCTCTCTCTCTCCATCCCTCTCTCTCTCTCTCCATCCCTCTCTCTCCCTCTCCGTCCCTCCCTCCCTCCCTCTCTCCCTCTCTCCCTCCCTCTCTCTCTGCCCCTCTCCCGCTCTGCCCCTGTCCCGCTCATGAGCTTGCTCTCTCTCAAAATAAATAAACTTAAAAAAACGTATTGGGAAGGGTGGGGCGGATGGAGGAAATAGGTAAAGGGGGCGAAGAGGTGCGGGCTTCCAGTTCTGCAGTCAGTCACAGAGCTGTAAGGTGAAGCAGAGGCAATACGGTCAATAATGTAATAACTTCGGTGACAGATGGTGACTGGACTCACCGTGGTGATCATTTCCTAACGCGTATAAATGTCAAACCCGTGTACACCTGCAAATGAAGGTGGCATGTTGACTGCACATCAGTAAGAAATAATACATGGAAATGTATTTGGAAATGGTAAAAACAAAATAGATGATTCCTCAGGTTTAAAGCACACTGAAAATCTTAGAAGCTGTCAGAGAAAAGACATTGTCATTACAAAGCAAGGAGAGGAGAAAGACGGCAGATTCCTGTTGCCATTAGGGACTCGAAGAGCAGTAATTATCTAGCATGAGGCCAGGCTGAGAATATCGTGTGCGTTTCATGCTGGAACGATGTGCGCCCAGCGAGCGTTAGGACCATCGGGAGGGCGAAGACACGGAAATGGGGTGCGTGTACGGGGCCAGGGACGAGGCTGTGTGGTCGGTGTTGTGGGAGAGGTAAATCCTCATTTTCTTTTTTTAAATGTTTATTTTTGAGAGGGAGACAGAGCATGAGCAGGGGAGGGGCCAAGAGAGGGAGACACCAAATCCGAAGCAGGCTCCAGGCTCCGAGCTGTTGGCACAGAGCCCGACGTGGGGCTCGAACTCAGACCACGAGATCATGACCTGAGCTGAAGTTGGAGGCTTAACCGACTGAGCCACCCGGGTGCCCCTAAATAAATAAGCTTAAAAAAAATTAAGACAAATATATAAATATTCAAAATGCTATTAAGAATTTGACATACAATCCAAAACTAAACATTTTTTTTAATTTTTTTTATGTTTATGTATTTTTGAGAGAGAGAGAGAGAGAGTGTGTGTGAGCAGGGGAGGAGCAGAGAGAGAGGGAGACACAGAATTGGAAGCAGGCTCCAGGCTCTGAGCTGTCAGCACAGAGCCTGATGCGGGGCTTGAACCCACAAACTGTGAGATCATGACCCGAGCCGAAGTGGGCCGCTTAACTGACTGAGCCACCCGGGCGCCCCTGAAACTCAACACTTTTACCAGACTGGCCTCATTTGACCCGTGTAGAAGCTTAGTGCCGGCCCCCGACCAGCCGCTCCCGACGCTTCCGGCAGTAGGTGGTGAGTGAAGCCGAGGCTCACAGGACAGAACCTGCAGCGCAGAGTGTCTTGGGATTCCCCTTAATGAAGCTTCTACTTGATGAGCCCGCTGTTTTCATTGGAACGTCAAGTCCTGCAGATACAGAACTTTCCTTTTCTCCGGGACGGACACACAGCCTTCTGAGGCGGTGGCAGAGCGCAAGGCGGCAGATTTGAGGCGGCCGGGCCTTTTCCTCTCCGAGCTGAGTGGTCGGTGCGCCTCTCCCGGCCCAGTTTGGCTCTCCCCTGACTCCAGCTTCTCCAGTGTGATTGCCAAGGATGTGTCACCTTTAGTCTTCAAGTCTCCTGACAAGCGAGCACCCTTTCACAGGAGGAGAGCACCCGGGGCTGCCCCGGGCAAGCGTGACTCCCTTCCCCCTTCTTCGGTTTCTCCAGAACTTATTTTCGGAGAATTTTGCGAAGAATTAATACACAACTTGAGTGAGGAAAAAATTGGTTTTATTTTACAGTATCATGAAATTGATCAATTTAATTTCGATGCTGGGATTTCATCTACGATTTATTAATCGTATTTCTTTCTGCCCGCACCATGTTAGCCAAGGGAATTACTGGGGAAAAAAAAAATCACTGTAAGAAATCTCCATTAAAACAAAAACACTGTTGTAGTGCTTGTTTTACTACCGTAATATTGAGAATAGCATAATATTTTGAGGGGAAATGTTAGCGTAACTTAGTTTAAAAAAATAACGTGGGGTTAAAAACAAATTTATGCGGCTGGAAGTCAGAATTTCGGTTATCCTTGGGGGCAGAGAGGGTGGATGGAGAGCCTTCTAGGGCGCTGAAAGTGTTCTCGATCTGCCTGGGCTTTATGAGTATATCCATTTGGAAATATTCCTTGAGCTGTTACCCCAAGATTTGTGCACTATCTTATATGTATGTTCTACTTTTAATAAAAAGTTTTCAAGAAAAGTAGACTTTACTAAAATGGTTATTTCCATTTGAGGTGGTCCCAAGACCACAAAATTCTTAAAACATACTTTATGCCTTGTCCAAGTCTTCATTCTATCTGGAGATAAACCCTGAATCCAGCATTTTAAAAATTTTGAAATGGAAAATGAGATCTAGTTCTCTTCCAATTAAATTCTTCTGACCTCTTACGTACAAGTTTTTGTAGAATATACATTTCATTGTGACGCACTTAACCCGTATCGAAGCCAAATTCCTTCCTGCTTAAGATACATGACCTATGACCAGAAAGTGGTTTGTGTGAGCATCGTGTCCTTCGCGTTGGCAAGTTATTTCCCATGTAGGCTTCTTGGGCCCACTAGGGAGCTGTTTTTTATCTGTGTCCTCAAAAGGCTGTTTATGTTTCAGAATGATGTGGGTCTTTTGAACTCACATAGGAAATGATGGGGTTTCTTTTATTTTTCGGGTTTTTTTGTTTGTTTTAAGGCTCTTTTGTCGCTGACTGATTTTTCTCACCCCTTGAGTTCTGATGATAACTGTGGTCTTACTCTTAAATTTCAGGCAGTTCCTTTCAGTCTTGACAGCGTTGCAAATTCTATCCACTCCTTGTTTTCTGAAGAAACTCCTGTAGTTTTGCAGTTGGCTCCCAGTGAGGAGGTAAGTGATAGAGTTTTTACTGAAGATGCTTTAAAAGCTAAGCTTCCTTGGGGCGCCTGGGTGGCCCAGCCGGTTAAGCGTCTGACTTTGGCTCAGGTCATGATCTCACGGTTCAGGAGTTCGTGCCCCGTGTCGGCTATGTGCCGAAAGCTTAGAGCCTGGAGCCTACTTCGGATTCTGTGTCTCCCTCCCCTACTCATGCATGCTCACTTGCTCTCTCGCAAAAATAAATAAACATTAAAAATTTTGTTTTAAATAAACTTCTTTATTTAATGAAAATTTAAAACCACTTTTATGGCGGTGCCTGGGTGGCACAGTCAGTTTAGCGTCCAACACTTGATTTCGGCTCAGGTCACAAGCTAATGGTTCATGGGATTCAGCCCCACTTTGGGTTCCGTGCTGACTGTATGGAGCCTGCCTGAGATTCTCTCCCTCTCCTCTGCCCCTCCCACGCACGTGCTGTGTGAAATAGATTCATTAATTTTTAAAAACCTACTTTTATGAAAAATTGCATCTGCTCTGTGTATATATATTATGTATACCCTATATTGTATTTCATACATACTCTGTATATTGGACTTAGTCTGCAGACTGTAACACAATTTTGGATTCTTCTTGTAGAGAGTGTATATGGTGGGGAAGGCGAACTCGGTTTTTGAAGATCTCTCGGTAACATTACGACAGCTCCGCAATCGCCTGTTTCAAGAAAACTCGGTTCTCAATTCACTTCCCCTCAATTCTCTCAGTAGGAACAATGAAGTAAGTAGTGCTGTCATTGAATGAATACATATCATTACTAATTTCCCATTTCTTATGCTCCCTGACTTGAGAGCAAACTTGCAATTTTAGGAAATGACAAGTTTTACAAATTGACTGCTGGAGTAGATTCTTCTTTTTTTCCTTTAGTGTAATTTTTAAATGAGTCTCCTGACGTCTAGTCGAGTCTGTCTAAGACTCTCTTTTGTGAGTTGAGTAAATTAGTATTACATTCTCGTGCAAGGGCTGCCACCAGTCAACGCAGACGGGCCAGAAGTCACACACACCACCTGATGGGTGGAGCCGTGCTGATCTGGTTACATAGAGGCCGTCACTCCCTGCCAGCTCTGATGCGCTGCCCCCTCTTCCCGGTTCGTTCTCAACGGTCCAGTGGAGGGAGGCACTCCCACTTTGACTCCCATCAGCGTCACCACGTGGCATGCCACCTCCGTGGCGGCCTCCCCGCTTTACCTCCTGTGGCCGAGCAGGGCCGCCATCTGCTCTGCTCTGCTGTGGACCGTGTTCGAGGAGCGTGAGCAGACGGGGCCGCTGGCGGGACGTCACCGCAGCGTGTGTCCCGAGGAAAAACCACCGGAGAGCCTTGGATGCCGTGTCATACCTCTATCAAACATACGGCTGTTGAGTGGTAGTCCCTGCGCTGGGAATGACTGTCACCTTTTTGTTAGGAGAGGATGTTTTTATGCGCAGTTCCAATTGAGATGAACCTACCAAATGGAGGACGTTTCTTGCAGAAAATCACTTCCCGTGTTTAGCGTTTGTAATCTCTTGTGCCTTGATAAATGGCGAAACACAGATCTCAGGTGCATATTTAAAATAATGCTTATTTCTTTTGGTTCTCTGCAGGTTGATCTGCTCTTTCTTTCTGAATTGCAAGTGCTACATGATATTTCCAGTTTGGTAAGTAGGCTACTCTAGTATTTCAGTTTCATTTATTTTGGTTCCAAAAGACATTTCCTGGGAATCCTTGAATGATAGTGAAACCACTCGAAGTTTGATTGAGTATGCCCTCGATTTATGACACCACGAAAATTGGGAAATTAGTGGTGGTAGGAATTTTGAACTCCTCTCTTGTTCCAGTGGAATTGTTTTGCACTTCTGCTTTTAGGAGAGATAGGAAGTATATCTTCTAAGGACACAGGCCTGGGAGTAAGGCTGCCCTTGCTGTAATCCTGACTTGGCTGTTGATTTCTTTTTTTTTTTTTTTTTTTTTTTAATAGAGATACTCTGGCTAATTTTTTTTTATTTATTTAAAAAAAATTTTTTTTTAATGTTTGTTTATTTTTGAGACAGAGAGAGACAGCGTGAGTGGGGGAGGGGCAGAGAGAGGGAGACACAGAATCCTAAGCAGGCTCCAGGCTCTGAGCTGTCAGCACAGAGCCCGACGCGGGGCTCAAACTCACGGATCGCGAGATCATGACCTGAGCCGAAGTCGGACGCTCAACCGACTGAGCCACCCAGGCGCCCCGGCTGTTGATTTCTTAAGAGACATTAAGACCTAATTCCTATATCTTTATCTGTGGGTCTCAAATAGAAATAACAGGAGCACCTGGGTGGCTCTGTCAGTTGAGCATATGACGCTTGATTTTGGCTCGGGTCATGATCTCATGATCATGGGACCGGGCTCCATGCTGGCTCTGCGCTGAGCGTGGAGCCTGCTTAGGACTCTCCCCTCTCTGTTGCTCGTGCACGCGCGCACGCACACACACACACACACGTGCTCTATCTAAAATAAAGTTTAAAAAATAAATAGAAATAATGGTTTGGACTAATAATGCTGTCGTCAGGAAGAAAATAAATATGCCTGCAGTATATTCTGTGTGTGTGATTTTTTTTTTTAAATACTTTTGAAATTTATTTATTTTGAGAGTGAGTGAGCAGGGGAGGGGCAAAGAGAGAGAGTTCCAAGCAGGCTTCAAACTGTTACTGCAGAGCCCGATGCGGGGCTCAAACTCAATGAATCCCGAAATTGTGACCTGAGACGAAATCGAGGTGGATGCCTAACCGACTGAGCCACCCAGATGCCCCTGTGTGAATACTTTCTTAAAAATCCTCCTGCGACTGAAATAAGAAAACTTACCTGTATACTATCTTCCGAATTTGTTGCTCAAAGTTTTCAGCAGATTGGTTGGGGAATCTAGAGGTGTATTGCTGGGGGCCAGCCAGGTGGTCTAGGAGGACACACGGAAGGTGTCTGCTCTCTGAGCATCGACGGCTCATGCTCTCTTGGGATCGAATTGGTCCAACTATCTGTTCTTTCATATGCTGGCTCATATCTAAGGTGTTTTGAAGTAAGCTCAACGTAGGCCCAATGTGGGGCTCGAATTCCTGACCCTAAGATGAAGCACCGCATGCTTTACTGGCTGAGCTAGCCAGACCCCCCTCAGACGCCCCTCCTATCTGAGGATTTTTAAGGAGTTTTTAAAAGAGCTTTTATTAAATATTCAAGGAGTCTTAAAATTGCTCTTAAAAATGAGATTTGTGCTGGGTTTATCAGAAACTCCCATTTCAACTAATTCTGTCTGCCATCATTTTAGACTACTCGTATGTTGTGGCACACTGGCATGGTTCCCTTCCAGCCTAGTCCGATTAGTTCTAAAACTTCAAGTGGCTGTGTCTGACATTACTTCATCCACTTCCTTTTGTTTGTTCTCCTAAGTTGTCGAGACATAAGCATCTAGCCAAGGATCATTCTCCTGATTTATATTCGCTGGAGCTGGCAGGTCTGGATGAAATTGGGAAACATTACGGGGAAGACTCCGAACAATTCAGAGATGCTTCCAAGATCCTTGTCGATGCTCTGCAAAAGGTAAATTATTGATGGGGTAGGAGTGGTTAGAGTATGACCATTTCACTTTTAGCCTCTTAATGGAAAAACCCATTTAGTGAAGTCCCGTTGATTGAAGTTTCCCCTTCTTGGAGGAACTCTCATTTTAGGGACCGAGGGTGGAGTGGGTCAGAGGTGTGTGCTGGGAGGGCTCAAATGCTGGCAGAGACAGCAGAGGAAATGATCACTAACTCCAGCGCGGTACTTTTTTTTCTTTTTACTGTGGGGATATACACATAAAATTTGCCATTTTGACCATTTTTAAGTGTACATTCCTGTAGCATTAAATACACTCACATTGTTGTGCACCTGTCACCACTGTCCATTACCGGAACTTTCTTCTTCCCTAACTGAAATTCTCTCCCCATTAGCCCTATGAAATCATCGAAGGAGGAGAACACTTAGCACGGTCCCAGACACTGAGGAGATGTGTGGTAGATGTGTAATAAATGCCAGTTTTTCTCTGCCCTTGGAGTTGCTCACCTGCAACTCTTCAGTGAGTTAAACTTTATTAGGTGTTTGTGATGAACCAGAGACCACTTAGGAAGATTCTCATTTCCCTTTCCTACTTCCCTTCCCCCAGTTGACATGCCAACAACTTGTCTTTTTTTATTTTGAACATTTGAATATATGTTGAAGGTGAACACTTTTCTGAGTATTTTAACATAAACCATTAAGACATAGTGTATTTCACTAGCCAGGAGGCAAATGTTCTTGTAGGTGCACAGAGCTTTAAAGTTATTTTATTAAGTATATGCGATTCATAATGATGGCAGTAACTCTTCAGTTCGCAGATGACATGTATAACCTCTATGGTGGCAACGCCGTGGTAGAGTTAGTGACGGTCAGATCATTTGACACATCTCTTGTGAGGAAGACCAGGACTATTCTTGAGGCAAAACCAGAGGTGAGTACATTTTTAGATCTTGCTTTAAAACCATAAAGTTAAAAAAAGCCACAAAATCCTAGGTCACCTGTGGGAGATGTGGAGGAAGAGTCAGTAAGTCTGAAAAACAATTTAAATGAAAACACAGGTTGTCTATTCACATAGGCTTGCGTGTTTTGCCAGGGTTTGGGGGCTCTAATCAGATAAAGCAAGAATTTGAGTTCGGGATAAATCTGTCAAAGGCAAGAAGAGAATTCAGATGTTGCTATCACACGGAGACATCAGAAGGTAACGTGAGGGAGTTGGCTTTTCCAGGAGGTGTGCTGTCCGTGTGGCACAGTCCCTCAGTGCTGCGACCGGCTCTTTATACTCCTGATAACTGATTACGAGTTTTTGGCCTGGATCTTGCTTGAAGCATTTAGAGGGTCCTGGGCAAGGGTGCCAGCCCTAGCAAGATGTCTTACACGTTATACACGCACATATACAAGAGCGGCATCGCGGATACTCCCAAACATCGTGTGGCCAACATTAACGGTCGGCTTCCCAGTGCGGAGCAAGTAGCTACCCAGTCATTTATAGACACCCCCTTTTGGACCCCCCGCCGTGCGCAGTTTGATTGAGTGCAGTGTGGCACTTACAGATGGTCAAAGCTAACGCCTGTTCAAGATAAGCTAGACGTGACTGGTTTGAGGTGGTTTCATTCTGTAATTGGAGTTGGAGGACCGGATCTAAGACAGCATGGCAAGCTAGACAGTCCAGCAGTTTTCCCGCTGCAGAGCACCTAGAAATACTGATAAAACATAAACAGCTTTTTGAGTGCAGAGCTGAGCTCTCAGGACAGGGAAATTCTTAAGGAGCAAACAAAGAAGAGGTACTTGAAAACTAGTAAGCGGGCTACCCTAGGAACATTTCCAGTTGGGTTACCAGGAGACCGGAAACAAGGCCCTTGGCTCCCTGAAAGGGTGGGGTTTGAAACTGACCCCTCTACATAAAACGGTGAGACTCTGTGAGGGCTACACCCTTAGGGAGAGGGTAGACTAGAAAACCGTCATCTGCCCACCAGCAGGAGACAGAATGGCAGCTTGGGCTGTGGAGTCAGGGTAGGTGTGGGGGATGGAAATGTCTCTTAGGGAATTCTTAACCACAGGACCACCTTCGTGTGGGTTTGCGGCCCAAATTTCTATTACCTGCAAGTTCTGGGAGGCCCCAGGCCAAGAAATTAATACAAACCCTGGTCCCAGACTGGTGAAGACCCGCGGTGCCCAGCAGGAGTCACAGGCTTCACACGATGTGGGGCTCGAACTCACGAGATCAGGACCTGAGCCAAAATCGAGTTGAGCGCTTAAGTGGCTGAGCCACCCAGGCGGCCCACAAGATACTTTTATTGAAGGCAGATTTGAATGTAACCAGAGACTTTAAGTACTACATTCTTTCAACATTGTCCACTTCAGGCCTGTTAGTTTTATGTGAAGCAGTTCCAAAGAGAAGTGTGCGAGTTTGAAGAAGGTACCCTTGTTTGGGGAGTTTGGCAAACCAGTTTTGTAGAGGTGAATTGGCTTTGTCTTCTCTGAGGTGTTCGGTTGAATTTATAATGGATAAAGGGAGTTTAACAGGAAGTGGTTTCTGAAATTATTGCACATGTGGTGAGGGGCAAGAGGGTTGTGAATTAACATTTTACACAGGAAACTTTACATATTTGTTAATTCTAAATAGACGAAACCACTTTGAGATGGGAGGCTGGTACCAAACATTCCTGGGAATAAATACCATTTTGCCCAGACCCGTGGTCTGTGTCCTCGCTCTCCTGGGTCCAGCGTCTGCCCCTCAACTCTGTGCTGACAGTCTTGCCCACCTCATAGGAAACGAGGCCTTCAGCTTGGGGTCCTTTTTACGGTGATGAGAATGTTCTACAGTTAGGTCCTGGCGATGCCTGTGCCACTCTGTGAACATATGAAGATGCAGGGAGTTGTACATAGAGACAGAGAACCCATTTACCCCCCCCCCCCCAAAAAAAGAGGTCTTCAAGGGTGAAATCCTTTAACCTCCTCTCTCCCCCACGGAAATCACTTTCTTTAGTTTGAGGGGGAACGTTCAGAGTTTAAGGAAACATTTGCGTGCTTACGGCATGCCAAATGCTGGGGCTGTGGGACTACAATCTCTTCTCTCTCCTTTTAAGACAAACCTGATCCTGTCACTTCCTGCTTGAAACTCGTCAGTGGCTCTTCATTGCCCACAGGCTCTAAGCCGGATTCTCCATACCTTCCCTCTAGCTGCATCTCCTGCTCTCTCCCTCCTTTTGTTCTCTAGTCAGAATGAACTAAGTTTCCCAAGCAGTGCCTTTGCACAGGCCTTCCATTTATTTTCATCTTTAAACCATTTATTTTCATCTTTAAAATTAAAAAAAAGGTGGTGCACACATAAATATAGAACGTGGGTGGTACTAGTTAATTTAAAGAAAATACAATTTTAACACTATGTAAAGCAGAAGGGAATATTTGTTCCTATGAACTTCTTCGTCTTCTCTCTCTCCCCTTCCCCGCTGTAGGTAATCGCTGCCCTGATATGTTAGTCATGCCCTTGTTTTCTTTATGGTTTGACCACTTAATGGATTGATCCTTAAACAGTATTGTTTGGTCTTGCCTGTAGTTGAATTTTATATAAATGGAATCACACTGTATGTATTTTTGTTTGCTGCTCGTTCTTGTTTCTGAGTCACACAGGCTGTAGTTCAGTCCTCCCTGCTGTGGGTTCTGTAGGGTGGATGTGCCACATTTTCCGTGCTGTTAATGAGTGTCCTTGTGTCTCTTGGTACCTACAGAAGTGTTTCCTAGGGCGTGTGGACTTGCCAGGTCATAGGACCAACGTTATTGGTGTTGCCCCATTTTCTCAAGCAGTTGGACTGGTTAATTCTACTGCCACTGGCCATGCGCTTACCTTTTCGGGGAAGGCTCCCCCCCTTCTCGGTTCCAGCATGTCTTCGATTCCACCTAGGAATAAATGATCGCCAGATAAATGAATTATAGCTACCAAATTGGGATAATTTCCTATCTTAAAATTCTCCCCTTTTGATACTTTTCTTTTCTTCATTGTAGAGGGATGCACCAAGCCCCTATAACCTTGCGTATAAGTATAACCTTGAGTATCCGGTGGTTTTCAACATGGTGCTTTGGATAATGATCGCCTTGGCCTTGGCTGTGATTGTCACCTCTTACAATATCTGGAACATGGATCCTGGATATGACAGCATTATTTATAGGATGACAAACCAGAAGATTCGAATGGATTGAACTTTTCCTTATACCAAACTTAGAAAAGGGGTTTGGAAATTGGCTGTTTTGTTAAATCTTTTAGTGTAGTTTGAAAGTAGATGGTATACTTTATAATTTATAAAAAAGGAAAAAAAATTTTTTTTGTTCTGTGTGCCTGTGCTGTTCTTTTAAAGTGAATTATACTGATGTGAATTGATTTGTGTGATTAGATTCTATAATATGCTCAAATATGATATAACCATTTAATATAATTTCATTCCATTTAATATTTGGAAATGTGCACTGAAATAAATGTAAAACATTTAGAATAGTTTGTGTTATTTATGTTGGGAAAATGCACTGAATTAGAGAAACTTATGAGTGTTTAATAACTTCCGTAGACAGGATAGGTGAAAATGATATTTGGGCTGTTATATCCTATGAACCATATGCACCAGTTGTAAATGTCTTAATTTGATGTAAATATCTCTGCAACAAGGTAGAAGCTTTTTAACTTCAAGCAGCCCTAAACGATGAGAGTGCTTATTACACAGTTACTTAGGTTGGGCACTGCATCGGATTGATAGAGGATAGCTGTTTTTTAACCTCTCCTGAAAGTTTGGTGATGCAGATCGTGGTGTGGATGTTAAAAAATTAAAAACTACATTGATCTAAAAGGAAACTAGCTTTGTGGAATTAGAGATACCTGTACTTCTACCCACAAAAACCAATATTTGGGGGACATCTTGGGGCTTGAATATAAAATCTTTTAGTAAAATTTCCCCCCCTGTATAAGTTACTATTAATGGTTTGTGGTACAACGTCATTCTCTACAATATCAAGTGGAAGTAGATGCTCCCTACTTTTCATGCAGAATGGACCAATGTCTATAAAGAGTGACAAATAAAGTTAATGATTCCAAATTTGTGTCATTTCAATACTGAATATTTTGTGTTGTAAAAACCTAACAGGGTTTTATTTAATCAGAATTGGCGGTTTTGTTATACAAATGGTTTCGTGGTTTGTTTTTTTTCTTACATTTGTTCTCGCTGCCTCCTGAGATTCAGTATCAAGACAAGGAAGACATCTTAATTACCATTCTTGTTATTGAATTTATACAGAATATGTGGTGAATTCACACTAGACTTTAGGTAGGAAAAGCTTAAATTTCCCTATAGTATTTAGAAGATGAGTAAGTAATTGGTCAAAATAAGAAGGACTATCTAAGGTAAAGTCTTAAAGGTTGTAATTTTATTTCTTAAAAGACTTAATAGAATTTCAAATTTCATGATTATGTAGCAAAATTACTTGAGTTAGAGAGTTGTGCTGCCCTGCCCTGGGAGCCCTACTTGGGTTTAGCGTAAGCCATTTCTGTGCCTCTTCTCTGGAAAGATCATCAAATCATTTCTAAGTAACACTGAAGTTGACAGGTTTGAAAAGATGGAGTCTAGTTAGTGTGTTTTCTACCACTTAACGCAAGATACCTTTAATAGTTACAGCGTTCAGTGTCCATAGAAGAAGGTTTTCTTCTTGCCTCTCATTTAACTATAAACAGTCAAGCTGAAAATCAACTTCGCCAGGAAAAGAAATGACACTGTTCTAGAATCACGGATGTATTCTCCACCGCTACTCCCTGGCAAGTTTGTGGGGGTGAGGGGGTTTTCAGCTGCTTAGCCCCAGGACACTGACCTCCACAGAACTCCACAGGGCCTGTGTTTGGGGAGCCAAGAATGTATAATGCTGCAGAGTAGGGTTTCTTTCACAAGTTTCTTACATAAACATTGCCATAGAAGATTACGATTTTATAATGAAGTGAGCCAGTGCCTTTGTAATTTAAAACTGAGGAGACGAAGTTCTAGGGGAGAAAAAAAATTACGTGCTAGCACTAATCCTTACAGGGTAGATGGCATCAGCACCCTTCTGTTAGGCAGAAAGCAATTAATTAAAATAAATGTTCTGCCAAGATTATTCTACCTGTTGCTGATGATTTGCTCTTAAATTAAGTCTAATTTGTTCAGGAACATAAATCACAGTGTCAAGATTTGTGTGAGAGGCAGGAAAGCTAGACTCATGACCGACTATCTGCTAACAAATGGAAAAAGAAAAAACCCAATCACCTTATATCTAATTAGTAGAATATTCCAGGTTTATAAAATACCTGAGATTCTACATGTGTTAGGTACTGCTTATGGCCTAATTCTATTAGGAATGATACAGAACGGATTTTTATTTTCTTTGGCTATGCTGTTTTGAAGTAATGGTAATCTGAATACATTTTCATTGATACCAAATTATGTGGAAGCCATGAACTTAACTTTTTAATGGATGATCAAACCAACAATTTGCTAGGGACCTAGGAACTGGGGTCAGTGAGCAGGCCTACTGAGTCATGCAACAGCAGCAAGCCTTCTAACCTTGGGTTCAGGCAAAGTTTCTTTATAGCCTTTCTGTGACAGAGTGACTGTGCAGTGGTTTCTTGGAAGAGTTGCTGGAGAAGGCCGTTAGTAAGAAGCACTGTGATTAAAATGCGGGGCGCCTGGGGGGGTCGGTCGGTTGAGCGTCCAACTTCGGCTCAGGTCATGATCTCACAGTCTGTGGGTTCGAGCCCCGCGTCGGGCTCTGTGCTGACAGCTCACAGCCTGGAGCCTGCTTCGGATTCTGTCTCCCTCTCTCTGCCCGTCCCCTACTCACACTCTGTCTCTTTCTCTCAAAAATAAATAAACATTTAAAATGCATTGAGGGTCCTACAGATGAATTCAGTTCACCATGTCACCCAATAGCTGAGCAATCTTGGGCAAATCCCTCAATCTCTGAATCAGAGTTTTAAATCTACATCACGGGGATGGTAATACTCCAGGTTTGTGGGAATGAGCATTCAGGACACTAACCTGTTCTGAGGGTTGTGAATGCTTTCTAAAATAACGGCACGAAATCCCAGGAGCTCTGGTTGGACCCATGGTTGCACCATTGATGTGTCCTGGCCAGTCTCTTGGTTGCAAACAATGGTAACGGTGGTTTGGTTAAGTTATGCCAGCTGTCCTAAGAATGTTCTATTGGCCCAGCATCCCTATTCAGGACACACACTGCATTGAGTTCTGTTTGCATAGGCTCCTCTAATCTGGAACAATTTGTTTTTGAAGTGTAATGGGCAGTTATTTTACAGAATGTCCCTCAGTTTGGGTTTGATATTTGCTCATAATGAAATTCAGGTTCCATGTTTTTGGAAAGAATACCACGGAAGTGATGTGTCCATCTGAGCCTATCCCTGTCAGGAGACACATGGATGTCAATGTCTCATTTTTGGTGACATTATTAGCTTTGGTTAAGGTGGTATCTGCCAGTTTTTTCCCCTAAACAGTTACTAATCTTTTCTTTTGTAATTAGACATGTTAAGGCTATTACTTATGGGCACCTGGCTGGCTCGATTGGTAGAGTGTGTGACTCTTGATCTCAGGGTTGTGTGTTCAAGCCCCACATTGGGTGTAGAGCTTACTAAAAAAAAAAAAATGACTTATTTATATCTCATTTTTCATTTTACTTTCACCCATTTTAGCATCCATTGATTCCTGCCTAAAAGAATTATTACTGTGGTGTTTGTGAAATAATGTTTTTATTATTTTTTTATTTTTATTTTAGTGAGAGCGCATGCAAGTAGGGGAAAGGGGCAGAGAGAGAATATCTCGAGCAGGCTCCATGTTCGGCATGGAGCCCAACACAGGCGACCCTGGGATCACGACCTGAGCCGAAATCAAGAGTCAGATGCTCAACCGACTGACCTGCCCAGGGGACCCCAAATAATGATGTTTTATTTCCATCATTCTTTTTTTTTTTTAATGTTTTTTTTTTTAATTTTTTTGGCATTTATTTATTTTGAGAGAGAGAAAGACAGAGCGTGAGCAGGGGAAGAGCAGACAGAGAAGGGAGACACAGAATCTGAAGCAGGCTCCAGGCTCTGCTGGCAGCACAAGCCCGACATGGGGCCCGAACCCATGAGAGAGATCATGACCTGAGTCGAAGTCTGATGCTCAACAGACTGAGCCACCCAGGTGCCCCTAATGTTTATTTTTGAGAGACTGCAAGCAGGGGAGGGGCAGAGAGGGAGAAACAGAGGATCCGAAGCAGGCCCCCACACTGACAACAGAGAGCTCATGACAGACTATCTACTAACAAATGGAAAAAGAAAAAACCCAATCACCTTTTATCTAATTAGTAGAATATTCCACTAATGTGGAGCTCGAGTTCATGAACCGCAAGATTATGACCTGATCTGAAAATAGGACGCTCAGCCAACTGAGCCACCCAGGTGCCCCTCCATCGTTCCTTATTAACTGGAATTACGTAAAGAAGAGCTTTCCCTTCTCCCCACTAATTTATTCCATTACTTATACCAGCATGAACTCATGGATATTTTTAGGTTCTGTGTCCTAGTCCATTACTGTCATTTATTTTGTTGCTCCGTTGTCCCAGATTTGGCCATTGGGAGACCCTTGAGTTGGTTCTTATGTCCTTTTGACATGTCCCCATCATTTTTTGAGCATTTGTTTACCTGCTGGCACCACATAGTTATGAACTAAATTTTCAAGTTCACCACCACCAGCATACCTTTACGTGATGGGGAGAAAGATGGGTGGGGAGGGGCGCAAGTAAGGAAAGAACTGGTATCAGTTGGACTATGTAAACATATAAATAACAGAACGAGGAATTAGGAGAGAGGGAAGTGGGGCTCGCCCAGGGCTCATGTTTTTACCCAAAGCAGGGCTGGAACTCACCCGATGTGGGATCTGTGAGAATCATGACCTGAGCTGAAGTCCGATGCTTGACTGAGCCAGGTGCCTTTTTTTTTTTTTAAGGCTTTATTTTTAAGTGATCTCTACACCTAATATGGGGCTCGAATTTACAACCCTGATATCAAGGGTGGCATGCTCTTCTGACTGAGCCAGCCAGGCACTCCTGGCAGATGTCCTTATAAGAACAGTCATATTGGACGAAGGGCCCGCTCTACTCCAGTATGATCTCATCTTCACTAATTATATCTGCAATGACCCTATTCCCAAATGAGGTCACTTCTGTGGCGCCAGGGGTTAGAACTGCTACAACATCTAACAGGATCATACAACCCATAACAGGATCATAAAAATGTCACTTCTCCCTAAGTTAATTTAATACCATCCCAACGAAAAAAAAAATGTTTTTGGGGAGCTGGGTGGTTCAGTTGGTTCAGCATCCAACTCTTGGTTTCGGCTCAGGTCATCTCACGGTTCATGGGTTCAAGCCCTGCAAACTGTGAGATTCTCTCTCCCTCTCTCTGCCCCTCCTCTGCTTGCACTTTCTCAAAATAAATAAACTTAAAAAAAAATGTTTTTATGGAGCTAGACAAGTAGATCCTAAAGTTTATATATGGAAAACTAAGAAGACACTGAAAAGGAAGAGTTAAAGTCTGAACTAGTGCTATCAGATATTAAAACCAAAAGCCTCTATGATTAAAACAGTATGTTACCGGTCCATTAGCAGACAAACCAATGGAACAGAATAGAAGGTCTAGAAATAGACATTTAGTATAAGATACAGGTAGCATCTCAAACCACTGGACAAAGGTAGACTTTTTAATAAATGATGTTGGGGCAACAGAATACCCATTTGAGAAAAGATAAAACTCTCCTAGCACATACAAGAATAAACTCCAAATGGATTAAAGATCTAAATTTTATTTATTTAGGGGCACCTGGGTGGCTCAGTTGGTAAGTGTCCAACTTCGGCTCTGGTGATGATCTCGTGGATCATGAGTTCGAGCCCCGCGTCGGGCTCTGTGCTGACACCTCAGAGTCTGGAGCCTGCTTCACATTCTGTGTCTCCCTCTCTCTCTGCCCCTCCCCCACTCACACTCTGTCTCTCTCTCTCTAAAATATAAACATTAAAAAAATAAAAATTTTGGTTTTTTTTTAAAGATCTAAATTTTAAAAAGAGAAACCACATAAGTACTAGGAGAAAACAGGGTTAATTATTTTATAGCCCAAGTGTAGGAAACAGCTTTTCTGTTGGTATTGCATCAAAATCCAGATGCAATAAAAAAAATGTTGATAAACTTGGAGATCTAAAAATCTGAATTTTAAAAATTTTACTGAAGCATATATGAGATACCACGTATCTATTTCGAGTGTATAATTTAATGTTTTTGTAAATTTATCGAGTTGTACAACATCACTATAAATCAGTTTAGAATATTCTCATAAGCCTAATAAGATCCATCATGTACATTTAGTGTTAATTCCATTCCCCCCCTCACCCCCACAACCACTAAACTACTTTCTGTTCTACAGATTTGCCTTTTCTGGACATTTTATATAAATGACATCACATGATATGTGGTCTCTTGTATCTGGGTTCTTCCACAGAGCATAATGGTTTTTTTAACGTTTATTTATTTAGAGAGCACAAGTGTGCATGCATGAACCAGGGAGTGAGAGAGAGAGAGAGGGAGGGATTCCCAAAATGCAGGGCTCCAACTCATGAACCGTGAAATGATGACCTGAGCTGAAATCAAGAGTTGGACGCTTAACTGACTGAGCCACCCAGGGACCCCTGGGCATGTTTTTAAGGTTCGTTTATATCATAGCATGTGTCCACAGTTTGCTCTTTTTTATTGTTGAATAATATTCCTTGTATGGATATACCACATTTTGTCTATCCATTCACAATTTGGGGCTATTATGAACAATGCTGCAAAAAACCACCACAAAATAAGTCAAAAGACAAACGATAAACAAGGAGAAAATACTTGCAACATGCACCACAGATAAAGTACTAATATTTCTAATACATAAAGAACTTTCCAAATTTGAGAGGAAAGACCAAAATTCCAATTTAGAAATGAGCCAAAGACATGAATAAACGATTCACCCAAAAAGATACTAAAATGACCCTTAGATATACGAAAAGAAATTCACTCATAATGAGTGCAAATTACAAATGTTACTGAGAACAGTGACTAGGATGGCTATAAAAAAAAGACAGGTAATTACAAGTGTTGCCAAAGATGTGCAGAAGCGAGCCCTTGTGCACTGCGGGACTGTAAAATGTTGCAGCCTGTTTGGAAGACAGTCTAGCAGCTCCTCAAAAGATTACACAGAGTTACGAGATGACCCAGCAATTCCACTCCTAGGTATCCCACCACGAGACATGAAAACATACACCCACACAAAAGCTTGTGCACAAATGTTCACAGAGGCATTATTCTCAACAGCCAAAAGTGGAAACAACCCAAACGTCCATCTCCCAATGAAAGGATAAACAAAATGGTTGATGCACCCAGTGGAACAGTCTTCTGCTACAAAAAGGAATGGAGTTTCACTGCATGTGACAACACGGATGAACCAAAACAATATGCTAAGTGAAAGAAACCAGAGAAAAAAGTGACACTGTACACTTCCACTTAATCAAAATGTCCACAATAGGTGACTTCTTAGAGTCAGAACGTTTACAGGTTGTCAGGGGCTTCAGGGAAGGAAGAATGAGGGGTGACCTACTACCGGGTATGTGGTAGGGTCCCCTCCCTAAGAAAAGGAAAAAAAAAAACGTCAAGGCAAGCTGGCTATACGCGCATGTGACAACATCCCTCACGACCTTGTAACGAGACCACTTAGTCAGACTACATGTTTGTGTGTTACCATATATGGGAGACAAAGAAATAAAAATTATTAAAAAAAAAAAAACCACATGGCATTCGGGGCTCAGTTTTTTGAGTACCAACCCAACTGAGCAGTGCCAGCAGGAATAAAGTTGCTTCCTGGAAAGAAAAGCCTCGGTGTCAAGACTCTCTGTGCGAGAATCCTGCTATGTTACTTGGGGGCTCGTCCGGGATTTGGGGATGGTATGTTTCCACCTCCTTTGCCACTAGGGATGCAAACCTTAGGGCACCGGGAGAGGCGGCCTCGCCTGGTGACAGTGGACCACTTGATCCGCAGGACACTAGCCCTCCTGGCGCACCGGGGCGAGGACACAGAACCCGCTCAGGGATCGCCTGTCAGACTGGTAAGAACCCGGTTCGTTTTGGCAGAATTGCCCCTAAGAGGCAGAAGGGGAGCCTGATCACCTCCCGGGAGTTGCCCTAGTAGTTTCAGGATGGACAAGGAATGAAGCTGTAACTCTAAGGCATTGGATGCTGGGCGGCAAGTTGAAGTTGCCGTGTGACTGTGTATGGGGGACTTGTCTCTTGTTCATTTCCTGGGTCAATGACTATGATAACTAGAGCTAACCGTCTCTGGGTTACCTCAGAACAGGGACTTCAGAACAGGGACTTCAAGGAATATTCCTAAGCAGCTGCCAAAACTCCATTTGTTTCAGGAAAATTCCCTGTCTTCTCTGGACTGACATGGACCACCTAATTCCTCTGATGGAAAACAAAACAAAACAAAACAAAAACCTGGAGTCTGCTCCTCTGAGATGACAAGATTTACCACTGGGAATTGTCTTTCTCTGCCTTCTGCTGGCACCTTTCGTCTTCTGCCCTCCCTTCCCCGCCCCCCTCCTTTTCTGCACCACCTGGGGTGCGGCCTGCATGACAGGCTCCTCAAGGCCTCGGGCACCAACAGCTCCTCCTCCCACCCTAGATGTCCAGGAGCCAAGACCACCAGATTCGGATTTCCCCACCAACGTTCCAGGTAAAAATTAACCATGGGGAACAAATTGTCTTACTGGACTCAAGTAAAACGTATTCAGTGTTTAAGCTAATTGAAGCCTGTTGGTTTGAGATACGCAATGTTTATCAACAGAAAAAAATTTTTTCTTCTACTGAGATTTGCTGAAGGTCAAATAAGCGCATGTTCTCTGCTCCACTTTATTAACAAAAGGATGCCTTAAAGCGATGGTTAATTTTGTCTGTCTCAAAGTTTTCATGGGTCGTTGTCAAGATAGCTTTCAAAGTTTCTGGTAACCTAAAATGTTGAAGTTTTGCTTGCATGATAAGTTGAGATTGAATTCACTGGATATCCAAAGAGATAAGAGACTAAAGCCCTAATTACTAGATGTAGGTTTGTGCTTCCGACTTGTTGCAGAAAAAACTAAGGACATTTGGAACTGTTGAAAAACGTTCTTTGTGCTTAATGGATTCATAAGTTTGCCATCTAAAAAAAAAATTCAGATAGAACAGAATTCATAATTGGTTACTACTTAGTTTTCACTGGAGACTAAGGTTTCTAAGAGTTAAAATTCTGCTACATGTAGTTAAAACTGATAAAAATAAGAAAAGCAACTCCGCATGTAGAAAAGTAGGAGATATAAAAGAAAGATATAAGAAATGGAAATATATTTTTGTCGAAGGTAAAAGAAAGTAATTTTGTCCTAAATGAGACTGGTGATTTGGAGAAAAATGGCTTGGGACAAAAATCTAAATGCAAAGAAACGTTGTAGAAGGTTCGTGAAGGAAAAATCTTAAAGAAAAAATTTATGTGTGGTCAGGACGGACTAAGGTAAAATAAATGGATTTTTAAAGTACACTGGGTTAAGGTGAAAATTCCTCCTCCTTTGCTCCAAAGGCTGGGGACACGATGGCAATACCCTTGATGCCAGCCTCCAAATCCTCCCCATTTGTGTTGTCCTTGTTTAGCAGAGGAATGGATGCCTCTGCCATACGAGGGATGGATGATCTAGAAAGGGCTTTTACTAAGATACCTGGGAGCCGTTTTACTAAACTTAGCCCATTGTATGCCGAAAATGGATAACCACATGGCTGAAACATATTTATGTGGGCATTGTTGAAAAAGGCAAGGGAAAAGACCTTGACTTTGGCTCTTTAATCCCCTCCTTCAACGGCCAATGATCAATATGTAAGTTACTGTTGGGCCAAAATAAAATTAGTGCATCCTCCAACAACCAAGAAAATCTTGCTTGGTCAAAGTCCATACCCCCAAGGTCCTACAGGCAGGAAACGGAGGGGTTGGGAAAAAAAAAAAAAAAAGCTATATGTAAGCAATGTAAGGTGGATCCTATCTTAATGGCAACCCTTTCTAGAGTCTAGCATTCAGGAGGGGAAACAATTGAGGGCCCCTTACCTGGATCCAAAACAGACCTAGAGAAGGAGGAAGGGAAGTCTTCCCCCTCAACCTCCTCCTCCTCCTCAGGTCCCCAATCTATGTATAAGAAAAATACAATTCTGCTTCCTGCTACTCACCGTATCCAGGCCCGCCCTGTAACGTAACAGGCATGTCTCCCTTAAAAGAAGCTAGAATGCCAGAAAAAAAAAAACTTTACACTACAAGATTTAAGACAGATGAAAGGAGATCTAGGTAAATTTTCTGATCAGATAAATATATAAAGGCTTTTCAGAATATTACATGTTTGTGAGTTGATCTGGAAAGATATAATGCTATGGTTAAATCAGACTTTTAATAAGACAGATGTTTTGAAAAAAATTAAGGAAATCCAAGATTTAGCCCTTAAATTTTGCTCAATTAGCCACTATTTTCCAAACACAAAATGGGAGCCCAATGGCCTTCCTGGAGAGGTTGAAAGAAGCTCTCATTAAATATATGGCTATCTCCCCTGACCCCCCTAAGGCTGAAATAATTTTAAAGGATAAATTTGTCACGCAATCAGCCCTAGATATTCAGAGAAAATGCAAAAATTGGCTGTTGGCCTTGAAGGGACCCTGAAGGAGCTCTTACGAGCTGCCAACTGTGTATATTACATACAAAACAGAAAAGGAAGCTTAAAAAAAAAACAAAAACCTGAGGCCTGAGTTGTGGCCTATGTACTACGTCAGACCGGACTTCCCGAGGTCCTGGCGCCAAGTGCCGTGTATATGGCCGTTCGGAGCACTAAGCTGAGAACGTCCTCAGAGGGGACAAGCACAACGAAAACCCCACAAGCCACGCCCCTTGCGTGGAGACCATCCCTGGAGATCTGAATGGCCTCGGGGACCTCTCTCTGTGAGGGCTCAGTTAACCAGCGCCCCTGGAAGGGACTAACCGGGGCCTGGGGCTCTTCACGGTGGCTCCCCTAAGCCAACTGTCTCTCAGAAACGCAGAGCCTCGGGTAACTCTAAATATAGAAGGAAAACTGGTTGATTTCCTTCTTGACCCCAGAGCTACCTTTTCTGTCCTCTTTTCCACTCCAGCCCAACCATCCAAACGCAGCCTGACAGCTAGAGGCATCTTCGAAGAACTTACAACTAAATTTCTCTCTCAGCTCCTGGGACGTATATGGGGAAACCTAATTTTTTCTCATAATGCCAGAGAGCCTCCCTCCCTTGCTAGAAAGGGATATTATAACTAAATTAGAGACCATGGTGCTACTAACTCCAGGACAGATGAACAATTAGGTGAGTTTTTCGAAGTTACTGGGTATTGTAGGCTGCAGATACCAGGGTTCAGGAAAATAGTTTGCTGCTATATCAATTATTAAAGGAGACTCAATCTCACCTACTCTCCCAAAAAAACTCTGTGAGCTCACTATTACCAAGCTCACAGAGCTAAAAGATTATTAAAACACATCAGGCCTTTCATTTAGGGAGGGACAAAACTTATCAAATGGTCCAAAGGATGTTTACTAGAAAAAATTTGTCAAGGACAGTTCTGCAAGTAGTATCAGGCTGTGAAGTAGGTCTTAAAAACAATCCTTTCAACCACAAACTTGCTCTCCTAGACAATTAAGGAACAGGAGACTCTCCAGGAAAGACGAACAATTAGGGCTCACTCAGGTGCCAAGGTCAAAAAAAAAAAAATTCAAACATCTGTTTGTATGGGTTCATACTTTTACTAATTGGGTAAAGGGCTTCCCCCACAAGACAGAAAAGGCACAAAAAGTAATAAAAATTCTGCTTTATAAACTACTACCCAGGTTTGGCTTACCTAAAAATTTACAAATTAATAATGGTAAATGGCCGCCTTGACTCTTTCTCTAGCAGAACTCCTGGCTCTTGGCAAAGTTTTACACCTCAAAATATAGCAGACTGTCTGCTCATACTCAGCAAAACTCTTAACACCTCACAAGCATTAGATGCTTAAAAAATTTTTTTTAACTAAGTGAGGACCAAAGTCTTGGAAATAGAGCCACCATTGATGACTTACTGTTCCTGCTCCTCCAGCACCTGGGGTGTGAGGGATTCCCTGACATACGTTGTCTACAAAGGCAGGGTCTCTCCTAGATGATGTGACAGGTTTGGAAACTGTAGACATTATCTTCAGATGCCATCTTGTTGGTCAGGAGAATCTTTACTTTGTGTTTTTCTCTTTGGGCCTGCTACTGTTGATGCCGCCTCGTGCCTGCCAGCCTTCCTGTCAACCCATACCGCGGGCCGCTCGACCGCCCCTTGGGTAGACTCTACCTGCTGTCCCCCTACACCGTCCCTTATCGGCTTGAAGAAGCCAGGACGGGCGCCGTCCCTGTTCCCCGACAGCAGTCACGGGCCCTGTTCCGGGGGAGAAATCAATAGGGCAAGGGTGAACATCGGGCAGGGAGAGACGAGGGACCTTCAGGGAGGCAGACTGCAGCTGCGAGTGGGAGGCCCAACAAGCAGACGGGGTTCTCCCCTTATAAAGTCCTTTATGGGTGCCCTCCCCCCATTATCAAGGGCATAAGGGAGGGAATCTGAACGAGAAAGGCAATCTAACCCTAAAACAACAGATGTGGGCCCTTGGCTTCACCCGAACCACCTCTCACCACTGGGCCAGGGAACAATCGCCTGTAACTCTGACCACAGACGCTCACCCCTTTAAGCCAGGAGATGCGATGTGGATTAAGGAGTCAAATGTCCAACTCCTAAAGCCCCTCTGGAGGGGCCCGTTCGCTGTCACTTTGTCCACCCCCACTGCAGTAAAGGCAGCCGAAGTGGGTCCCTGGCTTCACCACAGCAGAGTGAACTGGGAATCTCGAAACACCAGAGTGAACACACCATCTTGAAATTGGGAGTGCGTTCCTGACCCATCCACGCCGTGCGAGCTGACCATACGGAGGAAGCAATCTGCAGCTCCAGGGGCTCGGGGAGACTGCGGCCCTGCTTCGGTCGCTCCGGAAGCTGACTCATCTACGCACGGCAGAAGTTTGAGAAACCGACGGTCCAGCGAAACAAAACACTGTCCTTATTTTTTATGTTTCTTTACTGTGACGCACTGTCACGCCTTGTTTCTCACTATTACTGTGATTCTTGCTCTACTCTTTGCCAGAGGCCGGCTGGGAGTGTGGCGAGAGGTTTCTTAACACTCGCCTTCCTTCTGTGGATAGGATACTTCATTGGTACCAACACGGGCAAACGATGGCCGTAAGAGACTAGAAAATTAGATCCCCCAAACCTTATAGGAAAACAAAACACCCCAGTCCTACTATCGGGGTTTGGCTTCTCAAAAGCTCAATTATTGGGAAAAACTGTTTTGCCTCATGGGAAAAAAGTTCATCATCATCTCTGTTAAAAACTTAACACGCCTAGGCCAAAGGTTTTATAACTCAACTGCCCGAAAATCCCAATGATGGGGGACCCCAGATCACCTTGAGCCAGATCCCCACCCCTTGTCTAACTTCTCTCATCTCTGAGAGGCCCGAGACACTGTCAACACAGCCATCGAATGGCGGGTCCCAGGTAGACTACGCTAGGTACGTGGAAGGACAGCCTGTATTGTCCTTCCCTCGGTCTGGCCAGGGTCACGTGTGCTGGGAACTGTTCGTTCATCCTTCTTCCTGCTCCCACCTGCCAGAGGGAAACATTTGGGAGTCCCAAGTGTATGGGGACAGGGAGACTCAAAAAGGCAGCGTGTCTTACAAATTGACAATTAAAAAGATAATAAATGGCCCCTCGAGCATAGAATCCAATATTATGGCCCTGCCACCTGGGCAGAGGATGGGTATTGGGGCCCGACACTCCCATTTACATGCTAAACCACATAACTAGCCTGCAAGCAGTTGTAAAAATTATAACCAATGAAACTGCCAGAGCTCTTCACTTACTAGCCAAGCAACAAACCAAAATGTGCAATGCCATCTATAAAAATCACTTGGCCGTAGATTACATGCTTGCTTCTGAGACAGGTGTTTATGAAAAATTTAACCTGAGCACCTGCTGCCTACAGATAGATGATGAGGAAAAAGTCATAGAGGAGATCGCAGATGAAATAAAAAAGGTTGCTCGTGCCGGAGTCCAGACCTGGTACCGTTGGAACCTCGGGGAGTTATCTGGAGGATGGTTTTCAACTCTCGAGGGATTCAAAACCCTCATGGGAATTATCCTAATTTTAGGAGGGTGCTTAATCTTACCCTGCTTAGCCCCCCAGGTTGTATGGTCTGCCTCCAGCCTCACTGAGGCCATAATTAAAAAAAAAAGATGGCCACTCATGTAATGATATCATAAAAATATAAACCTCTAAACCAAGATGAGGCTCTTTGACCCTAAATAAAGAGGTCTGAGCATCAAAGGAGGGAATGTGGTAGGGTCCCCTCCCTAAGAGAAAAAAAAGCCGCAAGGCAACCTGGCTATACGCATACGTGACATCCCTCATGACCTTGTAACATGAGACCACTTAATCAGACTGCATGTTTGTGTGTTACCATATATGGGAGATAAAGAAAGAAAAATTATATAAAAAACTATACCATGTGGTGTCCGGGGCTCAGTTCTTTGGGTATGAGCCCAACTGTGTCGTGCCGGCAGGAATAAACTTGCTTCCTGGAAAGAAAAGCCTCGGCGTCACGACTCTCCATGTGAGAATCCTGCTACAGGTACAGGGTTACTTTTTGGGGTGATGACAATGTTCTAGAATTGATTGTGGTGATGGAGGCACAGCTCTGTGAATATTCTAAGAACCAATGAATTGTGCACACTAAATGGGTGAATTATACGGTATGTGAATTATACCTTGATATGGCCGTTATATAAAAAAAAAAAAAAAAAAAAAACTACCGGGAGATACCCTTTCTCTACCGTCACATCAGCAAACATTCTAAAGCTCGAGAACATACTCTGTTGACGAGGCCGTGGGGTAACAGACACTCCTGTACATTGTGAGAATGCAAAATGGAAGACCAGTTTGGCCATATCTAACGAAATTACATTTATATTTACCCTCTGACCCAGAAATAACATTTCTAGGGCCTTGCTCTTGTTTTTAAACTTAGTTTATATATGTCTGTATGTAATCTCTACACCCAATGTGGCGCTCGAACACACGACCCCCAAGATCGAGAGCTGCATTCTCTTCCAACTGAGCCAGCCAGACGCCCCTCTAAGACCTTACTCTTAAAATATACCTATAACAACAAGAAAGTACACATGCATAAGGGTGTTCATGATTACTCATACTTGCAAAATAGTAGAAACTACCTAAGCACCTAAATGAAGGATGCTGGCTACATAAACTATGACACATCCACATAACGGAGTACTTTGTAGCTGTAAACAAAACAGAACAAAACAAAACAGATACTGGGGGGCACCTGGGAGGCTCAGTCGGTTAAGTATCCAACTTCGACTCAGGTCATGATCTCAGGGTCACGTGTTTGGGCCCTCTGTTGGGCTCTGTGCTGACAGCTCGGAGCCCGGAGCCTGCTTCAGATTCTGTCTCTCCCTCTGTCTCCGCCCCTCCCCTGCTCACGCGTGCGCTCTCTCTCTCTCAAAAATAAACATTGGAAGATCTCTATGAGGATGATATGGTCATTGCCAAAAAAAATTGTAAAGTGAAAAAGAATATAAACAGTCTGTTCCCATTTGTGTAAAAAAGGGGAAATAAGTGAAAATGCACTTTATCTCCTTATTTTTGCAAAAGGAAACGCAGGAAGGATGAATCAGAAAAAAAATGAAATTAGTTCCCTTTAAGTGGTGTGTGTGTGTGTGTGTGTGTGTGTGTGTGTGTGTGTGTGTGGTGGACAGCATGAAATAAATTCGGGAGGGAACAGCCTCTGCAGGGTGTATCATTTTGTGTAGTTTAAAGCCAGGGTCAGAGGGGAAAACTTCAAAAGGCTGTCACTGTCCAAACATGGATCAGCTGGGGCATCAAAATGAAGGGGACAGTAAAGGATTCTAATCCACGGAACGAAACAGCAGTCCAGGAGACCATATTAGTAATAAATAGGTAAGTATGCACACGGGGGCAGACAGGAGGTTCTTCCTTACAGTAATGCTGACGTATATATGGAAGGACTGCTAGGACTGGAAAATCTTCCCCTTGCTTCCATCGTAGTAAAAATTGATTTGGACGAGACTCATCCATGGATGCTAAATCTCTGGGAGAGAAAGTCTGATAAGGAGCAGGATTTTTATACAGTCTTGGAGTATCCATTTACTGACCGCGTATTCGCTGCAAGGGGCAAAGCTGTAACTACAGTGAGGAACCCGGCCAGGGCTCTGACCAGGCGATCAAAACGAACATTACAGCGATGGGCAGACACGCACGTGCTCCTGGATGCGATGCTCGCGGAAGGACGCAGATCACGGATACTATTCTGGCTGAGAAAGTATAATCTTTCTGAAGCTGCGAGTACACATCAGGCGAGCCCCGTCTGAGGAAAAGTGCTATAAAAGATCTGGCCTGCACTCTTCAACAATACCCATGTCACGGAAGGTGAACAAAGGCGGAGGAACTGTTCCAGATGAAAGAGGAGTACGAAATGCCCCGCATGACACTGGACTGGATCCTGCACTGAAGGAAAAACTGCTATAAAGGACGTTATTGGGACAGTTGACAAAAGTGAAATATGGACTAAAATCATATAAAGTATTGTATACAATGTTACATCAGTGTCTACTACAGTTACATGACAGAATCTATTTGTTCTTCTCTCAAATGGTTCAGATAAAATATGCAGTAATGTGTGTTTGGACATACATATGTAATGTAACACACACACACACACACACACCCCTAGAAAGAGAATGATAAAACAAACATGGAAAACTTTTTTTAAGATTTCATTTTTAAGTAAACTCTATACTCACCATGGGGCTCGAACCTACAACCCTGAGATCAAGAGCTGCAAGCTCCACTTACCAAGCCGGCCAGGCGCTCCAAACATGGAGAAGGTTTAAAGTGGCTGGAGTGGTCTGTACTGCATCAGCCTGGTTGAGCCAGAACCCTGTTTCCCAGAGACTGGACATACAGAAGTAAAACATGACTCTCCAAAGGCACGCGGGGCTAAATGCAGTGCAAGAGGCAGAGGTGTTGGCAGATTCCAGCTTGTTCTACTCTCTGCTCCGTGGCCAGCTCTTCTTCCTGTTGGTCTACTGACCGACGGTACCCCTCACCCCAGGCTCATCACCAGACTCTTGGCTGTAGCACCTCAGAGGCAACAGCCCCCCAGGCCTGTCCGCCAGCCTCCCCTTCAGTGTCCCAGGCGCTGCTTTGGCAGCTGAATGGGCCGGACTCCTCACGATGACCTGACCAGCTGGTGATTCCTCGCCCTCCAAGTCCCCCTTTCAGACACAGTCACCTCCCCAGCTCCTTCCACGGCTCTGTTCTGTTCCCTGTAATAAATCCCTTCTCACTCAGAGTGGCCCTGCCTCCCTGACAGAACCGTGCCATTGGTGAATCGGAATAAAGGGCATAAGAGAGTCCTCTGTATTCTTAAAACATTTTGGTAAATGTGAAATATCTTCAGAACAAAGTTTTCAAAAATTCAAAGTTCTGTTTTAGTAAAATTTTAAGTATTGGATGATCCATTCACTAAAAGGTTAAAAAAAGGTTTTCCGTTTCTGGCGCCAAGACTAAGTAGGAGAAGTAGGGACAGGTATTTCCGACGACAGGACCCTCCAACAAGGCCCTGGCAAGACAGTGGGTGGAGGGTGGCTTTAGTCTCCCGCTCTGTTCGCCACGGACTTGACAGCAGGTCACGTGAATAAGGCAGAAATCAGACAAAAGATTGTAAGGAAGCAGCGGTTCGCTGGGGGCTGGACCCAACCTACCCCCTCCTGCCATGTGACTGCCCCGAGGGACCCAGACCAGGCTACCACACGCTTTATAGCTAGAGAAAGTGAGACACGGCACACTTAACCGATGTTCTCATGGCTACTGAAAGATGCACCCGCCCCGCCTTCAGCCACTGTATTCACACGAGGAAAAAAGAGCTCACGGAAAGGCAGAAGATTAGAATCAGGGCCACAGATGGCTCTAAAATTACTTTCAGCGGTAACTGAAAATAGCAGAGTCGATATATCCACCTATTGTTTTATTCATCCAGCTTCTTTTGAGGCACTATGCTATTTATTCCCTTTGATAGAATTTAAGAGCAAATACTCCAAGGAGATCAGCATAGATGTGGCAAAATATATATATATATATATTTTTTCATGACATACCCAAGTCCTAAATGTTCGGTTTTCGCAGCCATAACTCATGAATAGTCATGTGCAACTTTAATGAAATACATTTCTGACTTTTGTTTCAAACCAGAAGACAGAAAAATCATTTTAAAAAAAGAATGCTGCCATCATTAGAGGAATACTGAATTCAGGCAAGAATCGGCGACGGATGCTAAAATTAGTAGCTTAAATATTTGATGAGAAAATAGATATTTACATAGTCTCAAAGTACCTCCCCACAAATTACTTACTACAAAAGGGAAAATACTCACTTCCCAGTGAAGAAACCTGGCAAAGACTGCCTTACTATTACTAATAACCAGACACACAAACATCACATGCCTCCTCACGTGACCCACCAGCAACAGAACATCCCCTTCGTGGAGTTCCTGCCCAAAATGAACACCCTGAAGAGGGGCATGAAGAAACATCAAATGAACCCATACTGACAGACATTCTATCAAATGGCTGGCCCGAACTCTTCTAAAATGTCAAGGCCATGAGTGGCAAAGAAAGGCAGAGGAAGGTGGAACTGTTCTAGATGAAAGGAAAAAGAGACACCACGATGAAATGCGCCGGGTCATCCTGGTCTAGATCTGGGACTAGAAAACCAAATTGCGAACAGGACATTACTGGGACAATGAACAAAGTGTGAATAAGGACCAGAGGTTAGAGTATTATAGTGTTAAACATCTCGATTTTGATGGGTGTATTGTGGTAACACGAAAGAAAGTCACGAGTGTCCATGTGCTTAGGAAATACACACTAACGTTCTTAAGAAATAGCCTTAGAGGCAGAGAAAACTTTACAGGGACTGTTGCAAAATGTTAGAGTTGGTAAATCTGGGTGAAGGATATGGGGGTGTTCTTTTGACACTTCTTGCTTTGTTACACTTGCTTTAAGTTGTTTTAACTTTTCTGTGAGTTTGAAATTATTTCAAACTAAAAAGTTAAAAAGAACAGGTAAAATCAAGCGTGCTCTCCCTGGTCCACCACACTGGGACTCACTGGAGGGCCGTTAACATCAGGCAGGATTTCACAATCTGTGAAATTACCCTTATTCTGCGAGCTGGAATATTGGTTAGAAGAGGGGACTGGACAAAGGTTTGAATCCACCTTTGTATTTGGTTGTCTTCTCCAAATCGTTTTCCTCTGAAAGAGGATAGTGAACTGACTGACCGTGTTCACGTCAGCGTCTCCAGGCCGAGTCACACAGTAGACTCTGACAGCTTTCTGCTGGGAGGGGCAGCACAGAGAGGAGCAAGGCCACTTCCAATAATATTAGTGGTAAAAAGACAGTATTTAAAATAATGACAAACCGTCAGCTGTTTAGTCTCATCAATTAAAACACCACGAAATACACAGCAGGGCTCACTTACCTGTGGGGAAAAGTAGTCACTGGCCAACATTAACTGTAATAGCACCCAGCTGGTCTTAAGCGTTAACTTGCTTCAAGCTAACACACTCCTGGCTTGCTGACCTAAGGCCTTTGATCTGTAACAGAACTGATTTACTTTGAGATTTGCAGACCACTGGGCTTGGGAAATGAAGGACCAGAACTTTCCCAGGCCATAGAGGCCAGCAAGTCAGTTTGAGGCTGCCTCTGCTTTCTGATTAGCCCAGCAATTTTCTAGCAAAATGTTTTCTTTTTTTTTAAGGTCACATAAATGACTTTACTGGCCTCCCTTTGTGCGTCTGTAGACCTGGCCCTCCTTGCAGAAGGAACAGGGTGCTCCTGCACAAGCCCCTGAGCACCAAGGAACCAGAACTTCTTGCACGGCCCGCCCTCCTGCCTCCCGGGCACCTAGAAACTAGAACTTCTTGTGCGACCTTCAAGCACCAAGATAACTCTGTAGCTGGCATCATCGAGTCTGCACGTAATCAAGAAATGTCACAGACCACTGCACTCCCTTAAGTGATTAAACTCCTTTAAAAATCTCTAGGCCAGGCAGAAACCTCAGAGTTGGCTTTTGGACAAGAGTCCACCTTCTCCCCCGGTGGCAGGCCGCCTGAATAACGCTATTCCTTTCCAATCAAAGCTTGTCTCTTGAGTATTGGCCTTTCAAGCGGCAGGCAGCCCAACTCGGGTCCGGTAACCTTACTTATGTTCTCTAATCCTAAAATTGTTTTGTCACCATCTTCGCTTCAGCCAGGAAGCAGTCTCTGTAGCTGTGCTCACTGCTAGCCCTGTATCTTCCTCCAGTTTCCCGTCAAGTGGTGGCCAAGCTCCATTACTGTGCCTTACCCTCCGCCTGGGCCCTTCTCGTAACTGTGACAACCAGCACATATCTTCCACGCACAAACTTTATACGAAGCCTAGATTTAGCCTGCGTCTACCAGCCTGGAATCTACCAGGAAGGCCACGCATTGCACGTGCCTCCATTTCTCCAGCTGTAAAATGCTCCACTGCAAGGCAGACCCTGTCTTGCTCAATTTGTTTTGGGTCATATCCAGTCAGCACGTTAAAAAGGCTCATGGGGAGAAGGAACAGTTTCTTTGGTGATATTTTCCCTGGTCTGAGGGAACTTACATGGTAGGAAAGACAGAAACACATCAGATGTTAAAGCGATTTGTGCAGAGGACTGACGTGGTCTACGGCAAACTCACTGGACCACCATGGCAAATGACATGATCTCTTAAAGTTTCATGCCTCGTTTGTAAAATGAGGGGGTTGGAGCGGATGATGAGAAGATGAACAGAAATTCACTGAGCACTTCTTATATACCAGGTCCTATACTAAGCCCTGAACAAGGAATCACGCATCGAAATCTCACAATACTGCCGTGAGGTAGGTACCACTAGCCCCATTTTACAGATAAACTGTGAGACCCTTTCAACTCCAATGTTCTACAATTCTGTGATTAGAAGTTACTATGGTAAACTCTGTTCTCCTAAAGCGGCCACAATATTTCCCATCCCACATGCTCTTTTTTTAAGTTTATTTTGAGAGAGACAGAGACAGTGTCAGCAGGGGAGAGGCAGAGAAAAGAGAGAGGGAGGGAGAGAGGGAGGGGAAGAAGGGAGAGAGGGAGGGGATGGAGGGAGAGAGGGAGCAAGAGAGAATCCCAAGCAGGCTCTGCGATGTCAGTGCAGAGCCCAATGTAGGGCTTGAACTCACGAACCGTGAGATCATGACCCGAGCCAAAACCGAGAGATGGACGCTTAACCGACTGAGCCACCCAGGTGCCCCCTCACATACTCTTCTTAAAGTGTGACTTTGGTGCTGGCACTCTTGCCTTTGAGAGGTGGGTCTATGTCCTCTCTCACTGAATTTGGGCAGGCTTATGATTGGAGAAAGCAGTATTATGTGACTTTGGAGGCTAGATCGCAAAAGCCAATATAGCTTATACTAGTTTTCTATTGCGACGCAACAGATGACCACAAACTTAGCGCTTAAAACGAAACCCACTTATTAGCTGGGTCTGTAGGTCAGAATTCTAGACACAGCATGGCTGGGTTCTCGGCTCAGGGTCTCACAAAGCTGGATTCAGGTGTTGGCTGGACTGAGTTCTCAGAGGGTCTAGGGGAAAATCCACTTCCAGGCTCACTCACGTTGTTGGCAGAATTCAATTCTTTGTGAGAACTGAGGTCTGCCTCTCCTTCTGGCTGTCAGCTGGGGGCTGCATTCAGCTCCTAAAGGCTACCCAAATTCCTTGCTAATATGGCCACGTCCACCCTCAAAGCCAGCTGTAGATAATCGCCCTCACATCCAATCCCTCCCACACTTCAAATCCCTTGACATCCTCTGTCTCTGGCTTCTAGAATGGACCCAGATTTCAATGGCTCAAGGGATTACTTGAGGCCCACTTGTAGATTCTCCCTATCTTATGGTCAACTGATTTGGGACCTTACTTACACCTGCAAAATCCCTTCTGTCATATAATCATGGGGGTGAAATCTAATCATATTCATAGGTTCCACGCAACCCAATGGGAGATATGCCAGGGCAAGGGTCGGTCACTGGGGGTAAAATTCTGCCTACCACAGAGCTTCTATTTGATTCTCCTGTTACGCTTATTTTTGGAGCTCTGCCACCATACTGTGAGGAAGCACAAGCAGCTTGTGGGAAGGAACTGAGGCCTCCCAGCCAACAACCGGTATCAACGTGCCAATCATGTCAGTGAGTCATTTTGAAAGTGTATCTTCCAGCCCCAGACTGAGCTGCCCCAGCTGGTGAAGCATGGGGCAGTAAGCTGTCCTTATGGAGTCCCACCCAAACTGCAAATCTGTGAGTAAAATAGAGGACTGCTGTGGTTCTAAGCCACTAAGTTCTGGGGTGATTTATCCCACAGCAACAGGTAATCAAGAATGACGTAACAACCCAAGTGAGATGATCTACAAGGACTGAAAGTTTTTTTGTGGACAAGGAGAGGTAGCTTACATTTCTGTCAGGACACTGGAGCATCTGATGGTGTAGGCCTAGACCGTCACTCAATTCATGGTTGCCGATTTGTTAATTCAAACTTATACTGAACTAATTTACACTAGTATTCCCATCACCCATTTTTGGAAGCTCTACATTTTAAAAAGGTTATCTAAAAATGATGCTGTTTTCCTTTTGAGCAATGGCTATACTATATACTTTAAGCTATATTTGCAAAATATTTGGGATGTTAAGAAACATAACGAATGTACTAATTTTTAAAGGTACCATGGTCTTGTTTATAAATCACTAAAGTATTAATATTTCAATGTATACTTGTCGACAGCTATTTTTAATTGGGAAAAATAGAAAACACTTGTAAGACTATCATCAGTTGGGTCATTAAGAATTTTCATCAATGGATAATAACTATTAGGTGAAAGACAGTTATTTTTAATTGGGAAAAATAGAAAACACTTGTAAGACTATCATCAGTTGGGTCATTAAGAATTTTCATCAATGGATATTAACTCTTAGGTGAAAGACCGTATGACTGTTGAAGTAGAATTTCCATACACTCTCAGCAAGGCTCCCCCTGTATGATTTGTTGATTACAGAGGGGCGAAACCTGGCAGACAACCCCTTAACCAGATAATCAAACTTAATATCACCAATGATGGAACAATGTGATATCGTGTGCCTTCCTCGGTGATGCACGAAGGACACAACCACGTGTGTAGTATTCTTGACCCAAAAAGTTTAACCTAAATCTAATTATGAGAAATCATATAAATCCAAATTCAGGCTATTCTGAAAAACCACTGACTTGTACTCTTCAAAAATGTCAATGTCACGAAAGGCAAAAAACGCTAGGGAACTCCTCTAGACTAAGGGAGATTGATCTAAAGGTAAATGAATGTGAATCTTGACTGGATCCTGGATCTGCACCCCCTCCAACATGAAAGAAAAAAAAAACAGCCATAAAACTATAAAATTTAAAATATGCACTGCATATTAACTGGTACTGCACCTAATGTTAAGTATCTGAGTGGATTATCGTACTGTGGTTAAGTAGGAGAATGTCCTTGTTAGGAGCCAGATGCTGAAAGATTTAGGGGTGAAATGTCACTGTGTCTGCAATGCTCAGGCAAACTGTGTAAGGACTAAAACTGTGTACTCGGTTGAAGGATTCTCTATTCACATCTAGTCAGCACTGTCCACAGACTGGGCAGAACAAGCAAAGTTTCCCCCTGGATAGTTGAAGAGAAGCACACAGCTGGACGGACACTCACCTCCCTGGACGCCAGGTGGAGCCCTGAGGGTTTTACGGTGGTCTCACCCCACTGGCGAGCGAAGACGAGGCCGCGGTCTCACCTTCGCCAGGGGCACGCACGCTCTGCACGCTTTCTGGCAGTCCCGCTTCGGGATGAATGAGGCTACGCCTCCGGTCTCGAAATGCTACGTGATGGCGTCACGTGCTTGTCAGACATACTTTACGGCAGTCACGTGAAGGCGCAAGGGCGTGGCCCCTTTAAGACCTCCCCGCACTTAAAGGCACGTGCTGGGCGGAGCACTTTATGGCCGCCACGCGAAAGCGCGAGGCCAACTGCCTACGCTGCGTGGGGCGGGGTCTGCGTCTACGTCATTGGGGGTTGGCTGTTATTCCGTTGGTGCTCCCACGGCTCGGCGATCATGGCGGCAGTGGCAGCACTGTGGCGGAGGGCGAGGGACTTCGTGAAGACCCCGGAGTTCCGGGACTACGTGACTAGCACCCACTTCTGGGGTCCTGTGGTCAACTGGGGCCTGCCGCTGGCCGCCTTTAAGGATATGAGCGCACCGCCCGACATCATCAGCGGCCGTATGACTACGGCGCTGATCTTCTACTCGATGGCCTTCATGCGTTTCGCCTACCGCGTACAGCCTCGAAACCTGCTGCTGTTGGCGTGCCACAGCACCAACGTCATGGCGCAGAGTGTGCAGGCGGGCCGCTTCGTAATCTACCACTACGGCGGCGGTGGGGGCGGAGCCGCTGCCGAGGATGACACCACCACCAACGACGACACCACCACCGTTCCCACCTGCGACCATGTGTGTGCTAGCGACTTTGAGGAGGACAGCTCCTGCTAGGCAGCCGCCAGCTCCAACCCGTCGTCCTCCAAACCTGGCTGTGTGGGCCCGATCGAGTTTTTGCAGCTTGCAAGCACTGAACTGTTACTCTTCCTGAAGAAAAGACCAGTGAAACTTTGGTTTTGACCCAAATAAAACAGTGCGAATCTGATTTAAACCTGCAGTTTGGTTAATAAAAAAAATAGAAAGTAGCAAAGAACCGAAGCTGTTGAGTGTTTATTTCGTGCTTTGGAAATAGTGTTCTTTAGGGGAGGGTAGATTGGCTGGTCTTTCTCTTCGCGGGGCCTGCTCACCCTTCGAGGGGTGGTTTTTACAGGGGAGGAAGACAAGCTCTCTTGGGATGTTTTGTTACTTGTTTGGGGGTGTCCAGGCGAAGTAATGGTGCCTAGTAGCATACATGATTTTTAAAACTTGGTACAGGTATTAATCTCTTACAGCAAAAATAAGTCGGGGGCTATGTCTACCTAGGAAAATACTTAAAAATGGGTTTAAATGAGTTCAGTGAAACCCAGTTGAGACTTTTAAAACGAGTGCTTATTAAGAGAAACTAGAATCTCTTGGTGACTGGAAAGCAAGACTCTACCATAGCAACAGGATAAACAACTCAAGTCTGTTGCTGTCAACCCTGGAGTTTAGGTAACTAGAAAATAAGAATGACAAAACCCGAATCCTTTCGTCTTCATGCCTAAAAATGGGGGAAATGGCAGCTGGTAAAACTGGGAAGCCTATTGCCCTGTGTGGAATGCTAGCTGGGGGTGGGGGTGGGGGTCGGTGGTCAACAGTATTAGCCCAGTGTTTCCCTAGGAATCCCGTGGGTGCTAAGGACTTGTCAAACTAGGTTGCATGAAGTGGGGAAAGAGAAGGGTGGGGCCATGGGTGTGAGGCCATTACCTCTGCAGCAGAGGACACCCTTTAGGATTTGACCCTGAGTCTCTGGCCTCTGGAGGATGCAGGAAGTTCCAGAGCGGTCTGCTGGGTGAAGACTACTTAAACCTACTTTTGTTAAAGATTTCAAATGCAAAGAAATTGAAGACAACTCCCTGAAGGGTTCTGAAGACATCAGGTCTTGGACAAGACAGGCACAACATTCGTGGAACTCTGGAAGGTTCCCTTTTATCTTTTAAAAAAATTATTATTTTATGTTTTAGAGAGAGAGAGTGCAAGCTGGGGAGAGCGGTAGAGGGAGAGAGAGAATCTTAAGCAGGCTCTACGCTCAGCACGGAGCCTGACACAGGGCTCGATCCCACGGACCGTGGGATCAGGACTTGAGCTGAAATCAAAGAGTCTGACACTCAACCGACTGAGCCACCCAGGTGCCCCTGCCCCCCCTTTTTTTCTGTGGCATCTATGCAGTAGTCCTTTTTGTAGGCAGTTTCTGCATTTCACGTTCTGCAATCAGGGGAGAACAAATTCTGGAAAACTTGTGTATCAGTTATCTATTCCTGTGTTACAAATCACTGCAAAGCTTAGCTTAAAACAACAAATACTATCTTATCGTTTCTGAGGGTTAGGAATCTGGGAGTGGCTTAGCTTTGTGCTTCTGGCTCAGGGTCTCTTAGCTATTGGCTGGGGCTGCAGTCTCTGGACTTGCCTTGGGCCTGCACATCCATTTCCAAGCTCACTCACACAGTCGTTTGCAGGGTTCATTCAGTTCCTTGGCATGGGGGCCACAAGGCTGCTCACGACAGGGCTTCCCTCCACGTAGCCTAAGAGGGAGAAAGCCCAAGATAGCCATGGTCGTCTGTAGCATAATCTGGGAAGTGACACACAATCATTTCGGCTGTGTCCTATTGGCCCATCTCTGGTACACTGTGGGAGGAAAATACAAGTGTGGGAATACCAGGAGGTAGGGATCTTTGGGGACCATCTTGCAGGCTGGCTACCACATACGGTTCTGAAATAAAAATTCTCATGCCTTTCCGAAGCTCAGTGGAAGGTAATAAAGCATGTCAGGTCATCACCCATCTTCCCCCCAAGGTGTCACAAAATGCTCAGGTTACGGTTTTGTGGTCGTAAGTAACACGCACATATCAGAGAGCACGGGTTTGAGAAGTAGGAAGGAAGTCTCTGGAAGATAGTGTTTTAGTATCTTAGATAGTTCAGACTATAAAGTAATAATAAAAACCAGTTCTTAAAGTTTTGAAGTGAGTCATAACCTTTTATCCAGATGTTTATTAAAACTTTAGAGGAATTTTCCCCTTCACTACTACCTGAGTAGGAATTAATATATTTTTAGATCTTACAGTGTGTATTTTGTAATTTGAGTATATTTCAATAAAAGGCAGGTAGGTTTCTAATTAACCCGGTAAGGGAAACGTAGGTAATAATCCCTACTGATAATTTCCTGTCACCTGACAACATTTATAATTTAGAGGGCAAAATGAGTAGAGAAAAAAATCCAAAAGAGTGCAATGCTTCCTACTCTAAGGCAATGCTCTACTTACAGGATCTAATTTGTAGTATGCCCACCCAAGAGGTCTAACCCTTTGTTGCCTAAGATATTCATGTTTAAAGACATGTAAGTGATTAATACTTGAATAAAAAGGAGCATTTCAGGGCACCTGGGTGGCTCAGTCACTTGAGCGTCCAACTCTCGATCTCAGCTCAGATCTTGATCTCAGGGTTGTGAGTTCAAACCCCGCATTGGGCTCCAGGCTGGGTATGGAGCCTACTTAAAACATTTTTTTAAAATAAAATTTTAAATCATTAGGGTAACAATCATTTCATAACCTTCCCCAAACTCTCAAACAATCCTTTTTGGCCCTGGCAACTTAACCTGTCTACGGATCTCTTCCACTACTTTATGATGCCAGGAACATTTTCTGAATGGGCAGAGCTATTTTTCCGGAGGTTTTTGTTACTGACACACCGGTTATTTCCCAGAATTCATGTTTTATACTGAGTTGAATAAGTAATGTCTTTCCCCTTAGGTCCTCTGAGTTCCCTGGCAAAGCAGGGGCTAAAATCTGAACTACCTCACCTTTGCAACCAATGCTGAGGCTATTTCTGATTCTTTCCACATATTGTGTCCCAGGGAAAGGCCGAGAGAGTAAATCATATTGCTAGATGAAAACCAGGCACTCGGAGATAAAACCGCCCTGTGTGGAAAAGAGACCACTTCCTGGGCTTCTCTGGACCCTGATGCCTCACAAGTGCCCCCGGAGGTGGGGCCGGCCCCCACAAAAATGGAGGCTACAACACATTCCGGGAAACATGACACATTAAGTCATGGCAGTTTGAATTTCTATTGTTCACGCCTCTTTATTATCTTGAGATGAAAAACTGTAATTAAAAACTCTCAAAATACCGGAAGCGCATGTTTGTTGTGAAAATCTCACGCAGGGGTATGCCAGATTTCTTCTAACCACCCCACTCAACCCCAATTCCTTTCGCACAGCGAACACAGCAGAAGCGCTTGGGAAAAGCGCACAACTTTCAAGGCCTTTAATTGAAAGATACAAATAGTATCAGCATGCCACGCGTTGTTAAACATTCTGCTTTTCTATTTAGTAGGTGTTCCAGAGCATTCCGTGTTACTGCATTGCGGCATTAGTTTATACTTCTTAGCAACTGCATAATGCTCCGTAGCATGGATGTGCTGGGATTTAACCCGTCATCTCGATGGCTGGCTGCCAACACGGCTGCGAGTGCCCTTCGGTGCGCATCCCGTGCGGCACACGCAGATCCGTAGAGAGGCCCACGGGCTGGTGTCCCTGTACACGCTACATTTGCTTTAAAGCTCTCTCCGGGCATGTCTTCCTTTCTTCAATTTCAGTGTAATTAAATGCTGCCAGCATAATGTTTTTCTGAACACTATCTTTAATTTATCAGAGCAGACAATAAATCCGGGGAGGAGAGCGTGCATACCGCCGTCCACACCGTATGAATCCTCACATTTGCATCGATTCCAGGGCCTTGCCCGTGGCTGGCACGTGATAAATGTTGGAGGAGAGAAGGCAAAGCTAACTGGATGCAAGGGGTGTGAAATGAAAGTGTTCATAACCCTAAGTTCCTAAAGTTAGAAATCAGGTCTTAAATTGGTTAGTGACGCCAGATTTAATTTGATCCCGACTCTAGGAAATGTTTCAGCAAATTTCTTACTTTGGGATCGTTGGGAGATGAATGAGAATTCTTACTTGACTGTTGAAGTCTTCTAAAGGAGCTGCACGAAACGAAGGGAGAACAAAAATGTACGATTCAAGACCAAACAGTAAGTTACAGGCAATGTTTGCCTTCATCCCGGGTTTACAGCATTATATTACATACATTTTAATGTAAAAATACACCAAATACGCCCCACCCTCTGCCCATTCTCTACAGACCACATCCTTTTTTTTTTTTAATGTTTATTTATTTTTAGAGAGAGAGAGAGAGAGAGAGAAAATGCTAGCAAGGGAGGGATAGAGAGAGAGAACTGCAAGCAGGCTCCACACTATTAGCTGTCAGCGTGGGGCCCACCATGGAGCTCCAATCCACGAACCGCGAGATCATGACCTGAGCCAAAATCAAGAGTCGGACGCGTAACTGACTGAGCCACCCAGGCGCCCCTACAGATCACGTCCTTGATGGGCAACTCAGTAAGCAAAGGAGGACGGCTTCATTTGGCCTGAGAGTGGAAGCACCTCCTCCAGGCAGCGGGGAATGAGGCACTTCTGTTCCTGAAGGTCCAGAGGTGACCTGGCCCAGTGAAGTGCTGCTGGCTTTGAACAGGAGCAGAGGTAGGGAAGGGTGAGGCTGATCCCCCGGACCGCTGCCTACGACTGGACGGTGGTTTTGTGGTTTAGGAAACAAACAGGGTGAAGTCAGAAGTAGATGACTTTTGGGGAGAGAGGAAGTCCAAATGAACTGTCAATCTGTTGAAAGAAAAATGATGCCTTTGAATTTCCAAAAGAATGTTGGTATTTCATCCTTAAATCTCACGACGGGGGACCGGGTTTGGTTAATGGTATCATATTCATGTGTATGCAGAAGCTATCAGTGGCTCCTTCAGTCACCAAATATGCACGGCGCACGTGGGGGCGAGGCCCTGCGCACTCAAGGACATAAGTGAGCGGAAAGAGTGCAGTGCCGCGGGAGTGGACCATGAACAGGCCAGCAACCGTGAAGCCTTCCCTGACATTCCCGTTTGTGACGCTGGCTTGGGCCCTCCGCCTGCTTTGGCCATTCGAGTCACTGTGTTCTGTGGTCCCCACCGACCGGCCTGGACCCATCTCCTTGCCCTAGTGCCCGGGGCTACCGGAAATGGGCAGCGACAGTTCTGTACTAAGTTGGAAATGGCTAGAAAATGGCCTTTCGGGCAATCTGTTTTCTTCCCTTCTTCCAAAAAGGAAGGATTTACATCTCAACATTCACATCACAGTCCTCGCATCCTCATAAGCGAGACTTTCAGGAAGGGGTGTGGGGACAGGGCTTGTGTGCCAGCTGGCAGAGAACTCTTTGCGACCCTTCGCACAGGCCTGGCCAAAGAGCCTTTACTGTGTAAGCAGCTTAAGTTTAGGACCAGAAAAGAATAGCAAAAACCCTCCCCCAAAACCAATAAACCAAAACAAACAAAACGGGAGAAAAAAACCCCCCGGGTGACAGCAAGTTTTGGCACAACAGGATCTAACATTTTTTTGGTCAGTTACAGACACTACAACACCAAATTATGAATATTAAAAAAATATTCCCAAAGAGTCAAAGGAAAGTCCAAGAAAAGACGACAAAAACTCCTTTTCGTTTGGGTGGGGTACTCCAGTGAGTTTTTCCTTTTGCACAGAAAAGAAGGGCTGAGATTGAAGCTGTGCTGACCTTCACATAACATGCGGTTTTTGTCAAAGGAAGGCCTAAAACAAGAGAAAATGTTTAATTTTCTTTATTTGAAGGGAAAAATGTAAAACACCAAAGACAGTTATTTTAACAAGTTTTTCTTATGGAAATTAACAAGTTGCTAGTAATGCCACAAGGAAGAGCTAGGTGTCCCTGGCGTCATTTTAGGGCCGACATGCTTTTGGATTATGTTAGAAAGTTGATTTACTTAAGACTAGACCAATGACCTCAGGTATACTTGACTAAACACAGCTGACAGGGGGATTATGTTGAATTACTTTGCAGATGTGAGAACCATCAATTAGAGCGCAAAGCTCAGTGTCCTTTCTTTCAAATAAGGACACAGGGAAACTTCGGGTGAGACTAAATTATGAGTTCATCATGGCCTTACATAAGAGAACAGGCACCAGAGAGATGAGGTTATTCTGTCCTTACTTAACCTCATAGGTCTAAACCCACCTCAGGCCTTCCCTTCAGGTGTCTGTGCCTCAGGTTCCTTTGAATCTGGTTTTTGATGGAGATGGAGGCCGTCTAGCTTCTGTATCTCTTCTGTAAGACCATTCCTCAGATCCTCATTGTTTCTCAGAAACTCTTTCACCACTTCCAGTCGATTTAAGATCTGCAAGAGGAAACCACACAATGGACAGCTTAGAAAATTTTATAGCAGGTTTGTAATTCTGCTGAAAAACTTACTAGCTCCAAGACTGGCTCCTGCTCACATGTCCACCAGTAGCTGGTTCTGGGGCCACGCAAAGGGGTGTCTGCTTGTCTCCTTAAGTTTTTTATTTTTTTGCTTGTAGGGGGCAACACCCAAAATACATAAAGAACCCATACGACTCAATAGTAAAAAACCCCAAATATCCCAATTAAAAATGGGTTATTTTTAGTATGCTTTAAATGTCTGACTAGACATTTTTCCAAAGAAGATATATGATTGGCCGATAGGTAGACAAAAAGGTGCTTAACATCACTAATCATCAGGGAAATGCGAAACAAAACCACGATGAAATCTCACCGCGTGCCTGTCAGAGTGGCCATCGTCAAAAACACAGGAGGCAACAGATGCTGGCGGAGATGTGGTAAAAAGGGACCCCTCGTGCACTGCTGGTGGGAATGTAAAGTGGTGCAGCCATGATGGAAGACAGTATGGAGGTTCCTCAAAAAACTTCAACACAGAATTACCAGGAGATCCAGCAATTCGACTTCTGGGAATATAGCTGAAGGAAACGACACCATGTGGAAGAGAGATCCGCAGCCTCATGTTCACGGGCAGCATTATTTATAATAGCCAAGCTGTGGAAACAGCCATATCCATCGATAGATGAATGGATAAAGCAGTTGTGGTATATATATATACCATGGAATATTATTCAGCCATAAAAAAAGAAGGAAATCCCGCATTTGTGACAATGTGGATGGACCTTCAGGGCACTATGCTAAGTGAAAGAAGTCAGAGAAAAACAAATACTGTATTCTTTATATCTGGAATCTTAAAAAAAAAAAAAAAAAAAGCCCCCAAAAGTCAACTAAAAAAACAAGAGATCAGAATTGTAGTTACCAGAGGCGGAGGGGAGAGGGAATGGGAGGAGGGAATCAAAATGTACAAACTTTAGTTACAAGATAAAAATGTATTAGGGATGGTATGTACGACATGATAACTACAGTGAACGCTGCTGTGTGATATACAGGACAGGTGTTACAAGAGTAAATCCTAAGCGTTCGCATCACCAGGAAAAGTTTTTTTCTTATTTTTTTTATATGTATGAGCAGATGAATATTAACTGAGCTTACCGTGGTAACCATTTTACAACACATGTAGGTCAAATCATCATGCTGTACGCCTTAAACTGCATGTCAATTACATCTCAACAAAAATGGGAAAAAAAATTTTAATTCTTTTTCGCTTTAAAACTTCCTGCATTTGAAAAAAAAACAACTTCCGCATTTGCAGGAAATGGCCATGCATCTATCTCTCTCTCTATATGTGTATGTACACACACACACACACACACACACACAGGCACACATGTATGCACGTATATGTATGTATGCTGTATATTAAAACAAAATGAAGCCCTTTCATTTGGAATTTATACCTGCACATTTATTACTATTGAAGGTGTATACATTTGTTATTATTATTATTTCTTTTAGCGTTTTTATTTTTTTTATTTTTTTTTATTTTTTGAGAGACATAGAGACAGAGTATGAGCAGGGGAAGGGCAGAGAGAGAGGGAGATACAGAGTCTGAAGCAGGCTCCAGGCTCTGAGCCATCAACACAGAGCCCGATGCGGGGCTCGAACTCACAGACGGTGAGATCATGACGTGAGCTGAAGTCGGCCGCTTAACCGACTGAGCCACCCAGGCGCCCCTGTTATTATTAAATATTTATAAAATATACATGTGTTTAATAGTAATAAACGTACATGTACAAAACTCAAAATGAACATAGGGGAACAAGGTAGTCAGTCTTCTTCCCCACCCTGTCCCCAGTCACCCAGCTCCTGTCTTCAGAGGGAACCACAACAAAGTTTCTCCTGTTTCCTCCAGAGACACTACACACTTACGTGTGAGCACATGTATATGCATGTATATACACACAGCTAAAAAAATTTTCACAATAGCTATGACTGACACATACACGTTTTAAAAAACACAGGGGCGCCTGGGGGGCTCAGTCAGTTAAGCGTCTGACTTCGGCTCAGGTTGTCATCTCGAGGTTGGTGAGTTCGAGCCCCGCGTCGGGCTCTGTGCTGACGGCTCAGAGCCTGGAGCCTGCTTCAGATTCTGTGTCTCCCTCTCTCTCTGCCCCTCCCCCACTCATGCTCTGTCTCTCCCTGTCTCAAAAATAAATAAACATTAAAAAATTAAAAAAAAAACACAAATGGCAGCATACTGCACACTGTCCCTCAATCGAGTTTTTTCCTATGGCAGGTTAGAAAGAGTGACCTCTTCCTAACGGCTAAATGGTATTTCGGTTATGGATGCTTCGGATTTTCACACATTATTTCAAGTCTTCTGCTAGGAGCAATAATGCTGCGGTAAGTAACGTGGTACATGTGTCATTTTGCACAAGTGACAGGCTACTTGTTGGATCTGTTTTTAGAAGTGGAATGCGGTTTTACTTTTGAGAGTTTTCTCTTTTACTGTTAAGTGATTTTGCCCAAACTACCATGTATAGAGGTTACCGCGCTGATTTAAACTCCCACCAGTAATGCGTACTTCCCGACATTTAAACTAATACTCTCAGAGTAGTACAATGGAGGTGTTTTCACTGGGCTCATCCCCAGGATCCCCAAACCTGTCACTGTGCTTAATGCAAAGATGAGAGTCACTCACATTTTGGGGGCATGGTGAATTTTTTTAATGGGGGATCCTCAACTCTAAGCTAAGTCAAGATGACCTAAATCTGATGAAGAAAAGCAGTGGAGTGCCTTACCCCTAGCAGAGTGGTGGTTCTTCAAGTTCACAGAGAATTCATAATTGATTCTGATGCAGTAGGTGTGGGGTGTAAGCTAAGCAGGCACTCAGTTTATTGTGATGTAGGCATAGGAAACAGCCACATGCTGGACACCGGTGGGATGGGAGGGAGGGGGAGGACTGGCTGCGGCTTGTGGCTAGGATGAACGGGTAGCAAGGAGGGCCGGCGAGGAGCTGAAGACGGCCAGAGGTCTCCAGACAGCTTAGTTAAGATGGGGACAGGCTGTTTATTACACAGCTGGAAACAAGTCTACCGCTCCTCAAAGTTACCTGGGCTTTCAATAATTAATCTGGAAGCCATGAAAACGTGAAAGAAAGATTACACCGATGACATTACTCATAGCACACGTTGGTAACCGTGGGTATTGCACTGTTAGTGCTTACTGCCTGTTCTTGGTTCCCATCAGATGCCCATGACCTCGCTGGCTGGGTGTGTGTACCCTACACACTCCACAATGGAGTGGGGGCCTCCCACCCCCTGTCCGGAGACCTTCTCATTGGATGACTTGGGCACTGTGATTCTTCTGCTATGACCTCTTGACCCTCTGTGCCCTTGAAATGTACTTAAGAGGGATAATTATTTTAGTTTGGTGGGGTGGGGGTGGGGGTGCAGAGAAACACAGTCGAATAAAATTTTTTTAATTAAGAATAGGTAAGACTTATGCACATTTATATGTAAAAGAAGAAGCGGAAATAGAAATGGAAAAACTGAAAGTACTGGAAAAATCATGGAATGTACTCAGATAGACTTGGAGTTTGAAGCCCAGTTGTACCACTTAACCAGCTGCATAACTCTGGGCCAGACACTTGACCTCTTCCACGTATGCAACTGAAAGATGAGGATACCATCACCACCTAGGATTCTTGTGAGGACTAGAAATAATCTACTCCAGGGTGCCTAGGTGGCTCAGTCAGTTAAGCATTTGACTGTGGCTCAGGTCATGATCTCGAGGTTCATAAGTTCGAGCCCTACGTCGGGCTCTGTGTTGACAGCTCTGCATGTGGAGCCTCCTTAGGATTCTGTGTCTCCCTCTCTCTCTGCCCCTCCCTTGCCTATGCTCTGTCTCTCTCTTAAAAATAAATAACATTAAAAAATTTTTTTTAAATAAAAAAAGAATCTAAGCACTCAGCATTGTGTCTGGTACATTCATTCCACAAATATTTATCGAGAGCCAGTCTGCTATGTGCTGCTCTGGGCAAAACATGCTTAGCACCCCCATTCTTCCACTTAATCCCAAACCCTTGGTCTTGTCTTTGATGTCTCTACATGCCCCAAAGTGTGCACCTTCTCACCATACCACGTCTACACTGCCACCCTGGTCTGGACCTGGTAAGTGCGGCAGCCTCCTCGTGGGTCTCCCTGCTCCTGTCCCGCAGCTGCCGTCTCAGGAGTAAGAGCCCACGTTCTTCTGATGGCTCACGGGCCAATATGACCGGCTTCCTTTGCCTTACTTTCTCTTACATCGTCACGTGCTTTTCTTTCCCCACCCGCATCCTAGCCATCCTGCTCACCTTGCCGTATCCCCTGCCCGAAGGCTCTCCCTACACGTGTGTACATGGCTAATCCTCACCTCCTCCAGGGGGCCACCCTGGCTACTTGACTGCAACCTGATACTTGTCCCCACTCTGCTACTCCTGGTCCCCCATTCTGTGCTTGACATAGTACTTCTTCTAAAGCTGAGAAGTGCCATTTGCTTACTGTGTTGACTGTTTACTGTCTCCCCTTACAGGGATCTTTGTTTAGTTCACTGATGCACACCAAGCTTCTAGAACTGTGCCTGGCACACAGTAGGTCTATGCTCCATAAATATTTTCTGGAATATAATAAATGATGGGTCATTTCTATCCTTTTTCTGAGTCAGGTACATTCTGTCACTGCCCCTTCTGCTTAAGTCGCCGCAGGGGTCTCTGTGGAGATGGTTCCCTCACCGAGGTTTAAGATACCAGGAATATATATTTTTTTTTTACAAGAGAGAATGAGCATGGGAGGGACACATAGAGGGGGAGACACAGAATCTGAAGCAGGCTCCAGGCTCTGAGCTGTCAGCACAGAGCCCAACACAGGGCTCGAACTCATAAACCGCGAGATCATGACCTGAGCCAAAGTCAGATGCTTAACCGACTGAGCCACCCAGGCGCCCCAGGAATGGTTTTAAAGAATGGGCAAATTCTTTACATGTGCTTTAGCTGGATTAAAAAAAATTTTTTTAACATTTATTTATTTTTGAGAGAGGGTGGGGGAAGGGCAGAGAGAGGGACACACGGGATCTGAAGCAGGCTCTGTGCTATGAGTGCAGAGCCTGATGTGGGGCTCGAACCCATGAACCGTGAGATCATGACCTGACCTGAGCTGAAATCAACTGTTGGCCACTTAACCGACTTGGCTAAGTCACCAGTCAGGCTCAAGTGTCCTGCTTTAGCTGAATTTTTAAACCTCCGGGATCCTAACAGGGCACTGAGGGCTGGCAGGGCTCCGTGAAAGGCTCTTGGGTGGCAGCCGGATTCTGCTGCAGATGGGTCAGTGGTGGGCACACTCCACACGTGTCCCGAGGGGCCCAAGCAGCTGCTGTTCCCATTTGGCTCTGAAGCGGATTGGATTTTACCATCATAGTTACACGAGCAGAGTGTATCTTTAATGGGAATCCCTTTATAAAAAGGGCCGAAATCAAGAGTCGGAAGCTTAACCGACTGAGCCACCCATGTGCCCCTGTTTCTAACGGTATTTTAAAATAAAGCGAGATAAAATACCAGATTTAGAAAATACAAGACTTAACCGTCCTCTTCATCATTGTAAACAGCTATGGTGTGCCCGGGTGGGAACATCCAAAAAGCAGTGGTACCCAGTCCCTCTGCTAAAGCAGCTCACCAAGCTGATTGAAGCATCTAGGTCAAGGTCAGAACGATTCACATAGGCATATGGACCAGTAAGGAGCACGGCTTAATGAATGAAATACTTTTCAGTAAATAAACACTGTTTCTGTATTTAAAGAGGCAACCAGCAAAACTACTTTTCTTGGACAAGGTACAATGGAGAGGCAAAATGATTTGTCCAAGATCCTGGTGATCTAGGATTCCAATCCAGCAAGTACTGGAATACGTCTGAACTTTACCAGAACACTGTTCGCTTTTTTATACCTTGCATGTAACAAAGGGGATTCATTTCTCCTGCATTCCCTAACAGGACTCACGGCCATCATTAGCTGGAAACCTTGTTGATCCTTTGACCCCCTTCCTTCCCCACCTCCTTCCGGCCCCATGTCACACTCCGAGTAATGGAAGCAGCCACTAAGAGCCATCAGCCCTGCCCAAGCAACGCCTCCAGAATGCGGCCCCTCCGCCGCACCTCCTGTTTCCGTCCTTTCTCCAACCTCACGTGGCACTGTCCTGCTGGTCTCCGACCTCCAACTACCATGAGGGAACTTTCTAAAAGCCATATTGGATCTATCTGATTAACTCTTTCTGGCCTAAAAACACCCGCTGGCTCCCTACTGCTTTTTGGGAATAAGGTCCAAGCCCCTTGGAACGGCACAGCAAACCTTTCAAAATACGGCTTCAAGCTACTAACCGCCCTCGCACCAGACCACATCTTGTCCGCTGGCCTCGCCACTGCTCAGGCTCTAGCTATTCTTCTATACCGCTGCAAGTGCTGTTCCTCCTGCCAAGAACACCCTTCCTCTCTTGCCAGTTTGCCAAACTCTTACGTGATCCTCCTAGTCCTGGCTCAACAGCACCTTCTCAGCAAAGTCTTTTTTCTGTGATCCTCCCACGACCTGCAGAGAATCCCCAGGGCCTTTTGTTCAGAACGCTGTTGTAGCTCTTACAGCGTTGGGCCACTCTGTGCACCTATCAGGCACTCAGATGTCTGCTGATTGAGGGAAAATACTTGTTTAAAGGTAATATTAGTCTGCGTCTAAAGAATATGCATTTCTGGAAATGATCGGACTTCTAAATCAGAAACAAAACTGGGAATATGTTAAAACAAGCTACTCTACTTCCTGGTGCCTTTCCTTGGTCTACTCACACAGAGAATAGGATCTTTTTTTTTTTTACCTCTTCAGGAGACACGTCTTGTTCTTGTGCTTGAAGATAGATCTCTTGAAGTTTCTCCTTTAGTAATTCCATTTCTATTTCATTTACTTGGCTCTCACTCAGGTGAACTCCTGTTTCATATTCACGTCCATCTCGCTGATCTTCTGCGGGGACGTGAACAGCCCAGTCAGACGTCAACAGCTGTTTGGATCACCGAACAAATATATGGATGATGGAATGCAAAAGATGCTTCCCTGGATTGCTCAAAAGAGTTTATAACTAAACCTCTTTGACTGGATCCATTTTAATAGTATCTTGTGACCACAGAAGAGCTTCTCAAGCCCAGCACAATTCTGTATTTCATATCAACATTTCTCCCCCCTGCTTACATTCTAAAATTTCAATGAAATCTAACTATCTTCAAATTCTGAGTGACTGGAGTTGCCTTTTTCCCCTTAGTTCTTTTTTCTTTTTTTAATGTTCCATTTTTTTATTTTGAGAGAGAGACTGTCCATGCATGGGGGAAGGGCAGAGACAAGGGGGAGAGAGAATCCCAAGCAGGCTCCACACTGCCAGCGCAGAGCCTGACACGGGGTTCGATCCCACCAACCGAAAGATCGTGACCTGAGCCGAAATCAAGAGTAGGACATTTAACCGACTGAGCCACCAGGCACCCCCCTCCCCTTAGTTCTTTATGCCATAACTGTTGAATCTGATTTTTACCTGTTCTATTCTGGCATAGGCTGCCACGATCTCTGGGATATTCTTGAATTCATTCAGAAAATTTTGGATCTTCATCTGAAAATCTCGAAGCCACAGGGAAGACACTTTCATCTCTGATGAATGCATGATCTCATTACGACACTTAATCACCTACAGAAAGGCAAAAAAAGATAGAAGGTTTCAAGCTCAAATGACAGAGATTCTGGAGTTCAGAAGAAAAATTACACAAAGGCTTTGTTAATTACAAAATCCACAAGGCTTGAGGGGGACGCCCGACTGCCTGCTACTTGGAGTAACTGGAGTAAGAAATGCAAACAGGTCTACAACTATTGTTGGCTCTTGAAATCTTGAGACTGGCTGGTTATCCCTTACACACCCTCCCAAATCTCTAAACTTAAAACCACCTGCCAGGGGCGCCTGGGTGGCTCAGTCGATTGAGTGGCCGACTTGGGCTCAGGTTGTGATCTCGAGGTTTGTGAGTTTGAGCCCCACATTGGGCTCACTGCTGTCAGCGCAGAGCCTGCTTCAGATCCTGTCTCTCTCTGCCCTTCTCCCGCTCACGCGCTCTCTCTCTCTCAAAAAATAGATAAAAATAAATTAAAAAAAAAGACCACTCTTAGGAAAAAAACAAAAACAAAACAAAAAAACACCTGCCAAAGAGCAAGAGAATGGGTTACTGGCTCCGGGGATACCCAAAGGCTTAAGCAGACAATGCAAAAATCTTTTTAAATATTGTTGGAGCTCCAGGAAGCTGGGTCAAGGGAGTGTTTTGATGTGGCAACTCTGATGAAAAGAAAATCTATTTTTGCCTATAGTGTATGACAAACACCTCTGTCTCATTGTGTATTAACATACGATTCACATAATGTCTTCCACGTTCTTAGCTAAAAGATACGAAGGGGTCAACTTTGTACTGTGACAGTTTTTGCCTCTGCTGATATGAAAGATTCTCAGTCCTTCCAGGTGCTAGCGTGCCAGCAAAATACACGTGCCTTTTCTCTGCATGTTGTATATAATCCAGGTATGCTGTATGGTCTTTTCGATGACCCTCAGACTAATCGATGTGTGAGAGCTGTTCTCTGGTAAACAGAGAAAGTCTAAATCCCCCGGAGGAAGTCTGACAAGCATGGCAAACCATTCAGACACTGCTTGTCCGTTAGGGTTTCTATTTTCTTCAGTTCCCTGTAACCTGACCTTGCAATTGTCTAGCCAAAGAGATTCAGAAGGGCAGGGTTCAAATGCTGGCGTATGACCGATGGAGTGATGCACCGCTGTTTTATTTATCTATTTTTACTTATTTAAAAAGGTTTTATTTTTTTAAGTAATCTTTACACCCGACGTGTGGCTCGAACCTACAACTCCAAGATCAAGAGTCGCATGCTCTATCGACTAAGCCGGCCAGGCGCCCCCTTTTTTTTTTTTTTAAATATGGAACATTACCTGGCTTCTGTTGATGGCAGAGCAGGGGAGAGAAACTGGTGGCTCATCTATTTTAGCAGTGAACAGTAGAAGATCAAGCTGTTGGGAAACTTCAGTGAGGGAGAACTCAGGGGTCAGTCTCCTCCATTGGCATGGGGGTTCTTGGACACACAGAAAATGGATGCGACATGAGCCCCGCTAGCCCGCTTAGTGATGCCAACCTCGAACCAAAGTCTAATTTTCCCTGCATGCCACGGTTCTGGGGAGAGACCATGTGCTATGTGTGCGTGTGCAAGGCTGCTTGAGCACCACAGAGGCTCTTCACAGTACCGACCCGACGGACTCTCACAGGATGGTTTTATTATTATTTTTTTAATGTTTGTTTATTTTTGAGTGAGAGAGAGGGAGAGAGAGAGAGAATGGTTGGGGGAGGGGCGGGGGGGGATAGAGGATCCAAAGTGGGCTCTGAGCTGTCAGTATCTGGGCCTGACACAGGGCTTGAACCCACAAACTGTGAGATCATGACCTGAGCCCAAGTAGTATGCTTAACTGACTGAGCCACGCAGGCGCCACTCACCGGATGGTTTCACATCTGACAGCTCTTACCTCTGTGACTTTCTTTCGATCAATCGCGAAGTGATCACAGGAGTTGATGAGGCTTAAAAGGGCAACGGCATCACAGTCTTCGGGGCCTGTTTTGTCTGCCAGTCCTCGGGGCATGAAGGCCTAGAGGGGGGGGGGGGGGGGGGGGGCACAAGGGACACCTGAGTCTCCTCCAACCCTAGGAACCGGTGGGCAAATGCTACTTGCCTGTTTCCCGAATGCTGATTGGAATGCTCTTACTGAAGTTTCAAGGTAGGGCCTCGTGAGTCCAAAAGACAGGCTGGGAAACCGTGTCAGAGCTAAGCCTTGGCCAAGCATGACAACCAAAGGGTTGCTCTCTATCTCTCTGCTATCAGGAATACTTCGACACTTGGCATAGCTGGTTTTCTGTCCTTTCCTAATGGCGGATAAGCAGGAAGCACAGGTAGAAAGCAGCTTTTTTTTTTTTCTTCCTCTTTTCCTTCCTGGAGTTTCAGTGGCTGAATTGTTAAAGAAGAAGACTCAAAATTTAAAAGTGATAGTTCCTCCCAAGTGGGCACTTTAAAATGACTCGAGAGACGTTCAGTATGGTAGCACCAAGTTACGAGCCTGGGCTTTGGAGTGTGATAGAGCCCGGTTCACATCCTAGCTCAGGCACCTGACAACTTGGGTGACCCGGGGTTAGTTACTTACCCTCAGAGTCTTCATCGGTAAGTAGGGGATAACTGTCCTCACGCCTCGAAGGATGTTGTGAGAATTATATGAGTTAATGCAGGTGAAGGGCGGTGTCCGGCACACGGTAAACCAACAGGCCATAAATGCTGGCAATTACCGTGTTGATAAGTGCATGGTGAGCATGACCTACCTAGGAGTTACAGATAGGATCCTAGGGCTTGAGATACTAGATACATCAGAAGGGCCTTGTTCTAGTGTGATCTTGCCTTCTGTAGGATTTTATGGCACGGACTCCCAAAATGGTGCCACAGCAAGGCTTGGGCATATTTCTCCCCTACAATGGTTCCAAATTTACATCTGAATGCAACAATTTTGCCAAGCTCAGCAGCTCAAGAGTACATTCCTGCCAAGGGACTAGAAAAGATGACATAAGCAAAATTACTTGCAACAAGAACTCTAAATAAAGAGAGCTATTTTCTTGGAAACAGACACATTTCAGTAGGCAGGCAACCACAGTGTTTCCTATAGTGCTGCTCGGAATGGTATCACAGAAAGGGCTTGTGGTCGGTGCCAACATCCCAAGGAGGGTCAGGGGTATGTTCCTGATGGTGGCGGAATCCTCCACTGAAGCCTCACACAATTAAGAACTTTGTGGGGCGCCTGGGTGGCTCAGTCGGTTGAGCCTCCGACTTCAGCTCAGGTCATGATCTCACGGTTCATGAGTTCCAGCCCCGTGTTGGGGTCTATGCTGACAGCTCAGAGCCTGGAGTTGCTTCGGATTCTGTTTCCTGCCCCCCTTTCTGCCCCTCTGCTCATGCTCTCACTCTCTCTCTCTCTCTCTCTCTCACTCTCAAAAATGAATAAACATTAAAAAAAAAGTTACACTAGCCAGTACCATCGCTGTCTTTTTATGTCTTAACAGCCACTGACTTGCTGATCCTCTGAAAGTCTATAGCGGATGCTACAATGTTAGCAAAGAAGTTAACTTATCACAGACAAAGCACTGCAGTGAAATTGAAAAAACCACCACCATCACCAACAAAAAACACTTCAGCTCCTGCTGGGAGGACAACCCCAAAGTTAAGAGGGGGGTCTTAGGTTCCTCAAAACCAGGCATAGTTTTTCTTTTCCATTACAAGGAATGTCCCATCTGGCATTTTCTCACCAATATAAACCTGTCTTTCCACGTTAACATCTTATTCTAGTACTTATTCCCTTTCTTCAGAACTAGAAACCGACAAGGAGGCTTTGCTGCTTCCTTGCCACTGAAAGGAGTTTCTTAAAATGGTGTCGCATGCCACCCTCCTCCAAATGTCAAAGACACATGGTGGGAAACACCTGTTACTTGCCTCTCACTATCCTCTACTGCGTGTTCAGTGAGTAGGGGGAGATGAAGTTGGAGGAACTAACAGGCGCCAGATCGTGCTGGGCTTTACTGGCTCTGGAAAGGGGTTTGGAGTTTATTCTAAGGCTATCGGGAAGCCACCTAAGGGTTTTAGGCAAGGGAAGAAAATGAGCTAATTTACCCTTGAACACCACACATCCTGCTGTGTGGAGAACTGACCAGAAGTAACCACACGGGACCAGAGCAGCAGAGGTGACCGGGTGGGAGGCTGCAGCCAGAGGCCAGGCAGGAGAGGTGAGAGTTGTGACGTGGAGATGGAGAGAAGCATCCGAAACTATTGTGCAGGTGTAAACAAGGGGGCAGAGAGAGGGAGAGATGAAGCGAGGGTGGCGGTAGGTAATTGCTGCTGGGGTGTGGCCATGGTTTGCGGGGGGGGGGGGGAAGGGGGGCAGAGATGGAGAGTCCTGCTTGAGGAGTAAATACAGTGTGCCCAGGAGGGAATAGGCAGAGGGGTTGAGTGCTGTTGCGTACGGGCAGGGCCGGGGGTACAAAATGGGGAGCCATCAGCACAAGGGTAGTATTTAATGGTGAACTCCACGGGCCATGGCAATATCGCCAGAAGAGAAGCGGGGGACAGAAGAGGCCTGAGAAATGCCCACTGAGGACCAGGAGGAGGCCGAGGAGCCAGGGAGAGAGGAGGAAACTCGTGGGGGAGAATGATGTCACAGAGCCACGACTGTTTCACGAGTGGCCAGGTAAGCCAAATGCCTGAGATTAGGTAAGAGAGGTGAGGCTGGAGAACTGGAGGTCAAGTGTGCCCGACAAGACAGACGCAGCGTGCTGGGAAGGGCAGAAGCCACGGTGGAATGGGTTGAGGGGTGACCGGGAGCTGAGGGACAGACAACAGGCATAGAGCCCTTTCTGAGAAGCTCTACCGGGCATGTACGTGGGAGGCAGACAGACAGATGGGGAGAGTGCTGGAGGGGACAGCTCAAGGGAAGCATTTCTTTTTTAAAATTTTATTTTCCAAATATCTTTTCAAGCTTTTTTTTTTTTTGAACAGCTTTATTGAGATATAATCCACATGCCATACAGTTTACACATTTAAAGCGTATGGTTCTTTGCGACAACGTGAACGGATCTTGAGGGCCTTGTGCTAAGTGAAGGAAGTCAAACAGAGAAAGACAAATATTGTGTGATCCCACTTCTATGTGGAGTCTAAACCAAACCAGTGCACAAACCCAAGCTCATGGATACAGAGAACAGATTGGTGGTTGTCAGAGGTGGGGGGGGGGGACGGGCAAAATAGGTGAAGGGGGTCAAAAGGTACTGACTTCCGACTGTAAACTACATGGGTCCTGGGGATGTATCGTACTGCATGGTGACTGCAGTTAATAATACTGTATTGTTTTTGAAGGTCGCTGAAACAGCAGATCTGAAAAGTTCTCATCACAAGAAAATAAACTTTCTGTAACTCTGTATGGTGATGTGGCCAATCACTGGATACTCCTATCAAACCCTGATGTTGCACATCTAAAACTGATACAATGTTATACGTCAGTTTTACCTCGATACAAAAAAATGTGAAGTCCAGGGGTTTTCGGTGCGTTCACATGGTTGTGCAACCATCACCAGTCCATTCTAGAACATTTTCATCACCCCCAAAAGAAGCCCTCTACCTCCATTCACTATCCCCTCCCCTTACCCCCGGGCCCTGGCACCCACTAATCTTTTTGTCTCTACAGATATGTCCATTCTGGACATTTCGTACAAACAGAATCATATAATGTACGCCTGGCTTCTTTCACTTGGCATAATGTTCTCAAGGCTCATCCAATGTTCTAGCATGTACTAGTACTTCATTCCTTTCTGTGGCTAAGTAACACCTCATTGTATGGACAGGCCATACTTTGCTCATCCATCCATCAGCTGACGGACATTTGTGTTGTTTCCACCTTTTGGCTATCGCGAATAGCGCTGCTAGGAACACTCACACACGGGTTTTTGTGTGGACGTGTGTTTTTCAATTCACTGGGTATGCATCTAGAAGGGGAATCGCTAGGTTCATGTAGTGACCCTATGTTTAATCTCTTCTTTTTCAAAAAAAATTAAATAAACTGAGGCAATGTTAAAGCTATTTGTATGGTGATGGGACTAAGCTGGGAGGGAGAAAGAGTGGATACTTGACGACTGAAAGTCCGTGGACCGATGGGAGGGGACATGGTCTGACATACAAGTGGAGGGCCAAGGCTGTAAGAGGTGCCCTTCCAACTCTGTAGCAGAAGGATGGCAGTGCACATGGAGATAGGCGGGTAGGTCTGGCAAAAAGATGAGGAAGCATGTATCTGGGGGCAGCAACTCCAGGAAAAAAGTCAGCAGCTAGGGGTGAGGGTGGAGGAGTGGAGGCTTGGAGAAGGAAAGGCAGCAACGGCTGTCTCCAGAAACAGAAGTCCTCTACACAGGTGTGGCCAGACCACTGGGACTCGTGATCAGGAACGAAAAGTGAAACCAGTCACCTCACCTTGGGGTGCCTGGGTGGCTCAGTGGGTTAAGCATCCGACTCTTGATTTCTGCTCAGGTCGTGATCTCGCAGTTTGTGAGTTTGAGCCCCATGTAGGGCTCTGCGCTGACAGTGCAGGAGCCTGCTTGGGAGTCTCTCTGCCCTTCCCACACGCTCTTCCTCTCAAACTAAATGAATAAACTTAATAAAAAAAAAAAAAAGGAGGGGGGGTGCCTGGGTGGCTCAGTCCGTTAAGTGTGCAACTTCCACTCAAGTCATGATCTTGCGGTTTGTGAGTTTGGGCCCTGTGTTGGGCTCTGTGCTGACAGCTTGGAGCCTGGAGCCCACTTCGGATTCTGTGTCACCTTCTCTCTGGCCCTCTCCCCCCTCCCCCCCCCACGCTCTCTCTCTCTCTCTCTCTCAAAAATAAATAAACATTAAAAAAGAAAAAAAGAAACCAGTTGGCTCCCTCGTGAGATTCTTCTCCTGAGCACAAGCAGATTACAGTGTTATCAGGGTTGGGGGTGGGTCATGCAAGTTCAGAGAGGAGAAAAGAGGAGGGTGTGGCTGGGGAGAGCTTATAAATACTCAGGTTGGACTGGGAGGTCTGTTGGTGACAACAACAGAAAGAGGCGTGAACAAGTGGCACGGGCTTCAAGAGGATTCCAAGGATATGAAAGCAGCAACAAAGACCAAACAGGTAAGGGACAGTCACAGTAAAGGGTAGAATTTGGGGTTTCTTTCTTTTCTGGGTAAAAGTTGGCAATTCGATGGCAGCAAGAACGACAAAAAAACGGGGAAGAGGGTGTAGATGTGGGTTTGTGGGTCCATGATAGCCATGAGCTGGTGGCCACCGATCAAGTCCAACTTCCTCATTTTTGACGTTAGGGAACAGAGGCTGGACTACTGTCACACAACAGCAGCTGAGCTGGGACTCTGATCCCTGCTTCCCAGGGCCGGTAATTAATATTTGCAGACTGACTGCAAAAGTTAATTTGTGTTAGGAAGTGACTTTGCCCCACCCCACTCCCTAGTGGGGTTCTGGCAAACATCAGAAAGTTTTAAAAAATTCCTCAATTGTCTCAGCTAGTAAGTCATAGATCTGAAAACAGGCCTAATAATCTTCTATCTGGCTGCGCACTTCACTGCGACCTCCTCAAAGTTTTATTCTTTAGCTGAGCCTGTGCTCATGATGCTCGCTCTACATCTGGCGTCAGCATCTCTTATCGAAAAGTGCCCTATAGCTTTCCAAGCAGGGGTAGCAAACTCAAATGCCTTGCTAGCAGAAAGGTAGAAGAAAGCTTCTACTTCCCTAACCTAGGTTAGATCCAATACGACAGCCCTCAATCTCTTAGACACTAGACACCCTTTCCTCTCTCCTTCTGCATCTGTTTATGAGGCTCTGGGCTTCAGGTGACCGGTTACCTGGTGGATCACCTCCTATCCTCCCGAGCAGTTGCTTACCTTGGCCACCTCCCAGGCGTCGACGGGCCAGCGGCCCGGACGGCAGTTTCCCCAGTGGACGTCTCCATTCCTGTTGGTGTGGTGTTTCAAAATCTCCTGTTTCCACTCTGCGCATACCTGACACTGAGGCTGAAACTACAGGGGGCGGCGGTGAGAAGGGGCCCCGAGACGGAAGGGTGCAGTCTTGGGCAAGTGAGCGCGGAGCGTTGCGGTCGGCCTCGCCCCAGGGAGGGCTCGGGACACCGCGCTCGGGGACCAGGACGGGGGATAGGGTGCGGTGGTCAAGGTCTCCGGCCCGGGGCTCACCTGGCGAGCGCGCGGGCTGCACCGCGAGCCGCTGCGGCAGGTGGCGCGGGGGCCCAGGTTAGGGGCGGCGGCGAGCAGGCCGCGGTGGAAGGCGACCACCTCGCGGGCGACGAAGCCCTGCAAGCAGCCGCGCAACAGCAGCAGGCAGTGGCCCGCCTTCACCCAGTTCTTGTACTCGGCGCAGTTGAGGCGCGCTGCCAGCTCAGACAGCACCATGTCCTGCTCGGGCTCAGGAAGTAGCAGAGCGAGGGGCGGGGCGGGCGGCAGTGCGCAGGCGCGGAAGCCTGGGAAATCGCCGTCGGCGGCAGCTGCGCAGTCGGCGGCGGCTGCGCAGTCGGCCCGGCCCCGCCTGGGTGCCGCCCCCACGTACACGGCGAAGGGAGGGGAGGGAGGTTGAGCTCCTCGCGCAGCCTCCTTGATCCCCGGGCGGAGCTATCGGGCTTAAAGGGTACGTGCCCCAGCCCAGTGATAGGGGACCGCAGACGCCTAATTCCTTTATCAAGTGCTGGCCCAGAGAGCCGGTACCTGAAACTCTTCCGCCCTCTAGTCTGTTCCCTCAAACTGAGACCCTGCCAGTCCCCGATTCGACTCCCCTTCCTGTCCGTGCCGTTTATTGTAGAGATGTATACGATGCTCAAGGTGCATTTCTTGAATTACAGATGTGCCTTGTATTATACAATTCTACGAAGTTTACTTAGTACCTAAGCCCACACATTGGCTGCGGCAAATTAGTGCAATGTGACCGCCGGCTGCCCGTACCACGTATCTACCATGCACCTGCAGTGTGCCAAGGTGACACAGAGTTCAAAAACATCCATTGGGCCATCTAGCAGAGGCGAACAGGGACGACGCAGGCCCTGGATCCTGGAGGGCTGCACTGCCCTGAGCCGGATAAGAGCTGCTTCTACTATGTTCCAGAAGCATCCAGCTTACATGATGATGATTTAGTACTCTCGGTTATAATTAGTGCTTCTTACATAACGCAGTCTTAAGTTCCAAGTAAGTGCAATGAGGGTCAGAAGGCAATGGGCTGTCAACCCCGTATGACAAGAAGTCCTTTCAGTTTTAGTCGCTTTTTAGTGAGCTTCGTGAGCTTGGAAAAGTGTTAAAATTGTGTGGAGTCAAAAGGCTCTGGGGGAAGAGCCTAAACAAAACTTTCCCCTGATTTCATGGTTCAAAGCAAAGTAGCACAGTGCGTAGGAGTGCTAGCTCTGGACTCAAAACTGCTCCCTTTTAGCTGTTTGATCTTGCAAGCTTAATTTTATCTCAGCAAATTACTTCATTTCTCTGGGCCTCAGTTTACTCGTCTGTAAAAGGATATTACTACCTATCCCACTGAGTTGATGGGAGGATTAAATACATTGAAATACCTAGGCCAGTGCCTGGCAATAGTAGCTCTCGATGAATATTAGCTCTTATTTTATATTGATCTAAATTGTGCCTTTCCATCAGTCAGTCATATTCCTGGGCAAGGTATTTGAACAAATCACTTGGCCACGTGGAAGTGGAGGCGACTTCTAGAAGATTGTGAGATCTGGTCTCCTGGAGTTGTGCAGCATAATGCTGGCTGGCCTCTTATTTTCTCTTAATAACCTTGATACTAAATCCATCCTAAGTAAACTTCAAATCATTCCCTTAGACATGCTGTCCACTCCCATCAAACCAAATGAAAGAGGAAATTCCACAAGAAATAATGAAACACATATGAACATTTCCTCTTTCCCTTAAGATTCTAGTAATTCTTAAAATTCTCTATATATTGATTTTATATCAAGAACACATGGGGGGGGGGGCGCCTGGGTGGCTCAGTTGGTTAAGTGTCTGACTTCGGCTCAGGTCATGATCTCACAGCTTGTGAGTTTGAGCCCAGCATTGGGCTCTCTGCTGTCAGTGTGGAGCCCACTTTGGATCCTCTGGTCTCCCTTTCTCTCTGCCCCTCCCCAGGTCATGCTCTCTCTCAAAATTAAATAAACATAAAAAACAAAAAGAACGCTTGGATAAGAAATATTGAAGTAAAATGTAACAGGTAGTACTTGGAGGGGAAAAATTATGAAAGAACGAACTTTTCATGTAGAAACTGCATTCCAAATTTAGAGCAATTAAAACTCTTCAAGTTACCAAATTAATCAGGGTCCAGAGAATGACTAACAGACTGTCAGTATCCTGTGGCTGAATGAGTTATTGTATTAACTGCAACACCGTTATTAGTGATATTTACATTCAAATCATGTATATTTTAGTTTCTGCTTGCAGTAGCTCAGGGTAAACTTTTAAACATTAAGGTTCAGTTAATAGTTATTAGTAACTATTATTAGTAACTTGATATGTTCTGTTGAATTTTTCACTTTCTTCCTAATTCTGAAAGTACTTCTGTACATTCCAAAACAGCATTTCAGCAAATGAGAAAAAGAAGGTGGTAAATCAGGACCAATTTCTTCTTTTGAGATCAAATACTAAACCAGACTATTATCCAAAATATCCCCGTGAAAATTAACTAGAGAGAGTTGGTAGTTCTCTGAAACTTGTATAAATTTATTACCAAAATTACTAAAATCACATTGAAAACACCTTAAAGTTAAAACCCAAACCACCTATCAGAAAAAAATCACAGGCATCCAGTCCCTTTGATTGAACCTGGGTAACTCAAGAGGCAAAGGACATGGTTTGTCATGAAACCTAAAATTTGAAAACTAGTGTTTTCAAGCTTTAATAAAGTATATACTGATTCCAAGTCCCAAGCATATCAAAATTCGTATTCATGGGTTTACTCTTAAGCAGCGGAAGCAAATTCTGTTCACTGAATCCTATCTTTTGATTTGCGCAAGGCATTCAGAGATGAGTTATAATCAGGAAAAAAACTGTCCACTGAATGCATCATGTTTAAAAATACAATTAACGTCTTGAAACCACTTAAAAGGGAGGACACCTGAAAAGCTTAGTCTATTTGTAAAATTTGAGACATTATCCAGCAGATAAAAATACATTTCTTGTGTATACATGTAGATTTCTACATGAAAGAAAGGACTCAGCTACAAATAGAAAAGTGCTGACCCTTGATAAAGACACTGTAGATTGCCAAACTGATGTGATTCCCGTTGTAAGGAGAACTGAAAACTCAAGGATAAAAGTTAAAGGAAGAATAAAGTTCAGTCACCTGCTCCTGAATAGCGGCAGAGCTGGGCAAGAAGGAGGGGATAAAGGTAGAAATAAGACACAGAAGAAAGGCAAAGAAGGCCTCAATTCTGACCAGAAGTCAATGCAGAATCAAGCAAAGTTGAGAACAGATATGATACAGCTGCAGTGAGATGCTTGAAACTAGAATTTGGTAGTTGATAGTTAACAGAAGCTCAAATCATCTTAAAGGAAAATTAGAACATCTAAAATTTACGGGAGGGCCAATATTACAGTGACCAGATAAGTCAGTGCAGTATTATCATATAAAAAAACTTTCCCAAATAACATTTAAGTCACCAGAAGACTTTTGCTTCTGGTCACATTCTTTGAAGCTTAAAAAGGTCCCTGACTGACTGGGAGAGCGCACAGAGCTCCAGAAAGAAACTCTGCTGAGATGTGTCAGCACCAGAAACTCCATCTGACCCTGGATGGGCACTGGGTCTTGGATTCTTTAAAGTGGGGGGATTGCGCCAGTTTCTTCCAAGCAAAACATTTTACCGTTTTGGTGACAATGGATTAAGTTGGGATTGTGTAGAATAATCCCAATTCTGGTGGGGAACGCAAGGGGGAGAGGTTAAGCAAGATAAAGAAATGTCACAGAAATTTCATGCAAGGGTGGAACATCCAAGTTCTAGGTTTCCTAAGTAAGGCTGTCTGCAGAAGCATCCTGTAAACTAAATTTGCCTAACAGAAAAAAGTTCCCGTATCTTCAATGGATGAGAATGACACTGCAGTTAACTTGGGATCCTTGATCAATATGAACTACTCGCTGTCTCTTCTCAAAGACTGGTTCCTTCTTTTTTACCCAACCCCTACACTGAAAGACAACTAAGGTGCAAAATGTTCACCACCGGTCAAGTGAGGAATGTTTGAAGAAAATAAATTAACCTTAAAACAAAGAAGCAGATGTTTGTGGTCAAATTCCAGACATGTATCATTAGAAATTAACTACAGGCCCCACCAGGTGAAAGATGAAGGGAGGCCCTGAGAAGTCTATAGAGCTGATATACACACAAGTGAGTGTCATTGTTTTTTTTTTTTTAAACCTAGTTTTATTAAATATTGCTTCTTTGGGATGTGTTTATAACAACTCCCAGAACATTTTCATGTAAGGATTCAAAGCGGGCATATTAAAATACAGCTTCAATATAAAGTTTATCACAGTTTTACAGTATTCAAAAAAGACAAACCTGCCTTAAAAAACAAACAAAAACCAAAAAAAGGACTATTACACCCAAAACATAAGAAAACAATTAAATAAACAAGTTTGGCATTTCCATAACTTTATAGTATAAAACAGAATATTAAATCTATTACTGGCAAGCGGACACTCATGTTTTACCTAGTTTGAAATGTGTCCCATTTAAACACACTATACAAGTTCACTATACAAAAGATTGATGGTCTTTTTGATGAAAGAAGTGCACCCTGAAAATTTTTGCCAGTTTAGAATATTTATCTCAAAAATCAAAAAGGTCCTTTTTCTTTTTAAACTGAAGGCTAAATTCAGATTTTTTTTTTTTTTTTTTTTTTTTTTTTTGCAGTTTTGTCTCATTTGTCAGCCTTCCTGGTTTTAAAAACAATAGTGTCTATGGACGCCCACCAGGGGGCAGTGTAAGATTAGCCATTAAATCACGAACAGCTGCAAATATTGTGCATTCACCTGCAACAGAGAAAAATGGTCATTAGCTATTCGCAATACAGGAAAGACGATGTCAACACACCGGTGGGGGTAGGGATAATTAAATCTAAAATCAGCAATAACTTTAAGGGTCAAAATAAAAGACTAAATGTTAACTGCACAGATTATAGGGGATTAAACTTTTGTGTTAAGTATGAAATGATAGTTGGTTCGGGTTTTGTTTGTTTTCCTCATGGGGAATTTTGGGTAAAACCCAGTTAGGTGCGAACTTAAGAAGACAGGCCTAGAGTTTCTCTGTAGAAACACTGGAGCATTGAATAAGCCTTTAAAGTTGGGTTTTGAGGCTCTGGACAGTTTGTTTATACATTTTGAATCTAATGCAAAGATCTAGTTTGTATTTGTGCATCAGTTATATCTACGATGTCCTTCTAATGTCGCTTCAAAGGCCAGATAAAAGTATCTATGATAGCACTGTCCAACAGAACTTTCTACTAATGGAAGTATTCTAGATACGCACTATGGCTAGTGTGACTGAGGAACTGAATTTTAAAATTTATTTAATCAGCTTAAATTTAAATAATGTGGCCAGTAGTGACAGTTACACTGGACAGTGAAGTTCTATGACATATATTGGAGTTTTCTCAAATTTAACGGAAACGATAACTTCTGGAGTTCAACATTAAAATCAATGGGGAAAAAAAGTGATTTTTCGTAAAAGCACTTCACTGGGAGGGGAGGAAGTGATGGGTTCGGGGGAAGGGGGACTGAAGTATGGCACACCAACAATCCAAAAACAAGACTTGTTTGGGGGTGGGGGAGAGGCTAATGAACCATCCTTTCAATTTCCCCTTTGCTCAAAGAAACCAAAGACCTTGCCTCTTACTTCTTGTGAACATGACATACTTAGATATAATTAACCAAAACCAGCTGTAAATAATATAAACCAAAAGCTGGCTCCCTGTCCTGCTGTATGGCCTGGCGCTACAGTGGCTACAAGTGAGAGAACCAGGGATCCCAACTGAATAATGAATGGCCTTCTGGCAAAGGGCAGGATGTGCAGTGACCCTGTGCAAGTTACTGCACGCTTCTTTCCAACCGGTACAGAAAGAAAACGAAACCCAAGGTTTGCCCAGTCTAAGGTAGAACTTTAAAAAAAAAAAAAAGAAAGAAAGAAAAGAAAAAAGAAAAGAAAGAAAAAACACTCCCCAAACATCCCAACAATTTCTCAAATAAAAGGAAAAGTTATATTCTTCTTTTTCTTTTTTAAAAACACATTTTCATTACTGATAGGTAGAAAAACTTGTTTGATCCCAATAGGATCAAAACATTCTTTCCTCTTAATTGTAAATTCCACAAGACGTAATAATGCTAATCATCTGCTGGTGAAGGAATGGCGTTATCGTCAAAGTTCTACTGGATTGCTACTTGGAACATTCTTTTAGCTTTAAACTTTGATTCTTAAGGATCTATTTTTAGCTGAAAGAAGAGATAAGTCAAAGGATGGAAGCAGAAAGTTGTAAGAAGTGGAAGAAGTAATACAACAAAAGAAGCGTACCCTTCTCTACTGCCCAGTGCATTCCTTATAAACTGTGCTTGAGTGAAAACTTGCCAATGTATACAATATGGAGAAATAAACGGCTACAAATAGAATTTCTCCCATGATCCCTGTCTCTAGTAAAATTTTGACACTGTGGTACCTAAAAATGTTTCAGAGAACAACTTTCCCTCATTTAAAAACATAATTCTGTTACTGTACTATTCTGAACAGAAAGCTACATAGGACTTCCTTAATATTAGAAATAAGCAAATTTAAATGTGAATTTAATTTCCTTAAAGTCATAAACAAGCAAAATAGAAGAAAAGTTTTTGCTGAGCTTTATGTGTCGTAACCAAAAATTTAGCACTGCCAGGTGTGTGTTAAGTGTAGGCTACTATGGTATTGAAGGGACCTTGTTTATCTGCCAGAAACATTCAGGTTTCCTTGAAAATGTTGTCTGAGAGCTTCCTTGTGCACTTGGTGAAAAGGTTCACTTGCACCCGCCTGACACTTATATAAGAAGCCCAAAAAGCAGTGATGCCATTTGTATCAGCTTTTATTCTTCACAAAACATTTTAGAAGATACAGAACTTTGAATGATAATATTCTATTCATGATTGAACCATGAAGTATGAGAGACCGACATGCATTTCAACTGGTGAGGTACAGAGTGGCAGGTATCGATGGTAGTAGGGCAGGAATTCACGGCCATGAAAAGTCTATCATCCTAACCTAGGGCTCTGTGGCAATGTGTGCTATGAACGCAAGCTTCTGGCATTAGCAGCTGGGTCAGTCCCAATAGTAAATCGCTAACGAAAATGAAGTCCAGGCAGCAGAGACATGGACAAAAATGAAGAATCAGTGAGAAAGGAAGAAAGCGACAGGCAGACGTTAAGAGGGCCACAGCAATCAGTGCTCTAGTACTAGGACTGGGGTGGGATGGAGAAGGAGGGAGTGGAGGGAGGGAGGAGGAACCTCTCAAAAGAACTCTTATAACATATATGCAATACAGTAGCATGTACTGGTCATGTACCTTGTCGCGGTGGGTTCATCTCTGCAAACCTCTTCAGAATGTTGCTGACCATCATGGGCGCAGCAACAGAAGAGTTCTGCTGTCTGGGAATGTCTGCCTGTTGGGTGGTGCCTGAGGCCATGTCATAAATGATTGGAACTATAATACTAACAGGCTCTTGGGGAGGGACCGATGTTTTCTGAGTCAGTTGAAGCTGAAGACACACAACACATACAAGAGAATAAAAACATAGTAAGAAAAAACATTTGCCTAAATTTATCAAAGGTACTATCATGCACTCTATCAGAGTAAGATACCTCAGACAAAGGTAAGATTACGACTTAAGATGGGACTGTGCCACACAATTACCCGGTTCAATAAATTTCTGTTCTTATTAAAGGAACCAGGATTACATCAAGTCTAAGCTGACAATTAAGGAATCTGAGCCTGTGTTTGGCAGCGGGAGGTAATCCTGCAGTTATCCCAAAGTTGTTCTATTATCCTTGCACGGCTTTTGCCTCAGGGGCTCTCCGTGTGTACGCGCACACGCACGCACGCACACACACTCCCAGGTGGTACTTACAAAAAATAGCATTTTGGATTTCAGCACCACAGCGGGTGTTCCAGGAGGCGCAATCGGCGGTGCACTGGGAGGGATGGTCAGGCAAAACTGAACGTTCCATTTTAGCTGTGTTGCCTGGTCAGGAAACTGTTTTGAAAAGAAATCATGATCAAGTCATATGAACATTTAAAATTATATTCTAGTACAGGAATCTGAAAGGTTAGCATTTTATCTTATACTCCATTATTAACAGGACATAAACATGACAGCAGCCTGTATTATTTCAAAGAAAATGCATACGTGAAGTTACTAAATGAAAAGTCGACTCCGGATTTCTGCGACGTGTTCCCCTTTCCTTCCCTCCCACTCCATTAATTCCCGAGGCCCGTGGGTTCTGCTTCCTTGGTGGCTCTGACATCTGTTCCCGCCTCTCTATTTTCACTGATGCCACCCACCAAGCTCCAGGGTCCGTGACTTCTCCTGTGACCCCTAATGGTCCCTGCTGGTGGCTGCTTCTCCCAGTTCCTCCTCCCACTACTGCCGGGCATGGTTCTCATCGAGCTCGCAAATGATCAGTGACATGCAGTGACACATGCTGTTCCCTTCCCCTCCCAGGACCAACACCTGGCATTCAAGGCCCTTTTTAACTGGTGCCAACCTACACCTCCCAGTCTCATGTCCAACTCCTTTCCTAAAACAAACTCATCGAACCGTGTTAAATAATTTTAAATTGTATTCAGTGGTGTTTTTTTAGCCACATGAATACTTACTCCTTTAAAAACACAAATAGGTATCTATTTGACAAACGTTTCCTATAGGCTATCGGAAAGAACAGAAGTCAAACGTTGAGACTATAAGCAAAGGAACGCTGCTGTCCCAATATTAACAGTTAAACATCAACTGGGAAAAGGAGTGAGGTATTTGGAATTACCCAAAGCAATACTAGAAACATCTGAATGAAAGTCTTGTAAACTTGGAAAAATATCATCACCTGCCACCTGGATTCCATCTATATGACGATATACATTCGCAGGAAAGAAATGGAATTAATCTCCCCAGAGAAGACAGGTTTTTAAATAAATGATATTAGGGCAATTGGGGGGGCATCAGAATAAGCCAGATCCACAACTCACATTTGACACTAAGATTTATTTTATTAAAAAAAATTTTTTTTAATGTTTATTTTTGAGAGAGAAAGAGGGAGACAGACAGACAAGAAAGTGAGTGAGGGATGGGCAGAGAGGGAGACTCAGAATCTGAAGCAGGCTCTAGGCTCTGAGCTGACAACACAAAGCCCAAAATGGGGCTCGAACCCACGAACCGTGAGATCATGACCTGAGCTGAAATCAAGAGCTGGACACTTAACTGACTGAGCCACCCAGGTGCCCTGACACTAAGATATATTTTAAATGGATCAAAAATTCAAATAAATAATTTAAAAAAATGAATCTATAACAGTATTAAAAGAGGCCACGGGAGCATCATCTCAGTATCCAGCAGCAGGAAGAGTGTATCAAACGTATTTGCTTTTATAAAAGTACAACTTGGGTTGCCTGTGGGGAGGGAGACTGGATGGCTGGACAGGGATAGATTGGAAATTTTCCACTGTATCATCTTGATCTAAATTCAAAAGATACAGGAGGACTGTACTACCTATTCAAAGATAAAATAAAATTCAAGTTAAAATGAGGAAGAGTTTAAGAGAAAAGTTGAAGTACATAAATAGATGAAAACCAATAAACACTGCTCCCACCAACTCCAATCCCTTCAGACAGATCTTGCTATACATAAAATGTGTGTTTCTCTGTAACTTACCAGCTCTAGCTTCATAATATGCACACAGTCCCTGAGGATGTGTGTAGGAGCTCCTAACAGCTTGGTGAAGGCTATTAAAGTATTGGCTTTGAACGGCGGTCCTGCAACCTACAGGGATAAATAAAGCAAGTTACTCTGCATTCTACTTCGATTCTTCTCTTTGTTGATTACACAGGCAGACCTTGGAGCTGTGAGTTCAGTTCCAGACCGCAATAAAGCAAGTATCCCAATAAAGCGAGTCAAATGAATCTTCTGGTTTCCCAGCATATATAAAAGTTATGTTTACACCATACTGTAGTCTGAGAAGTGTGCAATGGTATTATGTCTAGAAAGGGTATATATCTTAATTAAAACATACTTTATTGCTACAACATGCTAATAAGCATCATATGAACTTTCAGTGAGTCATAACAAATAATGAAGAAGTCTGAAATATTGCAAGAATTACCAAAATGTGACAAAGAGACATGAAGTGACCAACTGCTGTTGGGAAAATGGCCCCAACAGACTTGCTCAGTGCACAGTTGTCACACATCTTCCATTTGTAAAAACGACAGTATCTGCAGAGCACAGTGAGGCAAAGTGCAATAAAATGAGGTATGCCTGTATTAAAGTTACACGTTAATAAACACATACTCTTGTTTCAAAGAATTTCTCCAAAACCTGAAGTTCATCAGGTTTCCACTGTCCTGCATTTTCAGGCGTCACTTTTAGCTGAAGTGTTTGATTGGTTTTGGGACTAAGGGCTACTCTGCATTTCAGCGCATCAGTTTTAAACATGATCACTCCGGGTTCATTGGAATTTATCAGCTGCAGCTGCAAAACATGAAGGGTGCATCAAGTGAACATGTGAGACAGCACGTGAGACCAAGAGAAAATGAAAATGCTGCTGAGAGAACAGTTTCAAAGGGAAAACAACTTAAGTTGATACCCGTTCCCAAACAAAAATATCAGCTGCTAACATCAAGAAACTGTACACAATGTGTCTCTTGACGGAAGAACAGGACACGACCTATGGAATAGTTTTGTAAAATAACAACAAACTTGAGCCTGAATTCAGGAGTTATATCTTCGAGATGGACCAATATTACAGAAATATGGGTCAAAAGAACATGTTAAATAATTCCAAAGGGAGCAATGTCAGATCTGGATTGGGACCTTATACTGGGCCAGGGTTTGGCAATTTTTTCTGTAAAGTAATGGAGAATAATTATCTTAGGCTATATGATCTCTGTTGCAACCACTCAATGATGCCATTGTAGCTGAATTTAGACAGTATGTAAATTAATGGCTGTGTTCCAGTAAAACCTTATTTACAAAAACAGGTGGTGGATAGGACTTGGCTCCTGGACCAGTAGTTTATTGACCTCTGCCCTAGCTTAATATATTGATTACGCAGATGAGCAAAAGGAAGTTCAAAGAGCTGAAAGCTTACAAGGCTTGTAGGTGGCAGAGGTAGGGTAGAAGACAGGTCTCATGATAATCATGTTTTAAAACAGTAATTTATTCAACTTACGTTAAAACCTCGATTTTTAAAAAAAATCTGAATATAAAGGTTGCAAAATACCTTGGTGCCATCCATGGAGTGGGTTATTTTAAACATTCACCATTCTACTTCATTATAGCAATTATCAACTATTAGGGGCGCCTGGGTAACTCAGTTGGTTAAGTGGCCGACTTCGGCTCAGGGCATGATCTCACAGTTCGTGAGTTCAAGCCCTGTGTCGGGCTCTGTGCTGACAGCTCGGAGACTGGAGCCTGCTTTGGATTCTGTGTCTCCCTCTCTCTCTGCCCCTCCCCCACTCGCACTCTGTCTCTCAAAAATAAACATTAAAAAAATTCAATTATCAACTATTATATCAATAGTTATCACTAACTAAAATGTACTGAAAAATACCAAGACATTATGCTAAGGGCTTTCTATGAAATATCTCAAATTCCCACAACTGTTAAGAGATAGGTAAGTACCGTTATTTACTCTTATCAAAAAGGGGAAGAGATTTGCCAAAGCTTGTACTAGCACGTGGCGTGGCCTGTGCAAGTGCTCAGACTCCAGAACCGGAGCCGTCAACCCTGAGCTATCTTGTAAGGGTATCACCACAGTACAGAAGGTTTTTCTATAAAAATTTTAAATCATTTCAATTGTCCATGTATTGAAAAAGGAGTTTTCAACCTTGTGATCATAAATAATTTTATTTCAGAGGAGAAGCAAATTCCAGAGGGCAAAATAGTCACTTGTACGCTATTCTCTGCAGAGCCAGATCCTGGGTGCATTTGTCCTATGGCACAATGCCATAGGGGACCTTGCAGGACCTATCTCCAGGTCCATGTTAGCTACAGCACAGCAAACTATGAAATGCAGGAATATGTTATCGTAAGAATGGAAAAGAAAATCATGGAGTGCGTTTTTAACGCTGGAGCAGGGTGAAAAGCACAGTTCCAACAAGCTAGTTAAAGGAGGTAAAGGAATATCGATTTCATTCAGATCCTGTTTTCTGTGGGGCAGCTTAGCACCCGCCTTCAACAATCACCACTTCTGAGTTCACTAGGTCCCCGTACCGTTTCTTGTTGAATAATTCTTTGAAGGTGTCGTCTCATGATGACCGATCCAAGGAATCTCTCAAGTGGAGAACAAAGATAACTACCTGCCAGGCCAGGCACAAGGCCTGGTGTTGGAGAGGGCAGCAGTAAAATGTTCAAGGCACTGTGAGTGAGGATGGTAGGTATGGAGGCTGCCCAGGAGCGCTGAGGTAGTTTACGAGGTGGAGGCATGTTTGTTGGCAAAGTTTGGGAACCTTTTGGGAAGGAAAACACGTCATTGCATTTACAAATACATACTGTCTCATTCTGTTTTGCTTTTACTATAAATCTTTGATATTCTAAAGCAATCCATACTGGTCATTAACTCCCTGTGCTGTAACAATCATATTAGCTTCCTGTTAGCAAAATAGCCAGAATTATTCTCCCCGTAGCTAGATCCCTTGCAAAGTGGCTTTGCAGCAAGTCTTTCAAGGGATGGAGTCTACTTTCTCTACCTGGAATCTGGGCTGGCCTGGTGACTTGCTGTCACTTACAGAATGCAGAAGTGACATGGTACCAGTGGCAAACCTTGAGGTTTCACTCACATTCTTGAAATGCTGTCCACCCACTAGGTCAAACCCGTGTTCGAGTATGAGACCACATGGAGGAGAGGAAGCCACACCGGCTGGGACCATTTTAGGCCAGCCAGGCCCCAGCCGACCCAGAAACTGACCACAGAAGCATGAGTGAGCAAAACAGAGCCTGGAAAACTCACTCAGCTTGGCTTAGCCCAAATTGCCAAGCCACACAATGGTGAGTTAATATAAAATTGTTTTAAGTCATTAAATGTTACATAGCAAAGCTAACTAACATGTGTACAATTCTTCTCTTCTGTGTTAACTTGCATAATCTTGTCAGCTAACTTTAGGTGCCTTTTAAGGTCTAGTAGCTAAATTAGTAAACAGAACAAAGGGGCTCACCTCACAAGACTTCTGGAGGAGACATTTCCCTTAACTTTGCAAACTACTGTTAACCAATTTACTAAGTGGATAAAAGTTTAAGTTATTAAGTATCCCCCATAACAAGCAGGTCATGGCTTTCAAATGTGAGGATGGAAAAGAATAGGTCATTTGGAGGTTAGACTAAAAATGAACACAAAAATGGTGATGACACTCACTTGTTCCAGCTCGAGGGGAATGAGAAGCATCTGGAACCGGAGAATGTAGTGATGGGTTAGCTGGTGACATTCCAGGCATGCGCGTTGCTGGTGATGGGCCGGACACTTGAGGAGACCCTGGCCAGTTCCCGGCTCGTCCACTTGGTGACACCATAGTGTATGGAGAACTAGGGTCCAGGGTGCCTGTAAGCAAGTAAACAGATGGTTTTCAAAGCCTGTATTTTAATAACTGAAAAGTACTTGACAGCACTGCAACACTTGACACCTTATAAGGTGATCGTTTTATTTTTTCTTTCGCTACTTCACTGAAGTATGATGCTTCTTAACGTGACACAAAATTAGAAAAATACAGACTGAGGCAGGATAAAATTTACCTTCGTCCAAGCTTCAACATGGACAGTGTGTAACAACCTATTATTTTCAAAGCCTATTTGCAAACATGTTTGAAAGTGTTGAGCAAAAAAATCTCAAAGCTCATTTAAGGGCAGAAATCTACTTTTCAAGTAACCCTGACGAATTATGTTTTCGTTCTACTCAAGGCAGAGGACAGGGAAATTTTCCGTTTTCTGTATTTAGTAAAGGCTACACTGAGAAAGAACCAAGAATCAAATTTTGAAAGCAGCAACTTCCTTAACAATTTGATATTTAAATTTCATCCTGCAGATACCTTTAACATATTGTATATATGCCTCTGTAACCAAACGACAAACTGAGAAAATACTTTCACCATGTAACAGAGGAGAGTAAATGGTCTCAACTTCAAGTCTTATAAATAGTTAAGAAAAAACACAAGAATATATAGGCAGCCATAAAATGAGACATACCCATGGGGGGAAAAAAAAGGTTCAACTGCATTAATAATCCAAGAAATTTTCACCTATCAAAATGACCAAGATTTTTGAAAATCATAATACCCTGTGTTAGCAATGATGCAGGAAAATAGACACTCTTGTTTCATGCTAGAGGAAATTGATACTGCCTTTCAGGTGAGCAATTTGCAATATGTTTCAAAAGCTTTAGAATTTCTCAAACTCTCTGAGACAGCAATTCCACTTCTAGGAACTAACCTAAGGAAATAATCAGGTGAGCAGAGATGATACCATTTTTAGTTGTAAAAAAATGGAAACATTCTAAACATATGATAGGACAGTTAAATTATGGTATGGCGAGATAAGGGAATACTATGAAGCCATTTAGTACGACGATGTAGAGTTTTTACTGACAGAAATGTTCCTATAAATATTAATAGTAGAGAGTAAAACCACAGATGCTATATAGCTGTAAAAACTGACGAAGCTCTTCATGTTGTGATTTGGCATGGCACTAGGATAAAATAAATGAAAAAAGTAAGGCACTGAAGTGTGCTGCCGTGAGTGTAAAAGAGAAGGGGAGAGAACACTTACAGGTATCTGCTTGTGTAGGCAAAAAACATCTCTGCAAGAACACATGAGAAATTGGTAACACTAAGTGCCTCTGGGAAGAGGAACTAGGTGGTTGGTGGCATAGAAACCCTTCACTGGCTCCCTCTTCTATTCTTTATTTGCACCAATTCAAAATCGAATATTTTTAGTTAAAAAGTTAGAAAATCCAAGTCTCAATACATATGGTACAGTCCCAACTGTGGGGGGAGGTGTCTGAGGGGAGAGACGAGCAGACAGGTGGAGAGCAACAGAGATGCGAGCAGGCTGGCAAGCAGGGGATGCATGACGGGAAGAGCAAGGCAGGGTGAGGGACAGAGAGACAGTGGGTTCAAAGCAGACAGGCCAACTGGTAGATCTCTGCGTGGTGGGATTAGGACAAATTCATTCTTTTGCGATTTCCCCAATAAACAGAGTACTACTTTTGCAATAAGAAAATAATTTATTTAACAAAAAAACGACTTTCACGTCAAATTCTTACGCTATTGCGATTCGATTTCCATGTACAGACTCACCATGTGGACTAGCAAAACTGGCCCCTGGTCCTATTGAGATTCCATGCGAGGATGGGGGAGGAGTTGGAACAAATGACGCTGGTGAAGGGGCTCTCAAAGCCCCACTGGGGGAGCTGGCGGCATGCAGATTCCCTAATGAAGGAAAATAATTATAGATGATCTTGCAGGACACATATCATGTCCTGGCCGAGGACCTCAAGTTAAGACTCTCGACAGACTAAAGAAATAAGTAGTAAAACTCCCATAAATAGCATAAAGAAAATCTGGAATGATTTTGTTATCGAAGGAGAGAGACAGAGAGAGAGAGAAAGAGATCAATTCCATGGGGCCCAAATTCTAGCCCTTATACTGACTGAGTTCTACAAAAATATCCAGTGTACCTTTTTTCATTTGCTCATTCATTCAGCACGTGGGCATGAATGTCAATTTCATGCCTAGCACTGTTGTAGGCACTGGGGATGCAGCAGTTAACAAGAGACAAAAATTCCTGCCCTCATGGAGCTTATACTCTAGTAAAGTGAGAAAGACAAAATATATGTCAGAGAGTGATAAATACTATGGAGAAAACCGGGGCAAGGAAAGGGGGCAATTTCATGTAGTGGCGGAGGTGGGTGCTATTGTTTATATAAAGCGGGCCTTGAGAAGACCGCTCTGAGAAGGGGGCATGTGGGCTTTGTCACAAAGAAACTGAAGGGTAAGGCACAAAGATACCCAGGAGGTAAGGTATTCCAGGTGAAAACAAGAGCTAGTACAGACGCCCCAGAAGCAGGAGCATAAATTCCAGGGAGGAGGCCAGTGTGCCTGGATCAGTGGGAACACGGGGGCAGTGGGAGGAGATGAGGACAGAGAGGTGGCGGCGGGAGGTGTCCCCAGATCACACGGGGGCTTGTAGGCCACTCTAAGGACCCAGGGTTTACCCTGAACGAGATGGGAAACTAGTGCAAAGTTTGGAGCAAAGGAGTCATAGACTAGCTTCTATTTCCAAAGGATCGCTCTAGGCGTGGTGTGGAAAACAAAACTGTAGGGCAGGGGCAGGGAAACCAGTTAGAGGCCACAGTAATAAACCGAGTGAAAGACGGTTAATGGCTTGGGCAAGGGCGGAGGCTGAGGAAGTGAAAAGCGGTTAGAGTCTGGATAAATTCTGAGTACAGAGCAGACGGTGTCCGGTAACTGCTCAAGTGGGTGCGCGAGGAAGAGGGGTCCAAGCACGACTCTCTAACAGCTCTGGCCAAGCAGTGGGAAGGAAAGGGCTGCCGTTTCCGGAGATGGGTGGGGGGGCGGGGCGGGTGTTAAGAGTTCAAGTCTCAGCCACTGTCTCGACATTTACAAGGACATGCTGACTAGACAGCTGGGAAATACAGGACTTGAGTTCAGGGGATGTATCTGTCTAGATGGCAGATATTAAAAAAACAGAGCCAGGAGCTTAAAGATGGGATTTACCACAGGACTAGTTTCAACTGAGGACCAGGAAAGGGGGAACCATGCTACCAAAACGATGAATAAACGCAACACTGAAATACTTGCTACATTACCGTAACTTTCCTCAGTACCAGCAGGTTTTAAGTTCTCTATCGCGTGAGAGAATTTCATATTTTTTATGTTCCACACATAATGTACTGCCTTACATTCAGTAAATATGTTCATCAACTCGATTAACCTTTAAGTGTCATATTTAGATAGTTAGCTGTGGGTATTAAATGGATGAAGTGCTAAGCACATGGCCTGGCACACAGCAAGCACTATATACCTGTCTGCTATTGGAATTACTTCAAAATAATTATTTCTACTTCCTCTTATATGAAACCTCACTCATCTCCCAGAAACATACTCCCCCTTGGGTTCTATGCTCAATGTCTCCTGTTTTTCTCCTTGCTCCCTAGCAGCATCTTCTCAGGCTCCTGCCCTTGGGAAGCAACTGTCCGTACTCATCAGGGTCTGCGCTCACACACCCGACTCAGCCTTCGGTGATCTTCGACGACAGCACAGTAACTTCCAAGCACCTCTGATGAGCAGAGCAGGTAAGGGATCATCTACCCAAGAAACGTGATACCCATCTTCCTTGCTGGATGATGAGCTGGAGAGTGGGGCCGGCATCCAGCTCACTGCTGAATGCCCAGCACCACGCAGCATTGGCACAGGGCAAGAGCTTAAGCAACACTAACAAACTGTTCAATTACAAGTAAAAATTAGGCATCCTCAAACAATTTCACAGCGCACTTCATGAGGCTGCCAACAGAGCCATTTTGTTTGGAGAAGCAGGCTGTGCCCCCCACTGAAGGGCAGGGCACGTCTCACATATACCAGGGCTTGGCCAACTTTTTCTGTAAGGGGTTGCCGCACAGCAGGAAAGCAGCCCCGACACGGCACGAATGGGTGTGGCTGGGTTCCGACGAAACTACAAAAACAGCCGGTGGGCAGGACTTGGCCCATGGGCCTTCGTTTGTCAGCCTCTGAAACAGATCATGTTGTGATTAGAACTTCTTGGAGCTGTGCCGTGAGCCTGGCTCTGGGTGACAATACCTCCACTTAATTCAAACCTTTTGAAGTACTCCCGAATCATGAACACAGATTTCACAACCCTGCCATAAGGAATGAATGGCAAATATTTAGCCAGAGATAAGGAGTTGTTTCTGAGGTCTAGGCTACATGTGTGGTGCGTGCGTGCGTGCATGTGTGTGTATTCTGGATGCGAAAGTTGAACATGACAAGAGCACAGGGAACACCTTACCTGGAGACTGTGTGTGCATCATAGAGGGAGACTGATTAACTGTGCTGTGGTAAGATGTAGGGGGCGAAGTAAGAGGATAAGCGCCTGATGACCCTGGCTGCTTGGGAAATGGCTGAAAAGAAAACAAGTAACCGTTGGTCAAATGGCCACCCAAGTACAGTATATAGTACATAGAGTACACAGCATACAGCTCAAGTGTTAACATTTACACATTTCAATGGCTACAAAATAGGAAACGTGGTATGAAAATGTGTAAAATACACATTAATAATTCAAAATTTTAAAAACTCCCTGACTTACAAAATGTTTAAAAAGCAGCAAGAATCTCACTCCTGACCTTGTAATGCCCTTGCTTATATCCCTCAAGATGTTTTTTTTTGCTCATTTTATCTACCATATCGCTGATTTATCTGTATCAGTGATCTACCATTTCATTGATTGTAAGATTTTCTCCCCCCTCCCCTCCCCACGTTTTACATGTCTGAAATCAGGGTGTGTCTTTCAATTCATGGCATGGCATAGCTTAACTGGCAGTGTTGTTTCTGGCAGTTTAGAAAAAATGGTGCAACTCTCATTTGGTGGAGATTTAAAGGGAGTTAAACATGGTAGTTGAACCCGATCTCTACTCACCTTTACCTTCACCTCCAGCGAAGAAAAGCTTAGGACAACGTAATCCTTCCTAATTTGGTTTTTTACAAATCACATATAGTCAAGTACACACATCCTAACAAATTCAGTGTCTGATAAATTTTTACAACCGTAACTGCCACATAGATCAAGACACTGAAGAATGTTCCCAGTGCCCCAGAGGCCTCCCTCATATACCTCCCAAGTCTTTATCACCTCCCCAAAGGTAAGCACTATTCTGACCTCTGTCACTCAAGCTTGATTTTGCCTGTTTTCACATTTCACATCAATATTGAATGTACTTATTAGTGTCTGGTTTCTTCTGTTCAACATTATGCCGGCAAAATTCATCTTGCTGTTGCATGTAGCAATAAGTCTGTTTTTTCATTTTTGCAAAGTAATCCATTTTATGAGTATACCCCAATTTATTCGCTCATTCTGTTGCTTGATATTTGGGTAGCTTACAATTTCTAGATAAATCAGGCTGCTATGAACATTCTTGTGTTTTCTGAGGCACTTCTGTCGCTCATACACCTAAGAGTAGAATTGTTAAGTCAGAGGTATGCGTAATGTTCACATTTAGCACCCCGGAGCACTGCTAACCACCACTGCAAAGTAGTTGTACCATTTTATGCACCCTCTACTAGTAAATGAGTTTCCATCGCTGCTAATACCAAATGTTGGCAAGAATTGTGAATTTTCTCCTCCAAGCCATTTTTGTGGGTGTGGAGTATTCTCTCGCTGTGGTTTTAAGCTGTGTATCTGTGATGCCAAATGATGTTAAACACCCTTTCTGTGCTTACTGGCCATTGGATATCCTCCTCTTTGTGATCACATGGGTGATCACCTCACAGCATTTTAAGTCTGAAGTTAGAGCTACTTCTGGTACTATTTATTCACTTGCCGTCACTAGAAGCCTCCTCTCCCTCTGTCACTGTCTTTTCATATGGACGTCCTGGACATCTTGGGCCCACCAAGGACCTCCTTGCCTTTCAACAGAGAAGCCCGGACACCTGTAGAAGTCATGAAGTTAGGCGAATGTGATACCATTTGGAATTTTAGCTAGACATCACCTGTTGCTGGGGTGGTGGCTGGAGCTGTGAGATTAAAGAATCCATCATATCTCCTCCTATGGGAGAAGGGGGATTATCGTCCTCATTTACAGACCTTCTTCGAGCATCCTGATTGCTGTCAACAAACATATTCAGGAATGTCTATGGATATAAACAGGTAGAATTCAGATTATTTTACCTACCTTTAGGAAGATATGTTTAGTCATTTCGATTATTTTAACAGAAACAAATGTACCATGCCCATTTCTGAAAGGTAGAAGTTTGATACATGGCCACTTCCAGGATAAACTGGAAGACATATTGATAATTCTGAAGGAAGGGGGAGAAACTGAGGAACTCGGTTAACCACAGCAACAGAAACAACATCTAAGTTAAAAGTCCTGTCAATTAAGAAGTATTGTGCAAGTACAAACTTGAAGAAAGATGTATATCCTGGTACCCCCTCACACCAGGTCAAAGTATTTTCTTGTTAACATCTGAACCAGAAATGAAGGAAAAAAAGAGGAAAAGTTGTACGTTGGCCATATAAATCACTTCAGTGACTGTGAAATTTCCTATTTGGTGAGAGTTCTCTACTTTCTAAGCTAGAAAATATGACAGAGGAAAGCTGAATACAGAAACCAAACCATCTTTCCTCTTTTTATCTTAACGCGACTGAAATCTTGAACCACCAAGAGTGGGACAAACTTGTTTTATGGTGTATGTCATCAAAATTTAAGCAAGGCTACCAGAGCCTGCATCTCAAGTATTCTCTTCCTTTTAATACTCTCCACTTTCCCAATCTTCAAAAACATAGATCAAAAGCTTATCAGGATCACTAGAAAGCTTTTAAAAGTATATCGTCTGATTTCTAATAAAAGATGATGGATCGACAACGCACATTTTATCTTTTCCCAGTAACCCACTGAAACTCCTAAAAATTTTAAAAGCAGTAAGTCACAAAGACAGAACGGGAGAAGAGAAAAATAGCAATGAATTCTGGAGGCTGCAGAGCAGATGGCTGAGTGGTAACTGAACTATCTGATGTGAGGAAGTTGTATCCTAAAGCGAGCAGTGGGGAAAGCCAAGAAACAAAGCTATTTCCGTCCAGATCCCCAAGACACGTAGGAACCGGCAGCACTAGACACCTCTGGAAAGGGGGATGAAAAGTGAGACTAAAAATAAGACTCCCTGAAAGTCTCTTTAGGAGACATGGAAAGCCTCCCAGAGCCTCTGTCAGTTTCACTGAGCGAGGCTGACCTCTACCACTCTGGTGGAGAGTCTCTGACTAGGGGGGTTCCAGCACCAATTGAGAGGAGTGCCGTATTAAAAATGGAGACTATGGGATGCCTGGTGGGCTCAGTCGGAAGAGCATGCAACTCCTGATCTCAGAGTCGTGAGCTGGCGCCCCACGCTGGGGGTGGAGATTACTTTAAAAAAACAATGAAGACTAAAGCTCACATACTGAATGTTGAAAATAGTAGTCTCCTTCTCTTATTTGACTTGCCAGAAACTGGGGGCCAGATGCACACCATCTATGCAGAGATTTGAATATTCCTCTCTCTTGGCACTCACACCGGCCCAACGAAAAGACCTAAATCTACTTACACTTGGAATTAGCCAAAGAAATGGCCCAAGCAGATCACCCTGCAGTGAAGACCACAGTCAGCAAGTCTCACCTTTAAATAAGGACAGCAAGGGGGCGCCTGGGTGGCTCATTCGGTTAAACATCTGACTCGATTTCAGCTCAGGTCATGATTTCATGGTTTGTGTGATAGAGCTGTGTCAGGCTCTGCACTGACAGCACAGAGCCTGCTTGGGATTCATTCTTTCTCTCTCTCTCTCTCTCTCTCTCTCTCTCTCTCTCCCTCCATCCCTCCCTCTGCCCCTCCCCTGCTTGTGCATGTGTGCGCGCTCTCTCTCTCTCTCAAAAATAAACATTAAAACAAATAAATAAGAGTGGCGAGTTACGAATCACTAATATGAAAGAGATCAGAACAAAAAAGCAATGTGGATGAAATGGAAAGTATGTAGGAAGAAAAGAGGTTAAGAGAAGAGAAGATAGCCATTTACAACAAGATATCATAGAATGAACATTTAATGAATATTTAGAAATAACGGAGAACTCCTGGAAATTTGTAAAAAGATCGCAAAAAAAAATTTATCAAAAATAGAAAGCTTGAAAGGAAAATATGAGGAAATCTCCCAGAAATAAAGAGATAAAAACAGAAAAGGTAAGAAAATTAGAGGAAACGTCCAGGATACCAATCAGAATACTAAGGGTTCCAGAAAGAGGTAACAGAGAAAACAAAGAAGAATTGAGAAATAATACAAGGAAATTCCCAGAGCAAAAGGATGTAAGTTTCCAGAGTGAAAGAGCCCACTTAGTTACATAAGGTTCAAGAACTGGAACGAGATTAAACACCTCAATGGTCACAACGGAAGTTAGAAAACAATGGAGCAATGCCATCAAAATTCTTACAGAAAATGATTACAATCTCAAATTCTACACTTAGCCATTCTCTCAATTAGATGAAGGTAAATTAAAGAGGTTTCTAGGCACACAAGGTCTCGAATTAACCTCCCACGTACCTTCTCCCAGGAAACTACGTAGGAGGTATTCTATGAAAACAATGGAGTAAACCAAGAAAAAGACCTGCAGTCCAAGCCACAAGGCATGCAACACGAGAGAAGTAAAGGACTCTCTCTCCCTCTTCACCATCCTTGTACAGATTCCTAAATCAAAATTGTGCAAAAGGTCTGGAGCACGACCATTCCAGACTGGAGATCAGAGGATTATAGAAGAGATTTCTTCAAGATGAAACCAGTAGGTATCTGATATATGAATGTGCCGAGGGGAGAGTTACATACGTGGGAGAGAATCTAAGGTTGAGTTAATGATAAGTACAGAGAAAGCTAAGCAAAAAAATACATAAGTAATTCCCGGGAAAATAAAATGTTGAACAAGAAAGGAAAAGTAATCATAGTAAGGTTTGGTGGATAGTGTTTACTTATTTATAATAATGACAACACTGAAAAATTATCTGATCAGAGTTTGCTGCCTAACCATACTGCAAGGATAGGAGGAAAACAAAGAAGGCACACTGGGAGCAGCCTGGAAGGAAGAGGGAGCATATACAAATCAAAAAAGAATGAAATTCTCATCTTCCATTGTGAGAATCAGATAATGCCCTCAACCAAGAAGTCCACGAACAGCAATGGAAGCATGTCATTTAGAGACAGGGATATGAATACCAAGAGAATCACCATATAAGAGCTGAAAACAGAGCAGGAAAATGGCAAGAATGGGTTGAAAGGGACTAATTTTCAAAACAAGCCATTTGGAACTATTTGACTCTAAACCAGAAGCCCATGCAATTGAGCTATTATACTATACTACCATTAAAAAAACCCCTCACGGTTGAACTGATGAATCAAACCTTCTCAACAATCAAGGATAAGGACATTGCTGAAGTTCCTTAAAGTTCCAACTAGCAAACAGGACTCTTTGCAGTATCCTCCACCTTACTCATTACAGCGAAAGGAGAGTTTATTATCTCATACGCATAGGCGCAGCACCTGAGAACTTCCTGCTCCTTCAGAATGAAGTTGCAGAGATGACGAACTAACACAGCTGCTTATTAAATTTAAGCAGGAATTTGTTGCTTTCCCCCATTATTTCCCCCCTCAAAGAACTGCTGTAGCAATCTCTATGTTTACTCATGCTTTAACACCAAAGTCGGTTACCTTTAGTCCGGGTGCAGGATAAAAACCTTCAACTAACTTGCTATTATCAAAAAGACTATAGGCACCATCCCGTATTGCCACCACGCCTCGGCTCCGGCAGTAAATATCAATGCAATACATGTTCCTGAAGGCCAGTCTGATGTGGGTGGATGACTGTGGCAGGATGGAGAAGCACTGGTAAGCAGTGTTGGTTCTCTGGGTCAAGCCCAACATCGGCACAGTGGGGAGTTTGTTGATGGCATTTAACGGAGCCTGAGTATCAAAGAGTACCTAAAAGAGACACATACAATGAGAGCAACCCATTTCCATACAAATGCTAAAGCCTCAGAATCTCTTACAGTCATAAAGGAGACAATGTCTTTCTGGCTCGTTCCATACAACTTTCCCTTGAAGAGAATGCAAATTAGATCACTGTATCTACTTTGAATAAAAAGAAAATTCCCCAAGAAGAATGCAGTATATAAAAGATAAAAATACATATCCTTGTTGGTGAAGGTAAGTTAAGCCCACATGATTTTTTTGAAGAGTCTTACATGAGACACTAACACGGACTCTTACTTTTACACAGAAAGTAAACTTAATTACCTGTAATAACTGAACCACATTTGGTGTTTTGTTGAACATTTCTTGAAGCTGATGGAGAATGGTATTGTGACAGTTACTGCAACCTGAGTTTGGACCAACAGTTCCCAAAGAAATGTGAAATTTCTGATGTATGGAATTCCACTGGATACTAATCTAAATAAAAGAGATTACATGTTTCAGAAATTGAGAAAGTAACAGATTCAAGTGGAAGAAAAAACGTTTCAACAGTAAGGCAAAACTTTCCAAATATCTGCAGGAGGCTGTTTTAGAAAGCCAGTCAGGAGGCTGGACTCTATACAATATTTACTCCAGGTGTACTGGTGCGATGGACCAGTACGTTTGCAGAGTAGGTATTAGCTCACTTCCACTAAATAAAACAGAAAGAGAAAGTGCTATAGAAACCAATTTGGATTAAACTTTATTTAAAAACCATCATTGGTGTTTCTTATCAAGGACTGAAGAAAAGTTACCCTCCGGGTGAGCACTGTCATAAAGGGAAAGGACGCCACCTCCAACACAGATGCCTTCAGTGTATAGATTTTAAAACACTCAAGTAATTTCTGATATTACTTGATGTAGAAGAGTCCAGAAAGAAGCCAGCTGGCTGAATTTTTATGCTGAATTTCTAGGACTTTACATATGGGATGGGAAGAAAATAAGGAAATAAGAGATCACAGGGAATACATTCGAGACTGAGACGGGATCAAACGATGTTGACGGTCACGTGACCAAAAGCACAGGCACATCGTATTGTTCAAAACCATTCGTAATCTTTCATTAAAGAAATCATGTTGCTAACCAGATTTGAAATCCATGAAGAAAAAAAATACAAACACCAAAAGTACACTACCTTGTCCGAAACTCATTGAGATTATATACCCCATCAAAGAGGGCATAATTTTTGCTTTTGATTTTAAAACTTCAGCATTATAGTATACTAAATATCATCAAAGTACTTAAAATTTATCATTTTTATCCCTAATTTTTACTTGAGTTCTCAATTATTTCAAGGTAGTCTTCATGATTTTTTAATTCTTGCTTTTTAGAAGATTTAGGAGAGGAACTTCAGTTTTAATAAGTTCACAGACTTACTGAGCTTCCCTTGGTGGTTCCGTAACACAAGATAAGTTTTCGGTAATTATAAACACGGACTTCTGAGAAAATATTTAGATGCGCAGGTATGTCTAGAGAGAAAGGAAGCAAAAGGGAAATTACGATGACTTGCAAAACTTTAAAATACACATTTGAAAAAGAGGGCATCGTGGCAGTATTATAGGCCCAGACAGCCTCTGAGAGCTCTAAATATGTAATTTCGTTAAAAGAGAATGAAAAATTAAAAAAAAGGAAAGCAACAGCATAGATAGTGGGCTTCCATTTCCATTTGGACATAAGGGGTGCAGGGCAGGGGTGGAGATATACTGAAGCAGTATACAGCACAATGGTTAGAGGGCTCCGGTTCCAGCTCTACCCGTCACTAAGCTATGAGACTTTCAGCAAGGTTCTCAGTCTCTGGGACTTGTTTTCTTCATTTAGGAAATGAGGAATAATAAATTACCTACCTCACAGGGTGTGATTGTGAGGATTAAGTGGGTTAACACAAGCAAACGGTTTCTTAAGTCATATGGCACATAGTAAACTCTCTCACTAAATACTACTTATTATTACAATACGGTATAGCTAGAGGAGTAAAAATTTCTGGATATGTAAGAAACTGAGCTGTGGCTGTCTCTGGGGGAAGGAAATAAAAGCCTGAGGGAAAAGGGAAACTTAAAAAAATTTTTTTTACAACGTGCATCTTTTTACTTCTTCAGTTAAAAAAAGGAAGGGGAGGCTTCCCCCTGACAAAAGGAAGATTATTACATGTACCTGGTAGAGAACGTGCAAATTCCAACACACACTCATATAATCGTGCAATGCTATTCCAGTCATTAAGGAACATTTCAACAACTTTTCTACCACCAACTGGTTCGGACAACAGGTTTTCGTATGTCAGATAAACATGCCGGGATGGTCCTACAGGGTTAAAAAAAGAGGATTGATAGCTATCAATATGAAAAAACAACAACAACCAAAAACAGAAATATGCAAAGACAAAGTGTATGAAGCATCTCACCTTGCTCCCTGGTAGAAGTGCCATTAAGTGGACAATTTGCAAACACTAACTCCGCTACCCATGTGCGGTTATTTCTACCTTGCAATCGGAAAGTGCAATCAAGGAGAGAGCGGTCCAGAGCCTTTTGGGTTTCCTCATTCACACCCTTACAGGGAGGAATTCTGGTGACGAGAGATAGCACATGAAGTGTACTTGGCATCACAGAAAGACAAAAGCACAATCTACACAACAATAGGCAGTTCAAACTCTACTACTGCAGTTCAAACTCCACTACTAGGCACCTTCTGCAAAAGAAGGAAGCGATCCATAGCAATTCATGGCAATGAATAGCATTTACCCCGTTTCCATTCACATCAACAAGGAGTAGGACCTCTCGCTTTAACAAAGTGTGTGTCTGAGTGTTTTAACAAAGTGCTTGTCTTCATCCTTAATCTTGTTATTAGAAACACCACGATTCTTCAGAGTGAAAATCAAGGATGTTGGCTTTCTATGAAATCTACCTAGAACATCCTCAAAGGAAAACTTAAGGGGAACGAAACACTAGTAAAACCCCTCTTCGAGGGTAGAATGATACAGTGGAAACAACATGGGCTTTGGAGTCAGGGACCTGCATTCTACTTCTGACTCGGCCACATTTAACCTCTCTGAATTTGTTTCCCCAACTACAAAATGGAGATAAATAATTACCTTGTGGGTCACTGATCTTGAAACATGACACAACATATGTTAAGTGCTCATGGCAGCTGATACAGTCGGTATTCCTATTTGTTAGTTTCCCTTTGCAGTAAAACCAAGTCTCACTCGCTGACTGCCAAGACAAAATGCCAGGTTCATTATCTGCCCCCTCCTCTCCTCTTCTGTAGAGGGTACACTCATGTGATGGATCTTTGCATGTATCAACTCATTTAACATATTCTTACTTACATATATCTTATATAGAAGAGGAATGTATCAGTTTTGGTGTCATAAAATACCTACCTACCCGTTTTCTTCTTGCCGCTTTATGGACATTTTCACTGGTTTTTCAGTAAAAGATGAAATAATGAGATAATAAATTTTTTAATTACACATTATCTTTTAACTTACAGGGAAGGTGGGTTAATTCTCAGACTTGGTATAAAGATTATCTATATCTAAGTCAAAAAACAACTGGAAATATGGAATCTGATTGATGCCTCTTATTCAGAAACCCCTAGAATAGGGTTTCTCAACCTTGGGAATACTGACATTTTAGGCTGGATAATTTTTTGTTGTGTAGCCTTGACCTCTCCCTACCAGATGCCAGTAGTACCCTCCCACTCCCTCTTCTGAGTTAATAACAAAAAATACCTCCAAACATTGCCAAATGTCCACTGGAGGGCAAAATCACCCTGGCGTTGAGAACCGCTTGCCCAGAATTAACAATTTTAAGAGAGCAAGAGAGAGATTGCATATGATAAAAAATAAATTTGTAGGGGAGAGAACAGCTACGCAGGTGGCACAAAAACAGAATTAACATAGCACTAAAATTGTCTCAATGACTTAAAAATTCTACCACAACTCCTTTTAAATGTACAGCTTTTTAACGTTTTCAAAAGTTATTCTTTCATACCACATACCTTTATCACTCGCTACCAGAGAGATTTTGCCCAGTATTACTTGGGGTAACTATAGTAATTACATACACTGCATATAAGCTTTTCATGAAAATTTCATAGGTATACTGAGGACTTTTGCCTGTCCTTACCTCTGAAAACCTAACCCCAACCCACAGGAGTTATAAAACAGCCAATTCAGATAGATTTTTAAATCTTGATTTTAAAAGTGTAAATGTGGTACATTATCTTCCTTTCACATAAATAGGTGTTTCACGAAATCCATCTGGTTAGAAAATGAACACAGAGAAGTCGGCATGTTTTCAAGTAAGAAAAGTAAGACTCCTTTCAATTTATGCTTTGAGGGACAGCATGACCCTGACAATGCATTCTATGTCACCTTTTTCATCTGTGATACAGATAGAACTGGCTCTACTTCAAGGAACCTGTAACCTTTCACTTATTTTTAAGGTTACAAATGTAACAGAATAAAAATAAACTACAATTATACCTTTAATCCTCCCCCATGTGAGGTGGGGGAAAAAAGGTCCCCATAAGGACAAAACTATTACAACTCAAAATTCACCATTCACTATTATAGTCACCAAAAATTAAGAACCAAGGGAGAGGTTTCCTGGACAACAGGTTAACCTTATCTGAAAATTTCTACCAATCCAAAAAAGGTTTTTTAACCTAACCAGCTATCCCGGGCTGATTTTTCTCCTAGAATTCTGAGTATGGAAAAAATGTAGGAACTAGGCTCTGGTCTTCCAGGGCAGGTGTCTGTTAGCACCGCCATGTGCCATATGTCAGTTCCATTCTGAGGGGTTTTACAAACGTCAGCGACCACACCAAGGTCCTGCGGTGCAAAGCGGGGAGGTCACTGAAAGTGCGAGTAAAAGAAGTACCATGGTGCCTACAAGGAAAGTGAAGAGGGTTTTATAAAGGCTGCACCTGCATATGCATAAGAACTGAGTCACACCACTGGTGTAAGCTAAGTCCCAAAACTTGCAAAATGAGCTGTGCCTATGCTTTCTTTGCATAAGCTACAAGAGGCAAAGAAACACAACGGACAAGACGAAAAAACCTTGTGGGTGTGGACAGCAGACCAGCACCAACCACTGACCGGTACCATAATGTCAGTTCAGGAGAAGGTGGGAAGTAGGCACCGTCAGCATGCTGCTCTGGAGATCTGTGTCATCTGTGCTGTTGGATCAAGGCTCTTTGGAATCTACATGAGGCAACACACCCATGAACCCTAGCGATCTAAAGTGCTTACAATGATACTTTTACAGATACATTGGGGAGGCCTGCTCAACAGATTTTCAAAAAGATAAGTTGCACAAGAACAGAACATATTTTTAACAAGGAGGAGAAAAATGTGCTCAATTTTGTTTTAATTTAAAAAAAATTTTTTTAATATTTATTTATTTTTGAGAGAGAGAGAGACAGGCAGAGTGTGAGTGGGGAAGGGGCAGAGAGAGAGAGGGAGACACAGAATCTGAAGCAGGCTCCAGGCTCTGAGCTGTCAGCACACAGCCCGACGTGGGGCATGAACCCACGCCACAAGATCATGATCTGAGCCAAAGTCAGACACTGAACCACCTGAGCCACCCAGGCGCCCCAAAACGTGCTCAATTTTAAAGCTTTTAAGTATCAACAACTCATATATGCATTTAATATTAACATATCTAGGACTAAAGGCTTAGGACTTTCTGAAGATTAAATGCATTAAGCAATTATATACTAATTAGACCTTTCCCAGATTTTAATTTCATAAAATCATGTTTAGACATTTACTGCTTACTTTTTCCATCTTCATTTCTATACCCTACTCCCATAGTGGACAACAGGCACCAGACAGACCAATATCTTTAATTTATCCATCTCTATATTGTTTTAAGTTTTAAATAAAATCATAGCCAGGATATTATAAAGACTTTTAAAAAAGTTATTATAAAATGAAACATAAAAAATAGGAAATTCTTCCTTCCTAGGTAGGACTATATTATGGGTTCTCTTGAATTCAAGAAGGAAAGAGGCTGAAATTTCTTTGTAAATATGCTGAGAACAAGATATTTTAAGACTTGCAAAACATGAAAAATATAAAAGAGAACACAAATGTTAACATTATTTATCTGCAGTTGCCAAGAAGAGTGAAAAGATTAAAAAACCCAACCCCCTATACTTTAGGCAGAAGTAATTCAAGACTAAAAGTCATTAAAAGTATTACATTTTCCTACTGATTTCTATTACAAGGCCGGCTCTCTCTCCTGAGAACTTTCTGTAGAGAGGGTGTTACACAGCCAGGAAGGGAAAGCTATTCTTTCAACTCTATCTCAAGTGAGCACCACCACACACGGGTGGAGAACGTGCTGTTTGCTAGCTCTTCCCATCTTCCACAGAAACCAACTGACTCCCAAGTAAATAAAAATTAAAGACCCACTGGCTCAAATTTCAAGAACTGCCATATCTGGGCAGACAGAGAAATTCGATAAGTAAAAACTGCTTCTGTGATTTATATATTATTAAGCAACAACTGGGAAACAATGCAAATCCTCCTCCCCCCACCCCGATAAAAACTCTTTTCTGCACCAAAAAGGTTGATCTCTTAAAACGGCATGCTAGCTTTGCAAGTCCACCCTGGTCACCTTAAGTAGCACATACACCATATTAGCTTTCCTAAGCATCCTTTGGCCTCCTGTCCTCAATCCATTTAGAACCAAGCCTTTTGCCCAACTCCCTCATATCCTCTTTCCTAGTGATCTATTTTAATATCCCAACTCAATTACTATCACCTTCGTGATGACTCATCTACTTCTCCTGCCCAGGCCTGTCACCTGAGCTTGATACAGCCCTGCCTTGCCAAATGCATGTGTCGGCACATCAAACCCAGCAAAGCCCCGTCAAACTCACATCTTAGGTATCCCTTATCTCAGAAAACACCACAATCATCGATCACGTGTCTAAGATGAAACGAACAGGCCTCTTTGCCTTCTTCTCTTTCTTACTTTCAACACCGATCTCATCACCAACCCTCGAATATTCCATCCCAAGACCTTGTGGAACCTTCCCAGGTCTAAGCTACAACAACTCTGGCACAAACCACTTCGGTGACTGGATTCACTATTTAGTCTTGTTCCCCTCCAATGGCTTTCAGGATGAGCTTTCAAAAACACCTATGATGTCAGTTGCTGCTTAAAATCGCCATCAAGATAAAGTCTACATTCCTTAAGGACATCTCCGAAGCCCTCCAGGATCTGACCTCTTCCCCCTTCTGGCTCCAGCCTCATCTCTCTCAACTCCTGCCACTCTGATCTCCTTTCAGTTCTGGGATGCAGAGCTTTCTTTCTCTTGCCTCCAAGACTCCACATCAGCAGTTATCCCTTCTAGTTAGGACCGCCCACTCCCCCCTCAGCTCCCTCCCCTCTGGCTAATTCTCACCTCTCCTCCTTGTGAGTGCGACCGGTACTCCTCAGGGCTACCCTTTCTGGCTTCCAAACCAGCTCAGATCCTTCTGCTACATGAATCCATGGTATCCTGAAGGGCCCTATCAGAATTCAAGCCTGATACACTGTTGCACTGAGGAAACATCCATTAAAGGAATGAAAGGAAATGCAGAGGAAAGACATCCTCAAATACCAAGTGGTGCTGGATCTCCACTCGGCAGGTGAAAGAGAATCCTACCCCAGACCTCAGTAATTCCGTGCAGAAATTCGAGACGTGCACAAGTTGAGAACTCTGCTTTACACAGTCTCACGGTAGGAGAGGAGTGGCTCTAGCAGATGTGACTCTAATGCGTGGCCCCGAGTGAGACGCAGGACAGGGACTTACTTTAGTAAGCGTATTGCGTGGCTGAAGCCATCACCTTCCATTTGCACTCCCTGATGGGGAATCTCCAGATTGGACAACTGGTAAGAGAGAAATAGTTAGATCAGACCAGCCATTTTACAAAGGAAACTTCCTTTTCTAAGTACTACTGTCCACTCATGGCATCTCTTCTAGCACTACTCTGTTCCATAGTTACAACGTATTAGGCATGCATACTGTCCTCCATCATTTGATTTCCTGGGCAACTGTGTCAAGTCCAGTGAAACCCAAAGCTAGTTTAAAAAAACACCTCCAGGTGGCAAATTTTCAGAATTCTGCAGATTGATCTACTTTGGCAGTGATCCGAAAGTAATCCAGAATCAATCCTGGTGGGTGGTTTCAAATGATGCAACTGTAAAATAAGACTGGTTTTCTTGTGTAATTCAATTATGTCTGTTCAAAACAAGGTCTGAGGCCTAGTCACATCTCACTTTTAATCACAAACAATAGTTTTTAGTTCATAACTTTCCTGGTATACATTTTTAACAAATAAACCACTTCCTGGGTGAAACTCAAGAAGAAAAAGATTTCCAATGTATGCATTTACCCAGTGAGGTATCTTTCCCAACTGGAGGATTCAGAAACTGAGTTGAAAAGACGAATGCAGGGATAGTGCCTGAGGCCCCGTGAGTGGAACTGCAGGTAATGGAGGTATGCCAAAAAGTCATCTGATCTACCAAAGAGAATACTGCCTTTGGCACGTATTCCCAGGTCTTCTATGGCAGGCTATTTATTTATACCCACCTTGTTCCAGAAAGGATTTAAAGTGGCTCTAAGTATTTGACTGAGCCCTGCTTTGGGCCTGGGAAGGGCACAGGTTTAAGAAAAATAGCTGCTAACCAAATAGGCCACAGGAGTTCAGATTCAAAAGGAAGCAATGTGTGGGAAGACTCAAAAACACAGTCTCTATCCTATGGATCAGTGAAATAAACATCTCTCCTAAGATTATTCACATCTCAGTATAAATTACTTTAAGCAGGAAATGTGCTTGCTTTTGTCTTTAACATGGCTTTTTTATTGAGAAAAGAAAAAGCAGGTTGTTTAAGAGTTTGACTGAGTTAACAAAGAACTACAGAATGTTCTACGTGTCCTATGTGTGTAATAGGTATAGGCGCATACAGAAGGGGGACAGAGAGGACATATGTCTATAGGTATTAGTTTTTGTGGGCATTACAAAGGCACAATATTTTGCAATTATGAGCCGGTAGGCGGGGAGGGAGGAGAGCAGGCAAGGAGAGAGACAACACATTGCCCCTGGGTACCACATAGCCTCCCTTCCCACAATAAAGGCAGTACATGGATGACATGCATGTAATCAATCCACAGGGCACAATAAAAAAGTCCAAGAACACAGTCAAGTAGACAGGAACCATGGACCCTGTCTGTACAGTTTAGGAACTATGGCCAGTACCCAGACATTTATCGAGCTCACAGTTCTAGAAGCTAGGACATCAAGGACGTGTGCATCTATTTTAGGTAACTGTTTATGGGCCTTGATTTCTCTGGGCTATTCCTGCTCTTCATAGTTTTACACCTTACCCTCTGCCTTCAGATCCTAAAGCTCAATAAAGCAGGGGTTAGCATATAACAGCTCACAGGCCAAATCCAGTCCACTGCCTATTTTTGTAAATAAAGTTTTACTGAAACAGAGCCACACTCATCTATTTAAACATCAACTATGGCTGGCTCACACAACAACAGCAGACCTGAGTGGCTATAATAAGAGACCATATGATCCCCAACACCTAAAATACTTACTATCTGGCCCTTTATAGAAAAACTTTGGTGAATCTGCAACAATGTGGATGGAACTAGAGTTTATTATGCTGAGTGAAATGTCGTCAGAGAAAGATAATTATCACATGATTTCACTCACGTGTGGAATTTAAGAAACACAACAGATGAACATAGGGGAAGAGAAGGAAAATTAAGATAAAAAGAGAGAGAGAGGGGCAAACCCTAAGAGACTCTTAAATATAGAGAACAAACTGAGGGTTGCTGAAGGGGAGGTGGGTGAGGGGATGGGCTAAATGGGTGATGGGTATTAAGGAGGGCACTTGTTGGGATGAGCACTGGGTGTCATGTAAGTGATGGATCACTTACTCCTGAAATTATTACACTATATGTTAACTAACCTGGATTTAAACAAAATTTTTAAAAAAGAGGGAAAAAAGGTAGAAGAAAAAAAAAAAGGAAAGGAAAGGAAAAGTGTGGCAATTCCTGCTCTAAAGCATGAAAGTGTTCAACAAGTCTTCCCAAGATTACCATCATCATCAGTTTAACTGAAATAATTCACTTCCACATTGCCAGGTCTCTTCTACTTTTTTTTATATCTTCAGTTGTTTCATTCATCAACATTTTTCTTTTAAAAAATTTTTTAGTTTTAATTGTGGTAGAAGTCTCCACTTCATTCACAGTAATTTACAGAGGGAAGGAGTCTTACAAAAAGTAAAACTTTAAAATAGACGGAAATCATTAACATTGTGGTGTATCCCCTTAAAGGGATGCCAATCCTTGGCCAAAGCCCTTCTCGGAAGCAGAAAAATGCAGATTCTGTTACCTCCCTTTCCTCTCATGTTTGGGGGTCATGCTGGATATCACAACTACATATTCTTGAAAGATACTAATTATATGTAAGTCCAGTCCTTATTCCATGTGTAAAAACTGGGTTTAATATTCTTTCTGGCCTGTTTCTCAAAAGAAACCCAGGTTTATTAGTGTGCAAGCGGTATGTATGGCTTCACCAACTCTAAAATAAGCACCCTGTTATCAACTAACTACTGCAAAGAGATAATGCTCCTAAGAGGTATACAAGCTAAGATGCTAATTTCCAAAAGATATTTTTTTTTTTAACTGGGAAGAATGTACTTTCCATTTAAAGAGCAGAATGCCCATAATTTGGAATCAGAACGACGAAATAATGTAAGTCATGTTTTACAGGTATACCATGAGATGCTATGATTTCAACCTCATCTCTCCCCAAATGAACAAGATCACAGCTATTCTGGTTCTCTTAATGGAATCCACGTAGCTGTAGCAAGGCTTTTTAGAAATTACTCTTTCATATATTCAAAATTGTTCCATAAAATTACCTCCAACCGAAGTCCTACGAATGGCATATTTGTATCACACATAGCAACAAAGTGAGCTAGAACTTTATTGAAGGCACACATTTCTCCTGATCGTTTGGTTTTCTTGGGTTCTATTGGACACAGATCATCAGACAACTAGAATTTAAGTAAAGAACACAAGTAGGCCAAAAAAAAAAAAAAGGTGATACAATTAATTAAGGCAGTTAAAACGACTATAACTCAAGATTAATCAAAACAAATGTTATTCATTCAACAAATATTTACTGAGCAAATATTTTGACCTAAATACTGGAAATTTAAGTAACTATTGTATATTCAGCAAACTTTCTTGTGGAAATGGTATATAATTATTAATTAAAAGACAGGCATTTTCAAGAAAACATAGACAACTGTTACTTAAGCCATATTGCCACCTAGTCTCTTAAAAACCATACCTTAATTCTTATTTTTTAAACCCTATCTAATTATCTCCCATATTAAAAATGGTTTAAGAATGCAACAAAGTTAATACACACAAATTCTGTGCTCAATTTTGTATGTGATCATACCTTGCGCTTGGTACCGGTTTTAGGTGGTTTCCCAGATTTTGTGCGAAAAACCAGCTCCTGGACATTCTCCTTGAACTGTTGCAGCAAGAGCGCCATGACAGGGGCGTCCTCACGCTCTACAGTGTTCACAGACATGAAGTAGTACTTGTATGACAGCTGTGTGGGCTTATTGGGAACCTCCAACATCTCCACGACCTAAAAAGGCCCAAATCAGAAATGAGACTCAGAGAATTAATTAAGTGTGGTAAATTTTCCACCTTACAGCAAGTAGGGCTCAGAATTGTATATCTAATGTAGATGGTCTTTCTTCCTTAAACAAGGACAAATCAATCAGGATGCTCAACAAAAAAGGCGTTCCTGTTAAATATATACTTTGTTTTAAAAAATAGAGCAGACTTAAGAACAAAAGCAAAAACCATCATAAACTGGAGCAAATGGAATATTTATAGACTACTACAGCATTAACTGTTTTTGATATTCATACCTGAGCTTAAAACGCTGTATGTTTAAGTCCAGCAGGTTTGCTAGATTTTCTAGAATGGTATCTATTTATTAATTTTTTCAAGTTTATTTATTTTGAGAGAGAGTAAGAGCGTAAGTGGGGGAGGGGTAGATAGAGACAGGGAGAGAGAGAATCCCAAGCAGGCTCTATAGCATGTGGGGTTGGATCCCAAGAACTGTGAGACGATGACCTGAGCTGAAGTCCATAGCTGGACGCTTAACCAACTAAGCAATCCAGGCACCCCCTAAAATGGTATCTATTTTAAATTGCCCTGTTTTGCTTAACCATTAAAACGTCCTAAGAATTCCACTATTATAGCAGAGAAAAATTACAACTAACTCTCACAACTGGAAGCATGTAAAAATAAATTCTGATTTTCAACTAAGAAATAGGTCACTGTGAGGGTAAAGACACCACCACCACCACCACCAGTCAACATGGAGGGGGTACCTGGGTGGGTCAGTTGGTTAAGCATCTGACTTCGGCTCAGGTCATGATGATCTCATGATCTGTGAGTTCAAGCCCCATGTGGGGCTCTGTGCTGACAGCTCAGAGCCTGGAGGCTGCTTTGGATTCTGTGGATCCCTCTCTGCACCTCTCCCACTCCCACCCTTCCTCCCTCCCTCCCTCTCTCAAAAATAAATAAACGTTAAGAAGAAATCAACACTGATATAGAGCTTACTACATGCCAGGCACTGTCCTGAGTATTTGACAAATGTTAACACATTCAATCCTCCTAACAAGTCTGTAGAGAAGGGATTATTATCTTCATTTTTCTGATGGAAAAACTGAGGCACAAAATAGGTTACTTGCCCAAGGTCTCAGAGCTCAGAAGTGATGGGACTCATGCTTTGATCCCAATTTAGCTCTGGAGACTTTGCTCTTACTCACTTTACCAGCTTAATATTTTCGATGTCTACCTAAAATTTAAGAAGAGTCCACTAAATACTTTAGGGAGAGAGAGAAATGCCATTGGACCACTGCTCTGACCAACATATACTTTCCTCTCTTCCCCACCTCCCTTCTCTCCCTCTTTCTCCCCACACACTCCCTTCAGGAAATTCTTTTTCTTTTTTAATTTTTTTTTTTAACGTTTATTTATTTTTGAGAGACAGCGTGAGCAGGGGAAGGGCAGAGAGAGAGAGAGAGGCAGACGCAGAATCCAAAGCAGGCTCCAGGCTCTGAGCTGTCAGCACAGAGCCAGATGTGGGGCTCGAACTCATGAACCCTGAGATCATGACCTGAGCTGAAGTTGGCCACTTAACCGACTGAGCTACCCAGGCGCCCCAGGAAATTCTTATACTAACACCTAATATCACACTGATGCACCTGAGGAAATAGAAGAATTAAAACTAAAATGGGTGCTTCACCAAAGAAGATACAGGGATGGCAAATAAAACACAGGAAAAAATATTTGATATCATCAGTCATTAGGACAGCATAAATTAAGATGACAATAAAATACCACTACACATCTATCAGAATGGCTAAAATTGTTTTAACCAAGGGCTGGCAAGAATGCAGAGCATCTAGAACTCTCTTGTATTGCCAACGGGTATGCAAAATGGCCCAGCCGTTTGAAAAACAGTTTGGTGGCAGTTTTTTTATAAGGCTAAACATACGCTGATCATATAACCTAGCCCAACAATCCTACTACTTATCCAAAAGAAGTGAAAACTTAAGATCACAAAGAAACCTGTATACAAATGCTTATAGCAGCTTTATTTATAATTGCCCCAAACTGGAAATAACCCAAATGTCCGATCACTAGAGACTGGTTAAACAAACCATCCATACCATGGAATACCACTCTAATTAATTTTTTTTTAATTTTTTAAAGTTTACTTATTTATTTTGAGAGAGAGGGAGACAGACAGACAGGAGAGGGAGAGAGAATCCCAAGCAGGCTCTGCACTATCAGTGCAGAGCCCAACACAGAGCTCGAACTCACGAACCGCGAGATTGTGACCTGAGTTGAAACCAAGAATCGGATGCTTAATAGAATGAGCCACCTGGGCACCCCAATTAAAGGAACGAACTAGGGGCGCCTGGGTGGCTCAGTCGGTTGAGCGTCCGACTTCGGCTCAGGTCATGATCTCGTGGTCTGTGAGTTTGAGCCCCGCGTCGGGCTCTGTGCTAACAGCCCAAAGCCTGGAGCCTGCTTCACATTCTGTGTCTCCCTCTCTCTCTGCCCCTCCCCCACTCATGCTGTCTTGTCTCTGTCTCAAAAATAAACAAACATTAAAAAAAAATAAAAAAAAAAAGGAATGAACTATATTACATACCACAGAATGGGTGGAACTCAAAGGCCTTATACTGAGTGCAAGAAACTAGATGGATGGGCAAACCCATAAAGACAGAAAACAGGTCAATTGTCACCAGTTGAGAGTGGGAGGAGGGTTTGATTATAGAGGAACAACACGAGGGCATTTGGGGGTAATGGATCTGTTCTACGTTCTGCTGAGGTGGGGATTACGATAGTGTAAGCATTTTTTCCAACTCAGACACAAAAAGTCTAAATTTTTCATGTAAATTATATCTTAATAAGGCCAACAAAAGTAAAATGGCAGAAAGACATTTAAAAGCAGAAAGCCTTAGGGCGCCTGGGTGGCTCAGTGGGTTAAGCGTCCGACTTCGGCTCAGGTCATGATCTCACGGTTCGGGAGTTTGAGCTCTGTGCGGAGCTCTGTGCTGACAGGTCAGGCGTGGAGCCTGCTTCGGATTCTGTGGCTCTCTCTCTCTCTGCCCCTCCCCTGCTCCCAATTCTCTCTCTCTCAAAAATAAACAAACATTAAAAAAAAATTTAAAGGTAGCAAGCCTTTCTTCTGTACTTCTTAACGTTCACAGTCATTTCCGCTTCTATGAATGTATCGCCCCTAAGTAAGACATAAGAAGGGTAAAGAGTAATGTACATTCAGTTTTGGTCTAAACCATGTGAAACAACTTATTGCTTTTTAATAAATCATTAGTCACTAAAACTAACATCTGGCTTCTGGTGATACTAAATAAGATCAGAAATACTAAAAGCATTCTGTCTGTGGCTGAGTATAAGGATCTTTGTGTGTTTATGGGTTTGATTATTATGCATATATTCTGAAAATCATTTTATATGTAGACCAGGCAGCTCACCAAGAGAACAGAAACAACAATCCTTTGCCATGTATTAAATCTAGTTCTACAGCTGGTATTTTAAATTCAGAAAAAAGTGAAATTCACATCACTGACAGACTTACTGCTCTGCTCTACATAAATAACACTAACTTAAGATATGTCAGGCTACACAAGGTACCTTTTTTTAAAGATATTCTTTTTTTTATTTATTTAAAACAATTTTTAATGTTTGTTTATATTTGAGAGACAGAGCACAAGCAGGGAGGAGGGGCAGAGAATGAGCAGGGAAGGGGCAGAGAGAGATGGAGACACAGAGTCTGAAGCAGGCTCCAGGCTCTGAGCACAGAGCCTAAAGCAGGGCTTGAACTCACAAACTGTGAGATCATGACCTGAGCCGAAGTCGGACACTTAACTAACTGTGCCACTCAGGGGCCCCTTAAGATAGTGTCTTTTAAAAGTACAGCTCAAGATCTTAAAAAAATTCACTCTTATGGGCACCTGGGTGGCTCAGTCGGTTAAGTGTCCGACTTAGGCTCAGGTCATGGTCTCATGGCTCATGGGTTCAAGTCCTATGCCAGGTTCTGTGCTAACAGCTCAGAGCCTGAAACCTGCTTCAGATTCTGTCTCCATCTCTCTCTGCCCCCCCCCAACCACCCCCCCTTCTGTCTCTAATATAAACATCAAAAAAATAAAATAAAATTCAATCCTACTGCCTTCAACCAACAATCTTGAATTAAGTTTTTCAAATATCTTAGATTCTTGGCCAAAAATATCTACTTGGTATACACAGAAATTTCTACAAGCAGGGAAATATATTTAGACTTCATATTTCAAATTCTGCAAATTTTAGCCAATTTAAAGATCTCAAAGAAACTAACTAGAGAACACCCAGAAAGAGTGAAAAAAGAATAAGAAAATATCTTACCATGCTCTGAAAGGTACATACATCAAAAGGATGAGAATATAAAGCTACTTCACTTCAGCCGGCCCATATTTTAAAAGGCTGCATTATGCAAGTTAACATTCAATTAAAACCAGTCAAGTTTATCTGACACCAAAAGATCTCCAAACCTTCACAGTAGTTGCTTTCAGAGTTCTCCTTTTATAGAGGAGATGCTTCATCCAAAGCAGAAACTAGGCCTTGCTACAGGAGAGATCCAAGGGTGAGGGATGGAGGCACACCTATATTCTCCAACCCTGCCTGATCATTGTGTCATTTCTTACACACATGATTTTCCTCTCTTCCCCATCCCTACCTCCTAGGTTGAGAATCACTAAACTTAAATATCCAATGAAATATATTTGTAAATTAAATTAAGCGATATATCATTTGAGATACTAACAGAATTAACTGAACTCGATCACCCAAATCCCCCTTTTCCATACTTACAATGTAGTACTGTGGAAGACGGGTAAGTTTAACGAACAGCTTATTCTTAGAAAGGTTTCCAATAGGATGGGTTGCGTAATTGGCCAGCTGCAATGTTTCACTGGTTAATGTGGGCAAATGTTTTATAGATTGTTTGCAACGCTGTTGTCCAAGCCAAAACCTTAATTAAAAGGAGATAATTCATGTTACAAAATCATAGATTCTGTGTGCAACTGATTTGTAAATCGATTACTGAAGACCACTAAAAACTAACAATCTGAAATTTAACTGAACTAGTAAAAAGACATAACCATAATGATGAGTCACTTCTCCAGTTTTACACTGGTCTGTTAGTTCTAGTTCTTTTTGTTTTTAGAGAGTTGAGAGTGGGGGACAGGGGCAGAGGGCAAGAGTGAGAGAGAGAATGAATCTCAGGTAGGCTCCATGCTCACCACGGAGCCCGATGCGGGGCTTGATCCCAAGACTCTGGGAACATGACCAGAGCCAAAATCAAGAATCGGACACTCAACTGACTGAGTCACTCAAGTGCCCCTGTTAGTTCTAGCTCTAGTTTAAGGAATTGAAACTGCAATGCAAAGGATCTTGATTAGTTATAAGGAAGAATTAACTAGTATTAAGGATGGGATACTACAGAAGTTCATTATAGAAGAGGAAAGATTTCCTAGGGTTAAGACAGCAATAACTAACCCTTAACATCTTTCGTAAAATGCCTTTAGTGTTAAAACAAAGTAGAAAAAACAACAGGTATAAAATGCCTAATTTTTCTTTTAAAAAATTTTTTTAATGTTTATTTTTGAGAGAAAGAGAGAGCGAGTACAAGCTGGGGAGGGGCAAAGGGGGGGGAGAGAGCAAGCTGGGGAGGGGCAGAGAGAGACAGAGACACAGAATCTAAGGCAGGATCCAGGCTCTCGGCTGACAGCACAGAGCTCAAGGTGGGACTCAAACTCATGAACCGTGATTATATGACCTGAGCCGAAGTCGAATGCTTAACCAACTGAGCCAACCAGGCGCCCCAAAGGTACCTAATTTTTCTAGTATCACTGGAGATATACAGTCCTAGTTCTTACACTGTGTACGTGTAACGTGATGGGTATACATAGCAGGTGCCAGGAAGTATTAATTACCGTCTTTCCCTTCCCTCTCTCAGTTCAGCCACCAGATTTCAGTTTGAAGCTTTTTATAATATTCCTGTCACTTATTTCATTAGCTGTCCTTGAGGCAAGACACTGTGTGTGTGTGTGTGTGTATAAAATATGTGAAAAAGGGATAAAATGACTGGTTCACAAACTCTCACTGATTCACAATGAAGGAACTACAGAAAATAAAATGAATTTAGAAACTTTTCACAGCAATGTAACAATCATCACAACATCCCAGCTCACAATCAGTAGGCTGGCCTTGCTGAACAGGGTACAGACCCGTCAGGCCCTGCTGCACTAGTGTGGTGAGCTGTGTGTGGCACCGAGCCTGTGCTAGTCACGTGCAATAAAACCATGTCCTAACATACAACGTTTGAAGGGTAGTTTGTCAACTATTACCCAAAAATGTATAAAGTCTAGAAACCTTTTCTTTTCCCCACCGAAAAACAACTTAAGTTTAACTGCAACGTCACAGGATCAAATGCTAGAACTGGCCACGAATTAAGAAATGAAGAAAAATTTTGAAAATACAATAATACCTGCTTCATTTTAGGTAAAAGTTAAAAATGAATATTCTGAACTTGCTAAAACTGCTTCCAAATCTCTACTCCCAGTCCCAGTCCCATCAACAAGTGGGACTGTGAGACTGGTATCTGTATCTCTATTATTTAAGTTTTTAAAAGAAAAACAGAAACCATTAAGATACACATTATCTCCTGTAATGAGCATCATCAATCCAATTTAGATAACTTACAAGCAAGAAACAAGCTCATTTGTCACCTTAAAAATTCTAAATACAGTATTTATAATTACAGTATAATAATGTAAATTCTAAATATATATAAATGTGTATCCATACGAATTGTAAATACAACATACTGTTTTTTTTTTTATTGTTTATTTTTGAGAGAGAGAAAGACAAAGTATTAGCAGGGGAGGAGCAGAGAGAGAGGGAGACACAGAATCCAAAGCAGGCTCCAGGCTCTGAGCCATCAGCACAGAGCACCACATGGGGGTCGAACCCACTGACCATGAGATCATGACTTGAGCTGAAGTCAAGACGCTCAACCGACTGAACCACCCAGGCGCCCCTCAACATACTCTTTTCAAAGCACACATGGAATGGCCATTTTACTCGACCTTTTGTCTTGTTATGACTTTGTGGAACAAAAAATCTGAGCATAAGAGTGAATTTTCTATATTAACTACCTATGTATACTTCCAATGAAAAATCTGTAGCGATTTTTTTCCTTTATTTTTATACTATTTTCTGATTATATTTATTGAGATGTAATTCTGTCTGTTGATTCTCACAATAAAAAACTAGGGCTTTTATTTTTTAAAGTTCATTTATTTATTTTTTGAGAGTGAGCAAGCAAACAGGGGAGGGGCAGAGAGAGAGGGAGAGAGAGAATCCCAAGCAGGCTCCGTGGGGTCAGTGCAGGCTTGATCCCACAAAATCAAGAGTTGGACGCTCAACCGAATGAGCCACCCAGGCACCCCGGGACTTATATTTTATACATGTTTTTTCATTTCTTTTTTCTAGAATTTGTTTTCATTGCATATTAAAAGAAAGGTGATCACATGAACAGATGCTGAGAATCATTTGTCATTAGAAAACTGTAAATTAAAACCACAATGCAAAACCTCATCATGCTTACTAGGATGGCTATAGTCAAAAACAGTAACAAGTTTCAGCAAGGACACAGGGAAATGGAAACCCTCAAATATCGCTGATGTGATTTTAGAATGGCACAGCTACTCTAGAAACTAGTTTCGCAGTTTCTTTAAAAAGCTAAACATAAATTTACTGTATGACCCAGCAATTCTACTCTTAATGGAATGAAAATGTAAGTCCACACATGAACTTACACATGAATATTCACAGCAGCATTACTCCTAATAGTCAAAAAATGAAACCACCCAAGTGTCAATCAATTTATGAATGGATAAACAAAATGTGATACATATATGTGTGTATATATATATATATATATATATTCATAAAATGGAATATTATTCAGCCATAAAAAGGAATTAAGCGTCGATAACTGCTACAACATGGATGAACCTCAAAACATTATGCTAAGCGAAAGAAGCCAGTCACAAAGACCATATTTTATGATTTCATTTCTATGTAATGCGCGCGCGCGCGCACACCCACACCCACACCCACACACACACAAATCTATAAGAACAGAAAGTAGATTCATAGTTGCCAGGGGCTGAAGCTGGGAATGAGGGATAACTGTAAATGAACACCTGTTTGAGGTGATGAAGATGTTCCAAATGTTCTAAAACTGGATTGTGATTATGGTTGCAAAACTCAGTAAATTTACTACAAGTCATTGAATTATATACTTAAAATGGGTGAAATTTATGGTACGTAAATTATACCTTAATAAAGTTATTTCAAAAAATTAATGTCCCATGATAGATCAGCAATAAGCTGGTCATTCACCGAAGATCATTTGAGAAGCACGATTATAAGTGATAACCAGGGGACCTTTCTTATAAATTATGTGTTTCAGGACAGATACACATTTGATAAGTTTAAGGTTTGGGGGACTTAGCTTTCTGGTTTTAGGTTGTATTTCGGCTAGCTGGAACCGCCAGATACACTGCCTCAAGTTATGCAAGCTGTGAATTATTAAGGATTTAAATATTTAAACCTTATTTGTTGAGCCAGAATGCACAGAAATGCACCAAAAAATGCCAAAGCACTAAAAATTTTGGAATTTGTTTTTAGAGTATTCCTTACTCAGAGTAAGGAATATCACTTTTCATATACAGTTAAACTAAACAGCTATTCAAAAGGAGGCTCATATAATACTATCTATCTGTTGGCATTAAAAACCACATCTTGTTAATGAAAACATTATTTGATTATAGTGAACTCTTCAAATATTTATACAACTCAACCGGTAAAAGGAGAAGGGGTAGGCTAAATCACAAAGAACGGTCCAGCCCTCTCCCCTTCTCCATTTGCCAGTTTGGGTTCTGAGCTCCAAAATTTATTTTTATCCCTTGGAATTCTGCTTTATTAATTCTAAAGGAGAGTTTGTTAGAGTTACCATAATGGCACCTCTGTGTACCAGGGTGGCAATGAAACCTCAGAGTGGTCTCTAGCTCCATTTTCAATTTTATTTAGTTTGACAGTATGAAGCATTCAAAGGACTTTGAGACAGTATTGAATGACAGTATTAGAGATGCAGAAACAACTATTCTGAAGTGTCGGCTGGTAGATTCATACTATGAAGATTATCCTGGGTAAGAACAAATGAAACGCCATTGCAGAGACCGCTAGATTGAATAAAATCCATTGTGTAAGTGATTCGTAGAGTGCTTTTACAGGAGGAAATGTGGAAACGAGTGAACGTTGAGTGTCACGCCCTTCATACCTGTATTTGCCCTAGAGAGAAACTGGATATGAAACACTGCCATGTTGGCCCTATTCCAAGAGAATTTCGATTCCAAGTACCAAAAGGGTGCTCAAGTTTCATGTCATAAACATTAAGGACAGCGACCGATCAAGAGTAATGATGGAGAAGAAAATATATCATGTCAAAATAACTTTCCATTTTTAGTCTTGAGCTCAATAAATCAGCTTACTTAAGTTGTTGAATCCAAGGAATAATTCGTTTCATATCATCGTTCACGGACTTTTCCATGTCATCCAGAGTGGCCTGGTCTATAGAATATAGCACTTCATTAATTCGTTGCTTACACGAGGCACAAAATATTTAGGTAGCCCAAATCTTAAATGAAAATTACTGTTTTAGGCAGAAAGTAATGTTATTTTTGAGTCAGAGAAAAACTAAACTAAATGCATCATTAGGCATAAATTAACCTAATTTGTTTTTCCTCTTTAACACTGAGGGAGAGTTATAGTTAAGACAACTAATTAATAGCAAATGTACACTATCAGGAAGAACGAGTAACAAATACATGAATTCATTCTTTGCCTGCATTTCAATTCCCAAAACTCTAGGCCTAGTTAATTAATATTTTTAACTTGCATGTATTTGAAACTCATAGTATTACCAAACTTAGAACCTTAAAAATGTAAAAACTATAAAACTCCATTAAATTATTTATTTATTAAACACAAATGATTTCCGGCATAAGCAAGAGCTGTTGTTGGCTGAAGTTCAGCTTCCTTAATGTCACTTAGAATTTTTAATGACACTGAAAAATGCTAATAGCACATTTTGAACAAAAGCAAAATATAATGATTTCAGCTAAAGAAAAAAAGTATAAGAAAATTAGAACAGCATTGCTATGGATTAAATTGTACTCCTCAAAATTCGTATGTTGAAGCCCTAACTCCTAACGTGATGATGGTATTTAGAGGTGGGGCCTTTGGGAGGTCATTAGGTTTAGATGGGTCATGAGGGTAGCACCGCCTTGATGGGACTGGTGCCCTTATAGGAAGAGTCACCAGAGAGCTTGCTCTCTTTCCTTTATGTGATGACAGGGAGAAGGCCTAGATCTACAAGCCAGAAACAGAGCCCTCAACATAAACCGACCAGGGCAGCAACCTGATTTTACGCTTCCAAACTCCAAAACTGTGATAAAATAAATTTCTATTGTTTAAGCAACCCACTCTGTGGTCCTTTGTTATGGCAGCCTGTGCTAAAACAAGCATATATCCCCTAAAACAAGAATGACTGCCAAGAGGTAACTTTTCTTGGTTTCTCTGTTTTACATGGTCATCTTCTTTATTTATTAGTATGTACTGTGTAAATAGTCAAGAAAACAAAACAATTCTGAAGAATGAACAACAGCTGCCTTGTGATTTGGAACCACGGTTAAAAGGTAATTCATAAGTGTGCCACTTATACCCATCATACATGCGATTCAAAGTAATGAGGCCAGTTTTTCATGAACAGTTCATAGAAAAAGCTATCTTTTTCTTTTTAAGCTTATTTATTTTTTTAGTAATCTCTACACCCACCGTGGGGCTCCAACTCATGACCCCGAGATCAAGGGTCAAATGCTCCTCAGACTGAGCCAGCCAAGCACCCCAAAAAATTTACCCTTACAGCTCTACAAGCAGAAAATCATTTATTTTCACCAATCCAGCTTAATACTAATTTCAAATGGTAAATGTGCTAATATATTCAAGAACACTTCTATTAGCAATACAAACACACTACATTCCAAATAGTTCATCATTTCAGAACACAAACTTGGTAACAGAACATGTTAAATCAAACTTTAATTTCTACTGTGTTTAAGTCAGAAAAAAAAATCCTTTCCTCCAGGATTCTGTACCCTAAGTCATCTTTTAGATGTTTATACTATCATCCGTATATGTTCTTTAGCCACAAATGACATTAGAATCCCTTGTAGTCATTTCCATGTCACCCAACTATTCGTGTCAAAACAGTTCATCTAAAAACCATCAGCCATCACCATTATTACTTTTACATAAGAAACGACATAAATGTACTTCATACTGGGAAGTTTAACTTCTGGTATGACAAAATCCAAGGCAGGGTTAAAACTGGTCCCAAGGAACGGACATCAGCCAGAGTTATTCCTTCCACATCTACTTTCCGAACTGCTGATACCACCCCTTCCCAATACCTAATGGCAGAAAAATTTTATTTTGCTTTTGTTAAAATATTTTTCCTTACGCTGAGTGGTTGTGTCATCAGGTAACTTACCAAGTCCATAAAGCATCAATTGAAACATGCCAGAATGCAAATCTACAAAAATGTGTAGACACTCCGAGTTACCGCAGGGCTCCAAGATGGGAACGACAAGAGCTGGAAGTGCAGTCTCTATGGAAGCTGAACAGTTAAGAATGAAAAAGTGTATTTCTATCTGAATATTTTCCAGAAAAAAATCATTTCTCAGTGAGTAGAAACAAACCAAGTATCAAACAATCCTCAATGTTAGAGGAAAAACACAATTTTGCAAAACTGGAATACTACTATTATGTCAATTAGTAGCTCAAAAGGAAGAATGTATTCCTCAAGGTGACTTGAAACGAACATACCCATCTCAACTACTACAGCAAAAAATAAAGAAATAAAATTTTAAAAATCCCAAGAATAGCTACTGAAAATATTAACTTCGTCAGTGAGCTGAGTTCTAGTTTTACTTTCCACTCAGTAATTACTAGTTAGTTTTTAAGGAGTTTCTTTTTGATATAGTGGGAAGAAAATGGTTTGGTAAAGAGAGTAAATTTCATCGATGGCCTAAATATTTTCAATGCCATTCTTCACAAAGAGAGGTTTTCTGGCAATTAGGGTCCATGTGTTTACGAAAAACACTTGAAAACCATTAAACATTATTGTTTACATAGGAAAATATTTTTTTCAAGTTATGTATACATCTCATTTTCAAGTCACAGATGAAATAAGAACATAAGCAATTGTTAAACACAAATTCCCAAAGCTGTCAATATACTGGTTCTCGAGTTTCGCAGTATTTCCACCAGGCCCAATTAACTCTTCCCTTAATCCCACAAGCTGGCATAACAAAATCCAGTAAAGAGGCAAAGCATTCATTGAAAGCACACCCCGTGTTGATCAGATGGAGGAGTTATAAAGGAATATGCTCTTCTAGTTACCACGATCCTCTAATGCTACAGCACAGAAGAAAAGGCAGGCAGTGAGGAGAGTGGTTATGTAGGCCCAGCCTTTCACCACGTGTGACTTCTCTGTGCTACTTTATTAAACAAGAACAATAACATCTTCCTGTCCATGCCTTGGGTCCTTAGGAGGAAGAAATGACAAGTTTGAAAAGGTGCTTTAAAAAGCATAGTGCTCAACAATTTACATTATCTATACCCCTTTTATGAGTCAAAGAAACCAATCAAACCCTCTTATTAGGAATCTGCACAGTAATGAAAATGGGCAAAGTTACCGTTGGTGCTATCTATGCAAAGAAATTATTAAACGAGTTAATAAAGCAAACAAAACTGCAGGAGACATATCTAATCAGATGAAAACAAACTGCTTTCCAGTCCATCTACTACATATTTGTGAAGAAGTGTTGAACATACAGGGCCAGCAGAGCTCTCACCTAAAACACACACAGGAAAGAACAAAAAGGTACAAACAGAAATTTCTTTTACAATATTTTATAACTCAGAGCAGTGGGACAAGTTAGTTCAAATGATATTTTGCTGAATTTACCAGGTTAATATAATAAACAGCGCTTACAGATCTGAAGCAGGGTTGCTGGTTTTTAACACCTATCTGGACTGTTAATAATTCCTAATCGAGTAGGAATGTATTCTTAGTGTAGTAATGGTGTAAAATTATCATCATTTCAATCCAATTATCAAAACTGAGTATTCTTGAAAAGACAGGGCATTAGAGTAGAATATAGAAAGCACAGTCCAAAAGATCAAAAATACTTTGATATGTATCTCTAACGACTGTCCATCTCCATATTTTTCTTTGCAGAAAATAAAATATATAGGGCCCTACGCATTTAAAGGCAACTGGCTTGAAAGTATCCAAAATGGCAAAACTTACAAATATATAGAAGGGAGAATTAAAGGCTGTGCAAGATGACAGGATGGCACACTGCTTTTTCCTGCAACAGAAATATATATAAATCTCCTCTTTGATTTCTCCCTATTGAGGACAAGATGAGGAACGGACCAATACGTAGTAATGTAAAGTGTGAAGACTGAAGAGAGGCAACTAAAGCCCAGGTAGGAATAGCAGCGTGTGGTTCTCAGCTTCCGAACTACCCTGGATACCTTGATTCTGGCTCTGACAGAGCACACCACAAGGGAGACTTATTCCCTGGGCTTCCAAGAGACAGCAATGCTGCAAGTGAGGCCACCTGGGGCAAGTGACCTTAAGTGCCTTGCACTGCCTTTTTTGACCTTCTCTCCAAAGTTCTGCCTACTCTCCCTTGAAACATTCCCACCCCCATGAAACCACATGCTGCCATCTAGACCGTCCAAACCTGCTGTCTGTACATTCCCCTAGCCCTCCCTTGAAATGCTCCCTTGTCCAAGCTACTCACTTCCTTGGCTTATTCCAGTGAGGAGCTGGAAGAAAAGCCAGGTGATTGAGGATGACTGCACGAAGGGATTCCAAGAACAGCCCTAGGTCCCAGTAAAAGATTCGACTAAAGCATGCTTTCCCATCAAAAAAGGGATCAAGTAAGGCTACGCGAAGAATACAAATGCATGAACATGAATTTTAAAAACAAGCTAAGGCATATGTAGTAAAATGGTGAATCGGCAGGTCCTTTTCCTGTAATAGTCCTCATATCTAGAACTGTTCTTATTAAAGCAGGTCTGAGGGGCCCAATCCCACATACAAGCACCTACCTGTCTTCAAAACACAGTCTCCAAAGCACCCTTCTCTCACACCTAGAACTCTACAGACATCTAGAACTTGAAAACCAATGCTGGAGCACACTCCCACAGAGTCAGAAATCTAGGAAGAGCCTGGACTAATAACATCCTTGAGTTACAGAGGAGAATGGAGCCCGAAGAGTGCTACTTGTTCAAGAGCGTGCAGCTCAACTCAGACCTTCTGGCTGCCCAACCAGAGAAATCCCGACAAAATGGCACTAAAGAAAGATGTTTGCAACTTACATTAACAACACACAAAACTATTTACTTACATAAACACCTGGTCACTCTATTTTTCAAAGTAATTTAAATATCCCCTGGGCAACCATACGAGTTTTTACTTACTTATAAGCCTTGTTTACAGATGATACTAAATTAAACCAGAGCCTATCAAAAGATCACAAATCCTGACTTTCTGCAATCCCAACAAATGAATTTGAGCATTTTACTATTTTGAAGAATTAGAAAATAAAAAAGAATTGGTACTCAACATTAACAGTGTTCTTTATGAAAAAAAGGGAAATTTCAACAGAGTGCCAAGACAACTACATGGGAAAACTTTATTTTTTCAACAAATGTTACCGGAACAACTGCATATCCTCACACACAAGAATGCAGTTGGACTGTTACCTCACACCGCATACAAACATTAACTCAAATAGTAATCTAAATGTAAGCGCTAAAGCTACAAAACAGAAGACCGAAGATGTGTAAGAACTATTAGAGAGATTCAAATCAAAACCGCAGAGATACCAGTTCACATCCACCAGAATGGCTAGAAACAAAAAAGATAGGACAGTAACAGGTCTTGGTAAATATTCAAAAAAAACTGGAACCGTCAAACACTACTGGTGATGGGATTATGAAGTGGTGTTCAACATGTAAAGAGGTAAAACAGAGTTATCGTATGACCCAGCCCTTCCACTACTAGGTACGTGGCCAAAAGAAATGAAAACAGGTCCACACAAAAACCTGTACAAGAATGTTCGTAGCAGTGTTACTCATCATAGTGGGGGGGAAAAAAGTGGAAGCAACCCCATCAACGATGAATGGACAAATAGAATGTGGTATATCCATACAATGGATTATCTGACAATAAAAATGAAGTATCAAAGCATGCTTTAACATGCACAAACCTCAAAAACATTATGCTAACAGCAATATGCAAAAGACCACACATTATGTGATTTTATTTATCTGAAATGTCCAGAACAGGCAATTCTATAGAGACAGAAAGTAAATTAGTGGTTGCCAGGAGCTGAGGGGAGGGATGAATAGGGGAGTGACTGCTACTGGATAGAGTTTCTTTGGGGGATGATTAAAATGTTCTAAAATTAGATTGTGGAGATAACCGTACAACTCTTGAGAATATTAAAAAAACCACTGAATGAGTGAACTGTATGCGAATTATACCTCAAAACTATTAAAAAAGAACAAAATGGGAGGGTGGTTATGTGTGCTTTCTAACCCCAATGAAATTTTTTTTTTGAAAGTTTTAATTATACTTTCTAATCAGAAATTTTAGGTCTGTATTTAACAACTTTGTTTGAGGAATTAAAGTGGGGGCAGGGGGATGAGGACTTCCATGTACCTTATAATTATATTAAAATCACCAAGACTTGATAAATCTAATGTTAAGCCCTGTTGGGGCTAGTGAACATGCCCCCTTCAAAATAGATTTAACCACTACATCATTCATCAGATGTCTAGCATACTTTGTATGTAAGGCCGGCATTTGTACTTTTGTTAGTTAAGCTGCTCTTCCACTTAAGTCTTTAGTCTGTCTCAGACCCTCTTTTACACCTCTGCTCTCTCACTTTCTTTGAATGACTATGTATTCTGAATACAAATTTATTTTCCTCTCTGTCTTCTCTTCAGGCAGTATTTTTAGCTAAGTTGTCAAAGTGGTACCAAAGAAGCTGCTTTTTTAAGTATAAAGGATTGAGCTGGGCTCTGTGATGGTGCAAGGCAGTACTTTAGCTACCACAGTTATTAAAAACATCTTATTTTTATGGCACTTCACATACATCATCTCAATTAAAGGCTGTGCACTGTGGGCACAAGGTCATAACAACCAAAAACTGGGGTAGGGACAGTGTATGCTCATTATGATACTGTGAAACCATTTCTAGAATGAAAGCACTTACTTTCTAAATGATTTTCCCCTGAAACTCTAAACGCACTTACTAAGTGAACTTAGACTTTTCGCTATGTGTGTATATCTGTGTTTCTTATTTCAGTCCTGCTAATGCGTTAACAATTAAATAAAAATTTTTAAAAAGACAAGGGATAAATTCTGCTTCACTCAAAGAGGCGTATTTTATGAATATCATTATAAGTATCTGCAAAGCTACCTTATTCTTAGAAGACGACCTAAAAGAAATTAAGATTCATATTAAAATGTTAAAATAACTTCCATTTCAATAGGAAAACAAGTTTTAAGGAGGTTCAATATGCATACATTTTAAAAATAAGGCCACGTTAAATAATTAAGAAGAAAATTAAAGAAAAATATGGACAAGCTTGGTAGATCACAAGTTAAAATGCAGAAATGCCCAACTCCACGACAAAACCAGGAAAAAAGTCGTATTAAGAAAGACATTTCATAAAAGTAGATACTAACATCAACAAAAGAAAAGCGGAAACGCCAGTTTAAAAGAACCTACAGTTTTCGTTAGCATTAAAGCCTCTCAGAATGGCCTTCAGCTCCTGGAGCTTCTGATGAGCTCGTGCATGGACGCTGTCGATCAGGAGCTTTTCTATGGATAAGTGATCAATCTGCATAAATAAGAACAACAGAACCGTATGTGCAATTTAAACATTTTCACTTTAAAAGCCTGAGAGTAGATTATTGTGCCTCAAGATAGTTCCTTTTAGAATCACACTGATTGAGTGTTAACCAGTAAAAGAAGGCAAACTTAACGGTAAAAAGATAAACTTAGATGGTATTGGTAGCTTAAAGACTATAGCTAACATTCTGGCAATTACAACTCAAGATAGGCCATGTACTGGTTATCAGTGACTAAATGCCAGACCTTAAAAATAACAAATCTGGGGCACCTGGGTGGCTCAGTAGGTTAAGTGTCCAACTCTTGATTTTGGCTCGGGTCATGATCTCACGGTTCCCGAGACTGTGCTGATAATGCGGAGGCCACTTGGGATTATCTTTCTCCCTCTCTCTCTACCCCTTCCCCCCACTTGTACACGTGTACTCTCTCTCAAAACAAACATTAAAAAAAAACCCCACAATTGCAAAAGCATAACATTCATTTAAAACAAGTTTAATAAAGGGTTTTAGGAACAATTAGGTATTTTATCTTTTTATTATGATTATTATTATTTTAACATTTATTTCTTTTTGAGAGAGACAGTTGAGAGAGAGACACAGTATGAACAGGGAAGAGGCAGAGAGAGAGGAAGACACGGAATGTGAAGCAGGCCCAGGCTTCAAGCTGTCAGCACAGAGCCTGATGCGGGGATCAAACCCACAAACAGTGAAATCATGACCTGAGCAGAAGTCGGCATTCAACTGACTGAGCCACCCAGGCGCCTCCTTTATTATTTTTTAGGTAGGCTCCATGTCCAGTACAGAGTCTAACATGGGGCCTGTCCTCATGACCCCAAAATCAAGACCCAAGCTGAGATCAAGAGTAGAACACCTAAGTGAGCCACCCGGGTGCCCCACCAGGTATTTTAAAGAACGTGTGTTAAAAGTTTAAGTATAAAGTAAGTATAAGTTAGTTATAAATATTCATTTAATCAAACCAATATTAAAATATATTGAGATCTCTTACCTTCATGGCTCTTTCTACTAATTTGGAATCAGAAGCTGGCAAAGGAGGATCATGAAAAATCTGTAAAGGCTTAGAGACATCATTTTCATCAATTTTAATTGTAACTTTGTGAACAGATGCTGTCCCTGTTTTTCTCCCAAGAACCTGTTGACTAAAGAGGAAAAGAAATATTAATAATTTTTTTCAGCACAGCTGTTTTTTTAATAAAACAAACTATTGTATACCTTAGCCAGAGCCTAGAACATGACAGGCCCTCAATGTTTGTGGAGGAAATAATTTAATACTGAGAAGACAGCTATTTTGTAAACCAACACAATATTTGATTTATAACCTTTTTAAAAAACAGACACAGAATTTAAAAACAAAACATACGCGGAGTGCCCGGATGGTTCAGTTAGTTGAGCGTCTGACTTAGGCTCAGGTCATGATCTCACGGTTTGTGAGTTCGAGCCGTGCATGGCTCTGTGCTGACAGCTCAGAGCCTAGAGCCTGCTTCGGATTCTGTGCCTACCTCTCTCTCCCTGCCCCTCCCCCGCTAATGCTCTCTTGTGCTCCCAAAAATAAACATTAAAAATCTTAATAAATAAAAAATAAAAACAAAACACATGCACACAAAAAAATTCCAAAACAAAACAACCTGTCTTCTACATGGTGTCTATTTACCTCTGATTTCTTTACAGAAAATGGGAATCAAGCAAAGTTCAAACAAGGAATTGAGGATTATAAACAGCCTATTACAGATTTTCCCCCAAACTCTCCCTCAACAAAGATATTCAAAGGCACAACTTAAAAATGTAAAACTGTGATAAGCAAACATGTTTTAAAAACATACCCAACAATCTTAATGGTCTTCTTTTTTTTTTTTTTTAATATTTACTTTTGACAGAGAGAGAGTGTGTGAGCAGGGGAGGGGCAGAGAAAGAGGGAGACAGAATCTGAAGCAGGCTCGAGGCCCTGAGCACAGAGCCCAACACGGGGCTCGAACTCACAAACCGTGAGATCATGACCTGAGCTGAGGTCAGTGCTTAACTGACTGAGCCACCCAGGTGCCCCCTTAATGGTCTTTAAGCAATCTGGTATAAGCCCTAAGTAATCTAACTTTTTAAGAATAGCAACTCTTAGTACAAATAGACATCTACATATTTAAAACATGCCATGTTCTAAGAAAGGGGTCAATTACAGATGTCCTATGTGGTTTATATGATACACAGGGCCTTACTATATAAAATCATGTTGCTAGAGGTACACAGCTATTGGTGTACAGTAAATCAGATGTAGGAGGGAAAAAGAGAAACATAAAGGGTATTTACAGTCACAGCATGAACTTGCCAGAATCAATTTTACTTACTTCCAAACTGAGAGGGAAAGGCACTTGCCAGCATGGTACCTTTCCACCTGCACAAGGTCTCCCCACCGTTCTCGGATTAACATTAGAGTTTGGGAATGTAGCACTTCTAACTGAAGCGACAAGCAGAAAGAATCTGATGGAGCTTGTTAAGCAAATTTAATAAATCACTACAAGGGCCAGTGAATTACAAGCAAACTTCATTTAACAAAAGCTCTATTCCCCAAAAGCTGGCTATGGAAGAAATTTTTGGAATTCGATTTCTTCAATGACATATACTAAAAGGTGTGATAATTTGTGGCACAATTTTAGAAAATGGTTTTATATTTAATTGTGAACGAACATACACAAAGTATAAGGCCCACGTTGCCCGTGAATTCATCATGGTTTAGAAAATACGAGTAGACCAAATGGTACTATTTTTTTCCCTGTAGACAGCACTATTTCTTATTTTTGTTTTTACCTGCAAAATGAACAGTAAAATTTAAAACTTGGTCTATTATAGATGTATCACTATTCTTCAGATTCACCAGTTCCTCAGCTCCATTTCTATTCCAAAAAAGGAAAGTTCAGGACGGAGGGTAAATGGAAATATGGGGAGGACAGGGACACACAAATTCCTTACAAATACAGGTCTCAAATTTCAAAAGGATACGTAGGCAGTTGTACATGTCCTGAAGAGGTTTTTCATCAGCAAAGAGTCTAGACTGCACCAGCTGATGGATAAAGTTGATTTGCATACTATGAACCAAGGCTCGCCCATCTTCCATTGGCAGGAGAAAAAAAGGTGATAAACCAGAAAAGTGTATAGATCTTATCATTGTACCAACTAAGGAAGAGTACACTAACAATAAATTAAAAAAAATTTTTTTGAAGTTATCCATGGAAATCAGAGAACATTATACTTTAGAAACACTAAAATCTCCATGGATCAGTTGGTAAGTATGATTATCATTAATATCTCCTTAAAATTACAGAATAAACTGCTAAACATTTAGTACTCTGCAAGAATGTTTCAATAATATAAAAACACCAAACATTTGAATTAATACTTATGATTTAAATCAGTATTTATGATTTACCTCCCGTTTCCTTATCTTCGACTAAAATTTCTAGCTTGAGAAGACGCCATGGTACATCTGGATCATCTCCCATCACAGTCAAGGTGGCTTCAAATTCTCCCTCAACTCGAAACTTCACCCGGCCATTTGCTTTTAGAAGAAGAAGTTGTTTACTTTGCTAGAAAATAACCAGCTTCCTGCTAACCTCGAACATTCAGTTTTGCTTAAAAGAAATTTTAAATAGCCTGAAAATTCTCTCAAAAGTGTCCAAAGAACTCAGTAGTTACTGCATAAGCAAAAGCTGAAGGCAATGAACACTTTTAACATCAACTGACAATTTTCTCTTGAGGTGTAATTCTGGGGCTTCATCTCTCCTCTAGCCCCAGGTAACCTCCCTCAGCTTCGTATACCACCATTTTATCTCCAGGTACTAAAACTTTATCGCCCAGTACTAAAGAGAAACGATCAGTAGACAAGTCACAGATTTGAACACCACCTGAATTGCAGACCAAACTCTCAAAACAAGAGTTCTTTGAATGAAACCCCAAAAACTATTTGAAAAAAATTCTAACAAGTCAAATCTTAAAAAAGATAAACTTGGAGTACATACCAACTGTAAGATTGGCTAACTGAGGAGGAAGATCTGTGGTCACAAGCCGATGTCTAAGAATCTGATTGAGCTGGTGAAGTGTGGCTTGTTTCTCAATCTTGGTAATTGGGTCTGGAGGAATAATTTTATCCTACAAAAAAAATTCAGTGATTTTTATAACAATGTACAAAAAGACACCACTCTTACCTGCACCTGTCTTAATATTTTCTTACTTCACCCAAGAGGATCTTAACACTCATTTCTGCAGTCTACATCCAATAATAGTGACATGCCCCTTAACTATCATGCATCATAGTGTCACCCAGCTGAGACGGTAATGCAACACGATCTTCTTCATGCTCTATTTATGAAACCAAGTTCGTGTCACTAGATGACTTTCACAACTTCTTAAAAGTATAAAATACAACAGCACCAAGTCAGTAAAAAATTACCACACTACTTAAAAAAAAAAAAAAAAAAAAAAAAAAAAACTTCCAAAAAGCAACTACCATACAGTATTTTCACATCTGAAAAAATGTAAGTTAATTTGCACCTGTTTACCAACCCCCCCCCAACACACACACACACACACACACACACACACAGATTTATCCATTTTGATAACTACTCACATTCTGGCCTCAATGTATTTCAAAAAACCACAATTCTAATTATAGAGAAAAAAGTGAATTACATGAAATCCTGGTTTTAGAAATATAGAACAGGGGCACCTGGGTGGCTCAGTCGGTTAAACGTCCGACTCTTAATTTTGGCTCTGGTTGTGATCTCATGGTTTGTGAATTCGAGACCCGCCTCGGGCTGCGTGGACAGCTTGGAGCCTACTTGGGATTTTCTCTCTCTCTCTCTCTCTCTTTCTCTTTCTCCCCCCCCCCCATTCTCTCCCTCTCTCTCTCTCAAAAATGAATAAACTTTAAAATGTATATATAGAACAGTTGTTTTGCTGGGCAATTTAATAACGCAGTAGACTCCAATGCCAAAGCCATTAACTTTTAAGAACAGGAGTGGTAACAACGCACTTACCCTAATGCAGGTAGGCAGTCGTGGGTAAGATCCAGTAGTCAGTACATCGATGGCATACGGGATGGCAAAACTAGGCAGGCGTGCATGGACTAGGGCATCTCTAGCTAATGAGGCCAGGCGATCAGCAGTGTCCACAAACAGAATGGCTTGCTGATCTAAAAAGCTTGAAATCATCTTTAAAGCAAAGGGTAAATGTACTAAGTTTCATTGTGAGCTAGCTGCTTGGCACTTCAAGTATCATTTATTTATTCCAAAGTAAACTCTGAGGGACATCGACATAAGTTTTCCACATTTCAAAATATTTCCTCAAAAAACTTCCCAGTAATGTGAAGAAATATTTAACACATTTGTATTTGACATTAAAAACAATAACTTTCTGTCACTTCAAAGTAAAAGGTTTTCCAATTTGTTTCTCCATCCTTAACATTACACATACATATCACAAGTTAAGAAAAATAGATAGAATACAATTTTTTTACTCTTACAGACTTCTAGAGTTGGCTAGTAACAAAGTAGCTAAAAGCATGGAGTCTTGGACTCAAACTGCCTTGGTCTCAATTTTAACTCTGCAACTTACTATCCCTATAACCTTAGGCAAGTTACTTAACCTCTCTGTGCCTCAGTTTTTTCAACTGTAAAATAGAGATAATGATTTCCAACCTCACAAGGTTGTTCTGAGGAGCAAGAGTTACTGCACACAGAACCTTCAGAACAGTGCCTAAAACATATAAAACACTCCATAAATGCTATTGGTTAAATGAGATCTAGACCAACTTCATGCCCCAAACAGAAATCCTTTCCATCAGTTCTCTACTGAATGCGTTTCTGAACTAGTAGAGCTCATCATGGAGCTGAAAACTACTTCCTTGAAACTTTTCTATTCTGAAGCAGTAATGTCTCTCATGTCCTTCCAACAGGGGGAAGCCCACCCTATCTTCAAGCGAAACATTCCAAGACACTTCGATTTAGTCTTTACATCTCCAGATTTCTATCTCACCACCCTTGTTCTGCTGCCTTGGAAATGCTCCAATTTATCAGTGGCCAACTTAAAACATGGTATCCAGAATTAATATCACATCACACCCACGATTAATACCAGCACACAATGCCCTCCATTTTCTCAGTATTTCCATACTCATTTTATTATCTGATCTTCACAACTCCAGGAAATAGACAAAACCAGATCATTCCTATCACTTTAGAGATGAGAAAACTGAGACTTAGGTTAAGACGGGGGCGCCTGGGTGGCTCAGTCAGTTAAATGGCCAACTCTTGATTTTGGCTCACATCATGATCTCACAGTTCATGAGATCAAGCCTCGAATGGGGCTCTGCGCTAACAGTGCAGAGCCTGCTTGGGATTCTGTCTCCCTCTCTCTCTGCCCCTCTCCCAGCTCATGCACACATGCACACACGCTTGCTCTCTTAATATAAATAAATAAACATTAAAAAAAAAAAAGGCACTTGCCCAAAGAAAGACAGCCAACAGTCAGAGACACTGGAACCAAAAAATGTTTCCTCTAACTCTTCGACTGCCCAGAAATGCTACCTTCCATGACGACTAAAATGGATTTCTATCAGTGCCACCAACGTTAACTTATTAGCAGCCCCGAGAGTGCTAACACACAGCAAGCTTAGAGTCCACTAAAAGGCCTTGATCTTTTGTACACAAATCTCTATCAAGCAAGGTCCTCTTTTTCCATCCTGAAACTAAACCAGGACTATACTCTGATTTTAACACATTCAAACCATTTTGAATCCTACTTCTCTCAACTTCTGAGCTGCCTTTTATTCAGATTTAGATCATCCCAAGCCTCCAATCAGGAGACTGCAAAGATGTTTATCAGACCAAAGCCAAGGCCAAAGAATACCAAAGACTTCCCTCTGGGAAGACATGCATCAACCAAAGTTCACCCAGCCCACATGGCTCCACCTTAAATGTGGATAATTAATCAAACACTCTCTGAACTACTTTGGCTCAATTCAAAGCTTCAGTTATACTCCACTGACTCAGAAATCTAATGAATAAACATAAAATTTTAATTTTAAGCAACTTATTAGTGAAACTACATAGGTCCCTAATGATCATCATGTTCTTTTTTTTTTTCAAGCACTAATGTGCCAGCTGTTACATGGTTAATAATACTCTCCCTTCAAATTTAACTGAGCACTGAATAGACATTTCTCTAAGAAAAATATATAAATGGCCAAAAGCACATGAAAAACATTCAACATTATTGGTCAATAGAGAAATGCAAATCAAAATCACAATGAGATACCACCTTTGCACCTACTAAGGTGGCTAAAATCAAAATGTCAGACAATAGCAAGAGTCGGCTTGGAAAAACTAGAACCCTCATATATCGATGGTGGGAATATTAAATGATATAGCCATTTTAGAAAACCATCTGGCAGTTCCTCAAGTGATTAAACATAGTCACCATATGACCCAATCATTCCACTCCTAGGTTATACCCAAGGGAAATGAAAACATAGGTCCACACAGAAACCTGTACGTGAACGTTTACAGCAACATTATCCATAATAGCCAAAATCTAGAAACAACCTAAATGTCCATAAATGGATAAAAGGTAGCAGATTCATATAATTCAACTATAATTCATATAATTCAACTATAAAAAGGAATGAAGTACTACGACGTGAATGAACCTTGCAAACATTATGCTAAGTGAAACAAGCCAGTCACAGAAGAACCCATTATCATGATCCCATTTATATGAAATGTTCAGAAGAGGCAAATCTATAGACAGCAGATTAGTGGTTGCTTAGGGCTGGGTTCGGGGGTACTTGAGGTGACAGTAAAAGAGTACGTTTTCCTTTTGAGATGATGAAAACATTCTACAATTGACTGTGATGGTTACACATATCTGAATATACTAAAAACCACTGAATTGGATACTTTAAGTGGGTGGATTGTATGATAGGTGAATTATATCTCAACAAAACTGTTTCTCAAAAAGCCTAGGAATAGGATTATTTTCTCTTTTTCTTAGATAAAACATTATCCAGACTTGTTTCACCATTAGAATTCTACAAACTATGTATTTACACACTCGGCTACACACTTAGTATGTCTGGTATGGCTAAAGATCATTATCTACTAAGAACCTCTAATGAAACTAGTTAAATAACCATTAGGTTGAGAACAGAAGAGTTAAAACATCAATAATCTTCTATTCTTCGGTTGATGGACCTTACACCTGACATAAACACATCTGTATCTACATTCACAAAACAAAAATACCAAAACTTTATAGAAGTTCATTATGAGACTTCATTCAGAATGTGATTTATTTGAACAGCCAACTCAAAAGACTAACACAAGAATGCTCTACTTTGAATTAACCAAAGATGAATTACAATATGGCTCAATATTAAAAACAAGAGTTTTGAATTTTCCTTGACTTCATGTTACTGAACCACAACTCAGTAGTATTAAACAGGTCATTGAAATACCCATGATAATAATTAGGGATTTAACACCAGATTTGAAAAACTGAACACTTAGACTTGATTTACTTTGGTAACACCTACTTTTCACTGCAAGTTTGAACATCTTTAAGAAAAGATTGCCCCAAATTAAATAATTATTGAGAAGAAACCCCAGGCTTTTCAGAAATAGTATACCATGCTTCTTCATTTCAGCCAAAATAGATTTACTACATTTGGTGTCCAAATTTCCAGAACAATGAACTGTAAAACTTTCTGATAAGCTTGGAATGAGTCTGTTTATTAATATTTATAATCAAAACTATTCTTCGTATGATGCTTTATGGTGTACAAAAGACCTCTGCATATAAACTTTAACTTCCCTATCATACCAATAGACAACCGATGAATAAAAGAATGTTTCCCCCATGCGGAAAACATATGGTACAAAATACTGTCCCTCTAAATAAACCTTTGATCGATGTTATACAGAAGGATGACGGCTTACTCCTACAGACAAAATATGTGACTAGAATGAGTCTTGGCAGAATTCTTCCAGTCTGATCACCAGCTTAGTTGGTAGAGCTGGAATCAAGTATTGACTTCAATGAAGATCGAGTTTTATTTTTAAAACAATTATTCTTCTAGAATTTAAAATTCTCAACTTCTTCACAGCCCCTTTTCTCCTTTCACTTTAGCAACTTTCACACAGGCTTGGGGTCTAACGATAAAGGAACCTAGTAAAACTGAGGGCAGTGAATGCAGTGGCTACAATGGAGGTGAGAAGTAGAGAAATCACATGCAGAAACACAACTGTGCTATAGATTCCTTTCTGGAGTGAGATTTTATGGAATAGGTAAACCCTGATAGATTTACAAATATAAAATTACTCTAAAAATATTCTCGACTTAGCTTGTCAGGGTGCTAAAAATAAACTTATTATGGTACCTCTCTACTAAGTGGGTAGCTGCTAATTTTAATTTATCCAGGAAGTCTAGTAAAGTTTAAGAGAATTTAAAAATGACTCAAAACTAACCAATGTAAAGTTTTTCTGCCTTCATCTATTAAAACTGATAAAAAATTTTTAATGTTATTACATAATTGAATGGAAAAAAAAAGAACATGAGCATCGGTATCAAGCTCACTTAGAGAATCTACCCACTTTCCAAATACAACTGACAGCGGCAAGGTTACTTGGCCTTGTAGAGCAGACCTCAATTAAAGTGAGTAAATGCTCTCACTATTTTAGGACTTTATTCACTTTATGATAATTACCCTACCCCTTCCAGTATGAAATGGTACTCTACTCTTTCCATTCTCCTAACTGGAAATGACCAAAGGAAAACAGAAGGGAGTAATTGGGGAGGCACTATCCACCCCAGGCTAGGAGCTCAATAGGCTAACACCTATGCTATATCTACTGATATTTTTCCTCAACACTTCTTGAATATAGCTTAAAACTTTTTCTTTTTTTCTTTCTTTCTTTTTTTTTTTTTGGGTGGGGGGGGCATAGGGTTTAGCATCTTTGGTACATTTCACTGCATGTCACTCCTCTGAATTCAAAAGAGTGATGTAACCATCAAAAGACTATGAGCTTTGGGGTGCCTCGGTGGCTCAGTTAAAAGTCTGACTTCGGCTCAGGTCATAATCTTGTGGTCTGTGGGTTCGAGCCCCACATTGGGCTCTGTGCTGACAGCTCGGAGCCTAGAGCCTGCTTCTGATTCTGTGTCTCTCCCTCTCTCTCTCTCTGCCCCTCCCCCACTCATGCTTGCTCGCTCGCTCTCAAAAATAAATACTAAAAAACATTTTCTTAAAAGGCTATGAGCTTCTTGAGGGCAGGTGCTGTGCCTTACTTGTGTCATCTACCGTACCCTATACCCTATGCTCACTAAGGGTGTAGAGAATGAACAGATGAAGAGCAAACAGATAAATGCTGTCATTAGCTCCGTGAACCTGACTGAAGCCAGTTAGTTTCTAAAAACCTTATTCCCTCATCTGTAAAACAAGAAGATACCAACTCTGCCATACTCAAGAGGGTTTTCAAGAATTGATAGGCAAAATTCAAGGAAGCACTTTGCAGACTCTAAGGAAGTGCACAAATGTAAGGCTGTTTCCCCCCTTTTAGTTCAAGTCTTGTCTTTAATGTCTTCTAGAGTAATGTCTCCAGATACGGCCTACTCTTTTTTCTAGTCAGGTAATCAAATACTAAGTTTCTACAGAAATATATTACATATTTTCATACAGGAATAGAATTACTTAAGTAATGTCTCTCAAGCAGATCAGCAGATATAAATTAAAGCTAAAATCAGAAGCTATATAATAAGTTAGCTATATAATAACTTAACATTCCAAAAAGTTATTTAATATAAAATAAAATCAAAAGTTTCACTCACCGCACATTTTTCCACCTTGCCAGCGTTATTAGCCCATTTTACTAAAGCTAATAATCGAACAAAGAGTTGACGTGTCCGGCTAGCAAACTGCACTATTTCTATTTTCCTATAAAATAAAACAATTCTTAATGAACCAACATAGTTGAAAAGAATATTTAACAATTTATTTCATCTGAGCTAAAATATGAGTCAATCTTTGTTTATAACCATTACAACAAAATGAACCACTTAAAATATTTATCTATGTACGAATTATTGTCACATTTTGTACACTGCCTGCATTTTTAATTTTCTACCTCGGAGTAATAAATCCAAAAGAATGTTTTAGCAATGAATCAAATCACATTTTAAAAATGAATTTTGCAGGACAATAAAAGTTGCTCACTAAAATATACCCAATTCACAGATACAGAAGTTCAATATAGAAGTTACCCAGATCACAGAGGAGATCAAATTAGGAGTTAGGAATCTCATAATTGAGGTTATGAGTTATGAATTAGCAACCTTTTTGGTACAAGAAAGGAACTGAAATAGATCTTTACTAAAGCTTGAAACTGTCTTACTTCTACAAAAGCAAGGGTCCCTTCCCATCCTGCAAGAGCATGATTTAAAAAGCTGAATAATCAAAGAACTATCCAACTCTTTACCAAACTAATTTCAATGACAAACTTAGATATTATCTAAACAAAGTTGAGGAAAATAAGTTGACTACTAAAAATACCGGCTAGACGGTCAATCTGTATCTATTTTTACGCTATACCCAGTACAATGCTTTTTCTCCCAATACTCATCGTAACACTCCTCATAAAGTGTTAAAAGCTTTACTCTGTCAATCAGTGTGTGAGCTAGACCTCTCAATTTCCTGTCAGCTATAAAACTGAAGATCACTTTCATAGTTTACCTTAAAACACTGAAAAAAAATATTCGACAGGCCAGGACTGATGACACAACCCAGCAGGACGTCGGCCTCCCTTCAAGTGGACTCTGACCTATATTATATTAGTCTCAGTACAGCTGTTCAATGACCTGCAGACCCAACCCACATCTCTGCATCTCACCAACAGAACGTCATGAGGCAATGCGCCCAAATAAAAGTTTCTGTTGAAGTGTAATCCTGACTGACAACTATAGAGTCTAACTCCTAGTGAGAGCATGTGTATGGAGCCCACAAACAACGTGCAAGGCTTAAGATTCACCCAGCAATGGGATCAGTGGTAGTACAAAGAGAAGAATCAAGGATGTAGATACGATTATGACTCTTTGCCAGTTTCTGTGAAGGAACTTAAGAGATAAAACAACCAGAGCATCACAGGCAAGATTGGAACTCAGCAGAAATCTTCAATGCACGTTAAGACCTGGCAGCCACCTCCGTGCTAAGAGACTCGGTAGCATCATTCTGACTGAGCAACAACTTACAGAACAGGTGAGGTTGCTCTCATAGAGCAAGCATATCTGTATATTATTAACTTACTTTCCCAAATGAGCTCCTGTAACGGAAAGCAAACACCCACCTTTGTAAACTATCGTAATGTGATTTTTTTGACACCATGCAATCTCAGGTGATAAGCAGCATGAGTCTGTTTTCCAAGGCCCAGTTTTCCTTCCTACCCCAGAGTGGACAGAAGGAATCCGAATTTTCATTTCCTTCTTTTAAAACTGACCAGCCAAACCATAAAAGGTATGCTTCAACTGTCTCCAACTCTGCCTTTTCCATCTAATTCCATCAGAAAGAGAGCTGGCAGTGGGGGTGGAGCATAGTCACTAATAAATCCTCCCTAGTGACTTGGTCTTTAGGAAAAAAAAAAATCAAGGAGCATTAGTGCCAAAGATACAGGCAAGTAGTCTCTACATAGCCACAATTTAAATCTCCATCACAGGATTACCCTGAAACCTTAATTTATCTTGTTCCCTTGGCCTATGGAAACACTGATGTTTCATTATGTCTTAAGCCTCCAACTCCAACTCAATCAAAATTATCTCAACTGTAAAACAGCAACGGCAGTAGGCAAATGTCAATTCTCTAAAGATATCTGGCATCATGGTAGCAAATGGTAAACTAGCAGCCAACTTTCTAAAGTGAATCTGTTCCTCAGCTTCTTATTAAGTTCTAAGCTTTCTGTATCTTTCTACCTTCCTTAGGGACTTGACCTGATCAGTGACTCAACAAAGGTTTCTAGAACAGAAGGTCCAGGGCTGGTCTCACATCAAGAATTGTCAAGGATGAGGAAATAACATTTCCCAGGGCTCCCTAAACAAATGGAGTGAAACATCACCCTGGGTTCTCTGGGCCTAGGTCTCCAATCCACAGCCCTGTCACCATCCACCACCACCCCGCCCCGCCACACATACATTCTTTCTCTCCCTCTCTCTCCCTCTCTGTCTCTCATATACCATACACATATGTACATTCTCATAGATCTAACAACACAGACACAGATTTAGGGTTTTTTTTTCATACTTACCTTTCCACATCAGATTTCCTTGGCAGTCTAAGAAGGAAAAACAAAAAAGAAATTGACTAAATATATGCATACCTTCATCAAAATACAATGGTCTTTATTCTGACTCTATTACACACTTTAGTGTTTCAGAAAAACTGGATAAATAGCCACTACATCCTTGTGTGGCTACCTACTCTTTTTTGAGTTTCCGGCAACATGGCTATAGAGAAAAACAACAACAAAGGAACGTTCCTCTCCACTCAAAATGCTGCAAAAGGTATTGCATGAACCTCAAACATTTAAAAAGCTCAAGTCTTAGTTAAGCACACTACCATATCACAGAATCATAGAAAATACTCTTTTAAAACCAAACAAGTCACAGAGGCAGAATACTAGTTGCCAGCCTCCATGTATCCAATGGAACCTTGCTTCCAAGCAATAATCTCTCCATGTTTTGTTAGGGTGGGCAAAACTGGAAGCTAAGCACACAAAAGGACTAGTGTCAGCCAAGGGTTTTACAGTAATGATGATGCTGCATGGTGGTTAACTGTAAATGATTACTTTTAAACAGCTCCAGTAAGGTTTTGATTTATTTTTTGCTAGTTTTCCAGTACAACAGCCAGCAACCAATGTCACCATATTCCTTGTTAAATTATATACCATTTAACTCTCACATCCACTGATGCTTACAAAGGTTCTGATCTGCCTCGTGAATCACCACATTCTAGAAACCTCTCTCCCATGGCCCAAGATTCAACGGGGCCTGAGCAGTTCTAAAACTTCTTCTACATCTAATCACTTCTTGAAGCATACACATCACACTACTTAGATCCTCTCCCCTCCACCCAAAGACCAGAGATGCAGAAACAATAAAACCAGAGATTCAAGGCACAAAGAGGGGAAACTATTAAAATGAGCTCTGGCTTGTAGATACCTACAATTCTGAGAGTAGACGGTGACAGAGAAGTTGAAGTTATGATCCGGCGATAAAGGAAACTGGGTAGAAGCTGGAAGAGCCAGCAGATCCCATGAAGCAGAAATTAAGGCCTATATTATAGGACTACAAATAAAAACTACTGGTAAGTTCCTCTACATGTGAAAGCTCCTGAGAACACTCCCTGTGGAGCCACGCCCCCAGGGGGTGAGAACCCTGGATGCTTGTGTGTGCTTAAGAGATAGAGAGAAACAAAAAAGGCGAGCCTTGGAGCGCCTGGGTGGCTCAGTTGGTTAAGCAGCCTACTTCGGCTCAGGCCATTATCTTACGGTCTGTGAGTTTGGTCTGTGAGTTCGAGCCCCGCGTAGGGCTCTGTGCTGACGGCTCGGAGGCTGGAGCCTGCTTCAGATTCTGTGTCTCCCTCTCTCTGTGCACTTCCCCTGCTCATACTCAGTCTCTATGTCTCTCAAAAATAAATAAACATTGAAAAAAAATTAAAAAAAAAATAAAAAGGGCGAGCCTTTGCTGGTAGAAAGAACAGGAAATAATGTTTTAGCTCTTTCCACCTGCCCCGGACACCCTAAAAGGATCACCTCATTTCAGAGGTGGTATCATTTCGGGGACAAAGATTAGGCTTTGCTGCCTGTACCCCCCAATTCCTCCTAATCTACTTAAAATTCCTTTACAGATAATGAATCCATCATTTGGGGCAAAAGCCCTAAAACACAAATTGTTGGAAGTCACAGAAATTTATTTATACCAAAGTGCGATAAGACAAGTTTACATGACTGAGATCTTAGCATTTTCTAATTTTAATTAAAAAAGGTTAAAAAAAAAAAAAAACAGAGTAGAACCTACGTCCCTAAAAAGTCAAGGCAGAGTATAAACTCTTAGACAAGAGCATGTAAGGAGGTTGGGGTAGACAAGTAGAAGGAAGAAACCCAGAAATCCGTGGCCAAAAACAAACCACTGAAATTGTCAAGGCGGTCCTTTTTACTTTCCATAGTTTACGGACAAGCGTCAAATGCAGCAGAAATAAGACTCTTATAAAGTATAGCTAGAACACTAGTTTTATAGCAATACATTAATTCTGACAGCTTCCACCTGGAACAAGGGAAAGTACATGATTTAGGAACTCCAAGGTAAGTTCCCAAAATAATTTTGACTTGCACAAATCAAAAGAGAAAAGAGTTATCTTACATACCTAAGTATAAAGAACAACAGTGTATTTTCCCGTTAAATACTCCATGGTCTGCAATGACAATTCTAAAAATTCATTTGTTGATGCATTAAATCAATAAATACTTACTTAATCCCCGACTATGTGCCAGGCATTATTCTAGGCCCAGGGAACATAGCAAATGAATCAAAATCCACATCCTCATGGAGCCTCCAGTAGGGAATAGACATACAATAAACTAAGGGTACCCAGTAGCGATTAAGAGAAAATACAGTGAGTTAAGAATGGACAGCAGGGGCAGAGTGCTTTTCATAGGTGGTCAGAGAAAGTCTTTCTGATAAGTTCTATCTGAACAAAGACCTCAAGGAAATAGGAAAGCACACCACACAGATTTCTGGGGGAAGAGCAAAGGCTCTAAGGTGGGAGTGTGCCTGGCACTATGAAAAAACATAAAGAAGGGCAATGTGGCTGAAACAGAATAAGCAAAGAGAAGCGTATTAGGAATTGAGAATAAGAGGTAAGGGAGAGAAGGCACAGACCACATATCCTGGATTGCCCAAGACAGTCCTGGTTTGTGCGTGTTGCTCCAACATTATTATTAACAGCACTACCTTTCATGCTCAAAAGTGTCCTGATCTGGACCGTAACTTTTATGGTCACTCCATATATAGAGGACTATAAAACCTTTTTACTCTAAGTGAGATGGATGGAGAACCGCTGGAGAGTTGTGAGCAGAGAAGTTTTAAAAGGATCATCCTATTTTATAGATGACTAAAACTATAAGGGGCAAGGTAGCAGTAGAGATACCAGCTGGCAGACTATTGCAGTTATCAGGGGCAAAGGATTCACACGCAATGGAAATGTTGAAAAGTGGTCAGATTCTGAAATCAGAGATGATCAGTACTTGCTAATGTACTGGGGGGTAGGACTGGAAGAAAGAAGAGCCAAGAGTTACCCCAATTTTTGGCCTAAGCAACAACAGGAAGAATAGAGATACTCTTTAGCAGGACAGGAAAGGTGTGGGGGAGATCAAGTGGAAACAGGAGTTTGGGTCTGGACTGGGTACACTGAAATACCCATTAGGTATTTAAATATAGGCGTTTGGATATAGAGTCTGGAGTTCAGTGGAGAGGTCTCTGATGGAGATAGAAGTATGGGAATCATCATCATATAAATGGTGCAGGATTAAAACTATGTACTTATTCTATGAGGCGCCTGGGTGGCTCAGTCGGTTAAGCAGCCAACTTCAGCTCAGGTCATGATCTTACGGTCTGTGAGTTCAAGCCCTGCATTGGGCTCTGTGCTGATGGCTCAGAGCCTGGAGCCTGCTTCGGATTCTGAGTCTGCCTCTCTCTCTCTGCCCTTCCCCTGCTCATGCTCTGTCTCTCAGTCTCTCAAAAATAAATAAACGTTAAAAAAAAATTTTAAAAAAACTATGTACTTATTCTAAAGCAGTAAAACAGATGTTTCTCTCTTCATAACTAAGCAGTAAAATAGTAAGAACACAGTATAGTTTAAAGAATTTCTACAAATCCTCTATGAAAAAACAAATTATACAAATTACACAACCACTGACAGCAGTTTTCAATATTTTTCCATAGATATACATTGGATAGGTGACCTTTACGTGTATGAAATTTTCTCATGGATACTCTTAAATTTTTATGAAATCCACCAGTAATTGGTTCAGAGAGGTATATTACTACAGTTAACACCTAATCAAGACAGCTATTTAAGTTTCTCATTAGGCAGGGGTAGTCTTTCCTTCTGTTCCAATCAATAAAGTACAACATATCCAAATTGAAAATGATGTTTTGCAGAAATAAGGGGAACCTATTCTCTTTCAGTCATCTGCAAGCAAATATTAAGTCTCTAGTAACAAATTAATGTTTCACTTGAAAACACTTATCTGCAATCTAACAATAAATCAAAGATTAAAACTACATTAATTACTTTTCATTCTTACTTTTTTCTGGACCTGGATTTAAAAATGTCAAACAGTAATTAAAGTACATACACGTGTAATTTTATAATGCCTTTTCTTCACACACTAAAAATCATTAGTGTAGTCTGATCCTATTCTGAAGGGATTAACACCCTAATCATGTCCCAAGGCGTTTCACTGGTAACTCGGTGATCTATAAACTCCCTTCATACTCCAAGAGACAATAATAGAAGACCAGTTACATCTTTTACTTACACTAAATGCGTTAAAACTTAGAACACTCTCAAACATTTCAGAAAAAAAAAATTGGAATCCAAAATTTTGGATTATTTTATATACAATGTGTCTCCTGAGTTCAAACTTTGCCAGAAGCAATTACAACCTATATTTAAAATGTCCCGTCAAGACACGGTAAAACACATTTCCTGTCTTTGGGAATTCGAATATTATGTATTCCTAAACCCTAATCTTGGGCTTTCGCTAAAAAGCTTCCAACCAAAAAATTAATACGGTTCTGTTGGCAACTCGAGCAAAAATTCCAAAGATTAGATTTTTCAGTGCAAGTCTAACATGCATAATTAACAAGTGTCCGTTGCTTAATCTCCAGAAAGACCCGGCATGCAAAGCTTTTCCTCCACCTCCTTGAGTCCCAAGAGTTCAAAAATTCTAGACTAAGTAGCCCAGAGGAAAGGAGAAAACAGCAGCCCCTTGGGGAGAGGGAGGTGCGAGCGTATCTAGGCTGGTTGGGCGGGAAGGGGGGGGGCTGGGGCGCAGGCATGGGTTTCGCGGCACTTACAGGTCCGTCAACACCATGAGCTCCGAGTAGGCCCGGTGCAGCAGAAATTCGATAAGGGTGCTCAACCGGTAGCCGGGGCTGGCCGCAGCTGCAGCTGCCGCCGCCACGGCGGCTCCGGGAGGAGGAGGCGCCGGGGCTGAGGCGGGACCGCCGCTGCCTCCGCCACCGCCTCCGGGCGGGACCAGCTGGTGGTTCTCCAGTTGCACTGGTGCCATGGCGGCGCAGGGCCGGGCTTGGCGCAGAGGCACAAGATGAAGCCCTCGAGCTTCCCGGGCGCTCGGTCACCGCGCCGAAGTGGGCGCGGGCAGAGTCGCCGCCGCCTACCGCCAGGCCGCCTCCGAACAGGAAGCCGTGAGCCGGCCGCGGAGGCCCGCCCCCATGTAGCAATGAGCCCGTCGGCCCCAGGAACTGGAGCGAGGGGCGGGGGAGGGGGGAGGCGGGGAGGGCGGGGAAGCGGGGCGGCCTCCGCAGAGAAGCTGCGCCTCGGCAACCGATCAGAGGCCGCTTCGCCAGGCAGCCGCAGCGTCCATGTTGACGGCCCAAAACGGAAGTCGCTTGGCAAAGCGGAAGGGGAACCTGCAGGGGGACTTCCGACAGCAACCTGTGCCTTTTATCCTGGCTGTCCGGTGCCGTGACGCTTGGGGGCGCGTGGGAGTGGGGCGGAGCCGGCGTGCGGGTGGGGAAAGCGGAAGCGGTGGCCGCGCGTCGCCGGAAGCGGGTGTGGGGGGCGGACCATGGACGTCACCGCAAACGTCAATAGTTGCCCCGCCCTTGCCCTCGCCGCCCTCCGGTGTTTAAAAGGCTCCAATGCGCCCTGAGGTATTTATTCGGGTTCCCCAGCCCCGCGCGAACGCGAGTGGGGAGACTCCCTCCCAAGTTGTTCGTGAGTTGTGGTTCTGGAATCGCGAAGAAATTGTTCCGGCTGCGCTCTTGTGGCTTCTCAGATGTTTGCTCCTCCCACAGTCTGCTCATGCGCCTTTCGTGGGATTGAAAACGTTTCCGTCATTTTTTTTTTAACTGTGGGAAAAGATGCGGGAAAATATGATGGGGGATAAGAACAGGGCTGCTAGCAGAAAAACTTCACTTTAATGGAGTTGGACATATGCCGGTCTCGTTACCGACCCCCAAATCCCGAGAATTCTACCACAGAAAAAGCCCTTAAACCCTCTACTGCTGGCTTTCACTCACTTCTTTCTTGTCCCTCTCCTTGAAGTAGACGGTTTTCAGTTCTTCTACGTTCTGCCTCCACTTTTCCCCTTCAGAATCCACGTTTAATATTTTGCGTCCTGCTTTAAAACAGTGATTCTCAACCTAGCCTGCACGTTGGAATCACGGGGCGGGGGTGGGGCTTTAAAAAATACTTGTGCCACGCTCAAAGATGCGGCTTTAAGTGGTCTGATGTGAGGTCTGGGCTTCCAGGTTTTTAAAAGCTTCCTAGGTGACTCTGACGTGCAACTAAGGTAGAAGTCCACTGTTAAAAAGCGTCAATTGCTGCCTCCCTTTTTTCAAACATCTTTTTGCAGACTCCTATCTGTAACTCTTAGGTGTAGGAGATGCTCTCGCTGTTCTTTCAGGTTAAAATAATCTTGTCCACTTGTGTAATTCTCAGTCATTCTTGAAAGCCATTCTTCTGTCTTCTGAAGGTGTAAACCTTTGGAGTATAGTCGCTTGCTACCTCTTTTGGGACCTTAAAGCACACTTACACACAATATCATCATGCTACTTATCAAAACGCATTATTGTTACACCCCTTGCTGGAGGGCAGAGACTATCGTTCCTCCCTATGCAAGCTACCTTAGGGAACAAATTTTTATGTTAGCTAGAATGGTGCTATTTCTTTTGCAGTTGTGATTTGTTTTATTGAAGATTGTCCCTCTTTCTTGAAAACTACTGACTTGAGTTAAAAACAAACAAACCCGGTAATCACATACCACCACATAGATGGTTGTACAAGATGAACTTTAAGGTCTTTTCTAACTCTCAGATTCTGATTCCGTGTGATGTTGATAGGATTTTAACTCTGCCTTGTTGTATATATTACACACCGTTATTATAAATCACGTCCTTTGGTGTACTTTCTATTTGGCAGTAAGGTTCTACCTAGAGACAGCACAACCAGCTTGCAAATATAAGGCAAAAAATTGGATGAAAAAAAATTGTTTTAGGATAGAGAAAATTTCACCCACATCCGTCAGATTAAAATCTTTGGAAATTTCTGCGAGTTTCAATAGATACCTTTAAAAATCGAAAAGTACCTGTTAAAAAGGACATTCTAAAGGAAAATAGGGCAAAAATCTAGGAATACAACTGTGAGACATGCTATGGTTGAATTGTTGGGGATCAGAGAGGTAATATAAATGAAAGCTCCTGAAAGAGGTGATACCCCCCCTCCCAAGCTGATAATCTAGCCACTAAACAAATACAGGAAGTGCTGATAGAAAAAAATGAATGGGGAAGGAGAAAAAAATGTTAGCATGTTTGGCTGAGTTACTAAAGGAATGACTCGCATTCACATCACTTTTGGAAATCCTATAATTTATAATTTTAAAACCTATGGTACCATGTTTGGCACTGTAGTATATATATTTAATTCTTTCATGTTTTTCAGTTGTTTCTCTATTTGGTCATCACCAGATTCTGTCACACTTCAGATAGTTTCAGAACCAGCAGCATGATACTTTCTTGACTCTTCAATTGACCTAAACACTTGAAATCTTTCATGAAGCCAATCCTATTTTATTTTTTTATTTTTTTAATGTTTACTTATTTTTAAGAGACATAGAGACAGAGTATGAGCAGGGGAAGGGCAGAGAGAGAGGGAGACACAGAATCTGAAGCAGGCTGCAGGCTCCAGGTTCTGAGCCATCAGCACAGAGCCCGATGCGGGGCTCGAACTCACAGACTGTGAGATCATGACCTGAGCCGAAGTCGGCCGCTTAACCAACTGAGCCACTCAGGCGCCCCCCAATCCTATTTTAATAAAAGAAATTGATTGTGGGGCGCCTGGGTGGCTCAGTTTCTTAAGTGTCCAACTTCAGCTCAGGTGATGATCTCACGGATAGTGAGTTCAAACCCCACGTGGGGCTCTGTGAGCCTGGAGCGTGCTTTAGATTCTGTATCTCCCTTTCTCTCTCCCCCTCTACTGCTCATTCTCTCTCTCTCTCTCTCTCTCTCTCTCTCTCTCTCTCTAAAAATAAAACATTAAAAAAATTGATTGCAAAATATGGAAAAATAAAATAACATTTCCTTTTAAGCCCTGTTGGTGGAAAAATGAAATCGCGATATAGTTTCATTTTGAAACATACAGCTGCCCCTCAGACACAAATGAGCAGGAAAGGAAGTGAAAAGTAATTTTTTCTTCCTTTTTGTGAGATACTGCAATTAATTCCTCTAAAACAGGGCAAAAGCAGTAACTGCATTCATTCAATAGATGCTCCGCTCATGGTGAAATTGAGGGAAGGCACTCACAACACTCTGAGTAAGGTCTGACCAACCTAGAAAAAATGAGAACACTTTAATTGTTTTGCCTGTAAAAGAAAACCCAAACTTCTTGCTGTGGTCTCTAAAGCCATTAAGAGAGTGATCCTTGCCTGCTTCTCCACTGCATCTCCTGCCACTCTTTGCTTCACTCACCACACCTGTAACCACACTGGGTCCAGCACGCTGTTCCTACTGGTGTTAGGGCTTGTCCACTGTTCCAGATATGGGAAAAACTTGTTTCCCGGCTCTTCACGTGTGGCTGGCTTCTTGTCCTTGCAGTATCAGCTTAAGTGAGAAAATCCTCAGGGAGGCCTCTCTTGGCTATCTGATATTAGGAATATATAAGGAATTTCATTGCAGCATTATAGAAGCCAAACCATATGATCTTAACTGTCTCAGTAGACGAAAGGATAAGTAAATTACTGTATTTCCATGTAACTGTTCAAATGAAGGAATTAGACCTACATGTACCATCATCTCAAAAACAATAGTGAATGAAAACAGCCATCTTTTTTGATACCATTTCTGTCCATCTTAATTTTTTCATTCTTTAAAATTTAATTTTAATTCTAGTATAGTTAACATACACTGTTATATTATTTTCAGATGTACAATATAGTGATCCAACCATTCTGTACATCACCCTGTGCTCCTCATGACAAGTGCACTCCTTAGTCCCCATCGCTTATTTTATCCATTACCCCACCTACCTCCCCTCTGGTAACCATCAGTTTGTTCTCTATACCTAAGAGTCCGCTTCTTGCTTTGTCTCTCTCTCTCTTTTTTACCTTCACTCATTTGTTTTGTTTCTTATTTCTGTCCATTTTTAAAGCACACAAAATAACTAATTTCATATATTGTAGTAAAAGTAAAAAATGTCAACGAGGATGATAGTACTTTCAGGATGGTAGTTACTTCTAGGGAGGGGTAAGGGATGAGGTGGTGCTTTATTTATTTATTTACTTTTTAACGTTTATTTATTTTTGAGAGACATAGAGACAGAATATGAGCAGGGGAAGGGCAGAGAGAGAGGGAGACACAGAATCCGAAGCCGACTCCAGGCTCTGAGCTGCCAGCACAGAGCCCGATGTGGGGCTCGAACTCACAGACCGTGAGATCATGACCTGAGCCGAAGTAGGCTGCTTAACCAACTGAGCCACCCAGGCGCCCCTCTTTATTGGTTATTAGCTATTAGTTATATCTAATGGTTTTACTGAAGAAAAACCTGAAGGAAATGTGACAACATTAATGTCTCTTAAATCTGGAGAGAGAGAAATGATTGTAAATATGTTCTATACTTTTTGATCTTTTTATAAAGATTTTATAATTAAAAAATTTTTTTAAGGTTTATTTAGTTTGGAGAGAGAGCATGAGTGGGGGAGGGGCAGAGAGAGAGAGAGAGGGAGACAGAGAATCCAAAGGAGGCTCTGCACTGGGTCGATCCATGTTGTCTCCAATGGCAAGACCTTATTTTTTTTTTTTTTTATGACTGGGTGATATTCCATTGTATATATGCCACATCTTATTTATTCATTCATTTTATCAGCAGACACTTAGGTTGCTTCCATATCTTTGTTACTGTAAACAGTGCTTCCGTGAAGGCCGAGGAGTGAGGGATAGGTGAGCTAGGTGAAGGGGATTAAGACGTACAACTTTCTGGTTACAGTAAGTCACAGAAAAGTACCACGTAGGATATATAGTCAATAATATTATCATAATGTTATATGGAGACAGATAGTGACTACACTTACCATGGTGAGCACAGCTTAATGTTAAAGAATTGTTAAATCACTATGTCATACCCCTGAGATTTATGTAACATTGTATGTCAACTGTACTTCATTTTTTAAAATAACGGCCAGAGAGCTGGGAAATACAGTCTTCTTGTGTGCCTAGGAAGAATATGAAATGGTTTAGCGAGCGAAGAATATTGCTTTTTACCACAAGATTAAAGTAGTCTTCTCTCTCTCTTTTTTTTTTTTTTCTCCTTAGAGCCCGGCCTCTGGAATCAAACCACTTAGATTAAAATCCTACCTTGACCACTTGGCATCTGAATGCTCTCCAGCAAGTTATTTTACTTCTCCGGGTCTCAGTTTCCTCATCTGGAATAATAGTATTTACCTCAGAGGATGATTGTGAAGAACTAATGAGTTAACATTTGCAAACAGTAAGTGATCTGTAAATATTAACTATTACCATCATCATCACCTAGGAGTAATAATTCTTATATTTGATTTTCACCTAATAACGTATGAACTGTCTTTCCCTGCCCTCGTGTGGCTCTCACTCTGATATCCCCAGCACCTAGCATAGTGCCCTAGCTATTTGGCTTTAATGAATGAATGGGACAGGTATATTCCTTCATCTGTACACTATTTATATTGTGTCAATTTATTTGGGATTTAGATTGACTTACATATATTTACATGTGAAAATAAAGTATTTAGGCTTTCTATAAAAACACTTCAGGGGTGCCTGGGTGGCTCAGTCGGTTAGGCGTCTGACTTCGGCTCAGGTCATGATCTCGCAGTCTGTGAGTTCGAGCCCCGCGTCGGGCTCTGTGCTGACAGATCGGAGCTTGGAGCCTGCTTCGGATTCTGTGTCTCCCTCTCTCTGCCCTTCCTCTGCCTGTGCTCTGTTTCTCTGTCTCTCTCAAAGATAAATAAATAAACATTAAAAAAAAAAAAACATTTCAGAAAAAAGCTTGGTGGAGGTAGATGAACTACAATTGGCAACATGTTGACAATTATTAAACCTGATGATGGATGCGTGGAAGTTCTTTATACTCTTTCTCCTCTTTTCTGTATGCATGAGAATATATATAACAAAAAGTTTTGAAAAATCAAAAGTGGGTAGTCAACTAAAGGTCCAGATCTTTTCTTTTCTAATCAACAGCTTTTAATATATGTATCTACTCAATCTTTAAGATTTTTTAAACATTTTTGTAATTTATGGAGTTTTTAACATTAAAAAAAAACTACAAGGAAACTTAAATTATAACTGCTTGTAAAAGAAATGAATGTGTCAAATATTTTAACAATTTTGGTTTCAGGCCTTGAAATAAGAATGTTTGCAAGGAGCTCTAAAAAAACTTATCCACATTTATAATCTTAAAAATTTCTAGCTGTGCTAAAATTCAGTATCTTTTTTTTCACCTCACAGTTACTTTTTAAAAAATTTCGTGGTGAGAACATTTAAGATCTACTCTCTTAGCAACTTTCAAATATACAGCACATGTTAACTATAGTCACCATGCTGTATATTAGATCCCCAGAACTTATTCATTTTATAACTGGAAGTTTATACCATTTAACAGTCTCCCCATTTCCCCCTCCCCCAGCCCCTGGCAACCACCAATCTACTCTTTGTTTCTATGAATTTTGCCTTTTTGGGTTCCCACATGTAAGTGTGACCATACAGTATTTGTCTTTCTATGCCTGGCTTACTTTACTTAGCATATTGCCATCAAAGTTTTATCCAAATGGCAGTGTTTCCTTCTTTTTTATGGTTGATTAATATTCCTGTGTGTGTGTGTGTGTGTGTGTGTGTGTGTGTGTGTACATAGAGAGATGGATATCACATTTTTTAAATCCAGTCATCCGCTGACAGACACTTAGTGTTTCTGTGTCTTGGTTGTTATGAATAATGCTGCAGTGAACATGGGGGGTACAGATACCTCTTTGTAAAATTCATTATCTTTTAAATAAATGATTTCTAATGGGTGAACAAAAGAACAAAAAAGAATTAAAAAGACTGTATTTAGAATATAGTTATTATATTCATCACTAAGGGATAAAATTCTTATCTTGCCTTGTTCTATCTTCGTTACGGAAGAACTCCAGCCCCTGGATCGCCAGGTGTTGGTGCCATCCATAGGTGGCATCCGTAGGTGCTGAAAGTAGACCATGGAATCAGAATAAACCTCAGCACAGCAAACAGCAGGGACATCAGCATGATAGTTCTGCTTCTCATGCCCCCAAGTCCCATGGAATGATATGATGGGCCCAGATGGAGACCCTGTGCTCAGTGAGTTGCATCATAGGTGAGAAACTCAGGGTCAAGGGTTCAACACCTTAATTCTCATCAGTCAGATTGAGAGCTTGTTTGGAGGTTCCAGCAGGGGGAACGCAGCTAGTCTTATACTCCTGACCAAAGAACAGTCCTCCTCTATCGAGGAAGGTCGTCCTCTTCGACCAAGTGTGCAGCTTCGGGAGAATTGCACATGGAGCCATGAAGGAGGAAGGGGACACCCGCCTAGCCAACCAGATCAGCCGAATCGACCCTGGTGATCAATGGGGTGTGGCAGATGTTGCAGCCAGATCGCCCTCACATCGTCATCAGTCAGACTGAAACAAGATTACACTGGTGCACACATGAGAAGGGAGCTGACGTGTCAGGCACAGGCGAGCAGTCCTGCTTTCATTAGGGCATCAGGCAGAGCTGAATAGTGCTGCCATCCCAAGGGTGTCCAGCACAGGGGAATAGTTCCAATCTGACCACGCCCACAGGAGTTTTTCTGTTTTCCTCGCACAAGGATGAGATGACAAACCCAGCAGCAGGGTCATAGTGTCAACTGCAGCTGCTGCTTGACTCGTGAACCATGTGATTGTTTTGTGATACTACAGTGCTGGATGAAGGAAGGGGACAAAGAAAGCATTAAGTGTTCCCACCCCTTTCCTCCCTCCCCCTCCCCCCGTACACACCTCATAGGGATGCAGGCGTTCCACCGTCAGGGTTATTGTTCTCTTTCCATGGCTGCGTAGTTCATTTGTTCCAGGTCAGTAGCCATTATGTCTCTCTTCACTCAGCTGACTCCCACCTCCATGCAGACCTTCTTCCATTTCAGATGGGCACCATGATGGAACTTGGTAGAACAAGAGTTCCCCACCATCAAGCAGGCCATTGTAGGGATACTCCAGGGCTCATGAATTTCACCAACTGACTCTTATCCTCATGGTCAGCAGTCTTCCACCCCCAACAACTGAAACCAAGTAGTAGCAGAAGCAACGGATGCAGTTACCTTCCCTCTGTGGTCCAACTGCCACCTTAAGATGAAGCCAGTCAGACTTCCCAGGCACTAGGACCAGAGGGGGAAAACAATGAGGAGTGACTAGAGATTGTCAGGGTGGAATCACAAACACAGAGTCCCAGACTCCCGTTGCTCCCACCCTTTCAGTCCTGACCTTCCCAACGTGGTTGTTTCAAAGGAGATGCTCCCTTGGAAGCCTGATAGGCCATATGGCTCCATTCTCACCCGGGTGTGGACTCTTTCTACGAATGTCTGCATGGGCCACATGAATGTGCTATTGGCGTGTAGCAATGACTTTTCAGAGTTCTCAGTCCCACAGAGGGATGTCTTTACTACCAGGTGCCTGACCTGAGAGCTAGAGCATTAGCCACAACCCAAGAATCAGTTGAACATATAACATGAATGGTCCTTAGCAGTACCACCTAAAGCAAGGATGATGCCTATCAGGTTGGCCCATTGTACTGACCAGTCCTTACCACAGTTTTTCTTCCAAACCTTCCAGTTGGGGCCAGACAGGTGCCACCACCTGGGATACATCATTAGCTTTTAGTTTAGCTGAGCCATTAGTAAACCAAGCCCAAGCACCGTTAGGGACACTCTGAAAGTGGGGTCCCTAGGTAGCTGGAGGCTGGCTCTGTGAGCGATCTAGGAGGGGGAGCCATGATGGCCCCTAAACCTGTGGCCCCAATATCTTCATGTGAGGAGGACACACCTGTGGGACTAGGCATACTGTTTTCATTAAGAAAGAAAAGACTGTTGTGCCTTTCCAACTCTGTTAGCATTGAGTGGACCCAACCTAAGAAGAGACTGTCTAGGTGTAGTGTTACCTGGAAGTACTGGATAAGATGCTCAGTCTCCCCAGTGCCTGCCCAATAGCAGACCGGTAGCTGTTTTGCAAATGCAATGTCGTAGATAGGTGCCAGGGTGGCAGGAAGTCCAGAGACCCAGGGGGATACCTCCAAGCAGAAGCAGCCTCCCTTCACCAGAGCTGTATGACAAGGGTCCAAAAAGCGAGATTCAAATGGTTACAGTTAATTCCCTTCCTCATATTACTTCACTTCCAATTCTGGCCAATTGAATGGATGGCCGTGAACAAGCTCTGGCATCCAAGTGAGTCATAAAAATTTTTATCCTGCTTCCTTGCTCTCCCTTCACCTCATTGTACCCTCATTAGAGACCAAGGCCTCCGGTCTGCTCTGGGGGTGGAGAAACTTCAACCCACATCCTTGGTCCCCTTTCTCCTTGAAGGCAGTGAAATCAGAATACATAGTTCATGGTCAAGCAGTAAAGGTGCTGAAGGAGGAATCTGTTTTAAGGCAACCACTTGGCTTCTTAGTTCCTCCAGGAGAGAGAATGATTTCTGTGGAGGGATCTGGTTTCGCAGAGGCACTCTCAGTTCCACCTGGGTGGATGAGTAACTGGCTGCTGCCCCTCCCCCCAGAGCTCAGTATCTGGACCAAATCTCTTTGGTCCTCACCCGGTCTGTCTCTTCTGTGCTTAGCCCCCGCTTGAATAGCCATATCTGCATTGCCTGATGGGTCCCTTTGGGGAGGGAGCTTGATATTCCCTTCCTTAGTTTTGTCTTGCATTGCAGTCTTTGCCTTGTTTGGGTTGCCCATCTTTATCCCAGGCATTATTTTTGGCTCAGTGTCATCAGCGCCCACACAGAGGGCCTCTGAATACTAAAAACAAAGATAATGGAGTCTTCCACCTGTGGGGAGCAGACCACAACATCCTTTCAGCCATTCTCTGAAGTGAGGGGCTCATCATGGGGGCTTTCGTTCTGTCCATTTTGCAGTCTGTCTGGAGCACCTGCAGCACTCAGGCTATTCGCTTCTTCCATGGTATTCCATGGCATTTTTTTAAATCAGTTTTGGGGAAATCTTTCTGGCTTGGCCATAATATATCTCATCATTGAAATAGACATTCACAGGTGTCTGGGTGGCTCAGTCAGTTGAGCGTCCAACTCGAGCTCAGTTCATGATCTCATAGTTCATGGGTTCGAGCCCCGAGTTGGGCTCTGTGCTGACAGCTCGGAGCCTGGAGCCTGCTTCAGATTCTGTGTCTCCCTCTCTTTCTGCAACGTCCCCCCCCCACTCTGCTTTCACTCTGTCTCTCTCTTTCAAAAATAAATAAACATTTTAAAAAATTAAAAAAGTTCAAAGTAGCAAGCCTTGTTGAGGGCATAATTCCATCCCAATTACATAGTAGCTTGAAGCTTGTGAGACAGCCTAGCTGCAGCCATTCATCCTCGCTCCCTTATCACACCGACATACCAGCCAGGTCTTCAACAGCTCTCCGGTCCGTCAGCCAAAGCCGTCCCAGGTGTCCCTCACATTGTTCCCAGGTGTCCCTCACCACAATGGGTTGATTAAAACCTGATTTTGTTGGACTACAGGTTTGTCCCTGGTGATCTTAGGCTGATTAGGGTAGGATCATTTGGAGTTTCTACCCAGGTATGGACGAGCCCCTCACTGCTGTGGACGAGGACCCTTCACTTGGTAATAATGTGCGCATCTGCAGCCCCTTGCATCTCATCCACTTGAGGTGTCTCTACCTTGATAACATGGATTTTGCACTGAATCTGGACCCTGATGATCTCTTTGGCTCTTTCGTGTCAGATTTGTTTTTCCATCCTGGGATTTTAGAGTTCTGATCAGACTTTGGTGTCCTCTGATGAAATCTGTCTTTTAACACCATCCTCTGTGTTCTGCGTGTCCATCATCTTATATGTTGTCTGAGAACTTATGAGAGATTGGCCTTGGGAGAGATCTTTGTAAATATTCTGCCCTCTAGGAGGCTGCTGATTTCTCCACTCAGCAGTTGAAGCCATTTAACATTAGAGTTAAGTTCCCAAGTCATTCGTAAGTGATTATTTCTATGTTTAACTGAGTGTCAGCTAATGTCCCATGGGGTTGTTAGCTAATGAACATACTAACTTCTGGCATAACATCACTGAGGACAATTTAGAATTATAGTGGCCACTTTAGGCAACTTTGACATGAATAGGATTGTTCATCTGAGAGGGGCTTTAGAACAAAAAGAAAAAAAACTCACAAGGAGACTGCCTTGTCTAAAAAAGAGAATTCACATTATTTTTCCATACATCAAGTATTAATAAGCACTGAATTTTTCATGGTATGACTTGATAAAATTACCAAGGCCGCAAGTTATTGGTTAAAACACCTCCAATGACTCTTGTGGGTAGGTATGTATAACTGTATGTCAAAATGGGTGTTTGGCTTTTGCAGTGATAATTTCATTCTGAAACCGGTTCCTTCTCTCCTTTTATAGTTTTTCTCTTTGCCTCACTTGGGAAAGTTTAAAGATAATTGGAAAAATTATTTTGTCATTAGGTGCATATGCTAGGAATATCTAGTACAGATAGTCATAAATGTCTATGAGAAAGAGAAAAAACATAATAGACTGTTTCTTTCTCTTTAGAAAACATGACAAACTTAAATAATGGCCTTTTTTAGTAGACTTACAAGGTAAGAAGAATGTCTTCTTTTGGTTTTAATCTGTAAAATTAATGCAAGTCAGTGTTCTACTTAAGCAGGCTCCATCCTCAATGCAGAGCCCAATGTGGGGCTTGATGCCACAACCCTGAGCTGAAATCAAGAGTTGGATCTTCATCCAACTGAGCCTCCCAGGCACCCTAGAAATATGATCTAAAAAGTGTATTCTGGGAATATTGGCTAGAAGGTTCTTGATTTCCTGTCTATTGGTTTTCTCTGGGTCTGGAGAAAACAAAAGTTGGCTGGGTAGATTAAAGGAGATAATAAAAATAATTATACTATATGCAATATAATAATTACATAAAACATGAATATGTATATATGAAAATAGATATGATTTGTCTGTTACTTAAGGAAATTATTAGTTTATTAAAATAATAATTTCAATATAATTTGTATTTTGTTTAATATGTTAACACTAATTATATCTTAAAATTAAAGCCCTTAATTTTATTGTCTATTTACATTGCTATATGTTTACATTCAAACACATTCATATGAAGGTATATTAAGGAGCGATGTCACCGAACATGGCACAGTAGGGAACTACAAGGCTGCATCCTTCCACAGAAGCAACTAATGAGCTGGCAAAAACTGTCATAATCAGCTTTCGTAACACACTGGAATCTAGTCAGACAGTTATAACTACCAGAGGAAGGCTTGGTGAAGACAGCAGCCGCTGCGCTGTGGAAAGAGAACATAGTGGTATTTTAAATTGCCCACCTATGGTTACCCATACCCTAGATTGGGAGCGCCCATGAGGACAGCTGTCCATACTCTTGGTGTAGGTTGCTAGTGCCTAAGAGAGCAATATAGACCTTATTCTTAAATAATTGTGCTTGTGGGTTTAGAATTGTCTGGTAGCTCTCTAAAGGACCTACACAATGTTTACCTTTGTTTCTGTCAACTCAGAGCATTCCTGGACCCGGGGCACCTTCCTGAGCAGCTTTTGCCAAAAGCATTTAAAGGCCCACATATTGGCTATAGCAGCCTGGGAGCAAGAGACAACAGTCAGGACAACAAATAGATCATAAAGTCTAGGAAAGAGAGAGATTGGGAAAGGAGATACAGGGAAAAATAAGGACTTTTAGAAGCTCCCACATATACCTGGGATTCCAGAAGGCCACATGTGTGCCCAGGGCTGGATACATGCTCAAAAAAACCTGAAAAGACTCTAAGCTTTTACCTCCAGCTGGACTTTAGGCTGCATACAATCAGGATGTGAAGGCTAAGGCAGAGTCACAAATGGCTTGGCTACGCACTGGAGGAGTGCTCCCACAGTGAGCCAATCTTGGAAGACTGGGAGAGTAGTTTATTTTTTTCTTTTTCTTTCCTTCTTCCCCTGCCCCTGTTCTTCTCTTCTTCCTCCTTCTCTTTCTCTTCCTTTCTTCTCTCCCGGTATTTAAAGAAACTCTGTCAAAATCCTAACTGACCGAAAAGCTAACAAAACAGAGGCTTAGGTAGTCATATATGAAAAAGAATACAGATTTTACAAAAATAGTTTAGAAAAGTCACTAAACAAGCAAGCAACAGCATAGATCAATGGAATAGAGTTGAGAATTCAGAAATAAACTTGTATATCTGTGGCCAGCTGATTTTTGACAAGAACGACAAAACCATTCAATGAGGGAAGAATTGTCTCTTTTATAAATGGTGCTGGACAACTAGATATACACGTGCAAAAGAACGAAATTGGACCTTTATCTTATACTGTATAGAAAAATTAACTCAAAATTGGGTGAAAGACCTAAATGTAAAAGCTAGAACTATAAAAGTCTTAGAAGAAATTATAGGGGTAAAATTTCATGACATTAGATTTGACAATGGATTCTTAAATATGATACCAAAAGCACAAGCAATAGAAGAAGAAAGAGATAAATTGGACTCCATCAGAATTAGAAACTTTTGTACATCAAAGGACACTATCAAGAAAGTGAAAATATAACTACAGAATGGAAGAAAATTTGTGCTTTGTGCATCATAGATCTTAGAAGAGTCTAGTATCCAGTATATATACAGGACTCTTACAACTTACCCAAAGACAAACCATACAATTTTAAAATGTGCAAAGAACTTGAATAGACATTTCTCTAAAGAAGACATACAGAAAGGGGTGCCTGGGTGGCTCAGTCAGTTCAACCTCTGACCAGTTCAGGTCATGATCTCACAGTTCATGAGTTCGATCCTCACATCGGGCTTTGTGCTGACAGTGTGGAGCCTCTTCAGATTCTCTGTCTCCCTCTTTCTCTGCCCCTCCCTTGCTCATGTGGTCACGTGCTCTCTCTCTCAAAAATAAATAAATAAACATTTTAAAAAAAAAGAAGACATACAGATGGCCAGTAAATATGTGAAAAGATGCTCAGCATCACTAATCGTTAGGGAAATGAAAATCAAAACCACCATGAGATACCACTTCCCACCTAGTAGGATGGCTGTTATTAAAAAAAACAGAAAATAGCAAGCGTTGGTGAGGGCGTGGAGAGTTGGGAGCCCTCATGCATTGATGGTGGAAGTGTAAAATGGTGTAGCTGCTGTGGAAAACAGTTTAGTTGGTCTTCAAAAAAGTTAAATGAACAGTTGCCATACGACCCAGCAATTCCACTCTTATGTTACTACCCAAAAAGAACTTAAAGCAGGTAAACAAATACTTGCACACGAATGTTCACAGCAGCACTATTCCTAATAGCCGAAAGTAGAAAACAACCCAGGTGTTCATTCAACCAATGAATAAACAAAATGTGGTACACACATACATACAAAGGATATTGTTCCGCTGTGAAAAGGAGTGAGATACTGGTATATGCTACAACATGGATGAACCTCAAAAACATGCCAAGTGAAAAAAGCCAGCCACAAAAGGTCTTAAATTATGTGATTCCATGTATATGAAATACCCAGAATAGGCAAGCAGATTAGTGGTTGCCTGGGGCTGGAGTGAGGGGAGAATGGGTAGTGACTGCTTAATAGGAATAGGGTTTCCCTTTGGGGTAATGAAAATGTTTGGAACTAGCTAGAGGTGATAGTTGCACAACACTGTAAATGTGCTAAATGCCATTGAGTTGTACACCTTAAAATAGTTCATTTTACGTTATATGAATTTTACCGTGTTATGAAAGTGTATTAATTTTTAAAATGTCTATAAATGGCAAAAAAGGATATATTCAATGTGGATAGATTTATTTTTTTAAAAATGCATTTATGGGCACCCGGTTAGCTCAGTCAGAGGAGTATGTGACTCTTAATCTCAGAGTTGTGAGTTTGAGCCCCACATTGGTTTGAATGAATGAACGAATGAATAAAACTTAAAAAAAAATAAAAAGGTATATAAATACCTTGCTGCAAATTATTACATAGATGATATACAAAATAAGTAAAATTAGATGTTTTTAAATAAAACAACTAACTACTTCTCTGCATAGATAACAGAGGTTTTCTGTTATGATGTATTTAAAAATCATAGAACATACTTTGTTAAAACCAGAAACATTCTTTTTACTTTTTATACTTCTAGCAAAGTACAATGTACTTGTATAATTCTGACAAAAGGTTTTTTTTAATTTTTTCAGTTAAATTCCTTTAAAAAAAGCACTGCTAATTATTGTTGTAGTTTAAAAATATATATAACTGAATTTGGAGTTTAAAAATTATGATTGCACAGATAACAGGAAATAATATTTCTCCCAAGGACATGCTATAGGTATAGAATATCATAATAACCACCTTCCATGGGTGACTACTGCTGCCATACTCAGTAAAGCACTTTAGATTTACTCTCTAAAATCATAGGCTATCAGAAACTTTGCTTTTTGAAAATATATCTTTAAAAATAAAGCATCCCAGGGGCACTTGGATGACTCAGTTGGTTAAGCGTCCAACTTTGGCTCAGGTCATGATCTCCTGGTACGTGACTTCGTGAATTCGTGACTTCGAGCCCTACATCAGGCTCTGTCCTGACAGCTTAGAGCCTGGAGCCTGCTTCGGATTCTGTGTCTTCTTCTCTCTCTGCCCCTCCCCCACTCATTCTCTCTCTCTCTCTCTCTCTCTCTCTCTCTCTCTCTCTCTCTCTCTTTCTCTCTCTCTGTCTCAAAAAATATTTTTAAAAAATTTTTAATAAAAAAAAATAAAGCATCCCATTCTTGCTTGGAGAATCTAAGTCACTTTGATCTAGAGAAACAGCTGCAGTTTTCACCCTAGGTGCAGAACTTCAGGTAGGGGCTCTGGCTTCAACATTCAGCATATATCCTAACTTGGTAGATTCCGAGGAATCCAAAGGTATACTTTGCCGCTTTGAGCCGATGTTGGTCCCTTTACACACAACCTTGCTTTGAGCCTCCTGCTTCATTTAAATTTCCCTAAACTCTACCCTTCCCCTAAATTCTATACTCTATCTTACTCTTCATTTCTTAAAATGTCCCATGATTCCTATGATGTGACCTCCCTCATTGCAGTGGGTCGATGAATCTGATTTTGTTACACTCTAGGTTTGTTTTTGGCAGCCTGATGGGGCCAACAGAGTAAAACTCCTTCTTCCACATGTGGCAAAAAAGTAGGCCATAAGATTCAGTCAATCACAAGAGGCTTTATTACAGCACAGCAAATAGTAGGAGCATCTGCATAGCAGTGGCAGTTCCTGTGCCCCCAAGTCTCATGATGTGACATGAGAGGCTACATGCATAGTGGATTGTGCCACAGCTGAGAAACCCAGTGCCAAGAACTCAACATGTTCTGTAGCACGCATGGAACAAGGCAGTTCTTCTTTCCCAGGAAGCAGTCACTTTATAGTCATCTTTTGGTCACCCTAACCAAGCTACCTGTATGTGTGACTCTATACAAACCAGTTGGTATCAGGGGATGGTTGGGCCTTAGTGTGGCACACTTAGCAAGGCAATGTAAGGATGCTTGAGCCCTGTGGTGACCACCTCTCCCATAAACCTTGGAAATATTTGTATTGAATGCATTTTTACTTCAAAAAACTTTAGTCCATTATTTCTAGAGATTTTTGAAAAAGATAGAATGAGCCAAAAGGGAAAGCAACTCCCAATTCTAAGCCAAAAGCAAAGTTTAGAAAGAAAACAATGCTCCTTGGAAAATGTGAATTATAACTTTGGTTTTTGTTTGATACTTACGAAGGATGCCAAACTTACTTTCTCTGAATGTTATCAAAAGATTGTTGAACTGGTGACTATCGAGAGATAGGTAGTAGGATAGCGGCGTACTCACTAAACCAAAGGTCCAAATTAAGATTGCCAAATATGATGACATTGTTGATTCTTCAGTAATTTCCTTTATATATGTTTTCTTAATCTTTCAGAGTTTTCTATTTTTGCCAACTCAAACAACCAGAAATGTATGCGTTGTGTTGGAATCTAGACTATATTGAGCCCAAATAATCTGACTTTGAGGCCCACCAAGATATAAAACCACATGTGGATAAATCTATACCTTGAGATCTGATTTTGGATTAAGCTTTTATCATCCCCTGGAATCATTGTAGGTGACAATATTTTCCCTGCAGGAAAGTTAAACCACATTGCTTTACATGTGGCAGCAGAGTAACAGTTCTGTCATGCTAAATTTCCATATTGGTCATTTATTTCTGCTTTATAGATGTTGTGTTCAATTGTTCTGATATTGTAGGTTATTATTTTTTTAATGTTTATTGATTTTTGAGACAGAGAGAGACAGAGTACAAGTGGGGGAGGGACAGAGAGAGAGGGAGACACAAATTTGAAGCAGGCTCCAGGCTCTGAACTGTCAGCCCAGCATGGGGCTCAAACTCACAAACTTTGAGATCATGACCTGAGCTGAAGTCGGACGCTTAACTGATCAAATCATCCAGATGCCCCTGTAGGTCATTATTTAATGCCAAAGTATTTTCTCTTTGACAACAGAACACTTTTGCAGATAGAACAAAAATAAATAGATTTAAGAGACCATGCAGACACTTGTATTGATGGATAGTGCCACTGAACAGTAAAGCATCTGTCTCTGGAATGTAGTTGTCACAGCCCATTCAGACTTTCCCACATCTGGTCTGACCTCAGCTGAATACTAGATCAGGTTTCGAAATCATTAGGACTGTGGGCACTGACTTGAGAAAAACAGAATAAATGAAACTTGGCCCGAATAAAAATGAATTCTACTTTATTTTTCTTTTTTAATTCTCAAAACCAGAATATCTTCCATTGTATCAGCTAGGGGTGATTTTGGCTGCAGGAACAGACAATGTGGCTAACGATGGGCAGGAGTTCATTTTTCTCACATAACAAGGCGTCTGGAGATTTGTGGCTGCTGGGGAATTGGCTTAATGTCTCAACTGTATCAGGATCCTCTGCTCTGTAAGTTCATGTTCGCAAGATGGTTTCTGCAACTCCAGACATGGCATGAAGTAAAGAAAAGGAAACAGTCACCGGATATTTGTCTTTTTCGTTACAAAGCAGAACTCTTCCAGGAGCCCTCCAATAGATTTCTGCTTATAGTTCATTAGTCACACAGTGAAGCATGGCCACTATTGGGTCGAGGGAGACTGGGAAACCAAGGCTTTTCGTAGACTCTAGAATAGAGACAAGGAGGGAGCGAAAGCAGATGGGTACAGACATGGGGTTACCCTATCAACACATGTGAAACACATGTAACTTCTATAGTATTCAGTTCTATTCCGTGTGACACAGGGTAGCAAAATTAAGGAGAAAATCAAAGAAGTTCTGTCTGCCTGGAGTTCATAATCTCCTTTCATCTATTTTCCCAAAATACAAATCAAAGCCACTATTCAAGTTTTATTTACTAATATTTCCTTTAGTGTACTGTATGATCTGACCCAATTTAATTTCCTGCCTCCATGCATTTGCTCACGCCGTTAGCTCAGCCTGAATAGACCTCTTCCCATTTCTCCATATTAAACATCTTATTTGTTCTTCAAAACCTAGCTCAAATATTATTTCTCCCATAAAGTGTTCCCTGCTCTCCCCAGCTTGAAATTATCTGTAGGCTCCAAACTCACATTCTCATTGCCTAAAATAACAAAAGCTTGACTTCTTTACATAGACCATCTCAATCTTCACAACCACCCAGTGAGGTAGGTACTATTGTTATTCTATGGTTGTTGCAACTGAAGCTCAGGAAGATGAAGTAATTTGATCAAGAGCACACGGCTTGTAAGTGCTAGTGTGAAGATTTAACCCCAGTTCTATCTGCTGCCCAAATCCATTCTCTTAACACAATGCCACACTACTTTATCTACCGACTAGCTGCAAGAAGCTAAATTAAGCTAGGAACAGAGTCTTATTCACCTCTAACTAGCCCCCCTCCATTACTCATTCACTGCCTTGGAATTCAGAGGCAGTCAGAAAGTTATTAAATAAATAAGTAAAGCCGAAGTCTCTGCCAATATGGCAGCAAAGTAGTACAGAAGAAGAAGATTCAAAACCAGACTGTCTGGGCTTGAATCTTGGCTTATTTCAGCAAGTTATTTACCCTGTACCACAATTTTCTTGCCAGTAAAATAGGAATAATGTCTCTGTCTTACAGTTATTTTTATTAGGTTTAAATGAGATAATACATATAAAGTACCTAAAACAGTGTTGGCACAAAGTAATTGCTTGATAAATGTTAGCTATTATTTATTTTTTCAATAGCCCTATTTCAAATTGAGATTAAAGATGCTAAGAATAGAGGGACCATTTTCAGATGGGCCTACCTAACAGGCTGTAATGTAAGTGGAGTGCAACAAATAATTTACTGAGTAGTTCTGTTTGTTTAATTCTGGTTATGTTATTTAAATGTATTTTTAATAAACAAGTAGCATCAATAAATACATATATCTTTTTCTCTTAACTCCACACCCTACCCCAACAAAGCAAAAACTCTAACATGCTTTCAGTTTCCTTTGCTACCTGTACTCCTCACATATAGAAATCACCTGGGGATTTAGTTGGACTGGTTTTTGTTTTGTTTTGTTTTGCAGTATGCGGCAATATTGACTTAGATTTGTTTTGTTTTTTCTTCTCGACTCATTTTTATTTTGACAAAGTAATCTCCAAATAATTCTTTCAAAAATTGTTTCCATGTCTAGATACTGAGAAATATTGCAATCATTAGGGTCTGGGAAAAACAGTTTACAGGTGATAAAGAGAAATGTTTCATTTAGCTCTCAAGATTAAATGCTAGGGAGGCTTGGTATAAAATTCTAGGATCAAAACAGTTTTCCTTCAGAACTTTCAAGATACTGTCTTATAGCATCCATGGTTGCCAATTTTATTCTCATTTGTGTATCGGTAACCAGCTAATTTTTCTCTGAATGTTTTTGAATTTTCTTAAATTATAAGAAATATAATTGGTGGGACCTGGTGGCCTGAAGACTGACATCCTGAACTCTGATAATGTTCATTATTTCTTTCTCTCTCTATATATGTATATTTATACATATGTATATATATGTATATTTATACATATATAAACTTTATTATTTTGAGAGACAGAGTGCATGCATGCCAGGGTGGTGGAAGGGTAGAGAGGGTGCGGAGCAGAGAGAGAGAGAGAGAGAGAGAGAGAGAGAGAATCCCATTTGGGCTCCGTGCTGACAGCAGGACTCGATCTCATGAGCCATGATATCATGACCCAAGCTGAAACCAAGAGTTGGACACTTAACCGACTGAGCTACACAGGTGTCCCCATTACTTCTTTTTATTCCATCCCTTTCACTATCTCTGTTTTATCATGAATCACAATCGTGTGGATACTTAAACTTCTGAATCTATTTTCTATGTCTCTTGTCTTTTCATTTTTTTGTCCCTATGCATTGTAGTCTGGAAAAATCATCCGGCTCATTCTTGATCTGTGTTTTTGTGTGTTAGGCTGAAATTAAGCCAGTATACACTGTTAGGTCATACTATTCTGAGTCTTACTGGTTAGGTATATATTCTGATTATGTGATAACTGTGTCATACTAGTAAGTTAATATTTTTAGTATCATTCCTAGGTGTGTTTGTTATTCTTTTTAGCCCATCTCTTGAGTTTTTTATTTCAGTGATCATATATTTCACTTCTAAAAGCTTTAGTTAGGGTCGCCTGGGTGGCTCAGTCGGTTAAGTGTCTGACTTTGGCTCAGGTCATGATCTCACAGTTCATGGGTTCAAGCCCCGCATTGGGCTCTGTGCTGACAGCTCAGAGCCCGGAGCCTGCTTCGGACTCTGTGTGTCTCCCTATCTCTCTGCCCCACCCCTGGCTTGCATTCTGTCTCTCTCAAAAATAAGCATACATTAAAAAGTTTTTTTGGGGTGCCTGGGTGGGTCAGTCGGTCGAGCGTCCAACATCAGCTCAGGTCATGATCTCACCGTTCCTGAGTTCGAGCTCCACGTCGGGCTCTGTGCTGACAGCTCAGAGCCTAGAGCCTGTTTCAGCTTCTGTGTCTCCCTCTCTGTGCCCCTCCCCTGCTCATGCTCTGTCTGTCTGTCTGTCTCTCTCTCAAAAATAAATAAATGTTAAAAAAAAATATATATATGTATATACACACAACACACACACATATATATATATATATATATATAAAGTTTTCTTAAAGCTCTAGCTATATCTTTTCTCTCATGTATGTCATCTAGAATATCTCTGGGATATTATACTTAATGTTAAAGTCTTCTTTAATTTGCTGTGTTAATTATTTCTTCCATTTGGGGAGTTGGCTAATTTTCTTTCATGGTTGTTCTTGGTTTTGTGCTTATATTTCTTTCAGATACTCTGTTATGGATTTTTGTTCCATGTAATGAATTTGGCATTGTTAGCAGTGAGGGGTTCAAGATAGGTTTCAGTTGTGTGTATTAATCTGTAGCATTATTTTTTCAGTACAAAAACATACAAGTATTTTTGCATAAACATTATCATGGCTATATAATTACCTGCCTCGTAGGATTAAGATCTCCTTGATGTGCTGGCAATGGTATATGGGAAGTTCCAAGGGGAGGGAGTCTCCCTGAAAAATCAAAATTCCAAGGATATGTCTCTTCTGGATTTGAAGTCCAAATTTACACTGCCCAGACGGTTTGGTAATCCCAAACTATACAAAAAATGTAAAAATTTAGTCCTGGTCCTGAAGGACCTGTTGCACTGATTATCAGTTTCTTGACTTTAAGCTTTAAATCTACCTTTCTTCGTCCTGGTTTGTGATACTGGACCTTGTAAACATTTCTCCTTGGCTGGACAGTATAATGTCAGCCTTTGTCAGGTGAGGGTGCTGGAGGAACAGTGCAGAGCATAGCAGAGGCAGGAGCTTATCTTTCTGGTCCGGAGTGGGTTTTTTTCCTAAATCTCTCACGCAACTGCTCGTGGTATGCAGACGACCAAGTGGTGCTCAGCAATTTACACCAGATTCCAAGCATGCGGCATCCTTGCTAGCAGTATACAGGAGACCCAGGGGCACCCCTGTCCAGTGAATTTCCCTGGCACCCAACCAGGCAGGTGCCTGTCCTCCAGCCCTAGCTCACTAGCCCCAGCTCACCAGCACCCTGGCAAGCAACTCCCTGTTTGCCAGCCTTGGCCTGCCAGTTATGGGCCAGCTCTGAACTGTTCTACCTCGGAGGACTCCTCCACCATCCAGCGGGCTGCAAGCCACCCTCTCTGCCAAGATCTGAGTCCCAGTCTGGAGGTGGTGGAAGGGGCAGTGCTTTTTCAAGCCCTTGGATCTTCTCCCTCAACTCTAGAGGTAGTAGCCTCTCCCTGAAATGCTATTCCTGTATTCTTCAGAGTTCTTTTATCCTTTTAGTAATCACCTCTAGTTCATTAATAATTGTTTGTATTAATTATGTTCAAATTACTGGCATAGTTTCTGTCTCCTGACTGCAGTCTAATTGATACCCCTAGCAAAAGTAAATGCCAAGATCCCAGGTTGCATTGACTACACATAGAAAAATAAATGCCGTCCACACACACATTGAACTTACAACAGAAATGTATAAAACCTCATAGGGAAACAACCCAGCCCCAGCAGAAGTCAGCAGACATAATTTTTGGAAGGATTAGACCCCCTCAAACCAGGGATAATAGAATAAAATTTGAAAGATAATATAAAATCTATAAATCAGTATGTTTTAGAGACTTGGAAGCCTAAAATAAGGATCAAAACACTAAGAAAAGAGCAAGACACTATGAAAAAAGAACAGATAGATCAGGAAAAATAACCACAGAAATATAAAGATAAAAAATATAGCCACCAAAAAGCAATGTAATGGATAAGTTAAAAAGCAAATTAGACACAGATAAAAAGAGAATAAATGACCTGTAAAAATGATTTAAGGAAATGTCCCAGAATTCTGTGATACAGAGTGACACAAGTATTGAAAATACTTTTAAAAGTTTAAGAGGCCTAGAAGATGAAATGTATAAGACCTAGAGCAGTGTTTATACTTTGGTACCATGTGTGTAAGAAGAAAGTAAGACTAGGTATTCATATTTTATTATATTTCCATAAAAAAAGGCAGACGCGAAAATTGGTAAACTGTACATCTGTGCAAATGTGGTGCTGATGAGGGGAAACAGTAGATGTGGGCAAAGGTGGGAGTGAGACTTTTATTACTCAGATACATTTTATGTAAGTTTAGTTTACAAACCTTCTTCATTAGTTTAGGTCCTCTGCACGGCAGAAGCCAAGATGAGATTGGGTGTGTAAGAGACCGATTGGGGGAATTGCCTTTGAGTGTAAAAAGGGGAGGGAGCCCCAGAAGGTGGAAAGAGTCTTCAGATCACAATGCAGATCTGACCCCTGTGAAAGAAGGAGAGTTGGCCAGGCAGATCCTAAAGACTGCAGTGTGGTTGTAAGAAAAGTTCCACGAGTCTGATGAGGAACCCTCAAGTCAAAGTAGCCTGTCAAAGGGATCACATGTCTTGCAGGACTGGGTCTGCCTTATCTTCTTTGCCATGCTTAGTCACTGACTGTGAGCAGCCTGTGTGAAGTGTGGCCTGATGTGGCCTCCATGCTAATGTGGTGCTGGATTCAGAGTGGCCTATTTTCATAGCCACCACACCATGCGATTCAATTTTGTATTCAAAGAAGGGCAAAATAAAGACATTTTCGGACAAAGATTGAAGGACCTTATCGCTCACAGAATGTCACTCCAGGAACCTCTGAAGGATTCACTTTGGAAAAAAATATTTTGAATCCTGAAGGGTAGTGCCGGATGCTGGAAGCAATGATGAGCAAATAAATTCTCAAACATGTGGAAAAGAAATGAGTAAGTATGCAGATCAATCTAAATAGTCACTGACTATTAAAAAAACAACAAAGATGACAATAATGACTAATTTGGGTGTATTTAAAGCAAGATGGAGGGGTGCCTGGGTGATTCAGTCAGTTAAACATCCAACTGTAGATTTTGGCTCAGGTCATGATCTCAGGGCCGTGAGATCAAGACCCGCATTGGGCTCTGCACTTTCTCTCTCCCTCTCTCCCGCTTGTGGGCTCTTTCTCTCTCTCTGTCTCTAAAACACACACACACACACACACACACACACACACACACACACACTAAAATTAAAATATTGGCAATGACATCTAAAATTGGAAGGGGAAATTGGAGGTAGAGTATTTTAAGGTCTGTGCATTCATCTAGATGTAATCAAGTTAAGATGCGATCATACTGGATTAGAGGAATAAGAGTAAGGAGGGGGAGATTTAGATAGATACACAGAGGGAAGAAAGTCGTGTGATGATGGAAGCAGAGATGAAGTGATGCAGCTATAAGCCAAGGAACATTAAGAATTTCTGGGAGCCTTCATAAGCTAAGAAGAGGCAAGGAAGGACTCTTTCTGCTCCGCAGTCTTCAGAGAGAGCATGGCCCTGCCGACACCTTGATTTTGGAGTTCTAACCTTCGAACCTGTGAGAGAATAAATTTCTGTTGTTTAAGCTAACAAGCGTGTGGCAATTTGCTATGGCAACGCTAGGAAACCGATACACTGCCAGATTATTTTCCAGAGCGGCTGCGTCAGTTTACATCCTCACCACCAGTGCATGAGAGATCCAGCTTCTCTGCATCCTCACCAGCATTTGGTATCGTCATTAGATTTTCTTTTCGTTGTTTTAATAAGTTTGTAGTGATATCTCATTGTGATTTCGATTTGTTTTTCTTTAATGACCAATGACATTAAACATCTTTTCAGGTACTTATTCAGCATCCATGTCTCTTCCTGGGTGAAATATTCGTTCATGTCTTTTGCTCTTTTATAATTGGATTTTTTTTTTCTGCTAGGTTTTGAGAGTTCTTTACTTACTCTACAAAGAAAGCTTTTGCTGGAAATGTGGTTTGCAAATATTTTGACCACAGTGTAGCTTGGCTTTTCGTCCTCTTACTAGAATATTTCACAGCATAAAAGTTTTTAATTCTGATGAAGTCCTATTATTTTTTCTTTTATGAATAGTGCTTTTAGTGTCATTTTTTTAGTGTCATTTTAAAGAACTCTTCACCTAGTTCTGAGTCCTGGAGATGTTCACGTGTTCTCTTCAAAAAGATTCACAGTTTTACATTTAAATCCAAGATTCATTTAGAATTAAGTTTTCTACATGGTAAGATGTTTAGGTCAAGGCTTAACTTTTTTCTTTTTTTTACCCCATATGGGTGCCCAATTGTTCTAGCACAATTTTTTGAGAAAGCTATCCTACCTTCATTGAATTGGTTTTGCACCTTTGTCAAAAATCAGTTGGCCGTTTCAACAAATGATGCTGGGAAAACTGGATATCCACACGCAAAAAAATTAATTTGGATTGATACTTACCATATATACAAAAATTAACTCAAAACATATCAAAGGCTGCCTTCTCCCCAGCCATTCAGCAGAGTACAAAGATTCAAAGCATTCCTTTTTTAAATTGTGTAATTCTTTACTGTGAAATAGCTCAGAATGTCACTTCTGTTTTAAATAACAGAATTGATAACTGAGTGAGGAAACATAATCTGGATTATAAAAATTGTCACCTTAATAAAAATTCCTTAAACAGTAAAAAAAAAAAAAAATGTATCAAAGACCTAAATGTAAGATCTCTCTAGTGTTCAGATTGTGTAATTTCTATTGATTTGTCTTTGAGTTCTCTGATTCTTTCTTTTGTCTTCTCCAATATGCTGTTGAGCCTAACCAATGAGGTTATTTTTTTAAATTATTTCACTAAGACTTTCCAGTTCTGTAATTTCTGTGGTTCTTTTTAAATATCTTCTTTTTTTGCTGAGAATTTCTATTTCATTTGTTTCAAGAGTGTTCATAATTGCTCACTGAAGCATTTTTAGGATTGATGCTTTAAAATCCTTGTCAGATAATTGCAACATCTGAGTCATCTCTTTTGGCATCTACACAATTGTCCTGATTTTTGGTATAATGAGTCATCTCTGATTGTATCGTGGATATTTTGGGTATTATGTTGTGAAACTCTGGACCTTACTTAATCATTATAGGCAGGCTCTACTGTTTAGTTGTAAGGAATAAGTCCAGCTTTTTGTCCATTTATAAAATTGGTTTGTTTTCTTATCAATGAGTTGTAAGAGTTCTTTGTATATTCTGATATACAAGTCCTTTATCTGGGTATGTGATCTGCAAATATTTTCTCCCAGTTCTATGGCTTTTCTGTGCATTTTCTTAGGGTGTTTACTGGTGTTCCTTAGCGGTGTTTTGAGCTTAGAAGTTCAAAAGCTTTGAATTTTGATGACATTGGATTTATTAATGTGTTCTTTTATGAATCATACTTTTCGGGTCATATCTAAGAAATCTTTCCCTAATTAAGGTCCTTAAGATTTTCACCTGTTTTCTATAATAGGTTTTATAATGCTAGCTTTTCCACTTAGATCTCTGATTCATTTTGAGGTAATGTACAAGTGTCATGTGCGTGTGGATATCCAATTTTCCCAGCACCATTTGTTGAAAAGGCTATCCTTTCCCCGACTGAAATGCCTTGGCACCTTTATAAAAAAACCAATTGACCACAAATGTAAAAGTTTATTTCCAGATTCTCAGTTCTTTCTCTTGGATCTATCTGCCTGTCTTTGTGCTAGCATCCTGCTATATTGATAACTATAGTCAAAGTCTTCCAACTTTGTTTTTCATTTTCAAAATTCGTGTGTGTGGGGTGTATTCTAGGTCTATTCCATTTAATTTTAGGATCAGTATTAAGTCAAAAACTGTGAGGGGTCCGAGATTTTACCCTACTTTCAAACTAAGTTAGTCTGTCACATTTTCACACACATATACTGACAAAGGACATCAGATCCCTGTGTCAGGGACACAAATGGTAGATTACTCCTGGTAAAAGCGGCATCTAGAGTAGCATCTTGCATCAGTTCCCCATGCAGCAGTTCTCCACAGAGCAACACAAATGAGGGTCAGATATTTGCCTGTATATACAGTGGGGTTCACTGTAGGAATGGACCCCCCCCAAATTATGAGACTCTAAGTTCATATAAGGTTTGCTGGCACATCTGCCCATTCTTCTCTTTTGGAAGAAAAAATGACTTTACCTTTACTCTGGAATGTAAAGAAATCTTCTCTGGGGAGGGGAGGGGAAAGGTCTCTAGATTTTATAACCTTGGAATGTGAGCAAATGTCTCTTAGGGAGACATATCTCTCAATCTCTAGCTTCCAAGGTCTTTGCTGTTCAAACATGTTCTTTGCTCAGAAGACCTACACTGTGCAGAACTGTGGAATATCCATGGAGAATTGTCTCCCAACAGTCAGCTTATCAATTTCCACATACACAAAAAAATTGTTGGAATTTTGGTAGAGATTGTGTTAATCTGTAGATCAGTTTGAGGATGTCAGAGAATGTCTCTCCATTTATTTCAGTATTCTTTGACTTCTCTCGTCAGTGTTGAAAAATTGAAAAACTTTAAGTGTACCTGTTTTGTACTTACTTCGTTAAATTTATTCCTAAGTATTTTTATTCTTTTTAGTGCTATTGCGAATGAAATTATTTTCTTAATTTCATTTTGAATTGTTTATTTTTTGTAAATAATAATACAATTGATTTTCATATGCCGATTTTGCATCCTGAGATTTTGCCGAACTGATTTATTAGTTCTAATAGTTTTCTGTTTGTGAATTCCTTACAATTTTCTACATCTAGGCTCCTGTCACTTGCAAATGAAGACAGTTTTTCTTCTCCCTTTGCAATCTCGATCCCTTTTATTTTTCTTGCCTGATTGTACTGGCCAGAACCTCAGTACAATGTTGAAGTAGCAACAGTGAAGTGGCAAGAGTGGATGTCCTTGCTTTGTTCCCAATTTAAAGAGGTAACGTCCAGTCTTTTATCATTAAGTATCATGTTAATTGCAGGGTTTTCATACATGTCTTTTTCAGGTTGAAGAATTTCCCCTCTATTCTAGATTCCTTGAGAGTTTGTATTATGAACGTCAAATGCTTTCTTCTATATCTATCAAGTGATTAGGTGGCTTCTGTTCTTTATTTTATTTTGTTGTTCGTTTTCAAGTGAATTAGTTTTCCTGAACTTTTAGAAAGGATTTATAAATTTGTGGCTAGTGAAGTGTCAAAAACTATGGTGGCCTCGTTGCTGGGGTTTCTAGACTCTGTTCCCCTCTTTTAATTTTTCTGGACCTGTTCTTTCCTTTGTCTCCATTGTCACTATCCTATTCAATTTAGATTGACCAATAGAGATCCTCAGTGTGGATCTTTACCCTTAAAGGACGCTTTAGCTGGTTAGTTCTAAGAGTTCATATGTGTTAGCCAGACTGTTTTAGCCTTCTTAGACCTTACTGCAGGCCCATGGTATTCACTCGCCACTGGAATATTAAACCCTTTACAGTTTTAGCCCCTGTCCTCATGTTGGTTCTATGAGCTTTCAGTGAGTACTTGTTTGTTATTTTGTTATTTTCAGGTCAGTGAGAGGCCCTGTTGCTTCCCTACGCTTCCTTCTGCACATAAAATAATACTACAGTATTATAGTTGTCACTAGTCTGTCCCCACTCACTCATATTTTGTTTGTTTTTTTTGGGGGGGGGATAATTTATCAGCTTGTTTTGTTTTGCACAAATAACTCCTATTTAAAAAGAAAGCAAGCAGCTAGATAACTTGAACGTGAAAATGGGAAACCAAAGAACAAAAGTGAAATATGTCAACTCCTGGGACCAGGACTGTGACAGATGTATGTGTATGTGTGTGAGATAATCCCTTTTGTTGGACCACATCTTCTGTGCACCAGGTGGCAGAAATAATTGGGAATGGACAGGGAGTAAACAACCAAAAAAAAGTGACAGTCTTCACCTCCACTGCTTCAACTTACTAATTTTCTTTTTAAAAGATTTAATGAAAATTAAGTTACATGAGGGAGACTGGAATTATATTTTACACAGATAGTTATGAGTGGAGAAGAAAGGCAGTTAATGAGCTGGTGCTTTGGTGTTGCAACAGATGTTATTTGAATGCTTCACACGAAGATTTTGGAGTTTTTTTTTATTATGGTGAAATAATGAGGCTTGTTATTATGGTATATTCTCTGTTCAAAGACGGAGACCTTGAAAATAGATTTTACTCCCCTGCGCCATCAGTAGACAAGTAAAATAAACAAACAGTCATAACCTAAGTACAAGTGATTACTGTAAAGTCCAACAAATTTGAAACCAGGAAAAGTAATCTAGAGGCTCTAGGTAAATACTGGAAAACCAAGTAACTGTGCCTTCGAGCACCCCATAAGATGATTTATAAAAAGACAAACATATAGATTCAAATTTAAAAATAAATATTTTTAAATCTGGCACGCTATGTGATTAGAAATCTCAGTGACTAAAAACAGGGAATTTCCATTTTTAAAAAGTAAGATGTTGGACTTTTGGATATTTCAAACCCACCTCCACACACACTATTCTTATCTCAAGAATTTTATTTCAGCCATTGTGTAACATTTTAAATTTCTCCATGAATAACTTTATACTTTTGTCTTACATTCCCAAAATGCTTAAAATCATGCATTTTAAACCTTAAAAATTCCTAGTACTCTTAGTAATTTAATGGTGCCCAAGTGTGGAAATGTAATTCTAGTTCATTCACTGAGAGTAATTTCTTAAAATTTACAAACGATCAAAAAAGTAAAGATTAACAAAAGTATTTATCTTGAATATTGAGTCTTCATAATAAAAAGTAGGGGATGTACTTCTCTAGTCATTATATTTTATTTAGGAGCCGTAGAAGGAAACACACATACCTGTAAAATATTTTTAATGTGCATACAATAATTTTTAGATCAATCTAGTTTCAAATATTTATCTGACTGCATAGTATATTCCCATTAAATGCCATAATGACTGGTTATGCTTTAAAAGTATAGGAAGAGGGGCGCCTGGGTGGCTCAGTTGATTAGGCATCTGACCTCGGCTCAGGTCAAGATCTTGTGGTCCATGAGTTTGAGCCCCACAATGGGCTCTGTGCTGACAGCTTGGAGCCTGGATCCTGCTTTGGATTCTGTGTCTCCCTCTCTCTCTGCCCCTCCTGTACTCTCGTTCTGTTTCTCTCTCTCGAAAATAAATAAACATTAAAAAAATTTTTTTAATTACAAGAAGGATAAGTAAAGGTTTTACTCTGGAAAATTAAAAATATATTGCAGAGTGATATGCCCAAATAACTTGAAAAACCAACCTAAAATTAATGGGCAAGTGCCTCATTAAACATCATCAAGTAATTCTGATATTTAAGGAAAACAGATGCTAGTTGAAGATGCCTCCCCCTGCCTCTTTCTTCATCCTACCAGTGCAGTCTGTACAAGTCATCAACAGAGAGAGCCTTATAGTAAGCACAGCCTGGGGAATAAAACCGTATGTCTGATAATAGTATATCTAAGAAATGTTTATTTTTTTCAACTAAGCCTGTTCAAAATGAGATAACACTGAAAAAGAGATCAAGGTAAAAGATGAAAGGTTTTCCTGGATATCAACTACTCTCCTAAATCTTTTAGGGCAAAGAGTGGGGAAAGAAGATGAATGACACAAGAAAGGAAAGAGATCACAAGGAAATAGCTAGAAGAAAGAAAAACACATACCTAAGAAAACAACTAACAAAATCTGGCTCATTAAGATCTGTAGCCTGAAGAAGGAGGAGGAGCCTGTATTCACAATTCCTGTATATGCATTGACAAAATTGTCTTTCATTATTTAGAGTTATACCTATTGATACAGTGAAAACGTGATTGAAGGATGCGAAAGAAACAGGTTGTAGAAACTATTTGCTCCGTGACCAGCACTTAAAGCTAATAGTCAACCAACTGTCCCCTTTTGAAACACACTTAGAGTAGGCCACATAATTCATTTAAAATGCTTGTTGAGCACCTACTATGTGCCAGAGTTGGTTCTAAACACTGAGACTAAAGAGAAAACAAAACAGACAACAATTCATACCTTCATAAGATTATATTTTGGTGAGAAAAACAGATAAAAACAGGATAAATAAGTAAACTTATAGAATATGGATATAAAAAGAGCTATCAATCAATAGTGCTACATGCTATGGAGAAAAAAATAAAGCCAGGAAGGAGGATAGGATGTCTTGATCAAGAGTGATAGTTGTGGTGGTGTGGAGATGAATAAGAAGGTGACATTAAGTAATATCCAAAGGAAATGAGACTATCTGGGAAAAGAGCATTCTAGGTAGAGAGAAGAAGAAATACCAAAACTTTGAGGCAGGAGCTTGTCTGATGTGCTGAGTGAATTACAAGAAGGCCACTGTGGCTGGAGCAGAGTGAGTGAAGGAAAGAAAAATCAAAGTTGAAGTCACCTGATATAGTTACAAAATCTTCTTTTCCTTACGAGTACTTTTAGAAGATCTACTATTAACAACTTTCAAATATGCAATACTGTATTATTAACGGTAGTCACCATGTTGTATATTACATCCCCAGAGCTTATTTCTCTTATCAACTGGAAGTTTATACCTTTTGTCCACCATCACCCAATCCTCTCGCTGCCTAACCCCCGCTTCCAGCAACCCAGAAATCTGATCTCTCTTTCTATGAGTTTGGTTTTTTTAGGTTCTACATGTAAGTGAGATCGTACTGTATATCATATAGTATACAGTATACACAGAACTGACTTCTGTGGCATGACCAGATGAATAAATGATGGCTATTAACTGAACTTATCGTGGTAATTATTTAGCAACACGGGTATCCCCCGCATTTCAAAAATTCACATTATACCAGTTTGCTTTTACAAAAAATGTGCATCAGTACCTATTTTTGCTAACCAAAAGAAATCCAAAGAGGATTTTTGCTTTTATGATAAGGGGTGAAAAGTGAAAAGTGTTCAGTGTTTGTTTTGCAGAGAGCCATTAAAGAGAGCGCACCCCGAGAGCAGCGAGAGCGACCACGCCAAGCTCCTTCCCCCAGAACCACTCTCAGCATCTCAGCATTAGGCCCCCAGAGCTTTCAACCACATTTGTGAGCATCTGTGCCTTATCTCAATTTATTTTGCACATCCGTTAGCAAGATGTGTCCTAAGGTATCAGACAAGCCTAAGAGAGTAATTTTGAGGGACTGAGAACACTCAAAACTTTTTCCATATAAATTGATGGTAATTGCTTTGCTTTATGCCATTTTGGTTTAATGAAAAGATTCGTAGGAACACCCTATTTTGGATAGCAGAGGAAAACTGTATATACATATGTCAAATCATTCTGTTACACACCTTAAACCTGTATTGTGTTATATGTCAGTTATATCTCAAACTGGGAAAAAAATGATGACAACACCAAGTGCTGGCGAGATGTGGAGAAACTGAATCTCTTATACTCTGCTGGTGGAATGTAAAATGGTACAGCTACTCTGGAAAACAGTTTGGCGTTTCCTTTAAAACCTAAACATACACTTACCATATGGCCCACAATCACACTCTTAGGCATTTATCCCAAAGGAATAAAAATTATGCCCGCATCAAAACCTATACATGATTATTCTAGCAGTTTTATTTATAGTAGCCTATAATTGGAAGCAGCCCAGATGTCTTTCACAGGTGAACAGTTTGTGGTACATCTGTGCCATGGAATATAACTCAGCAATAAAAAGAAGTCACTATTGGTGCTTACAGTAGCTTGGAGGAATTCCAAGGGCACTGTACTCAGTGAACAAAAGCCATTTTTAAAAGGTCACATATTGAGGCACCGGGTGGCTCAGTCTGATAACCGTCCAACTCTTGATCTCAGTTTAAGCCTCGATCTCAGGGTCCTTGAGTTCAAGCCCTGCATTGGGCTCCACGCTGGGCATGAAGCCTACTTTAAAAAAAAAAAAACATAAAAAAATAAAAGGTCACATATTTTATGATTCTATTCATATAACATTCTCTAGTGACAAAATTATAGAGATGGAGAACAAATTAGTGGTGGCCAGGAGCTAGAGTTTGTGGCATAAGGGGGAAAGGCGTGGACGTGACTATTAAAGGGTAGCAAAAAGGGAGTTCTTTATGGCAATGGAAATGTTCTATGTCTTGATTGCAGTGTAGGGTACACAAATCTGCACACATGGTAAAATGACATAAAGCTGCATGCACATGTTGTGCCCATGTCAGTTTACTGGTTCTGACATTGTTCTTCAGTTAGGTGAGATGTAACTCTTAGGGGAAAATTAGTGAAGGGTACCTGGGATCTCTCTGTACTATCCCTGCAACTTCCTGTGAACCTATAATTATTTCAAAACAGACTCTGAAAACCATAATTAAAAAACCAACACAAATAAAACTTTAGTGAAAGACATCAAAGACCTTTAAGAGAGAGAGAGGGATGAAGCCGGAGAGGTACTTGAGGGCGGGTCATCCGCAGCCCATTGTGACATCTTACAACTTGACTTTGAGTGAGCAGCACAGGAACCGGAAGGTTTGGAGGAGTGGTATCAGGTGACTTAGGTTTAAACAGGATCACTCTGACTGCCATAATGAGAACAGAATGAATCAAGAGAGAGCGTCCTTTCAAGATTAGAGAAATAATAGCTTCTTTGCAGGTACACTGGTAGACTAGTCCAACAGAGAAGGGGAAACTGATACACAAGAGAAGGAGGAAAATGATAACTTACCAGCAACTCAGCAAAGCTAGCCAACCAGGCACCTTAAGCAATCCAAATGTATCTAACCTACTATATAATTTACTAATTTATCATATTTGTTGTTTGCGGCCTATCTCCCTCCAGTAGAATGCAAGCTCTATGAGGGCAGGAACTTTTGTTTGCTTATTTATGCCGAGTACAGACTATTACCTGGCACATAGTAGGTGCTCAGTAAATTTTTGCTGCATGAACATGTTTGTATAGGCATAAAGGGGAAAGAGGACTATCACATGAGCACCAACACTTGGCTCGGAGTGCAGGGCAGTGCTGGGGGATGATGGGAAGAGATGACGTCTGAAGAAACAGAAGTGCCAAGCCAGCCACTGGTATAACGCCATCCTGCAGGGACAGAAAATTCAGTGTCCTTTTGTGCTTCATGTTTGATGCTCACTTTTGAAATTCTTTTGTGTCCAGAGTAAAATGTAGGGAAAGATTTCTTTTATATAATCACATGATTACCTAAAGTATATACTTGATAAATATAGTTTGAAGGACTACCCAGATCAAAGATTTTTATACTATTTTCCAAAGGCCTTACCAGGCCAATGATTCTTGTATTGGGTCGTATAGTTTCTCAAAGCATCCCTGACCCCAAGGTACGCAACCCGCGACCCTGAGAATCACTACTAAAGATTAAATATTTTTATTTTCTTAAAGACTATTTTTAGGGAAGCATTAAAAATTTATTCATTTGGCCAGACCACAGAAGTCTCTTCTCTTGCCTTTTTTTTTTTTTTTTTGAATATAATATGCTGAGTATTCTTTCTGACAGTAAGCAAGGCCTGTGGAACAGTGCTATTGCTGTGGTACAGTGGCCCTGTTCTCCAGAACATTCAAGTAAATCTCAGATTCTCTAGTTTGGAAAAGTTAAGAAAGAGCATATTCTCTATAACACAAGTTATAATTTCTGGCACTTACAAAGGCACCTTATTCGAAAACAATTCAACTCGAGTTGCTGTTTGCAGGCTGAAACTCACATACTGCTTTGAGCTTCAATGTTCATTGCTCAGCTAATAAACTGGATATTATTGTAAGTGCTAAATACATTTATGTCTCTAACTGAGAATAATCAACACGTGCCTTTCGTATCCTGAAAGAAACAGTCGCCATCACCATAACCTAATAATGTACAATTGAATTCAGTATCACATTCAAACAAGGGTTCCATTTTTTTTTTTAAACGTTTATTTATTTTTGAGATGTAGAGACAGAGCGTGAGCAGGAGAAGGGCAGAGAGAAAGGGAGACACAGAATCCGAAGCAGGCTGCAGGCTCCAGGCTCTGAGCTGTCAGCACAGAGCCCGACGCGGGGCTTGAACTCACAGACCACGAGATCATGACCTGAGCTGAAGTCAGCCGCTTAACCAACTGAGCCACCCAGGTGCCCCAAGGGTTCCATTTTAATTAAGGGAATCACTACAGTAAACAGTTTTATAAATAGAATATAGAATGGATAGGAAACTCTATCTTTAAAAAGATTTCTTGATCTCTGTATCTTAGGGAAAAGGCAATCTTTGATCTCTCTTGTACCAGAGATGAACAGATCTGATAGGTTACTGGGGTCTTTTTTTCTTAATTAACATACAATATTATTGACATTTTTGTGTGCTTGCACTTCTACAAGTTCTAACACATCTATAGATTCATGTAACCACCACTAAAGTTTAGAATACACTAAATTACCATCACACACCACATCCTGGACTCCCTTGTGCTATCTCATTATAGTAGGGGTTGGCCAACTACATCGAAGTCACATCTTGCCCATTGCCTGTTTTTTCAGGGCCCAGAGGTTAAGAATGCTTTTTATATTTTTAAAGCGTTGTAAAAAGAACAAAAGCAACCAACAAAAATATATAAGAATAATATAAGAATAAAATAAACACAGACCATATGCAGCCCACGAAGCCTAAAACATTTACTATCTGGCCCTCTGCAGAAAATGTTTGCTGACCTCCGGTTTCAAGCCATGTCCATGCCCCACCCCTACCCCGTGGAAACCACTAATCTTTCTTGTCACTATAGTTTTGTCTTTTGGAAAATGGCACACAAATGGCATCATATAGTATGCAGCCTTCTGAGACTTTGAAGCACAATGCCTCTGAGATTCATCCACGTCGTTGCATTCATGGATTGTTCTTTCCTTTTTTACTGCTGAGTAGAATTGCATTGCATGGATCTACCCCCGCTTGTTTATTCATTCACCTGTTGAGGGACATTTCAGTTCTTTCTAGTTTTTTGGCATTTATAAATAGAGCATTTATGAACATTCAAGTACAGATTTTGGGGTGAATGTAAAGTTTCATTTCTCTAGGGTAAATACCTGGTAGCGAGATTGCTGGGTCACATGGCAAATGTCTGTTTAATTTCATAAAAAGTAACCTGCCAAAGAGTTTTTCAGAGTGTCTCTATCAATGTGCATTCCAACCAATAACGTATGAGAGTTCTAGTTACTCTGCATCCTTGCCGTCACTTGATATTGTCAGTATTTTTTGTTGTTGCCATTCTAATGGACAGGTAGTGGTATTTCCTTGTGGTTTTCATTTGCATTTCCCTAGTGGATAATGATGTTGAACATCTTTTCATGTGCTTATTTGCCGTCTGTATATTTTCTTTGGTGAAATGCTTGCTCAAGTCTTCTGCCATTAAAGAAAACCCCAGGTGGCTCAGTAGGTTAAGGGTCTAACTTCGGCTCAGGTCATGATCTCACGGTTCCAAAGTTCAAGCCCCACATCGGGCTCTGTGCTGACAGCTCAGAGCCTGGAGCCTGCTTCACACTCTGTGTCTCCCTTTCTCTCTGCCCCTTCCCCACTTGTGTTCTGTCTCTGTGTCTCTCTGTCTGTCTTTCTCAAAAATAAAAAAAAAAACATTAAAAATTTAAAAAAATCCTTCTATTATGAAATAACTACACATTCACAGGAAGTTGCAAAGGTACTATCGAGATGTCACATGTACCCTTCACCCACTTTCCCTCAGTGGTTACATCTAACATAACTGTAGTACAATACCAAAACCAGGGATTGACATTGGGACAATGTGCATGTATGGTTCTATGCCATATTGTCGTGTGTGTAGATTTGTGTAACCACCACAGTTGGCGAGATGCAGAACTGTTCCATCTCCACAAATCTTTCCTTTGTGCTGCCCCTTTATCCTCATAGCCACACACCTCCCTCTAACCAACACTAACCCCTGGCAACCAATCTTTCTGTGGTCTAGATGTACCACACTATGTGTAACCATTCCAGTATTGAGGGACATTTTAGTTGTTTCAAGTTTTTGGTTATTGCAAATAATGTTGCTATGATCATTTATGTGGGCATAAATGTTCATATTTCTGGGATAAATGCCCAGGAGTGTGATTACTGGGTTGTATTTTAAGGTTTTTGCTGCGCTGTTTATCATCTTATTGTGTAGTGTTAAGATATGTATATATATATGTGTGTATATATATATATATATATGTTTTGTCTTATTGTGTAGTTTTAAGATGTGTGTGTATATATATATACATATACATATACATACACACACACACACACACACACACACAGGGTGTAAATCCTTCCTTTTTTTAATGGATCATATTTTTGGTGTCAGGTCTGAGAAGTCTTTGCCTAACCACTGACGATGATGATTTTCTCCTATTTTTCTTTATATATGGTTTACAGTTTTATGTTTTACATTTAGATATGGGATCCATTTTGAATTAATTCTTGGATAAGGTATGAGGCTTAGATCCAGGTTCTTTTTTTTTTTTTTTTTTTGCAAACAGATGTCCAGTTGTCTTAATGCCATTTGTTGAGTAGCATATTCTTTGTCCAATGAATTGCCAAATGTGGCATATTGTACAGCGAATATTATTTGGCAATAAAAAAAGAAATGAAATACAATAAGAATGAACCTTGAAAACATTATACTAAGTGAATGAAGCCAGTCACAGAAGACCACATACTGTATTCATTGCATTTATATGGAATGTCCAGAAGAGGCAAATTCATAGAGACAAAAAATACATCAGGGTCACCTGGGGCTACTGGATTCAGAAGGAAATGAGTGACTGCTAATGAGTACAGGTAATAAAGATGTCCTAAAATTGATCCTGGTGAGGGGCACCTGGGTGGCTCAGTCGGTTAAGCATCTGACTTTGACTAGGGTCACGATATCATCGTTTGTGGGTTCCAGCCCCACATAGGGCTTGCCGCTGTCAGCACAGAACCCGCTTCAGATCCTCTGTTCCCCTCCCTCTCTCTGCCCCTCCCCCACTTACACTCTCTCTCAAAAAGAAATAAATTTGAAAAAAAAGAAAATAAATAAAATTGATTCTGGTGACAGTTGCAAAACTTTGTTAATTTTACTAAACCATTGAATTGTATACTTTAAATGGATGAATTGTGTGATGTATGAATTATATTTCAATAAAGCTGTTATAAACATTTTTTTGAATAATTTATTGTCAATTTGGTTTCCATACAACACCCCGTGATAATCCCGACAATGCCCTCCTCTGCGCCAATCACCCACTCTCCCCCCTCCCACACCCTCCTCTCCCCTCAGTTTGTTCTTAGTCTTCGAGAGTCTCCCATGATAAACATTTTTTAAAGAAGGGAGAATGTTTGTAAAATGAAGCACTGACAGCATAGCAACAAGCAAAAATTAAGGATAATTTGAGAAAGAGGTAAGTAGTTTTAGATAATTTTAGAGCAGGGCAATTGTATCAGTAAAGGTAGCTCAGAAAGCAAAAGAGTAAATTTATGAAGTGTTCAATGAGATTATAACATAAATTTCTTTAAAATGACCCAAGCCTATAATTCCTACAGTGATGGTGGGAGTATAAATTGAAATAGCTTTTCAAGGCTTTAAAAAAAAAAACCCTAAGAATCTTTTACCCAGCAATTCCATTTTGAGGATTTTATTATCCTAAGAAAATAACTTAAAATGCATCCAAAGCTTTACGAACAAAGAAAATACCAAAAGTTTGGAGATAATCAAAGAGAACATAGCTAAGTATAACGATGCAATGAATATTGAGCAGTCATTGAAAAATTCTATTTCTAATGCCTTTATTGAGGTATAATTGATATATGAGAAACTGCATATGTCTTCACATAGAATTTAATAACTTTTGATGTATATATATACCTATTAAACTATCACCACAATCAAGATAATGAACATATTCATCAGACCCAAAAGTTTTCTCAGCCCCCTTCCTCTTGCTCCTCACCAAGCACCATCACCTACCAGGCAACCACTGATCTGTTTTCTGTCACTATAGATTACTTTGCATTTAAAAAAATTATATGCAAATGAAATTATACTACCGTGTACTCTTTTCGTCTGGGTTATTTTACTGAGAATGATCATTTTTAGATTCACAACAGTTTATTCCTTTTTAATGATGAGTAGTATTCCATTGTATGGATGCATCAAAATTTATATATTCATTCACCTATTGCTGGATATTTGAGTGGGTTTCCAGTTTGGGGCTATTATATAAGGCTGCTGTGGAAATTCATGTACAAGTCAAAGTATGGATATATGTTCTCATTTCTCCTGGATAAATATGTAGACGTGGAATAGATGGTAGGTGTGTGTTCAACTTTCTAAGCAACTTCTAAGTTGTTTTCCAAAGTGGTTATGCATTTACATTCTAATCAGCAGTCATGCAAGTCGTACAGTTCCTTCACATCCTTACCAACCTCTGGTATGCTGAGTCTTCTTAATTTTAGCCATTTAAAAAGGTGAGAGGTGGTAGTTCATTGTGGTTTTAATTTTTATTTCTCTGATAACTAGTGATTTTGGCCATTTATTTTTACGTGCTCATTTTCCATACATCTTCTTTGGTGAAGTGGCTTTAAACATCTTTTGTTCACTTTGTTCATTGGGTTGCTTGTTCTCTTATTATTGAGCTTTGAGAGTCCCTTATATATACTCAATACAAGCCCTTTATCAGATATATGATACTTGTATATCAGATATATTTTTCCCTGGCTGTAGCTTATTTTTTTCATTCTCTTAGCAATATCTTTTGAAAATGAAAAGTTTTAAATTTTGATGAAATTTATCATTTTTTTTCATGGATAAGATTTTTGGTGCTGTTTCAAGGAAATCTTTTTGTAATTCGAGGCCACGGTTTTTCCTTATGCTTTGTTCTAGAAGTTCTGTAATTTCTGGGGTGCCTGGGTGGCTCATTTGGTTAAGCGGCCAACTTCAGCTCAGGTTATGATCTCGCAGGTCATGAGTTCGAGCCCCGTGTTGGGCTCTGTGCCGACAGCTCAGAGCCTGGAGCCTGCTTAGGATTCTGTGTCTCCCCGTCTCTCTCTGCTCCTCCCTCACTCACGCTCTGTCTCTGTCTCTCTCTCAAAAATAAATAAATGTTAGAAGTTCTATAATTTTTACATTTAGGTCACTGATCTATTTTGAATCCGTTTTTGTTTCTGGTGTAAGGTATGGTTGCAAATACATTTTCTATTGTATATAGATAGCAGGTCGTCCCACCACAATTTGCTGAAATTGTGAAAAGACTATACTTTCTGCACTGAATTGTCTTTGCACCTTTGTCAGAAATCAGTCGTGTGTATGTGTGTAGGTCTAATCCATTCCATTGCTCTTTAATTGCCTATCTTGACATCAGTCCCACACTGTCTTGATTACTGTAGCTTTATAATGAGTTTTTGAAGTTAGTTTTAGGGTACCTGGGTGGCTCATTTTGGGGCACCTAGGTGTCTCTGTCGGTTGAGCATCCACCTTTGGCTCAGGTCATGATCTCACGGTTCGTGGACTCAAGCCCCATGTCAGGCTTTGCATTAACAGTGAGAAGCCTGCTTCAGATTCTCTGTCTCTCTCTGTCTCTCTCTCTCTCTCTCAAAAATAAACATTAAAAAAAATGAAGTTAGTTATAATCTTCTAGTTTTGTTCCTCTTGTTCGAAGTTATTTTGACTGTTCTTGGTCCTTTGTACTTCTGTATGAAACTGAGAAGCATCTTGTCAATTTCTACCAAAAAGCCTCCTGGAACTGGTGATTACATACAATCTGTAGATCAATTTGGAGGTCTATTGGCATATAAATAAAAAGTCTTATTACTTATGATATAGTATATCTGTCCACTCATTTCAGTCTTGTTTAATTCTGTCAGCAGTAGTTTGTAGTTTTTAGAGTACAGAGTTTTCACATCTTTTGTTAGGTGTATTGACAAGTTTTTAATATTTTCTAATATATTATTGGATTCAGTTTAATAAAATTTTGTTTAGATTTTGCACTGATGTTCACGAGGGATACTGACCTTTAATTCTTTTCTTCTGGTAATGTCCTTGTCAGGCTTTAGTATCAAGGCGATGCCAGCCTCAAAGAATAAGTTGGGAAGTATTCCCTCCTCTTCAGTTATTTTTAAGAGTTACAAAGAATTGGTGTTCCTTCTTCCTTAAATATTTCACAGAATTCACCAGTGAAGATATGTAGGCCAAGTATTTTCTTTGTAAGAAAGTCTTTAACTAAAATTTCCATTTATTTAATGTAGGACATTTCAAGTTTTCTGCTTTGATATTGGTCATTTATACTGTCATTTTTTTTCCTGGATTAGTTTGGTTAAAGGTTAATCAATTTTATTGTTCTCAAAGTAGCAGCTTTGGGTTTCATTTATTCTATCATTTTTCTGTCATCTATTTCATTGATTTCTACTCTGATCTTTGTTATTTCCTTTCTTCTGCTTAGTTTGGACTTCATTTGCTCTTCCTTTTCTACTTTCTTTTTTTTTTAATTTTTAAACATTTTTTTATTTTTGAGAGACAGAGCATGAGCAGGGGAGGGGCAGAGAGAGAGGGAGACACAGAATCTGAAGCAGGCTCCACCTGTCAGCACAGAGCCCAATGCGGGACTCCAACTCATGAACCGTGAGATCGTGACCTGAGCTGAAGTCAGATGCTCAACCCACTGAGCCACCCAGGCGCCCCTCCGTTTCTACTTTATTAAGGTGGAAGCTGAGGTAATTGATTTGAGGTCTTCTTTTCCAATATGTTTAGTGCTATAAAATTCCCCCTTACATACTGCTTTAGTGACATCCCACAATTTTGATATGTTGTGTTTGCATGTTCATTCAGTTCAGAACACCTTCTAATTTTCCTTTTGATTTTTTTCTTTGATTTCCTTTTTTTCTTTGATTTTATTCTTTTGATTTTGTTATTTATATGTGTTTTTTAGTTTTCAAATGTTTGTGAATTTTTAAAATATATTTCTGTTATTGATCTTTAATTTAATTCCATTGTCCTTAGAAAATGGATTCTATATGACTTCTGTCCTTTTAAATGCATTGAGACTCATTTTATGGCTCCTAATATGGTCTCTCTTGGTAAATGTTCCATATGCAATTGAGAAAGATGTGTATTCTGCTGTTGTTGGATGGCATGTTCTATAAATGTCACTTAGATCAAATTACTTGGCTGTGTTGTTCAAGTCTTTTATAGCTGTACTGATTTTCTTTCTGCTTGCTCTTTCAATTATTTAGAGAAGGGCATTGAAATCAACTATAATTGTGGATTTGTCTATTTCTTCCTGCAATTCTCTCAGATTTTGCTTCATGTATTTTGAAGCTCTGTTATTTGATGTATAAGCATTTTGGATTATGTCCTCCTGAAGAATTGCCTTCTTTATCAGTTTAAAATGATCTTCCCTATTCCTGACAGTATTTTGTGCTCTGAAATCTACTTTGATATTCATATAGCTACTCAGGCTTTTTTTTTTTTTTTTTTGACTAGTGTTAGCATGGTAATCTTTTTCTATCCTAATTAGTTGTGTCTTTATATTTAAAGTACATTTTAAAACTCACATCCTCATGAGAAACAAATTTGCCACCTAGAAATACAATGACAGTGTAGTTCCTTTTGTCCACAGCCTTATAGTTTTCGGTCAATACATAATTTTCCAAAGTTAGATAGGTCAGCTTTTTAAAAATTTGCATACATTAGAATTTACTCTTTGTAATATATAGTTCTATGGATTCTATACAGTTCAAATGCAGTCATATATCCATCACCCCAACATTATACAAAACCATTCATTCACCCTAAAAGCTCCCCTGTGTGTCCCCCTTTGTAATCAACAACTTGTACCTTTTCAACCCCTGGGAACCACTAACCGTTTTGTCCCCATAGTTTTGCCTTTTCTGGAGTATCATATGAATGGAATCATGGAATGTACATAATATGTAGCTTTTGTTTTCTGCCTTCTTTCACATAGTAGAATGCACTGAAGATTCATCCATGTTGATGAAAGAATCAATAGCTCACTTCTTTTTACTACACACAGGATTTCATGGTGTGGATGCACCAGTTTGTTTATCCATTCCTCTGATGAAAGATACCTTCCTTGCTTCCAGTTGTTAGCCAATATGAATAAAGCTGCCGTAAACATTTGTGTACAGGATTTTGTATGGATAGAATTTTTCAAATCACTTTGCATGTATATTGGTGTTAAACAAGTAAATGCATGGCGGATGGTATGTCCAAGTTTCTGACTGTCAGAGAGGAAAGTTACAGGTAAACAAGTAAAGAAAGCAAGAAGAAACCCTGCGATACTAGATTAGAGTCAGAGACATAAAGTATGAACTTACATTTAGCTTAAAGTAGATGATAGATAGATAGATAGATAGATAGTTAGATAATTATAGATATGTGTGTACATGTGGGTTAGTATTCATGTGTGTATTATGTAGCTCTATCCATCAGGAGGGCCTAGAAGCAATTATACCCAATAGAAAAAAGCATAGTCAGGACCCAGATTTTGGTTCCTAAATACAGTCTCCGGTAAAAGGAACCAGGAATTGTTAGAGAAACAGCTGATTTTAGGACCAGGGCAGAGGGTATCTTGTAGTATCAGAAAATGAGAAAGTGCTCAAAAAAACCTCCAAGATATGAGGGCTTGTCAAAGCGACAACCAACCTTGAAAGAGCTACCACTGACTAAAGTGGGAACAAACTGAATGTTTTTTATTTCTTTTTATCTCCTTTTCTCCCCATAGTAGCTATTAGTCTTCGTTGTGTTATTCTGGGGTTGCTTTTGGGTTTAAGTATACATCTTTAATTTGACACAGTCAACTTTCTAGTAATGTTATACCACTTCATGTATAGTTCAAGACCCCTACAATAGTATATTTACATTTCCCCCTCCGAGACTTGGTGTTATTGTTGTCCTGCACTTTACTTTTACATGTATTATAAACTCCACACTACATTGTTAATTATTTCTGTTTATACAAATGTCTTTTCCATATATTTAAAGAATAAGAAAAAATATTAGATGTTTACCCATGTCATTACTATTTACAGTGCTCTTCCTTCCTTTGTGTAGATCCGTATTTCCTCTGGGTAGTATTTTTTTTTCTGCCTAAAGGATTACCTTTAACTTTTCTTATAATGATGGTCTACTGGTGATGAATTCTTTCACCTTTTGTAAGTCTGAAAGGTATTGTTTTATCTTTGTTTTTGATATCTGTTTTTTCTGGGTATAGAATCTTACGCTGACTTTCTTTTTCTTTCAGTACTTTAAGGATGTTCCATTGTTGTCTTGCTTGCATTGTTTCTGATGATACATATGCTGTGACATCTTTGTTCCCTAGGACATTGTTAGGAAGGTAGGATCACAAGCAGAGTGGAACTCTGTAGGCACAGGCCAAGATGTTGTCCACAGGTGGAGTTTCTTATTTGTTTCAGGGAAGCCTCAGCCCTGCTTATTTTTTTTTAATTTTTTAAAATATTTATTTATTTTTGAGACAGAGAGCATGAGTGGGGGAGGGGCAGAGAGAGACGGAGACACAGAGTGTGAAGCAGGCTCCAGGCTCTGAGCTGTCAGCACAGAGCCCAACATGGGGCTCGAACTCACAGACCGCGAGATCATGATCTGAGCCGAAGTCGGACGCTCAACCGACTGAGCCACCCAGGCACCCCAGCCCTGCTTTTAAAAGGATTTCCAAATCCTACTATCACTATTCAGTACTTTGAGCAAGTGCTACAGGTTAAACTTACAAAAGGTTGTGTTCATAATAGCATACAGGGCGATAGCCTTACATCCGTGAGTGGTGGCAGCAGAAGTGACCAGCCACAAAATTATGTGAGTCCCCTTCCTTTGCCCTACCATTAATTCACCCTTTTTATTCATTATATCATTTAGACTATCCCCCTTCCTTAGTCAGAATTTTAACTATGTATTTTAAGTGAAGGATGGTTGTTTTAGATAATTGGGTGATGAAAAGAAACCAGAAAATTCAACTTAAAAAGTACTAGGGCCCAACTGAAAAGACAAGCCAATATAGTAAGTATTTGCACTTGTGCTTACAAATTTGTAAGTACTCACAGAGCTCTTGATTTTTCATTGTTGTTGAGATCTTTCTTTATAGATATTGGTGGTCAAATGACCAAGTCCTGGCTAATGAGGAAGAGGCAAAAGTTTTGGGTGGGATTTTGGGAAAGCTCTTTTAAAAAAAGTTGACTTGCCTGGAAAGTAGGGTTCTACCCCTTTTCTGTCTTCTTCTTTACCACACAGCCTGGAATGCAGACTCAATGGCTGGAGTTGCAGTGGCTACCTTGCAACCATGAGGAAAACTATAGGGTGGAAGTTGTTGCTAAGCAGGGCAAAGTAGCAAGATCGAAGAATCCTGGGACTTGGATGAGTTCATGGACTTGTCAGGCTATCACTAGATTACCTACCACTGCCTGCAAAAAAGACAAAGAAATTTAAACCACCCTTTACTGAAGGTCTGTTATTAGCATCTGAATAAAATTCCAAAATGAGGTACTCGCATTCATGTGGTAGGCACCATCTTCTGCTCAATATACTTCTTCAGACGAGACTGATGTTAACCTGACATGGAATACTTTGAACCACTAAGTTAGGGTTGTCTCAGTCAGTCTTTCCCTCCACTTCCAAACATGATGCCTGACAAATAGTAGATGCTCAGGAAAAATTGATTGACCAATCAGAGGCCTGGCTTAGGTTGGATCTGTTATACTCATTCCCCTGTCTCCAATTTGGTCAGGCTAGCCATGTTTTATAGCACTTGTGGTTCCTGCGTGAAAGTAGCACTTCACCTTCATTTTTCAAGGTAGTGGAGTCCAAAACAATCACAAGGGTATTTAAAATAGTGAACGGCCATTGAAAACAAGAGATCAGGACAGTTCCAAAAATGAAAAAAGGCAGATGATGATGGAGGTACAAGAAGAGAGTCCCAGCCTGTGTTAATCTTTCTTTCCTAATCCAGCTCTCTGTGGTGCATTTTGTGTTTCTTGTTCATCTCCTGCCCTTTGGAGTATAAATGCTCATCTGCTTAAGCATTGGTAAAACTATCATTTAAAATAAAGTGACCTAAAAATAAATAAGAAATAAAATAAAATAGAGTGACCTACATAAATAAGTAATTGTGATGGACGAATAAATAATGAGAAAAGGAAGAAGGAAGGAATACACATGCATGTTCATAGGTGACACCATAAAGAATCAACAGTAGCATTCAGTGAGGTCACTAGGACAGGGGAAAACCACGAGAGAAGAGAGAGCAGTCAGATGCAGAATATGCCCAGAAAAGGTTCACAGAAATATTAGAGGACGGAAGCCTTACAAACCAGATAAACATTTCTCTCTTACTTTCAAGACTGCATTTCAAAGTGACTGGAATTGCTGGCATTGAGCTGTTCTTCCAGCCTCTGGGGACTGTTTATCCCTGTGACAAACCTACAGCCAAGGAAAATAAAATTCAGTCAGCCCTCCAAACAAGAAGGGCCTTGGTGACCATGTCTGTAGGAAAGACGACATGAAGCAATAGAAGCTATAGAAAGTTTGGATTTCTCATACATCTTTTTCTTGTGACACAAGGTCAAGAGCTTATGATCCTAACGTGATGGAAGGCTGTTTGGTTCCTAATGTGAAGAATAAGTGGCACACGATAGACTATTCTGAGGCAGTAGGGTGGACTCATAAGAATAGAGCCATGAGAGGTCATAGATTTAGACTTTTTATCCTCACTCTACTTCTAACTTTGCCCATCAGGACTTGGTGTCTTGCTTTTTATCTTTGGCTCAGCATATCTTTTTAATTTTTTTACATGTTGTTTTCCTAACTTTTTTTTATTTTGAAAAATGTTAATCCTACTGCACAGTTATAAAAATACTACAATGAACACACGCATACCCTTTACCTAGATTCACTAGTTATTAACCTTTTGCCAAATTTGTTTTCTATTTAAATGTGTTTCTTTGTCACTGCATATGTGCACACATGTTGGTATACACACACACATACACATACACACACTTTTTGTGAAAGATCCAAGAGATTTAAATGTAAGTTTCAGACATCTTGACATTGTCCCCATACATACTTAAAGCATATTTTTATTTTATCTTATTTTGTTTTGTTTTGTTTTGTTTTGTTTTGTTTTAGAGAGCACACATGAGTGGGGGAGAGTAGCAGAGGGAGAGAGAGTGAGAGAGAGAGAGACAGAGAGAGAGAATCTCAAGCACTCAAGCAGGCTCCACGCTCAGCATGGAGCCCAACATGGGGCTTGATCCTACAACCCTGGGATCATGACCTGAGCTGAAATCAAGAGTCAGACATCCCTGGGTGCCTGGGTGGCTCAGTCAGTTGGGCGTCTGACTTTGGCTCAGGTCATGATCTTGCAGTTCGTGAGTTTGAGCCCTGCGTTTGTGCTGACAGCTCAGAGCCTGGAACCTGCTTTTGATTCTGTGTCTCCCTCTCTCTCTGCCGCTTCCCTGCTCTCACTCTCTCTCTCTCTCTCTCTCTCTCAAAAATAAATGAAACATTAAAAAAATTTTTTTTACAAAGAAAAATAACTGTAATACATTTGTCACACTCAGGAAGATTATCACACTCAGGAAATTTAAGATTGGTATGATACTGTTATCTAATATGCATTTGTACTCATATTTCTTCAGTTGGACCAATTACAATATTAGCGTCTTTTATACTGTTTTTTATTTTTACTTTTAATGTTTATTTATTTTGAGAGAGAGAGCAAGAGAGTGTGTGAGTGGGGGAGGAGCAGACAGAGAGGGAGACAGAATCCCAAGCAGGCTCCACTCTGTCAGAGCAGAGGCTGATGCGGGGCTTGAACTCACGGACTGTGAGATCATAACCTGAACCAAAATCAAGAGTCAGACGCTGAACTAGCTGAACAACACAGGCACCTCTATAGTGTTTGTTTGTTTTTTAATCCAAGATTCAATTAAAGTTTGCACATTGCATTTAGTTGTCATGTCTATTTACTTTCTTTTAAAGATAATTTCTATACTTTTCATCTTTTATTACATCGACATTTTTGAAGAGTCCAGGTGAACATTTTGCATAGTTTTCCAGAATTTTGTTGGGGTAATTAGTACCTTATGATTAGAATCTTTTTTTAAATCTTTTTAATGTTTATTTATTTTTCAGAGAGAGAGAGCCAGAGCACGAGCAGGGGAGGGACAGAGAGGCTCTAGGCTCTGAGTGGTCAGCACAGAGCCCGACACGGGGCTTGAACCCACAAACTATGAGATCATGCCCTGAGCCAAAGTCGGACGCTTAACCGACTGAGCCACCCACAAGCCCCTAGAATCTTTTTTTTTTTGACAAGAATACTTCATGCGTGATTTGTGTCCTCTGTGCCACATCATAGAAAACACGATGTCAATTTTTCTCATTTCGGTGACATTATGTTTGATCATTTGGTTCAAGTGATTGCTACCAGATTTCTCCATGTAAAAGGTACCTTTTTCTCTCTTTTTTTTTCTCTTTGTAGTTGTAATTACTGGTACTTTGAGAACGTGTAAATATAGTCTTCCCTATCAACCTTTTTACATCTATTTGTGATTATTGCCTGAACAGGTATTACAATGGTGATTGCAAAATCGTTTTTCTAATTCTAACAATCCTATATTTATTAGTTGATATTCCTATGTAAATGCCTTTTTTATTATTTCTTCCTCACCCTTAATTTTTTTAATGAAGTGTCAGTTTGAATTTTTTTATTCAAGGTATTATAATCTATTCCAGTCATTATTTATTTTGTTACTCAGATTGTCCCATATTTATCAGGTGGGAGCCCTTTGAAGCTGGATTCTGTCTTCCTTTTACATGACCCCATCAGTTTTTGAGTACTTCTGTATTTTCTGGCACAACATATTTCAAGACCACTGTTATGTCCAGAATTCAGGAACCCCAAGAACCACCAGGGAGCCGAGCCGATGCAAGAACAAAGAGCCTTCATTCGAGCTAGCTGGAGCTCAATCTCATACCTGTACCCACGCAGCGGTGGGTCGAGAATAGAGAGAGTTCCAAAGGCGAAGAGTTTTAAAGGAGTCTAGGGTAGTGGGAGGGGTGATGGTCGTGGCCTTAGCCGATTGGCTGAGGAAGGGTCAGGGTCCTGTTCCATAGGTCAAGCTTCTGCGCAGGCGCTGGGGACTCAAAATGGAGTCAGTCTCAGTTTGCCCTTAAACAAAATGGAGTCAGTCCCGATTTGCCCTTACACCACCTCATACTTTCCCTACTCCAGACTAGAATCATCCACTTTTCCAAGGAGCCCTGGTTCTTTTTAGTGGGATATAATCCAGGCACTAGACATGGCCATTGTTATTGAAATGTTATCTATAGATATTTTAAACAGAAAAGAAATACCGTTGAAAACAGTCATTTCAGATGACTATGTAAAGATGAATTAGATAAGAATGTGAAAATATAAGAATTATTTAGGTAATAATTTCAATAATAGTTTTCATTTGTATAAGACAGTCTAAGTGCATGACATCTCGTTGTGTCAAAATTGACATTCACAGAATAACCAAAAAAGTATATTGAATAATGCTCACATCAGTACAGTAAGATGTATTTTCCACATATAATCCAGAATGTGATCTGCATCATTTAACATAATTTTAACCCTTAGTTTATATTTATAATAATTTTTTTTTACCTAGGGCCTCAATCTCATTTACACTTAAAACTATTTTCTAGGTTTTATTTGAGAAGCGGAGGAAAAAGATGAATTAAGAAATAGGAAGGAACCACAGAGTGCTTTATTAAAGGAAATCACTGGATTTCTGGTAGTTGAATTTCTCATCTGAATGAGTCCTGACATAAAGCTATAAAAGGATTCCTTAATTCTTAGGCTATCTGTGTGATACAGGTTATTAACAACTATATGGTACTTTCTACTTCCTCTAGAACTGAGCAAAGTAGGGGCTGTTGTCAATTATTTTAGAATAAATAATGATTGTATATATAACATACATAAAGCTGAGCTGTACCAAGGCCCAGTCTTAACATAGTGCTCTTTTCAAAGAAATGTCAGTTGAACATTCAAGAAACAATTTCTTTTTTTTTATTATTTTATAATAGTTTATTTTCAAATTGGTTTACATATAACACCCAGTGTTAATCCCAACACATGCCCTCTTTAATGCCCGTCACTCCCTCTCCCCCCTCCCTCACCCCCCTCACCCTCAGTTTGTTCTTAGTCTTTGAGAGTCTCTTATGTTTTATCTCCCTCCCTCTCTGTGTCTTTTTTCCTTTCCCCTCTTCCCCTCCCCCTGGTTTTTGCTTAGTCTCACAAAGTCTACCTATTCGTGGAAACATATGGTATCTGTCTTTTTCTGACTGACTTATTTCACTTAACATAATACCCTCCAGTTCCATCCATGTTGCTACATATGGCCAGATTTCATTTTTTCTCATTGCCACGTAGTAGTCCATTATAGATATGTGCCACAACTTCTTTATCCATTCTTCAGTTGATGGGCACTTGGTCTGCTTCCATGATTTGGCTATTGTCAAAAGTGCTGCTATGAACATTGGGGTACACGTGCCCCTATGCATCAGCTTTCCTGTGTCTTCAAGAAACAATTTCTAAGACAATTTGATTTTTTCATAAAATAATTTGTAGAATTCCAAAGGGGAGTTCTATTCATTTTATATAGGAACACTTTTTTTCCATCTTTATTGAGATATAATTGACAAATAAAAATCATATATACTTAAGGTATATACTTGGTTTTTAAAAAATTCCAGTATAGTTAACATACAGTGTTATATTAGTTTCAGGTATACAATATAGTGATTCAGCAACTCTATACATTACTCAGTGCTCATCTTGATAAGTGTACTCCTAGTCTGCTTCACCTATTTCGCCATCCCCTACCCACCTGCCTTCTGGTAGTCATCAGTTCATTCTCTATAGTTAAGAGTCAGTTTTTTGGTTTGTCTCTCTTTTTCTTTCATTTGTTTTGTTTTTAAATTCTACATATGAGTGAAATTGTATGGTACTTATCTTCTCTGACTGACTTATTTCACTTAGGATTATACTCTCTAGATCCATCCATATTATTGCAAATGGCAAGATTTCATTCTTTTTTATGGCTGAGTAATATTCCATTATATCTATATCTATATATACCACTTCTTCTTTATCCATTCATCTATCAGTGAACACTTGGATTGTTTCTATAATCTGGCTATTGTAAATAATACTGCAATAAACATAGGGGTGCATATACCATTTTGAATTGGTGTTTTCATGTTCTTTTGGAAAATACTCAGGAGTGGAATTACTTGGTTATATGGTAGTTCTATTTTTAATTTTTTGAGGAATCTCCATACTCTTTTCCACAGTGGTTGTACTAGTTTGCATTCCCACAAACCGTGCATGAGGGTTCTTTTTCTGCACATCTTTGGCAACACTTGTTGTTTCTTATGTTTTGGATCTTAGCCACTCTGACAGGTATGAGGTGATATCTCGTTGTGTTTTTGATTTGTGTTAGCCTAATTATTAATGATATTGAGCATCTTTTCATGTGTCCGTTGGTCATCTCTATGTCTTCTTTGGAGAAATGTCTGTTCATGTCTTCTGCCCATTTTTTAATGGGATTATTTGTTATTTTGGTGTTCGGTTATATAAGTTCTTCATATATTTTAGATACTAACCTTTATTGGAGATGTCATTTGCAAACATCTTTTCCCATTCAGCAGATTGTCTTTTTGTTTTGTCGATTGTTTCCTTTGCTGTGCAGAAACTTTTTATTTTGATAAAGTCCTGATAGTTTATTTTTGCTTTTGTTTCCCTTGCCTTAGGAGACATACTTAGTAAGATGTTGTTGTAGCCCATTAATTGTTTAGTAGCATGTTATTTAACCTCCATATATTTGTCAGAAAAATTATTGCCTTAGTGCTCATTTCTAGGATTTTTTTAGGTTCCACATTTAAGTCCTTGATCCATTTTGAGTTTATTTTTGTGTATGGTATAAGAAAGTGATCTAAGTTCATTCTTTTGCATGTATCTGTCTAGTTTTCCCAGCAGCATTTGTTGAAGGGATTGTCTTTTTCCCCATTGCATATTCTTGCCTCCCTTGTCAAAGATTAATTGACCATATAATCGTGGGTTTATTTCGTGGGTCTTTATTGTGTTCTATTGCTCTATGTCTGTTTTTGTGCTAGTACCATACAGTTTTGATTACTACAGCTTTCTAGTATATCTTGAAGTCTGAAATTGTGATGCTTCCAGTTTTGTTCTTCTTTTTCAAGGTTGCTTTGGCTAGTCGGGGTCTTTTATGGTTCCATACAAATGTGGTTTCATTCTGGTTCTGTGAAAACTGCTGTGGATATTTTGATAGGGATTGCTATCCATAGATTGCTTTGGGTAGTATGGACATTTTAACAATATTTGTTCTTCCAATCCATGAGAATGGAGTATCTTTCCATTTGTTTATGTCATACTCAATTTCCTTCATCAGTGTTTTATAGTTTTCAGAGTATAGATCTTTCACCTCCTTGGTTAAGTTTATTCCCAGGTATTTTATTATTTTTGGTGCAGTTGTAAAAGATTGCTTTATTCATTTCTTTATCTGCTGCTTCATTATTAGTGTATAGAAATACAACAGATTTCTGTACATTGATTTCGTATTCTGTGACCTTACTGAATTCATTTATCAGTTCCAGTAGTTTTTTGATGGAATCTTTAGGGTTTTCTATACATAGTATCTTGTCATCCGCAAATAGTGAAAGTTTTACTTCTTCCTTATCAATTTGGATGCCTTATATTTCTTTTTCTTGTCTGATTGCTGTGGCCAGGGCTTCAAGCACTATTGAATAAAAGGAGTGATAGTGGGCACCTTTGTCTTATTTCTGAACTTAGGAGAAAAGCTCTCAGTATTTCACCATTGAGTATGATGTTAGCTATGAGTTTTTTGTATATGCCCTTTATTATGTTGAGGTATGTTCCTTTTAAACCTACTTTGTTGAAGGTTTTTATCAGGAATGGGTATTGTACTTTGTCAAATGCTTTTTCTGCATCTACTGAAATGATAATATGGTTTTTATCCTTTCTCTTGTTGATGTGATGTATCACATTGATTTATGAATATTGAATCACCCTTGCATCCTAGGAATAAATGCCACTTGATTGTGGTGAATGATTTTTTTAATGTATTGTTGGATTCAGTTTGCTTATATTTTCTTGATTATTTTTGCATTTATATTCATCACAGATATTGGCCTATAATTCTCTTTTTTGTAGTGTTTTTATCCGGTTTTGGAATCAGGGCAATGCTGGCCTCATAGTATGAATTTGGAAGCTATCCTTCTACAATTTTTTGGAAACGTTTGAGAAGAATAGGTATTCACTCTTCTTTAAATATTTGGTAGAATTCCTCTGTAAAGCCATCTGGTCCTGAATTTTTGTCTGTTGGGAGTTTTTTGATTACCGATTCAATTTCTTTGCTGGTAATTGGTCTGTTAAAATTTTCTGTTTCTTACTGATTCAGTTTTGGGAGGTTATATGTTTCCAGGAGTTTATCCATTTCTTGTAGGTTGTCCCATTTGTTGGCATATAATTTTTTATAATATTTTCTTACAATCCTTTGTATTACTGTACTGTTGGTTGTTATTTCTCCTCTTTCATTTCTGATTTTGTTTATTTAAGTTGTCTCTCTCTCTTTTTTTATGAGTCTGGCTAAAGGCTTATCAATTTTATTGATCTTTTCAAAGAACCACCTCCTGGTTTCATTGATCTGTTCTATTGTGGGTTTTTTTAGTTTCTATTTCAATTATTTCTGCTCTCATGTTTATTATTTTCTTCCTCCTACTGGTTTGGGATTTTGTTTGTTTGTTTTTTTCTAACTCTTTTAGGTGTAAGGTTAGGTTGTTTGAGATTTTTCTTGGTTCTTGAGATAGGCCATTTTTGCTATAAACTTCCATCTTAGTACAGCTTTTGTTGCATACCAAAGCTTTTATAGACTATTGTGTTTCATTTTCATTTGTCTCCATTTATTTTTTTATTTTCTCTTTGATTTCTTGGTAGACCCCATTCATTGTTTAGTAGCATGTTATTTAACCTCCATGTATTTGTGTTCTTTCCAGATTTTTTTCTTGTGGTTGATTTCTAGTTTCACAACACTGTGGTCAGAAGAGATGCATGGTATGACTTTGATCTTTTTGAATTTGTTGAGACTTGTTTTGTGGCCTAATACGTGATCTGTTCTGGAGAATGTTTCGTGTGCACTTGATAAGAATGTATATTCTGCTGTCTTGGGATGGAATGTTTTGAATGTATCTGTTAGATCCGTCTTGTCTGATGTGTCACTCTAAGCCACTCTTTCTGTTTAATTTTCTGTTAGGATGATCTATCCACTGATGTAAGTGGGGTGCTAAATTCCCTTACTATTATTGTAATCCTATGGATTACTTCCTTTATGCTTGTTATTAACTGCTTTATGTGTTTGGGGCTATAAGTATTTACAATTGTTACATCTTTTTGTCAAGTTGTTCCCTTTATAATAATATGGTATCCTTCTCAGTCTCTTGTTAGTCTTTATTTTAAAGTCTATTTTCTCCGATTTAAGTATTGCTACTCCGGCTTTATTTTCACTTCCATTTCCATGATAAATGCTTTTCCATCCTTCAGTCTCAATCTGCATGTGTCTTTAGGTGTGAAATGAGTCTCTTGTAGGCAGCATATGGGGGGGGGTTCTTGCTTTTTTATCTGTTCTGTTACCATATATCTTTTGATTTGAGCTTTAGTCCATTTACATTAAAAATAATTATTGATAGGTATATATATACGTTGCCATTTTGTTACTTCTTTTATGGTTGTTTTTGTAAATCTTCTCTGTTCTTTTCTCTTCTCTCATGGTTTGCTGGCTTTCTTTACTCATATACTTGGATTCCTTTCTCTATATTTTTTGCATATCTATTACTGGTTTTTGATTTGGAGTTACCATTAGGTTTGTATATAGCATCTTATACATATAGCAGTCTATATTAAGTGATAGTCACTTAAGTTTGAACACATTCTTTATTCATCTTCCCCCCACATTTTAGATATGTGATGTCATACTTTACATGCTTTTAGTTTGTGAATCCCTTGACTTGTTTTTATAGATATCTTAATTTTACTGCTTTTGTGTTTCCTACTTTTCTTACTCCCACTTATGGTCTTTCCTTTCCACTCAAGGAGTCCTCTTTAATATTTCTCTTAGGGCTGGTTTATTGGTCGTGAATTCCTTTAACTTTAAAAAAAAATTTTTTTTTTACATTTATTTATTTTTGAGAGACAGAGAGAGGCAGAGCACAAGTGGGAGGGGGACAGAGAGAGAGAATGAGACACAGAATCCAAAGCAGGCTCCAGGCTCTGAGCTGTCAGCACAGAGCCCAATGCGGGGCTCAAACTCACAAGTCTTTGAGCTGTGAGATCATGACCCGAGCTGAAGTCAGCGGCTTAGCCGACTGAGCCACCCGGGCACCCCTTTTACTTTTGTTTGTCTGGGAAACTCTTAATCTCTCCTTCTATTCTGAATGATACCCTTGCTAAATAGAGTATACTTGGCTGCAGGTTTTTCCCTTTTTCTCTTGTACGTAACTGTTTTATTTTCTCTTGCTGCTTTTAAAATTGTTTCTTTATCACTACTTTGTGCCATTTAAATTACTATGTGTCTTGGTGTGGACCTCCTTGTGTTGATTATCTTGGGGCTGTCTGTGCCTCCTTGGCCTGATTTCAGTTTCCTTTCCCAGATTTGGGAATTTTCAAGCTATTATTTCTTCAAATACATTTTCTGCTCCCTTTTCTCACTCGTCTCCTTCTGGATCCCTATAATGTGAATATTATTACATTTGATGGTGTCATTGAGTTCCCTAAGTCTATTTTCATTTTGTATTTTTTTTCTTGCTCCTGTTCAAGTTGATTGCTTTCCATTATTATTTCCTTTAGTTTGCTTATTTGTTCTTTCGCTTCCACTAGTCTACTATTTATTCCCTCTAGTGTCTTTTTAATTTTAGTTATTGAGTTCTTCATCTCTGATTGGTTCTTTTTAATGTTTTCTGACTCTTTGATGAGGTTCTCACCGAGGTCCTCCACCCTTTTCCCAAATCCAGTGAGTATCTTTGTGACTATTACTTTAAATTCTCTATCAGACATATTACTTACCTCCATTTTGCTTAATATTCTTGCTGTGACTTTGACCTATTCTTCGAGATATATTCTTCTGTCTCCTCATTTTGCCTAACTCTTTGTATCTGTTTCTATGCATTAGGAAAGTCCACTATGTCTCCTGCTCCTGAAAGTAGTGAGGGGTCCCCTGGCAGCTCAGCCAGTTAAGCGTCTGACTCTTGGTTTCTGCTCAGGTCATGATCTCACAGTTCCTGGGATCAAGCCCCACCTTGGGCTTGTGCTGACAGTGCAGAGCCTGCTTGGGATTCTCTCTCTCCCTCTCTTTCTACCTCTCCCCCACTCGCTATTGCTCTCTCTCTCTCAAAATAAATAAATAAATATTTAAAAAAGAAAGAATGAAGGAAAGAAAGTAGTGGTCTCATGAAGAAGAGGTCCCGTGGTGTTCTGCAGTGTAATGTCCTCTATTCACCAGAACCTGGCACTTCAGGGGTTTATCTTATGCATGTGCCCTGTTGTGGCTGAACCGCTTTTGCCTTTAGTCCATCCCTCTGCACTGACTCTCTCTGCCTGTTTTGGGCAGGATTTGGTCCCTGTGTTGTTAGTGGGCCAGTCTGGGGCCCACCTCGGGCTTAAGTTGAGTCACGCCATGCATTTGCCAGAGATACGGTAGCACTGAACTACAGGAGAACACAGGAATGGGACACACAGTGCCAGTAAGGTCCACATGGGTGGGAGAGGACCTGCAGCTGCCAGGGACCAAGGCAGGCAATGTCGGACGGGGCAGATCTGCAGAAGCTCATGGGGGTGGGACTCACAGTGTTAGCAAGGTTTGCTCTAGTCCTCTGCAGGAGGGGATCTGCAGCCATTGGGACCAAGGCAGGTCAGATTGGAGGGGAAAGATTCACAGGAGCAAGCTGGGCACATGGTTTGCACAGGTCTGCCATGGAAGGGTACCTGGAGCTGAGGCCAGGCTGGTGGGGACATGTCTGCAGGAGAATGCAGGGGGCAGGGCAGCCGTGTTAGCGAGTTAGGTAGCAAGTTATATGGTGCCGGGTCCAGTAAGTGTCCACGTATCTAGCCGGAGCTGGGGAGGAAAATGTAAAGCTCCCTTGTTGCTGGAGAAGTCTCCCAACAATCCCTGCCCCTCCAGCACTCACTCTGAATTTAGTAAACAAATCTCACTCATGTAAACCCCAAGCTTTTTCTAAACTTTTCAAATAGAGCTGCTTCTATGCTGTGTCTCCATAGGGCTGGCTGTTTGTAGTACTGTCTCTTTAAAGGCAGGGACTCCATTTCCTCTCGTTCTCCTGGCTGTTCCACCAGCCAGCTGATGTTTAAAGTTATAGGTTTTAAGCCCTGCTGATTGTAAGAACTCACAGCCCCTCTAGTTTTCAAAGCCAAAAGTTGTGGGGATTCATCTTCCCCTAGAAGGCTCTCTGGTGTGACAGTCTGTTTCTCTCCCCGCTGTACCTGCAGCATCCCGCCCTGCAGTGGATAGTTCCATGGGTCCATTTAGCTCCCAAACACATCTTCGATCTTCCCACCCTCTTCAGTGTGGCCTCTTCTCTACACTCAACTGTGGAGAGTCTGTTCTGCCAGTCTTCAGGTCATTTTCTGGGTTATGTACACTGATGTGTCTCGATGTTTTGATATACGTATACACTGTGAAATAATTGCCATAATCAAACTAATTAACATATCTATCACCTCACATAGTTGCCCCTGCTATCTCACTGCATCCTAGAAAGAATGTCCCAGAAATTCGCTGAAAAAGGTCAATTGTGAACCTTTCATACTCTCATTCGACCTCCTTTCCACCATTTGTCCACTTCCTTGCATGAATTAGCAACACCAGATGGGGGCCAGGGACTGTTTGAACTTTCCAGATTTTCTTAGTTCACAGAATCAAAACTACAGCTTTGCAAAGATATGGCGTTACTGAAGGAATGTAGGGTGATCTCTCTGTGGAGGCTTTTAGAGGAAGCCGATACCAGAGATCCCTTGGTCCCTGAGGTAGCCAGCACTTTTGGCTTTATATCGCATGGTAGAGCAGCCAGCGTACCTGAGTATGGAGGCACCCAGTAACAGCCGTCACGCTATACCTCTACCGACTACTTTCTCTAGGTACACCAACCTTTTTCTTCCTTCGAGGTAGATACCTTCAAAGGGAACTCAGTCTCTTGTTAATGTTTGTTTCTGGCACTTCTCCCTCAGATGTCTGAGTCTGTGTCTGAACCTAATCACTGACATTGTTCACTGTTCATTGTTCCCATGGCTCTGCATTGGCTGAATAAATCAGCTGATGGAAATCAGTGCCAGGATGGGAGCATCTCGATGCCCAGTCTCTGATTAGGCTCTCTTATTATTTTTTTTTTTTTGTCATTTAACGGTTTTTATTTAATGTTGTATGCAAGATTCCTTTATTCCTGCATCTTCTCAAGTGTTTCTTCTTTGTATTTGCCCTTTTCCTTTCCTACTTGGCGAGATTTGGCTTTGCGTTCCAGGATCTTTTTGCGGTCCTTGTCTAGTTTTAGTCTAGTGATAACCACCTTGCTGGGGTGGATGCCCACGTGGACAGTCGTGCCATTTGCCTTCTCTTGCTGCACTCGTTCGATGTAGATGACGTATTTCTTCCTATACACCTGGACTACTTTGCCAATTTGCTGACCTTTGTAGTGTCCCCGCACAACCTGTACTTCATCGTCCTTCCGGATGGGCATGGACCGAACGTTGTACTTCTATTGCAGCTCTTTGGAAAGAGGGAAAGACATAATCTTCCTGCGAATGTGAGAAGGCGCGTTGAAATGCCTTTTGCGGTTCTTTACCCGGTCGGAGGTCACAAACGTGTTGAACTTCGTGTTGGCCACTGCTGCTCCAGCGATGGCCGCAAAAAGGTGGTTAGGCTCTCTTAGAATATGCAACTGCAAGAGCCATTATGTGTGGATTTTTATTTGGCAAAATAAATGTTTTAAAGTTCATCTTTTTAACACATTAAAGAAATGGTGGTAGCCTGTAAACATTGGGTTGTAGGGCACTTTTAATTATCAGCTTAAGGGGCACCTGGGTGGCTCAGTCGGTTGAGCATCCGACTTCGGCTCAGGTCATGATCTCGCTCATGGGTTCGGGCCCTGTGTCGGGCTCTGTGCTGACAGCTCAGGGCCTGGAGCCTGCTTCAGATTCTGTGTCTCCCTCTCTCTCTGCCCTTCCCCTGCTCATGCTCTGTCCCTCTCTCTCTCTCTCAAAAAAAAAAAAAAATTATCAGCTTAAGAAAAGCAAGAAGTCAAGTAATAGTAAATACTCTAAAAGTCACGTAATGCTTATGCTTATTGAGAGAGAAGCAGTAACCAGATGGATTTTGTAATGTGTGGAGGTCACTTTGATGTGCTGTCTTGATCCCTCTTCAGTAAAGGACGTGTTGCCCTAGCTGCCAGGAGTATGTATATATGTGTCTGCATTTTAAATATATCTACTGAAGTCACACCCTTCCCAGGGCAGCCCACATCTATTGACTAATAAATGCAGGGGATGAAGGCCTCACCATCTCAGTTCATAGGGAGACATTTCTGAAGGACTCTTTTAGCCCTGGAGCTTTCCTTGGGTTCGCTGAAGCCATCGGCAGCCTGTTACAGCTCATCTTCTCTCTGCTTGCTTCCACGGGTGTTAGTCCCAAGGGCACTTCTTTTTTTTTTTTTAATTTTTTTTTTAATCTTTTAACGTTTTTTTATTTATTTTTGAGAGACATAGAGACAGAGCATGAGCAGGGGAAGGGCAGAGAGAGAGGGAGACACAGAATCCGAAGCAGGGTCCAGGCTCTGAGCCGTCAGCACAGAGCCAAGGGCACTTCTTAATAAATAGCCTGCATGATAAATTTCATCTCATCTCAGAACTTGCTTCCTAAGAAACTCAACCAGCAAAACAATGCTTTGCTTACTTAAGGAAGATTCTAGATATTTGCTAGCTTAATATTCACTTTGCATGGAGCCTTACTGTAAGCGATGTACTGTCACCTCTCTCATTCTGTAGATTCAGTCTTGTATTATTAATCACGTCTGAGAAAATTAATTTGGCAGATTCGGTATAATGGCACTGAAGGCAGCAGTGAATTTTCATCTGTCCATCCATCCATCAACTGCTTGGTAATAAAAAAGCAGGCTTTGTGAACTATTCATGTTCACCAAATAGTTCATTTGGTCCCTACATTTGCAGCCCCCTTGCAGATACACAGTCATGGGACTAGTTCTGGCCAATGAGCTGTGAGGGGAGGAGTCACCCTTGGGCTGAGGAAGTGAGAAGTCCAGTGTGATTCTCCTGTCTCTCTTCCTCAGCTAGGGACTGCAGTTGCAGACAATATGGATACAAGATGCTGAAGCTCTGACAGCCTAGATTCCCGGGTGACTTGAGCAGCAGACTTTTGTTGTGTTAGGACGCCGAGATTGGGGTTTGTTTGTTTCTTCACTCCTTATAACCAGCCTGTTCTAATACACTTTATATAAAATATATTCACTCTTAATAACATTTATGCTAAAGTATTTAAGTAGATGTATATTAAATACATATACATCTACTAAAATATGCATTATGTATAAATAATATAGAATACTATATCATATGTATGAATTATAAAATTATACATATCAAGTATGCATATTGTATATACATCTACTAAATATATACCGTATACACCCCATACCCTAGCCATGACAGCTATTAGCAGTTGATTCATAGGCTTCAAGATTTTTTCTAAGTAAAGTAAGATGTTGAAAGATTAAATATCTAAGTTGCACTAGCAACTAGTTGCACTGGCAACTTTGTCGCCAGTGCAACTCCCCACCTCTTGATAACTGCTTTCTTTTGCCTCAAGGGTTGAAGCCAAATATGAAAGAAAATTCCAGGGCACTGCATCCCAGAGTACAGTACAAGCACAAAGAGGTACTTTTCCAATGTACTCTTAGTTTCCTCACTTCCCACCATCTGGTTAACCTTTTCAGCTTGACTCCTGTAGCACATGTTAGCAGGCTCTACACTTATCCCCTTTTTTCCACCCCAGAGGGTTCCTTGGATACTCCCAAAGCATGCTAATGGCTTCCTGCATCTCTGTGCTTTCTGGATGAGGAAGCTTGCTGAAAATGTCTGGGCATTAACAACCCTAGGAGCAATCCTGTGGTGTTCAACTAATGAGAGATGAGACTAGATGCATACTCTGGCTTTCTTGCCCCTCAGCAGGGCAGTTGTGAGGTATGTTGTACTCAGTGTCTCAGGGGCTCCAGCTGAGTTGAGCTCCAGATGCCCAAAGTGATAACCTGCTCATTGACACACCCTCTACTGGCTTTCCTCCTCTCCTTGTCTGACTTCCTCAATCTCTCACTCTGCCTGTTGGGCTCACCTCTCAACTACTTGTCTTCAAATCTGGGGGGAATCCAAATGAAGGCAACCCCAAGGAAACTTGATCATCTCCAACACTAGCTTAGATCTCTGAAGGCCAGAACTCACAGATTCTGCCTAGACCAACGTTATGGTCTTACCCTGAGAGGTCACGACCAGGAAGTAGGTCAAAAATACTGACATTTGTGAACGATTTTCTTAATGAGTTAGAGTAAATTTAAGGTTGCCCCGTGACTAGTGCTGTCCTCTCTTCCAGAGACTAGGTGTGGAGTCACAGGCAGCTCACCGGGAATTAGTTCCCCCTGTGTCACCTATCTTTTGTGTTTCGGTGAAGAAATTCCTAGGCAGGTTTTCAGAAAAAAAGAAAAAAAAAATTCTTGAAGGGCCTGTATTCAGCCATTGAACAGGTATTCATTAAGTACTTGTTAAGTGCCAGGATATCATATTAAAGACACTGGATATTGTATTGAAAGTATTAAGATGTTTTATGGGTAACTGATAATTATGATACTTGAATTTAGAAACTTTAGTGGGATCGTAAATAGTTAATTATGTTCTTTAAACAGGTTAAAAAAGAAATCGTGACTATTAGTCAGGCAGATTCTGTAAGTTGGCTCACTTAACACCAATTCCTATGTTGGTGGTGTCTTGGGCAGCATTTTTCTATGGGATGATTACTTCTGGAATTTGAGTGATAGGAAAGTTTTGCCACTCCTAGGCTATAAGGGAATTCACACATATTTTCTCTTATTATTTGTAGCTTCATTTTTTACATTGAAAATTCTGATCTATCCGGAATTTATTCAGTGTAAGGAATAAATTGAATTTTGTCTTTTACCATATGGCTATCCAGTTGTTCTAATGCTACTTATTAAAAAGTGTTTCTTTTCCCATACTTGAGACAGTCTTTATTACATACTCTATCTCCATGTGCATGTGAGTCTATTTCTGGTTTTTTGTTTGTTTGTTTTGTATTCTGTCCCATTGGCCAATTCATGTGTTAATTATGAAAGCTTAATAATATATTTTCATATTTGTTACAGCTAGCTTTCCTCGCTGCTTTTATCTTTTAAGAGATATTTATTCTAGCTTGTTTAGACTTTGAAACAAACTTTGTAATCAATATTTCCTGGCTCCAGGAAAATGGACTGATGAAATTCTATTTAGATTGTGTTAAATTTATAGATTAGCTGACAAAGAATTGATATCTTTATGCTGTTAAGTTTTCCTATCAAAGAACATGGTATGTATTTCTACTTATGTGGATCTGTTAGGAATGTTTCATAGTTTCTTCATAATGATTTTTCACTTTTCTCATTATGTTTATGCCTAGGCACATTATTTTCATTTATTTTGCTCTTTTAAATGGTGTCTTCTCTTTCATTGTTTCTTCTAGCTGGTTATTGATTTTATATATATATAATATATATATTATATAAATATATAAGCATCAATAAGATGCTGGCCTTTGGGATAATGTGTATATATGTATGTATGTGTGTGTATATACATATATATGTATAATCATAAAGAAATATCGATCAAGTCCTATTTTATTGATCATATATAATATAAATAAATAAATATATATATATATGTATATATATATATATAAAGGCTTTTAGCTTCTTCATGTTAATTTAATATCCTGCTATTTAAATGAATTTTCTTCTTGTTTGTGGTAATTTTTTCACTGACACTTTTGTGTTTTTCACATAGATAAAAATATCAGCTGCAAAAAAAGATAAATGTTCTCTTCCTTTCCCATTATTATGCCTCTACTTGATTTGTCCTATCCAACTGCTAATTGGTTAATACTGCCAATACAACGTTTAAAACTAGCAGAGAAAGGGAGCGCCTGGGTGGCTCCGTTGGTTAAGTGTCTGACTTTGGCTCAGGTCATGATCTCACACAGTTCATCAGTTTGAGCCCTGCGTCAGGCTCCTTGTCTAGTCCTCACTTTAGCATGAAAGCCTCTATTATTTTCTTATTCAATAAGATGCTGGCCTTTGGGATACTGTGTATATATGTATGTATGTATGTATGTGTGTGTGTGTGTGTGTGTGTGTGTGTGTATACATATATATACATATATATGTATAATCATAAACAAATATCCATCAAGTCCTATTTTATTGATCATTTTTAACATACCTGTCAACTTGTAAACTTATAAGCAGAGAAGAAAAAAATGAGTCACATTATTTATCTAAAATACAAAATCTGTGAATGTAGAACGTGATACATAATGATAGTGGCATCAGAGGCAAGTGTTCAAGAATATCTGTCCTGGGAAGTTTGAATCCAGTTCAGAGGGCACTGAATGAGCTGATCACAGACTAAGTCAAAGGTTCTACCATGCAGGGCAGGGGCAATTTAGTATAGTGGGTCTCTGAATGAAAACACCCAGATTTGAATCTTAACTATGCAACTCACCTTGTGATCTTGGACAAGTTACTCAGCCCTTCAGTGCCTCCATTTCCTTTTATGTAAGTGGGAATAATGGCAGTAGCTACATTAAGGATTGTTGTGTTTAGCAGGGCAATTGCCCCAGAAGATTTAGTTCAGGACTTGGCACATAATAAATGCTCACTAAATGGTAGTTATTATCATTAAGTGCCAAAATGAGTAGTAAAGATAATAGATACTATGTGGGGTCTCTGGAGGAGGGTGTTCTTAAGCTGGTTCTTTGAAAGCTGAATAGGGTTTGAATAGATTGAGGGTTGAAGAAAGAAGATCTTCAAGGTAGGAGGGAAAAAAATCTTTAAAATTTAAAAGGTCCTGCCAAAGCAGTAGTTGATTTTAATTTGTATTTTTAAAGAGGTCCAACTGCCTTTTTTGGCCAACTGCTTTTTAAAAGAATTGTTATTTAAAATTTGATTTGCTTTCCTCATTACATTTTGCAGAATACTCGAATATGAATACATGTTTTATTATACATATGAGAGAAAAACATTTTGAATCAAATTCCATGCTCTCTATCTTTATGGCCTCCACTGGCTTCTCTATCCTTTATAGTTTTTTTGTCTAGTTGCTGTTTTGCATTTTAATTTGGTCCTGCCTTTTATTTATTTGCATCTATTACCAGAATGCTTTTCTAAACTAAATATTTTGTGGTGTTTGCTATTCAGCATTTGATGAATGTTTATTACTGTAATTCATTGTTCAGAAAAATGTACCCTATCCCACATCAGTCATTACACTCCATTATCCATGGGGTCCAAACCATTTCACAGTCATTAAATGAATATGTTATTTGGGAATTAAATCAGTGGAAAGAAAGGGAAAGGACAGCCAAAGGTGGTGAGGAGGTAAGGTAGGCAATAGTGAGGCTTATGCGGAGCACTCCTTTCCTTGCAAGCAAGAAACCATTTCCCATCTCTGCCTCTCCTTTCTTACCCCCTTTCCTTCAGTAAATGTAGTAGAAACTTGCATCAGTCTGTCTTCCAGACTAGTATGAGGAGTGTGGAGAGTGCTTGAGCAAATATCTATGGGACATATTGATTGTCTTAGGTTGTGTTGTCCAAGAAGACCCCACATAAAGAATTTGAGTCCCAGTTGTTTATCTGGGAAGTGAACCTAGAAAATGCCAGTTGGGGGATGGGGAAATGAGATAGGAAGGGAAAGGAAGCCAAAAAGGTCTTGTTATTGTCAAGAACTGTGAAGGGCCATTCATTCATTTAAAATATTAAAAATAGGGGCACCTGGGTGGCTCAGTTGGTTAAGCATCCAACTTCGGCTCAGGTCATGATCTCAAGGTTTGTGGGTTCAAGCCCCATGTCGGGCTGTGTGCTGACAGCTCAGAGCCTGGAGCCTGCTTCAGATTCTGTGTCTCCCTCTCTCTCTCTGCCCCTCTGCCACTCGCACTCTGTCTCTCTCTCTCTCTCTCAAAAATAAACATAAAAAAATAAAATTTAAAAAATAATAAATGATTACTGGAGAAATTCCAGAAAAGATATATATACAGAAAGATTATATACATATATAATATTATTTGAATTTTTCTTTCTTTCTTTAAGTAATCTCTACACCCAACGTGGGACTCAAACTCCCGACCCTAAGATCAAAAGTTGCATGTTCTAGGGGCGCCTGGGTGGCTCAGTCAGTTAAGCATCTGACTTTGCCTCAGGTCATAATCTCACAGTTTGTGGGTTCAAGCCCCACATCGGGCTCTGTGCTGACGGCTCAGAGCCTGGAGCCTGCTTCAGACTCTGTGTCTCCCTCTGTCTCTGTTCCTCCCTCGCTCACACTCTGTCTCTCTCTCTCTCAAAAATAAATAAACGCTAAAAAAAATAAAAAAATAAAAAAGAGTTGCATGCTCTACTGGCTGAGCCAGCCAGATGTCCCATATTATATGATATAAATGTCAAGAACTGTGAAGGCTCTGAGGTTTTACCCTACTTGTAAGCTAACAAGTTGGCCTGCCACAGATTCATAGACGTTGGCAGAAGATAGTAGATTCTTGGGTTAGAGGGAAAGGGATGTGTCACTTGTGACGCAACGGGCAGCCCCTGTGTCTCACAGGGTGGTGGAGGAGAGCCTGGATAAATGGTGCACATGCAGCTTGTCTTATTGACTGGGCCCGCTCCTGGGAGCACTGACTCCGTGGCACTTCTGGCCCATTGATTATCCCACCACACAAAGGTTGCCAGAGCCAGTCCTGACCAGCATGTAGAGTTGGTTTTAGTTGGCACTCTCCTCTTCTCCAAACTTTCCCCAAGGCGATTCTGTCTCCATCTTCCCAGTGAAGTGTGCCTTTGTAAACTCTCTATTTGCATTAGGGAGGAAATGGCTGGAGTGGTCATGCTAACATTGGAACTGGGATGGATGTCCTAAAACTAAAGATATAAACACCCTATCTGGGGAGACTTCAGACATCAGGTGGCAAACGGAGGAAACTATGAGATGGAGGGCAAATGCCCACTGCTGTAAGGCTGAGATTTCCTGGATGATCCTCAGGTTGCCTGCTCTGACTGCAGCCTCCTGGGTCTTGGGAAGAAGAGCTCATTAACGTCCCTGCAGCCTCTTACCATTTCCTGTGACTCAGCTCTGTTGCTAAATCACTTTGAGTTCTTGGTAACATCCACAAGGGACCAACAATCTTCCTACATTTACATTTTGTCCATTTTCCTCTTCCTCCTCTCCCTAAATGATGGATCACTGGACTGAAAACAAAATTCACTTGTTTTAAATAGATGGGTCACAGCATGACCAAAGAACAGAGGCTTTATTCTTCCTTCATCCAAGAACATTCTAATGAGAGGCCCTGCCCCCGTGTCCCACAATTCCTAGCCAGCTACCTCAGAGGATAGACAGCTCAGTGTAGGTTATATAGTTGTGATCAGCTAGCACTACCCTCCAGGCCGGGGAGCAGCATGGAGTGGAAGGGACCTCACGTGCTTAAGAAACAAAGAGAGCCTCCTGGGGCTTTACTCCATGTGTCTAAAATTAACACTGTGGTACACGCTGCTGAGCTCAATATCTTTCTACCCTTGCTGCTGAGATCTATCTGAATTGCATTCACTCCACTTTTCTTTTCTCCAGGCTTTCTCCGGGCAAAATGAATGAATGAATGAGTGTGTGTGTGTGTGTGTGTGTGTGTATTCTATTTTCCAATGCCTTTTCATATCCATAAGGCAATTATTTAGGGCACTTAGCACCTTGCTATCATTACTATTGTTAATGTATCCTGGTCAGAAAAAAAACTGATGGCTTCAGAAATGTGTCCCCATTTTATGACATTTCTCTTTCTCTGACTTGCATTAGTTATCTATGGACATTTCTAATCATCTCGTCTAGATCGTCAGAGGTCAAGTTATGCATCTTTATATCCCAGACAGTATTCTGCTCTAAACTTAATAAGTGCTCAATTCATATAGCTGAATTCACATTTTTCAAATGAGGTTTTAGAGAGGTTAAAAGAGGAGCACCTGGTGGCTCAGTCGGCTAAGCGTCTGACTTCAGCTCAGGTCATGATCTCATGGTTCATTGGTTCGAGCCCTGCATTGGGCTCTGTCATGGCAGCTCAGAGCCTGGAGTCTGCTTTAGATTCTATGTCTCTCTCTCTGCCCCTCCCCTGCTCGCTCTCTGTCTCTGTCTCTCTCTCTCTCTCTCAAAATAAACATTAAACATTAAAAAACATTAAACATTAAAAAAAGAGAGAAGTTAAAAGAGTATCCCAAGGCTGGCATATCAGTTAGTTTCTGGTCAAGAACATATAAAGTACTCTAGATATTTCAAGCAGAGAGGGCTTTAATGCAGGGGATTGGCTACAAAGGGGTTGGAAGGGTTAAAGGAGTAAAAAAGGGTTGGCATGACTCAGAGACAAGGAAACTACTACTATTCTGGGGGAGAGCGAGTGTTGGCCTGATATCAGGAAGCTGCTACCACCTGAGGACTGGAACTCAAGCCCATACTTACTATTGACATTACCTGGCCCACGGCTGCTACAGCTACTCCACAAACAGAATGTCTTCTACCTTCTCACTGCCTTCTAATCTGACTTGACTGACTCCTGTTGTAACCCATCTGGCAAAAGAGTCTGGGAAATGTGGTTTGTAGACCCCCAACCCCCGTAGTAACAGGGAAAATGAGCGTGAGCCGAAGGTCAGCAGACGACATCTGAGATAGATGATTGGTCTGGTGCTGACCTGACTGCATCCACTGCAGTGGAAGCAGTCTGCAGGAGAGAAGTTAATTCCCATACTGGAGCTTTGCAGCGGTCCCACCTTTGGGTCTGGGGAAGGAAGTGTCTGGCTGCTCTCAGCCCTGTGACTCCCTTGGAAGAGCAGAACCTTGTTCAGAGGCAGGATTCCCTCATCCAAACAACAATCAGTGGTGCCTCCTTTACGTGAGAGCCTGTGACTCTGAGGTGAGTCATCATCTTTTTCCTCAGAAGTTCATCACTTCAATTAAGAGGCAGAAAGAAAAGCGACAGATGGGAACCAAGCAGATACAGCAATCCCAACCTATTGAGAGTTCAACCCACTTAGGAATTTGGACGGTACTGGTTGTCTACTTCGCTCCCTTTCTACCATCTCTGAAACTGAGACGGTTGGCATTTATTGAGTGAATTTGAGCTGTAGAAAAAGCCAGATCTGATCCCATAGGTTTATTGACCAGAATTACCCAGTCTCACTGTCTCCACATAATGGTTAGTGCTTCCCTTGACACTGTTTGTGTGGACACGGCTTTGTGGAACCAATTGTTTCTTGCTGAGGCTGGGGGTAGGGAAAACAGAACCAGGTGCGGGTGCCCTGGCATTGCAAGCAGAGGTGGTTGTCCCTTTCTGTCCTTTCTACCCACCCCCCCCCCCCAGCAACCAAACATGTCCCACTCTAGCTTGTCATGAGAGAAGAAAGATGCATAAATTTGTTTGGCAGTGTCTTTACCTGGAATTAATTTTTGTGTGTAAGAGAGGAGTCTGATTTATTTTTCTTTTTACAGACAGGTATCCAATTGTCTCAGACCATTTATTGAAAAGTGCATCCTTTCTTACTGATCTGGAATACCATCTCTGCTGCATATCACATCCATGATTGTGTAGACCTATTTGTAGGCTTTCTACTCTATTCCATTGGTCTCTTTGTGGTATGATACCATACTGCCTTAATTACTGTACCTTTATATTGACTTTTTTTATCTGATAAGACAATACTCTTTGCCTTTTTATTCTGGAATAATTTAGATATTCTTGTCCATTTGCATTTTCATACAAATTTTGTAATCAGCTTCTCAGGTTCCACAAAAAAATATCTTGGCATTTTTGTTGGTTTTGCATCAAATCTATAGATAATTCAGGTGAGAGCTGACATCTTCATAGTATTAATCTTCTTTTCCATGAGCATGGTATAGTTCTTAATTCATTTAGATCTTTATATCTCCTTATGAAGTTTTATCATTTTTTCCATAGAAAAATCAAAACAATCTGTTTTCTTTAATGTTCTTGAGATTGAGGGATACTTGTAGTCCACTTTTACCTTAAAGGCATAAATTCTTTGAATGAGACCTCCATGTTATTTGACCCCTTGAAGGCACCATTCACATTTTCAGTGAACAAGCTGTAGAATACAGTGTGAATGAAGGTGCTCCCTGTAGTTGGGCAACATGATGGTCCTGCTTGTAGGCTCCCAGCATCATAGAAGAAAGGTTTCCTATTAGACTTTCCAGTTTGGGTGTGCCCTGACCATAGTCTCCTGTTCCCTGCACTCCTTGAGACAAGGAGTTCAAAGAATTGAGTAAAGTTACTAATAACAAAACTCCTTCCATTGCTACTAACTTATTTATATGAATGAATTTTCTCAGTCCTTGCATCTATAAAGGTGACAAATAGGAATATAATTGATTCTGAACTTGTCTCATTTTAGCAATAAGTGCTAGTCACCCATAGATACACGGACTATTTTTTAAAAGTTCATCCAGGGGAACCTGGCTGGCTCAGATGGTATAGCATGCGACTCTTGATCTTGGGGCCAATATGAATTTGAACCTCATATCGGACGTAGAGATTACTTTAAAAAAGGGGGAAGGGGTTGGGGCACCTTGGTGGCTAAGTCCATTAAGCCTCTGACTTCAACTCAGGTGATGATCTCGCAGATTCATGAGTTCCAACCTTGCATCGGCTCTGTGCTGACAGCTCAGAGCCTGGAGCCTGCTTTGGCTTCTGTGTCTCCCTCTCTCTCTGCCCCTCCCCAGCTTGCTCTCTGTCTCTCTGTCTCTTATTTATTTTTTATTTAAAAAATAAATAAAATAAAATAAAATAAAAGGGGGGAGTCCATCCAGCTTAATAGGTGATATGTTTTGAGTAAAAGTTTAATAATTAATTTTAAAAATCTATGATAGATAGTTTTGATCAGTTGCATACTATTTATTACAATGATAACTTAATCTAGAAGAACACTTATTTAACACTTAGAGCCTTTTAGTCACAGAAAACTCAACATTTGTTTCAATTTTAAATATATCTATATATGTATACATATATACACATATATTTTTCTATTTTTACTGAGGTATGTGTATATATATGTACTTTTGTTTCAGAGGAAGTGTGATAGGATGATTAATAAAAGATTTTTCAAACTTAAAAATATATTACATTAGTCTAACTTTTGTGAGGTAGGTGAAATGGAATTATGACTTCTAGGAGAGAAAGTAATTGCAATATATCCAGCTGTTAAAGAACTCGTTCAAGTTTTTTAAAAGATGGGCAATGATGGATATTAAAAAGCTAAAGAATTTAGAGTCCATTAGATACATTGGAAAACTGATGTACATATTATTTTTAAATGCCAATTATTATAATATATTGGAAATTATATCCTGTGATGGAAATTGCTTTCCACCAAAATCCATTCTATTTTTGTAGCTGAGATATGAATACCCAACTAGGGACTAAATTTCCTAATCTCCCTTGAAACTAGATGTGACCATAGGACTGACCTCTCATCAGTGGAATTCGAGCAGACAATTCCCGGCCCTGAATGACCCTTTATTCTCCTGTCCCACTGGCAGAAATGGAAATGATTACTGTGACCTTGGAAGTCTCATATTGAAGATGGTAGATCTGTCATCAACCTGGGTCCCTGTATATAGAGACCTAGAACCCTCAGCTCAGAATGTGGCATGAAGGAAATAAACTCCTTTGTTTTTTAACCCTCTGAATTTTAAGGGACTGCTCTGTTACAGCAGCTAAGCCTTCCTTAACTAATACAGGAATTGATATCATGAAAGCAGAGCACGACTATGACAAAACCTACAATTTTCAGCATTTGCCTGATGCCTAGACAGCAAATGACGAGGAAATAAATAATGCTCATTAGAAGGCGAAGGACCCCAAGACAACTCGTACAACTGTTACCTATGTTAACTTGGAAGGCAGACCACATGTTTACCAAGCCAGTAGATCTAGGGCAAGAGCTAGAATGCTAATGTGTAGTGGTTTCTTCCTACTGCTGTAGGAAGGCATTGCATGGAAAAGATGAGTTCAGGTAAGAAATAGCCAGTATGCAAGTAAAGGTGGAAGAGAATAGAGAGAAGATTTATATTACAAGTCTCAAAAGCCTCACAAGTTTGGAAAATCCAACTGCTTTTCCACCCAAGAAATAAGTCTCTTATTCAAAGTTTACATAGAGACTCATTAAAACCTTTATGTCAAACGTTAAGACGAGCAATAGATCCAGCATGGAGTGAGGAATCAGACTATGGTCATCACCCCTGCTCCCGTCAAATTTATTGTTTCAGATGGCAACAACTTAGCTGACATTAAGAGATATGAGCCTGAAGACAATCAGGAAGTAAAAAGCAGGCCTAATTACTTTGGTTGTAGATGCTGGTATGTGAAAGTGACTGGAAGCAGGGGTCCAGGGTGGCTCAGTTGATTAAGCTTCCAACTCTTGATTTCAGCTCAGGTCATAAGCTCACAGTTTGAGGGATTGAGCCCCACATCGGGCTCTGCACTGACAGCATGGAGCCTGCTTAGGATTGTCTCTTTCCCATTCTCTCTGCCTCTCCAGACTCGTTCTCTCTAAATAAATAAATAAATAACATTTAAAAAAAGTGACTGGAAGCAGATTAAATAGACACCTACTTTCATATTTCATCAAATCTTTTTCTTTCAGTTTTATCGATATATAAGTTTAAGGTGTATAACATACTGACTTGACATACATATTGTGAAATGATTATCACAGTAAATTTATTTAACATCTATCATCTTTAAAAAAAAGAAAAGAAAACAAGGTTTTTCCTTGTGATGAGAACTTTCAGGGTTTCCTCTCCTAGTAATTTTCAAATATACCATACAGCCCTGGTAACTATAGTCATCATGTTGTACATTATTACATCCCCAGTACTTATTTATCTTATAACTAGAAGTTTGTACCTTTTGACTACCTTCATCAATTCCCCCATCCCCTACCCCCTGCCGCTGGGAGGATCTGATCTCGTTTTCTACCAGTTTGATTTTTTTCTGGTTTTGTTTTGTTTAGATTCCACATATAAGTGAAAGAATGCAGTAGTTCTCTTTCTCTAACTTACTAGCATAGTGTCCTCAAGATCCATCCATGTTGTCAAAATGGCAGGATTTCCCTTTTTTATGGCTGAATGGTATTCCATTGCATGTGTGTATACCTCATCTTTTTTATCCATTCATCTATTGATGGACCCTTAGGTTGTTTCCATGTCTTGGGTGTTGTAAATAATGCTGTTATGAACATGGGAGTGCAGGTATCTTTTTGATTCATCAATTCTAAGACATGCTGTTTTCACATTTTAATATTAGAATTAGGAATTCCTAGAAATTAGGAATGTCTTAAAATAGATAGTGAATTACAACCCCCATTTGTCAAGCATCTGTCCCGATATATTTGTAACTGTCCAAACATAGGAGTTTAACCATAGTAATTCACATTGCCATCACTTCAGTTGAGTTATTGCACTGTTGATACTATATGTTCAGTTCAGTTGCCATTTTAAAAGTTTTCAAAAATACTATGCCATTATTTGCCATTGAAATGAAAAATTATCGTATTTACAAAAGACACTAAACAACATAGCATAAGTTTGATATTAGTAAAGGTTCAAATTCTTCTGGTAGGATCAAGAATGCCAGCATTAACACTTGCAAAATGGGTGCCAATGTCTTGGGAAATTTGAGAGATAATAGTGAAGTGTTAACTAATGTATCATTACCAACCCTCTAGGTGACACAGAGGGTAGTAATATTTAGAGAAACTTGGAACAGCAAGTAGTAGGTTGTGAAAATGATACAGCTCCCAAGAAGAGTATTTCCCCAAACTCCTCTTCACACGTGATCATGGGGAATAATGGCCAAAGAAAAAACTCCCAGAGACTAAAGCCAGGCTCCCTAGAGGATAGTGGTCATGAGAATTCTCCCCATCAGCAGAATTAGGGCAGTTAGATAGGCTAGTCAAGAATTTAATCTACTCTCAGAAGTGGGAGTCTCTGCATTACCTGTTAGTGGGCTTTACAATCACTATGGATTGATGACTCTTAGTGTTTCTAGTTCTTCCTTTTTCCAAATAGGAGTTTCATTATGGTTATTCTCTGCCCACGTTACCGTCGGATATTGGGTAGGGAGGGAGCAGATAACTTGTCTTTTTGTTTCTAGGTATACAGACCATGAGGAACCATGCTCACTAAATTCCTTTCTCTTTTCTTCATAACAACAGAGCCATTGGTATGATATGGCTGCCTGCCCTGGGACCACATTTCCCAATCTTCTTTACAGTAAAGTGATGGCCATATAACAAACATTTTACCAATGGAATGTGGGCAGAACTGATAAACTTCAGCTTCTCTTGCTTGAAAAAAATTCCTTGGCTCTTAGATTCTGCTTTTTCTCTTCGTTGGCTGGAATAGTAACTAGAATGGCTTTAGAAGCCATGTGTTGAAGATGGCAGAACATCCCACTCAGCCTGAATCTTGGAACCAGTATATAAGAAAGAAAGAAACTTCTCTGTCCTATAAGCTACTAAATATTGACAATCTCTGTGTCATAGCACATAGCCTTTAACCACAACAAATATGCATAATTTACAACTGTTTAAACTTATAATGAAAAATATTAGGGGCACCTGGGTGGTTCAGTCATTTAAGTGTCAGACTCTTGATTTTGGCTCAGGTCATGATCTCACAGTTCATGAGTTCGAGACCCACATTGGGCTCAGTGCTGTCCACATAGCCTGCTTGAGATTCTCTTTCTCCCTCTCTCTCTGCCCCTCCCCCCCAACATGTGCTCCTTCTCAGAATAAATATTTAAAACAATGTAAAAATATTAAATAACTGCCAAATGTGTGAAAAGGTAAGTAGTTTTTGTTTTGTTTTCTTTTAATGGATTCACAAGCAACAAAGTTTAAAAACTTCTGGGATAGTTCATACTTGATGGTCTCTGCTTCTTCACCTTCTAGTCACTCAACGACTACTGTATTCTTGTTCCCTTCCTCTCTAAAAAGAGAGGATACCAATTCCAAAGAGGTTGATGAATTAATCACTTACTCTACCCTCTACAACCTCTAGATATATCAAATGCCTTCCCCACCCATAGTTCCTTCTAAAGGAGCTTACCCTACCTTCGGTTCCTATTGAGAAAGCTGTCCCATATTTTGTTCCATGTGACCCAGTGCACCCCCCTTCTCTCTACCATTGCTCATGATCATAGCCAACTGGGACAGGGTGGGCACCTTACCAGTGAGCAACCAGTTCATAGATCAGGAACCTCTGCTGTAGCCTGACTCAAGAAGCCAAATTGGCTTTATCATATTACCTCTTTTTAGAAAACATGAAATAGATGGCAAAGGAAGCTGAAGACAAGCACATGTGTAAAGAGAGGCCATGAATTAGTGCTGGAACTATTCAGGGCAAAACAAACTCAGGATACAAAAAAGCAGAAAGTGTGAATCAGCAAAAGCTAAGAGGTAGAGAAGACGTATGTGGAATAGAGGGAAAAAGTAAACCAGAGAGGGCACTTCTGTCTCATGTATGGCATGCCAGCTATCCTGGTTATCTTAAAAACTACAAACACTTGGGAATTCTGGATAAAATGTAACAAATATCCTTTAATATGCATAGCGGAGGCAAAGTAATTTAATCTGGGAGGGAAGGGATGAGCAAAGAGAAAGTCAAAACCAAAATGGTAAACTTGTGCTGATGGAGGCTTTTACTGTTCTCAGCAAACAAGAAACATGGTGGGGATGAGAGATAGAGAGCTCCCTCAGTGAAAGGGTGGACTATTATTCTACCCACCAACAAAAGGACATCAGGAGGATACTTGTCAATCTGAGCATGACAACTGTTGGAGTCCCCGAGTGGGACCTGTATCAGTTGGGGAGTGCAGATTAGCGGTGTCCCCAGTGCAGCCACACAGACAGCTGGGACACCTTAAGTTCCCAATTCTGTCTGAATAATTGGGTCTAGTCCTCAGCTTTGGAAAGCCAGTCTGAGGGCAGTTATCCAGTCTGTTCTATTTGTCCACACCACTGGCCAACTGACATTTTCTCACCCTATAGAATGAGTCAAGGCTATGGAAATGAGATTGCGGAAGACATCTGGAGGTGCTGAGAGGTGTTCTGTATGAAAGTTTAGCAGCTCGGGTCCTCCCCTGCTGTTGCCGATAGACTTCTCAGTAAGGTTAAGAATAATGGAGATCAGGGGTGCCTGGGTGGCTCAGTCGGTTAAGTGTCCGACTTTGGCTCAGGTCACGATCTCACAGTCTGTGAGTTCGAGCCCTGCGTCAGGCTCTGTGCTAATAACTCAGAGCCTGGAGCCTGCTTCAGATTCTGTGTCTCCCTCTCTCTCTCTGACCCTCCCCCACTCATGCTTTGTCTCTCCTGCTCTCAAAAAAAAAAAAAATTAAAAAAAAAGAATAATGGAGATCAAACTGTCATCAGACCTGTTTGCCAGAGGACAGCAGACCCAACAGTTAAATTATGAAGTACACAAGTAAAACAGTTCTGGAAAGCTACACCGGGGCCTTTTCCCTCATAAGGACAAGACTCCAGGGGCAGTTCTAAAAGATAAAAGGTCATTAATGTCCCTGTATTCTCTGTTCATCTTGGCATGTGAGGTGCTCCCTCCCCAGGTGCTGGTGTTGCTCTCCCTCCACCTCTGCAAAATTGTTAGGGCCCATTCCAGCAGCTATAATTTCACCCTTTTCCAGTCATCTATTATTCATACCCACACCTTTTGTCCGTAAGAGTCAGGGACAAGAGGGACAAAGATGTTTTTATAAAACTTACAGAGACCCATGATATCCCCCACTTTAGCCCGTATGGGTCACGGTAGGGCGATTCCATGAGCAACCTACTCAGCCAAGTGGTCATTATCTTTATGATCTAGACCATGGAAGTTCAATGAGAGAATCCAGATGGCTGAACCAGAATTAAATTTCAATCCTCTAGGCCTTGTTTTGGGCTAAGCTGCCACCCAGAGTGTACCAACCAGGCTGGCTTGGGGTTGCCATTAGGAAAAGAAAAAAGCATCGTGCCCAGAATTGGTCAGGACGAAATCTTGAATTTTCAAAATAGGTGTCTATAAACCCCACCACGTTTGTCTTAATCATTATCCAGGAAGTAGCTGAGAAAGGAAGAGTTCTTTCTGGGGACAACGGTCTTCAATGACTAAACTGGCTTATACTAAGATATGTAGACCAGAAGGAGGTGAGAGAAATAGAAATCTTTTTAAGTCGATTTTTGAGGAAGCTGGTCAAACCCCACAATACCAGATGCATGTGGATGGGAGGGCACATGGAAGAACCATTGAATACTTTGACAATCAGCCCATTGTGTGTGGCTTTTGCCACAAAAGGGGCATTATTGTCAGCCTGCAAATGGGCTGGGAAGCTGATCACATGACCTAGGTTAGCTTCCAGGGCCACAAGAATTTGTTTGGATTCAGCTGATCAGACTGGAACAGCAGAAGAGTAACCTGGAAAAGTGTCAACAACATTGAAGCCCTACCGATAGGCCTGAGAGAGGGTCGAAGGTCCATTGTGGTTAATCTTTCAGGAGCAGGTGGATTCAGTGCCCCATGTAATATGGGCTTTCTTAGAGTGAGACAATTGGGTCAACTTTTGGCAGGTGTCACAAGTCTAGCATGCGGTGGTAGCCTCTGCATCAGAAACATAAACTTCTTTATTTTGTGCCCAGTCTGCGAAGGTGGATGTGTTGCCGTCTCTGATCTAAGCAGCAATGGTGATAATCTGGGACATGCAGGCTTGATGAGCAGCTCGATTTGCATTGGTCTCATTAGAGAATTGGCCTTTCCATTGGCATCTACATGAGTAATCCAACCGATTTGATCAGAAGTCATGATTTGTTTCTATAGTACATGACCCCCAAGGGGGGTGTCCTTAATCTATAGTTTTCCAAGTAGGAGACCAAGCAACTAAAGCTATTGGCAATAGCCAATAAGTCAGTAAAATTCTGATAAAGTTAATCAAAGTGAATTCTGGTCAGAGCTATGAGAATGCCCGGAGTTCTGCCCAGTAATTGGAGCCATGTTCATTCTTCATTCTGTATAGTTGGTGATGAGGTTGAGTAGCTTCAGCAATCCAGTGGACACCATTGGGGTTAAGTTTGAGCCATCAGTGAACCCGGCATAGGCATTAGAGGAATTTCTGTGAATCAAAGGTCGCCTTGCACCCGTGGCTGTGCTCCAGGCAGCAGAGTAAGGGATAAATTATCCCCAAAATAATAGCTGTCACTGTTTCATATAAAGTTGAGATGCTGCTTGTGCCATGCAAGCTGCTTTCTTGAATGTACCCTTTCCTTTTGATAAGTGAATCTTATTGAGCCCATTTCGCCTTGTTAGTCAGCGAGTTTGATTTTACCTGTCCCAAAACGGCAATATCAGGCTGGAGAGTCACAAGGCTTCTATGGCTCAGACGTTCAGTTTTGACAAGAGCCCAGTAGCAAGCTAATAGCTGCTTTTCAAAAGGGCTGTTTCAAGTAGCCATGGCAGGAAGGCAACTAGTCCAAAACCCCGAAGGGCATTTCTGGGTGGAGGCGGCCTCCCTTTGCCAGACTTCAATCAGCAAAATCATGGTCATTAAGTTTATGGGACCCTGAAGATAGCATGCCATAGCTTGTGGGGCAACTTCAAACATGATCTGTTGGTATAAGCCCCATTCAAAGGATGCTGATTAGCAGGCTAGCTAATATAAAAGACCAAGTATGTGCCTGGGTGAGCCACATACTTCAATACCCAAAGAGTCCAATAAGGTCCTGGGCTTCCTGTTTGGTTTGTAAGGCTAAAGAGACAGCAGTTTTTCCATGACCACCAGGATTGAATGTTATAAATCTACCCACATAGTTCTGAGAAATTTTGCTTGTTGAACAGGCCCCTGAATTTTGTCTGGGTTTATCAGATCCTCTTCCTGGCTACCCGCATGGTGTGATGGCACCACTCGTCAAGGTCATTGAGACTGAGGCTTCTGACTTGCCAACGAGGTTTCATTTATGTAGTCAAAGCTTCGGACATCAAAGGTAGAGGAACTCATCCTGCTAAATCCTGACTCACCAACTGGTGGCAAATGGCAGGGGAGCTTAGGTATTCCTAGGGGAATGCTATAAACGTATATGGGAGGCCCTGCTACATGAATGCAAACTGATCTTGTTCCTTAAGTGTTGATAAGGTGGCGCATAAGGTGTTGGTAATGTCTCAGATAGCATACCAAGTGTCATCCACCTGTGTAATGGATTCAGTTGCAGTCACAGTGTCTGGAACAGCCAGGGCTATGGGAGCAGCAATTGAAATCAGTTGACAATAATTTGCTATAAGCTTTCAACTCCTTGTAATCTTCTTTTTACTGCCTTATAGGACTGTTGTATTCAGTTATTACATTGTAGTTTTGATTTGCATTTCCCTAGTGACTAATAATGAACATCTTTTCATGTGTTTATTGGCCATTTGTATATTTTTCCCCAGCTTTATTGAGGTATAATTGACAAATAAAAATTGTATATATTTAAGGTGAATAATGTGATGATTGATACACATATGTACTGTGAATTGATTGCCATAATCAAACTAATTAATGCATGCATCACTTCACATAGTTACCTTTTTTTGTGGTGAGAATACTTTTTTTGAGTATTGTTGACACAATGCTACATTAGTTTCAGATGTACAATTTAGTGATTTGATGAGTTTGTACATTATACTAGGTTCACAAGTATAGCTACCATCTGTCCCATTACATCACTATTACAATATCATTGACTGTATTCCTTATGCTCTGCTTTTTTTTCTCGTGACTTACTCATTCCATAACTGGAGGACCATATGAGAACACTTTTAAGATCTAATTACTTAGTGAATTTCAAGTATACAATGCAGTATTATTAACTATAATCACCATACTCTACATTAGATCCCCAGAACTTATTCATCTTGTAACTGAAAGTTTGTACCCTTTGACGGATACCTCCCCATTTCTCCAACCCGGGGCCCCTGGCACACGCCATCCTACTCTGCATCTGTAAGTTCAACTTTCTTAGATTTCATGTATAATTAAGACCAGACAGCGTTTGTCTTTCTGTGTTGAGCTGATTTCACTTAACATAATATTCTCCAGGTTCATCCATGTTGTTACAAATGGCAAGAACTCCTTCCATTTTATGGCTGAATTATATTTGAGTGTGTGTATCCTATTTTCTTTATCCATTTATCTGTCAGTGGACACTTAATTTGTTTCTGTGTCTTGGCTATTGTGAATAATACTGCAATGAACATAGGAGTGCAGGTATCTTTTCAAGATACTGATTTCATTTCCTTTGGATATGTACCCAAAGTAGGATTGCTGGATCATATGGCTGTTCTATTTCTAATTTTTTGAGGAAAATACATACTGTTTTCCATAATGGCTACACCAATTTAGAATCCTACTGACAGTCTATAGTGTTCTCTTTTTTGCACACTCTTGTCAACACTTTTTTCAATGTTTATTTATTTATTTTGAGAGAGAAAATGAGTGGGAGAGGGGCAGAGAGAGAAAGGGAGAGAGAGAACCCCGAACAGGCTCCTCACTATCAGCACGGGGCTCAGTCCCAGGAACCATGAGATCATGACCTGAGCTGAAACCATGAGTCGGAGGTTTAACTGACTGAGCCACCCAGGTGCCCCATTGTCAACACTTTTTATCTCAACACCATCCTGACAGGTGTGAGGTGAAGCTCAGTGTGGTTTTGATTTGCATTTTTGTAATGATGAGTGATGTTGAGCACCTTTTCATGTACCCATTGGCCATTTGTAAGTTTTCTTTGGAAAAAAAATATCTATTCAGGCCTTTTGCCCGTTTTTAAATTCAGTTATTTGTTTTTTGCTATTGAGCTTTAGGAGTTCCTTGTATATTTTGGATATTCACTTATCACATGTGTGGTTTGCAAATATTTTCTCCCATTCCATAAGTTACCTTTCTATTGAGTTGATTATTTCTTTTGCTGTGCAGAGGACTTTTAGTTTGATGTAATCCCACTTGTTTATTTTTGCTTTTGTTCCTGTGTTGGTGGCGTCATATCCAAAAAAATCATTGCAAAGACCAACATCGAGGACGTTTTTCCCTATGTATTCTAGGAGTTTTACAGTTTCAAGTCTTACAATTAAGTCTTTAATCTATTTTGAATTCATTTTATTCTGTGGCATAAGATGAGGTCTTTTCATTTTTTGCATGTGGATATCCAGTTTTCCCAACAGCATTTATTAAAGAGATTATTCTTTATCCATTGTGTATTCTTGGTGTCCTTGTCAAAAATTAGTTGACCATATATTTATGGGTTTGTTTCTGAGTTTTCTATTTTGTCCCACCGGTCTAAGTGTCTGTTTTTATGCCAGGACCAGAGCGTGTTAGTGACTATAGCTTTGTAATATAGTTTGAAATCAGGATTGTGATGCCTACAGCTTTATTCTTTCTCAGGATTTCTTTGGGTATTTGGGGTCTTTTGTAATTCCGTATGAATTTTAGGATTGTTTTTTCTGTTTCCGTGAAAAATACCAGTGGGATTCCAATTGCACTGAATCTGTCAATTGCTTTGAGTAGTAGGAACATTTTAACAATATCAGGTCTTCTAATTGAAGATTTGGAATATGAGAATATGAGACCCCAAACTATACCTTTTTAGTATAAGGATTATCTTGAGTTGGTTATTCTTAAGAAACAGCAAACATAGGAAAAGCTCTGAAAACCTAGTAGGAGTTACCCTTTTGTAAGGAACATTTTCATTTATAAAGGCAATTTCCATTTGTAAGTATGTGTCCCTCTCAGGTCTCCAGGAAGAGAAGGATGGCTCTAAATCACAAAAACCTCTTATCAGTGGAGAAGGCACCTAATTAAATCTGCATGACAACCTTTCCCCTGTTTACTGTGCTTTCTCTGATAACCTCCTATAATTGGCCTCTCCTCTCCCCAACATCTTTCTCTTGTCTTGAAGAGACAAGATAATATTGAAGATAATATTTAAGGTGGCATCTTGGGCCATGTTGGGGATTTATTCAGTTTTCCTGGGTCTCTCCCATGTATATAGGAGGTAGATATGTTATTAAACATCTGTTTGTTTTTCTCTTGTTAATTTGTCTTTTATTATTGGGGGTGGAGTGGGGATAGAGTGGTCGCAGCTAAGAACCTAGAAGGGTAGAGGGAAAATTATTTTTCCTCCCCTATACAATCCATGAACATGGGGTGTCCTTCCATTTATCTGTGTGTCTTCTTTAATTTCTTTTATCAATGATTTATAGTTTTTGGTATACAAGTATTTTACTTCCTTGGTTAAGCTTATTCCTATTTTATTATTATTATTATCTTTTAGTTTTTTAAATGTTTATTTATTTGAGAGAGAGAGAGAGAGAGAGAGAGAGAGAGGCAGACTGCAAGCAGGGGGAGGGACAGAGAGAGAGAAAGACACAGAATCTGAAGCAGGCTCTAGGCTCTGAGCTGCCAGCACAAAAGCCTGATGCGCGGCTCGAACCCACAAACTGTGAGATCATGACCTGAGCTGAAGTCAGTCACTCAACTCACCCAGGCCACCCCAGCCACCCAGGTGCCTCTTATTTTATTATTTTTAATGCTATTGTACATAGGATTGTTTTCTTAATTTCTTTTTTGCATAGTTCTTGGCACTGTATAGAAATGCAACTGATTTTTGTTTTTTATTTTATATCCTGATACTTTGCTAAATTCATTTATTAGCTCTAATAATTTTTTGTGGAGTCTTTGAGATTTTTTAACTATAAGATCATGTCATCTGCAAATACAGACAATTTTACTTCTTTTTTTATTTGGATGCCTTTTATTTCTTTTTCTTGCTTCAGTGCTCTGACTAGGACTTGCAGTACTACCCTGAATAGAAGTGGCAAGAATGGGCACCCTTGTTTTGTTCCTGGTCTTAGAGAAAAAGCCTTCAACCTTTCACTGTTGAATATGATGTTAGCTGTCAGCTTGCCATATATGGCCTTCATTATGTTGAGGTACATTCTTTCTATACCTAATTCGTTGAGAGTTGTTTTTTTTCTTAATCATGAAAGGGTACTGTTTTGTTTACTTTAGCTTTGTAATATATTTTGAAATAAGGAAGTAAGATGCCTCCAGCTTTGTTCTTTTTTAAGATCGTTTTGACTATTTGGGGTCCCTTAAGGTTCCATATGAATTTTAGGAAGGATTTATTTATTTCTGCAAAAAAAAAAAACAACAAAAAAACATTGGTATTTGGATAGGGTTTGCAAAAAAAAAATCATTGGTATTTGGATAGGGTAGATTGGTTTGAGTAGTGTTAACATCTTAATGATATTAAGTCTTTCAGTCCATGAACATGGGATGTGTTTCCATTTATTTATGTTATTTAATTTCTTTCAGCAATGTTTTGTAGTTTTCATTATACAAGTCTTTCACCTCTTTGGTTAAGTTAATTCCCCAGTATTTAAACTCTGTATCCTACTACTTTACTGAATTCATTTATTAGTTCTGACAGTCTTTTTGTGGAATATTTAGGGCTTTCAGCATATGATCATATCATCTAGAAGCAGATAATTTCACTTTTCCTTTTCGTTTGGTTGCTTTTTTCCCCCTAATTGCTCTGGCTAGAATTTCTAGTACTATGGTGAATAGAAGTGGTAAAAGCAAGCATCCTTGCCTTGTTCCTGGTCTTAGAGGAAAAGCGTTCAGTCTTTCACCATTAATTTTGATGTTTGCTTTGTTTTTTGTTTTTTGTTTATTCATATGTGGCTCTTATTCTGTTGAGATTAAGAGAACACTTTCCTTCTATTCCTAGTTTGTTGATTATTTTTATCATGAAAGGTTATTGACTTCAATCAAGTGCTTTTTCTGCATCAATTGAGATGATCATGTGGGGTTTTCTTTTCTTCGTTCTGTTAATGTGATTTATTACATTAATCAATTTTTGAACCATCTTTGTATTCCAGGAGTAAATCTCATTTGGTCATGGTGTGTAATCTTTTTAAGATACCACTGAATTAGGTTTGCTAGTATTTTGTTGAGGATTTAAGCATCAGTGTTTATAAGGCGTATTGTTTTTTAGTTTTCTTTTAGTGCTTTGTCTGACCTTGGTATCAGAGTAATGCTGGTCTCATAGAATGAGTTAGGAAGTATTCCTCCCTCTTCATCTTTTTGAAATAGCGTGAGAATTCATGAATTTTTCTGTGAATGTTTGGTAGAATTCACCAGTGAAGCCATGAGATCCAGGACTTTTGTTTATTGGGAGATTTTTGATTACTGATTCAATCTCCATACTAGTTTGAGATCTATTTTGTGTATGTTTTTTGTGAAGTCTTTTTTCAAGTCTTTTGCTGGTTTATTACTTGGATTGTATGTTTTCGTATTGGGTTGTATGAATTTTTTACATATGTTCAATATACAAGTCCTTCATTAGTTAGATGAATTGTGAATATTTTCTCTCAATCTGTGGTTTGTCTTTTTATTTTATTTTATTTCATTTTATTATTTTTTAATGTTTATTTTTGAGAGAGAGAGAAAGAGAGAGACAGAGACAGAGACAGAGACAGAGCATGTGCAAGGGAGGGGCAGAGAGTGAGGGAGACACAGAATCTGAAGCAGGCTCCAGGCTGTCAGCATCGAGCCTGACACGGAGCTTGAACCCCCAAACTGCGAGATCATAACCTGAGCCGAATTCCGATGCTTAAGCAGCTGAGCTACTCAGGCGCCCCAGTTCAGAGGGGCAGAGGGAGAGAGTGTTACAGCCAATACTCTGCGCCCAGGAAGAGACAAGCCACACATACTTGGGGAATCAGAGAAGACTGTTTATTGTGCACCAGTCCCAGCCCAGTGGAGTCACCTCCAAAGGCTGAGCCCCAAACCTTGGCACTGGCCTTCTTTTATGGCTGGGATGGTAGGGAGTCAAGAGACAAAAGAAGAAGGGGGAGGGGGCACTTATCAGTGGTGCTACTCGGCAGTTGGTAAACACAGAAGGCAAGCAAGATTACAGAAGCCAAAAGTATGCAAGGGGAGTATCCAGCATTGGACATCTGGCTGGCCCCTTTTATCTTGTTTTTACTAGCCTTTCCAGAGAGAGAGAGAGAGAGAGAGAGAGAGAGAGAGAGAGAGATAGAGAGAAAGAGTCCTAAGCAGGCTCCATGCTCAATGTAGAGGCTGATCCCATACCCTGGAATCATGACCCGAGCCAAAATCAAGAGTTGCATGCTCACCTGACCGAGTCACCCAGGCGCCCCCAGCAACCATTTCTTTTTATCTCTAGTACCTAGTTCAGTACCTGGAACACAGTGGATGCTGAATTGAACTTTAAATTATTGAACTTAAGGGGCACCTCTCTGGTTCAGTTGGTAGAGCTTGCAACTCTTAATCTCGGGGTTGTGAGTTTGAGCCTCACATTGGGTATAGGGATTACTTTAAAAAATCTTTAAAAAGTTTTTTTAAAAAATTGAACTTAAAATTATTGCACTTTAACTTTGCTCAAAAAATGTCAGAAAATGAGTGTCCAGAGGAAATTATTCTTTGTCAGTAGGCTCTAGAGCCCATGATCCCTAAATACAGTCCTTTATTCATACATTTTCCAGTTCTTATTGTATTTGTGTGAGCTGGAATTCATTGCTAATCTCTGACAAACTGGTTTATATTACAGCAAATTGTATTCCCACTCTGAGATTATTTGCATTTAAAAGTGAAGGCTGAAGAGGAAAATTCCTTTTGCCAAGGAGGAATTCCAAGCATCTGTTGCTGGCCAATGGGTGAATTTTTTTTTGACAGGGTTAGAAACTGTTTGGGGGAGCAGCAACCAAAGCATCCCATAGAAGGAAGTGATTTTATTTTGGTCACAACTAGCAACAAGAACTATCCTGAAGTCTTGAACAAAGTCCCTAAAGAGGCTTGAACTTGGAAAGATGAGGAGAGTGAAAACACTAGCAGTTAAAGAGTTAAAGAGAAAATACGCTTCTGCCAGCAGTTCCTGGGATTCTGTCCAAACAACATGCTGTCAGCAGCATCAGCCAGCAGGAACGCCTAATCTTCCAGCCTTTGGTTTTAGTGGGTAATATTAACTAAGAAAACACTCCAGATTTTTCATGTTCGTATGATATAACTCACTTACTTCAGACATAGCTCTTTATCCAATAGTTACCTCCTACACTTGGAAAATTTTGCCTTTCTTTCTTTCTTTCTTTCTTTCTTTCTTTCTTTCTTTCTTTCTTTCTTTTTCTTTCTTTCTTTCTTTTCTTTCCTTTCCTTTCCTTTCCTTTCCTTTCCTTTCCTTTCCTTTCTTTTCTTTCCAGTATCCAATTCAGGACACCGACCAGCATCTCCTAGGACAAAGAGGCAGCTTTTTTCAGACTATAAGATCACTTTTCTTTCATTCCCATCATTCTTTGAGTCAAAAGGGCACGACAGCCTCAGGTTTTAACATTTCTGAAATTAAACATACTCCCTGATTCTTTTCCCCTATCCTGAAAAGTTCTTATTAAATTGATGGTCAACTAATAGCATGGCATTCTAGAATGAAGGAAAACATGCCACGGAAATGCCCTCCCTGTCATCACCTTTGTCCTGGGTCGAAGAATGCTCTTTGGATCAGGAGCCCTCCCCATCTCTGCTGAGAAACAAGGCCAAAAAATGTCTCATGCACTACGCTATAACTTAGCTCAAATCAACAGTTTATTAAAGATTTATTAAATGCAAATCACCATGGTGTATATAGAGCTGAATAATTTAATTCATCTAAAACACACTGAAGCTTAAATGAAGCTGGCACTAAGGTTACAAAGAATAAATCATAGTTCCTACTTTAGCTCAGTGTGGTCAGGGAGACCACCTACAGATAATTATAAAACGATATGATAAGCATTGTATTTGGAAGCTTAGAGGTACAAACAATAAAAATTTTGTGTGGAGAATTGAACTTTAAGTTCTTTACAGAGCACTGTGGTAGTTTTCAAACCCTTTGCCTTGTCCCACAGTAATACATAGTTTTACTTGCAGTTTTGATTGAGATCATGGTGGCTGCAGTTCTAGGAAATTAATATAAAGAGATACCACGTACACTTTGCCTGGTTTCCACCAATGGTAATATTTTGGAAAACTGGATCATTTTTTAAAATATTTATTTATTTATTTATTTATTTTGAGAGAGAGAGAGAAAGCAAACAGAAGAGGGGCAGAGAGAGAGAGAGAATCCCAAGCAGGCACCTCCCTGCCAGTGCAGAGCCCAATGCAGGGCTCAAACTCACAAACCAAGAGATCATGACCTGAGCTGAAATCAAGAGTCAGACACTTAACTGACTCAGCCACCCAGGTGCCTGAGAGAGTTTTTTTTAGATACATTCTAGATGGTAGTCTTTTGTCAGGTATGTGGTTTGCAAATATTTTCTTCCATGCTGTGACTTGTCTTTTCATCTTTGTCTTGTAGATTTTCAAAACAAAGCAAAAGTTTTTAATTTTGATGAGCTTCAATTAATCAATATTTCCTTTTACTGTTCATGCTTTTAGTGTCAAGTCTAAGAACCCTTTGCCTGGCCCTAGATCCCAAAGATTTTCTCCGTTTTTTCTAAAAGTGCACTCCACAAAAGCCTTTTACTAATTTCAGAGAAATCACACTGGAGCTTACAAGCAGTAAGTTAGAATTTAATAAGAGCACTATATTAGTGTGCTCAGGCTGCCATAACAAAATCCCACAGACTCGGTAGCTTATACAACAGAAATTGATTTTCTCACAGTTCTGGAGGCTGGAAGTTCAGGATTAAGGTGCTGCCACTGTTGGTTTCTGGTGAGACCTCTCTGGCTTGTAGACCTTCTTGCTGTATTTTTTTTTAAATGTTTATTTATTTCTTTTTAAGAGAGAGAGAGTGCAAGCAGGGGAGGGGCAGAGAGAGAGAGGGAGACAGAGAATCCAAAGCAGGCTCTACGCTCATAGCTGTCAGCACAGAACCTGATGCGGGACTCGAACTCACGAACCACGAGATCATGACCTGAGCCGAAGTCGGACGCTTAACCGACTGAGCCACCCAGGCACCCCTTCTTACTGTATTTTCACATGGCCTTTCATCCGTGAGAGCTGAGAGAGAGAGAGCTCTCTGATGTTGTTTCCCCTCCTCATAAGAACACCATTCCTATTAGATTAGGTCTCCACCCTTACAACCTCATTTAAACTTAAATATCTCCCTAAAGGCCCTATCTCCAAACACAGCCAGATTATGAGTTAGAGCATCAACATATGAACCATTGGGGGAAAATACAATTCATTCCTTAACAAACACAAGGCCCAGAGTGTTGGATTACCTGTTCCGGTTTCTTGGACCACCTGTGCTAGCTGCCATAGCCAGCATTGTATGCAGCATAGGTGCCAATGCTGCCTGGTGTCAGAAGTCCCATTGAGTGAATGCCAAGTAGTTTCCGTGCTCATCTGCTTAGCATGGTCCTTTCCCCCCACCTCCCTGGTTTTCTGGGAATCATCCCCGTCTCTCCCAATCTGGTAATGAGGTTCTTACCCTCAGAACTGCTGACTTAGTACAATACACCCATAGCACCCTGGGCATAGTTAATTAGTCCAGGAAAGGGACTAGATGCAAGCTGGGTGAATCGCAATCCCTTTCTGGGAATTTTGATCTCAAGACTTAAACTCACTTTGGCTGCTCTATCCAACCAAAGAAATCTAAGCTTGGGGGCCCTTGATGTTGGCCATTTTCTGCCATGTGGACTAGGAAACCGGGATGGTGGGTTTGCCACGAGAAAGAAAATGGAGCAGATGCAAAGAAAAAGACAGAAACAAGGGACAGAGAACATTCCAGCACCAACCCCTCTCCCACTGTATCCTGTCCTTGGGTACTGTGAAACACCCAAAATCAAACTGCCCTTTTTGCTTTGAGGAAGTTGAAGGCAGGGAAGGAGAGGAAGGAGAAAGCAGCCACACGGAGTTGCTGCCCAGTCTCTTTTTTCTACCGTCAGTCCCTTCAGAACTGACCATCTAGGTCGGCATACTCATTAGACCAGCTCTGTCTGTAAAATATAATGCAAGCCACACTTTAAAAAGAAACAGATGAGGGCCACCTGAGTGACTTGGTCAATTAAGCATGTGACTCTTGATTTCGGCTCAGGTCAGGATGGGTGAGATTGAGCCCAGTGTTGGTCTCTGCACTGACCTCGTGGAGCCTGCTTGGGATTCTCTCTCTCTCTCTGTTTCTCTGTGTGTGTCTCTTGCTCTCTCTCTCAAAATAAATAAATAAACATGTAAGCAATAATAAAAAAACCAAGTGAAATAAATTTTAATAATATATTTTGACCCAGTATATCTAAAACATTATCATTTCAACATGTAACTCAGTTTTAAAAATTGCCCCTTTTGAATGATTCATGGACTGTTGCCTTAAGAGGCCTAGAAATTCCTCTGAGAAGTGGGTGTTGAAAGATAGTCTATGGCCATGCTAACCCCTGGACTTCTCCATGGTGACTCTGCCCTGGGAACCAGAGCAGCCATGTGAATATTCCAGATTTCAATTTGCAGCCAAATTGACTACCTCCCTAAGTCCCTTCTAAATAAGTCTGTGATGCTAGTTAATAAAAGATAAAAAAATAAAAGAGATAAAAGTAGGGACTTTATTCCTCATCAGTACCATCTGTCTGTCTATATCTATCTATCTATCTATCTATCATCTATCTATCTACCTATCTACCTATGTATGTATATATGTATGTATGTATGTATGTGTCTATCTATCTATCTATCGTCAGATGTGGTCTGGAGTCAGAAATCTCTGTATTTGAGTCTTGCCTCTGTGCCTTCCTCTTATTAGCTCTGTGACCTTGGGCAAATTATCTCAGCTTCTCTGAGATCTTCATTTCACACCTGTAGAATGAGGATAATAGCAGTACTCGCCTACCACTGTGAGGATGAGAATTAAATGAGTAAAGTATGAAAAATGCGACAAGGATGAAAAGCACAGTGTAGCATATGTTAAATGGTCCATAATTGGTGGCCATTATTATGCACAGACCTCCTCTCTAAAGACCTGACAGCTCTCTAGCAGCCAATAGGAAGAACAGAAAAGGTAACACACAAAGAATTAAGAAAAAGAGATTCTTCAAATTTTGATGTCTAACAATACTTGAGGCTTGGCAGAAAACCTCTAGTCCACATTTGGGTTTCCACCTGAAGGCCAGAAAAACAAAATTAAAGCCCTTTCTTTGTCTTAGCATCTATTTGCACTCTAAATTTTTGATATGGGCTATTCAAAAGAAACTCTTGTGCAGTAGTTCTTTGTCCTTTTCCCTTAGGTTGACCAACGTCTATAGATTTTTTAGCATCCTCATTGAACACACCCACTCTCCATTCCCCCTACAAGTCACGACCCTTTGCTTCTTTCATTCTAAGTGATTTTCCCCTGCAGCATTCATAAATAATTTTAAACATTGGCCCTGGAAACTACTTTTACCATTAGAAAAAGAACCCCTAAGGTGACTTGCAAGTGCATTTAGCTGGAGTCCACCCACTTCCCCACTAAGATAAATGCTTCTGTTATAATGGAAGGAGGACTTCAGAGAGAGAAATAAAGAGCAGGAAATTCAAGCTGGGAGAGAATTTAGAAAACATTTAACACAATTCTTCTTAAATATTGTACCTGCGAGATTGGCAGCATACCCTTCCAGAGCGTTCTGTGTTCTGCAAATACCTGCCCAGCTCCCACAGTAGCCTTTGCCATGTTGCATTATGGTTGCTAGTATGTCTGTCTTGTCTGCTAACCTCTAAGACCATCAATACAGGGATCAAATGTTATTCATCCAAGTCCCTAGCACTATACTTGACATATATAGGTGGTGAGTAAGTGTCTAATAAATGAATGAAATGATTTTGGACTTGCAACAGTCCGTCTTGGGCTGGTATCTGGAATTAAGAAAATATCAGAGTGAGGTCTTTAGTTCTTATCTTTTTTGTTCCCAGGGCCTGTATTCTCTGGTATGTATTTGTTCTTCATGGAGCTGAATTTCTGTAAAATGTGTCTGAGTAGGCTGACAAGGGTCTCAGGCATAATGTGAAACAAAATTATCCGATGGCTGATGGGGATTTCCAAGCATTATGAGAATTAAAAGCCCTCAACCTTAGAGTGGCCATTTTAACTAACAAAGTGAGGAGGCCATGCCTGAGAATGAAGCCTACACAGTAGAAATCAGAGTTAAGGGAAGGAGAGAAAGGTATCTTTCTGATGGCATCATCTGAGTGTCTGCATCTGGCCATACCTGAATGAAGTCAGTATGCCTGCACTTATCTCTTATATGAGCCAGTGTGCTGGCTTTTCATTGAAGCCGGACTGAGTTAGGCTTCTGTCACGAGTGTCAAAAGAGCATTGATTAATAAAATAAAGACCAAATAATTAGAGAATAAAAGCCAACATATGTAAAGTGTTGAACTGCATTGTGCTGATTATAAATGCAGTAGAAATCCAGAGGAACAGGACATGGGTAGAGATTAACAGAGGTAATGGGAGTTGGACAGGCCATGATCACTGTTGTAATTATAACGAATCATCAAGAAGGGACTGTCTGTGGCTGGTAAACGATAATAGTATAGTGTAGTAATAGTATAGTATAGTATGCCATCAGGAATATTCGGTGAGAAGGAAAGAAGGCTGTGCCAAGTGCAGTGCCAGCCTTTATCCTCTTAGAAAGTTGTTAAGAGGGCTAATGGAGGGAGAGAAAATCAATATGGTGTAAGATGTTAGATTGGGGGGCGCCTGGGTGGCTCAGTAGGTTAAGCGGCCGACTTCGGCTCAGGTCATGATCTCACGGTCTGTGGGTTCGAGCCCCACATCGGGCTCTGTGCTGACAGCTCGGAGCCTGGAGCCTGCTTCAGATTCTGTGTCTCCCTCTCTCTCCGCCCTCCTGCTCACACTCTGTCTCTATGTCTCAAAAATAAATAAACGTTAAAAAAAAAGGTTAGGTTTGGACAGTCATCCAAGCCTACCCTAGTGTGGGCTGAACATACTCTATTATTTTCTCTAGAACAGTGATTCTCAACCTTGGGTGCACATTAGAATCCGTAGGGGAGCTTTAAATTCAGACACTATATATACAAGGGAATATTATTTGGCCATAAAAAAGAAGGCAATGCTGCTATTTTCAATAGTGTGGATGAAACCTGAGGATATTATGCTAAGTGAAATAAGCCAGATAGAAAAAGACAAATTCTACGTGATCTCACTTACATGTGGAACCTAAAGAAGTTGAACTTCTGGAAATAGAGTAGATCCGTGGTAAATAGGGTTTGGGGTATGGGGGAAATGGGGAGATGTTTGTCAAAGGGTACAAATTTTCAGTTATAAAATGAATAAGTTCCTGGGTACAGCATGGTGACTATAGTTAACAATGCTGAATTCTATACTTGAAATTTGCTAAAAATTTGCTTAAATCTTATGAGGTGAAGGATATGTTAACTAACCTTAACATAGTAACCATTGCACAGTATATACACATATCAAATCATAGCACTGTACACCTGAAACTTACACAATATTATTATCAAATCTCAATAAAGCTGGAAAAAAAAACCCCCAGATACCCAGGCCACACCCAAACCAAGTAAACCAGAATCACTGGAAGGGAAACCCAGGTATCAGTATTTTTAATATTTTTAATGTTTATTTATTTTAGAGAGAGAAAGAGAGAGCGAGCATGTGAGCAGGGGAGGGTCAGAGAGAGAGGGAGACAGAATCCAAAGCAGGCTCCAAGTTCCCAGCTGTCAGTACAGAGCCCGATGTGGAGCTCAAACTCACAAACCTCAAGATCATGACCTGAGCCAAAGTCAGATGCTTAACCAACTGAGCCACCCAGACACCCCCAAGGTATCAGTATTTTTTAAAACTCCCAGGTGGGGCGCCTGGGTGGCTCAGTCGGTTGGGCGGCCGACTTCGGCTCAGGTCATGATCTCACGGTCTGTGAGTTCGAGCCCCGAGTCAGGCTCTGTGCTGACAGCTCAGAGCCTGCAGCCTGCTACAGATTCTGTGTCTCCCTCTCTCTCTGCCCTTCCCCTGTTCACGCTGTGCCTCTATGTCTCTCAAAAATAAATAAACATTAGGAGGCGCCTGGGTGGCTCAGTCGGTTGGGCGGCCGACTTCAGCTCAGGTCATGATCTCGCGGTCCGTGAGTTCGAGCCCCGCGTCGGGCTCTGTGCTGACAGCTCAGAGCCTGGAGCCTGCTACAGATTCTGTGTCTCCCTCTCTCTCTGCCCCTCCCCCACTCATGCTCTGTCTCTCTGTCTCAAAAATAAATAAACATTAAAAAAAATAAACAAAAAATAAACATTAAAAAAAAAATTAAAAAAAAAAACTCCCAGGTGATTCCACTGTGGAGCCAGGTTTGAGAACACGTGCTCTGGAGTGGTGCTTCTCAGACTTGAATGTGTGTTTGAATTTTGTTTAAATCTAAAGTGGAGTCCAGAATTTTGGGAGTTAAGTGTGGTTTAGGGTGGTGGTGATGGTGGTGGCAAGGCTATTCTTTCCAACTCATCCAGCCAGATTTCCCAGAAATAATCTGGACAAGCTAAGTGTGATGAAAGGTTGACGGCTACATGATAATGCCAGTTCTGACGCAGGATATAGGGTGACCCACTGACCTAATTTGCCTGGGTCTCAAGGGTTTCTGAGGACATGGGGTTCTCAGTGCTAACATAGAAAAGTTGTAGGCCAATCGAGATGGTTAGACACTCTACCCATCCCTGACCTTCAGGCCAGTGATGTTCTGGGCACAGGTAGGAAGTTTTTCCAAGCATTAATAGGCACCATTAATGAAGTGGGGGTGAACAAGACCTCAGAAGATGCTCCTGAGAGAGGAAAGGGAATTGCTGAGCACATACTCCTATCGGAGGCCAGCAATAGATATAGAGGCAAGGGAAGGAAAACAAATGCTCTGGCTCTGCCTGGCTCACAGGCACCTATCCAGAAAGGGGGGCAGGGAGTTCTGGAGACAGAATAGTCTTTAGTTTAACATGGAGAAACTGGAAGCTTCCTGCCAATGTGGAAAATTCAAACTGGAATGTACAGAATTACCTAGAGAGCTCATTCAAAATGCAAACTCAGCCCCTGCCCTTAGAAATTCTAATTCAAAAGGTCAAAGGTATCCCAGGTGATTCCAGGCTACACACTGAGAAACACTGAACTAAAGACCTGTCTGCCGGTAGTTTGGACTGCTAAAGAAAACTTTCCTGACCAGGGGGATGGGCTGACTCAAAGAGACTCTGTAAAACTGGTAGGTGATGGTAAAGTTTCACAAAACAGCAGGTCCAGATGGTTTCAGAAGTGAATTCTAGCAAATCTCTAAGGAACAGATCATTCTAATGTTTTCAGAGTTCCAGACCATAGAAAAGAAGCAAATATAATTCTATTAAGCCAAAATAACATTGAAATCAAACCTAGCAAAAATAACACACAAGGGGTGCCAGGTGGCTCAGTTGGTTAAACGTCCGACACTTGATTTTGGCTTGGGGCATGATCTCACGGTGGTGAGGTCTCTCTCTCTCTCCTTCAAAATAAATAAACTTAAATAACACACAAAACTGTAGACCAATCTCATCCATGAATATCCATGTAAAAATCTGAAATAAAATATTGGCAAACCAAGTTCAGCATCCTATTAAAACAATAAATTGCTGTCACCAGATGGGGTTTATACTAAGAATGGTGGTTCAGTGTGCAGGAATTTATTACTTGGATACATGATATTAACAGAGCAAAAAAAATTGCATGTCTATTTTTGTAGGTCATGTAATAGATAGCATTCAGTAAAACTCTACATGTACTCGTAATGTTTTTTTTAATGCCCACTATGATCTGGGTGTTCCCTGATCTACCAAACCATAAATTTGGACATGTACAGCAATTTTCCATTATAATTTTTTTTTACATAGGCTCCACACCCAACATGGGGCTTGAACTCATGACCCTGGGATCAAGAGTTGGATGCTCTACCAACTGAGTCATCCTGGTGCCCAGCACTTTTTCATTATAAAACAAAAGTAGAATATATGAAACCAGGCCCAAGCATGTCAGGAAAGCAGGAGAAAACTGCCCAACTACGTGTCTCAGATTCTTATGGTACCTACTCTTACTGCTACTCTGCCTCACATTCAGTTATACCTGTGGCCTCATGGCCTCCATTCCCTATGACCTGTTATCAGTGAAGGAAAAAGCTTGGACCCACTTCCCTAATGGGTCTACATGCTATGCTGGCACCAGCCAAAAGTTGGATGACTGTTACACTCCAGTCCCATTCAGAAGTAGCCCTAAAAATGTTGCTAAAGGAAAAATCCTTCCAAGAGGCAGAACATTTGGTTGTTTACTATGTTGGGACTGAGATGGCCAGAGGACTGGATTCACACCGCCTTATGGGCAATGAATGACACTTGGGTTAACTGACTGGTCAGGGACTCAGAAAGAACAAGATTGAAAAATTGGTGACAGATGTCTTGAGGGAAGGTATGTAGATAGGCCTCTGGGACGAAGCCCAAAATATGAAAGTTATCGTGCCCATGTAAATGCCCACCAGAGGGTATATATTGCAGAGGAGGCTCTCAATAATTGGGTGGACCAGATAACCTAGTCCTGGTTGTCAGTCAGCCTCTTCCTCCAGGGGAGTTGCTCCTTCAGTGATCTTGTGAACTCAGTGTCATAGCATCCATGACACACACTTCTCTCACTAAGCCCGCTGGTGGACACCTAACCAGCCAACAGCAGAGGTCAACTCTGAGACTTTGATACGGCACCACTCCCTGAGGTGTCCAGGCTTGTGGAGCAGACATGAATAGGACTTGAGGTCTGGAGTCAGTCTGGCCCAGCTGATCCTAGCCTAAATGAGCTGAACAGTAACCAACCTGCAGACCTGTGAGCCAGAAATGAAACATTGGCTCTACTGAGCCACCGAGGCTATGGTGCTGTTTGTTATGCAGCAGAAACCTAACATGGTCCCTTTATTGATTCTCACTGAGTTCTGATTTGGTTGTGCCATCTGTTTCCTTTTGGAGCCCTGACTGAATCACTGCCTTTCTGTGGATGACTCAAGGATATATAAATCTCCAGTTCATACCTCTCCTCTCAGTCCCACACCCATATATAGTCAGTGGTCTGCTGGATAGCTCTTCTTGGGTATCACAAAAGCACCTGAAACTCAACACTTATTCCTCTATCACGAACCCGGTCCTCTTTCAGTGGCCTCCATCTCACTCAACAGCACCACCCACTGAAGAAACCTGTGAACTTTCCTTGACACCTGCCTCTCTGTCATCCCTGTGTTTAAACCATCACCATGTCATGTTGATTTAACCTCCTAAATAGCTCTCAAATCTGTCCCCTTCTCTTTACCACCACCAGGAGCACCACCGCCCAAGCCAACAATATTTTTTACCTAAAATAATCTCCTAATTGGTTCCTCCCCAGTTGGTTTTCCATATAACAAAAATGAAATTTTTGAAAATTCTATTTCAATTTTGTCCATGCCCCAGTTGAAGCCCCCCCATGGCTTCCCATTTCTTTTAGGATGAAGACCAGAATATTTAACATAGGTCTCAAGGCTCCATGTGGTATGGCCCCTGCTCCCCTGCTTTTCTTCCCTCCTCTCTGTTCTTTTTATTTGCTATAAAAGGCCATATGGCCTTCTTTATTTGCTATGCACCATCTTACCCCTTGCTGTTCCCTCTCCCTGCAAAGCTCTTTCTCCTTTATTTGCCTTATTAACACTTACTCATGCTTCACATCTCACCCAAGCATCACCTCTTTAAGGAAGCTCTGTCTCAGCTCCCTAAGTCTGGCTCACAGCATGGCGTATTTTACATTTGTGTGATTGCTTGATGAATACTGGGCATCCCCCCTGCCCCTGCCCACTGTAACGTGACCTTTAAGCGGGCAGAAGCTATGTCTGGTTTTGGTCATCATGGAATCACCACAGAGTCTGGCACGCCATAGGCATTTGGCACCTATTTATTAACTTAGTAACTTGGTAAATCAGGTGTTGAGCTGGAACGTCTCTAGAGTTCATGTCAGCTCCAACCTTCTGGGCTTCCTCTCCAGGTTCTGCCAGTAGGATAGAGGAGTGATGGGGAAGCATCCAGCTGGGGTGAATTAGCAGCCTCCACGCAGTCAAAGCCATTGGTTAGAATTTGAAGAAGCCCTCTTCCTACTTCAAAGATCCTGCTAAGAACAATGTGGCATGTGCCAGCACTTGACTGGCCAGACCATTCTCAAGGAATGCTTTGACACAAGTGCCAGAAAACCTAGTGCCAGAAATCCTGGGACAGAATCTTTTGCCAGGAGGTTCCCTGACTTTTTGAGCTGAGCTGAGAGACAGAGATGACTCTAACTGCCACTGATTAATGACCAAGAATGATGCTCTTCCATTCTGACACTCTGCAGCTTCTTATCAAGTGTTCATCCGCCCTGCCCCTTTTAGAAAGACCTCAAATAACTGCTGTCTCAAAACCTCCTTAGATGGTTGGCTTGGCTGATGCCTAAATATCTCGACCCATACTGAGGTGTTGGGGAAGGAGAGAGAGTTCTAGTTCTTGTATTGTATGATTCTGTTATTTTTAATTCTGAGGATTCCTTTTGCCTTTTAAAGAGTGAACTAGTTACATTTTGACAGCACGGCTTGGATATCGCCCAGGGGAAAGAGGTAGGGAATTCCAAGTACATGAGTCATTCTGCCACCAGAGGTAGAGGCAGTTCTTCAAATCTTTATCCTGTGGCAAAGGCAATCTCCTTCTCTCAAGGTCAGATGATGTTCTGAATCCATACCCACCAGGCAGCCTGCTATTTCCAACAAAACTTCTCCCAAGGCCAGGGAAAGACAGCTTAGATGAGGGACCTGGACAATTTGGCCCTTAGGAAGGGATCTTGCTGTGGTTGTGAATTAAGAAGCCAACATCCTTTCTGAGGCAGGAAAGACGAGGGAGTGCATGGCTGGGTTTTGCGTTTGGCTGTTACAAAAGGTGTATCAGTTTGTGAGATGGAATACCATGCAACAGTTAAAATGGATGACCCAGAGCCTCACTAGCAACGTGGACTAATTTTTTTTTAATTCTTTTAAATGTTTATTTATTTTTGAGAGATAGAGACAGAGCACGAATGGGGGAAGGGCAGAGAGAGAGAGGGAGACAGAATCCGAAGCAGGCTCCAAGCTCTGAGCTGTCAGCACAGAGCCCAACATGGAGCTCCAACCCACGAACCGGCAGATCATGACCTGAGCCGAAGTCGGACATTTAACCGACTGAGCCACCCAGGGTGCCCAACATGGACTAATTTTTAAAACCATAATGTTGGGGGCACCTGAGTGGCTCAGTCGGTTAAACATCCGGCTTTGGCTCAGGTCATGATCTCTTGGTTCATGAGTTTGAGCCCTGTGTCAGGCTCTGCGCTGATAACATGGAACCTACCTGAGATTCTCTGTCTACCTCTCTCTCTGCCCCTCCCCTGCTTGCGCATGGGCTTGTGCATGTGTGCGCGCTCTCGCTCTCTCTGTCAAAAATAAATAACTAAACATTTAAAAAAAGCATAATGTTGGAAGGAAACAGCAAGTTGCAGGATACATAGGGTGTGCCACTATTTATAAAATGTTAAAATATGCAAACATATTGTAAATCATTTAGTTTAAATATACATCCCTAATGATTTATAATAGGATATAACTTATGCAGGATTTATAATATGTATACATACATGTGATATGTATGTAATAAAAATATAAAGATACACATAAAAATGATGACATCAATTTGTGGTTGTCTCAAGGATAGAGGGAATGAGAGTGAGAAGGGGGGGCACGGAAGGCTCCAACTATATCTGAAATGTTTTATACCTTAAGCTGGATGTTTGTTATATTGTTCTGTATACCTTTTGTGTATCTGAAATATTTCATGATGATTTTGTAAATGCAGAAAGAAATGTTAGGTTTTAGGAGGCTTCAGTCTAAAGTCAAACCATGGAATTGTACATTGATTGGGACAGTCTCTTAGTTACGACCACCCAAGTTACCAATATCCCATGAGCAAAATCATCTCTGTGGCCAGGGACTTTCCTCTCAATTGCAGCAGAAACTATAAATACTCCCACCTCTGCCGCTGTATCACTGCCGGGCCCACCCCCGCTCCTTTTCCCTTCTTCTTTCTGTCACTGCTGGGAAGCCTGTGCCTGTCTCTGCTCACGGCATTCTGGACATCTTCCAACTCCTTTTCCTGCCCAGTACGCTCCAATCCCCTAAGCTGTAGGAACCCCCTCTTCAGACTGCAGAGCAGAGCGGGGAGTAGAGAAGGCAAGCTGTGTTTCTGTTCTCCCAAGTCAGATCTTAGAGTGGATTCTCACTGGGAAATAGCACTCTACCCAACAACTGGTTTCCTGATCATCATTAATATCAGAGTCCCACTTCGTTAGGGGTGACATGGCTCCCAGGGGTCTGCTTGGGAACCAAAGTCGTTCCTAACGAACTGAGGAAAATCTGTTCTGAATTCTAAGACAGATTTTCCAACAAACTTTTGGAACGACACCAATTTTTAAGTTGTCAGTTCCCTATAAAGCCCTAAGGGGCAAAGCTAAGTTTTCCTTGGCTAAAGGGGATAAATCCAAGGAAGCAAGGTTGCTGATTGGTGAAGTAAGACAGGGAACTTCAGGGGAACCCTAAAAGAATTTCCTGGGAAACAAAATTACATCATGGCTCACCTGCCCAGCTGCCTGAATCCTTTAGAGTGCCCAATGCTTTTACTGGAAGCCTTTTTCTCTCTGCAGCCCCACATGTTAAATATGAACATGATATTAACAGACTCCAGTGAGAAGATCTGACAATCTGCCACACAATGTGAATTCTAATTGCTTGAATAATACCGCACAATGGAATAATTTCCTCCCCAGTAAAAATGATTCCTCCTTGCCTGAGTGTTAATATCCTGTTGAAATATAATGCCGTTCCAGACAGTGACTACATAATGTCTGGAGGCTTTTTTTTTTTTAATATAACCTTTAAATGCTAAGCATTAGGAATAAGGCAGTAGCAAGTGATAAAACATGTTCCCAGATGAAGAGAAGAATTTGTTAGGTCTATGTTGGAATCTACTAATTACCCAGTGTCCTTGGATAAAATAGTGAGTCAATAAATTTACAATGCACCAGGCAGTCTTTGCTCTGTTCTTTTAGAGAAGATCAGTTGTGTGACAAGAATGGAAATGGATTTTTCCATAAAGTTGGCACACAGTGTAACATCTGTATTTGGACAGGTACACATACCATGTTGTTAATTTTAATGCCCCAATTTAATCCTTGTTATATGCATCACTGGACTCATAAAAGCAGATTTTTTTTTTCTTTAGAAAATGAAATTGCAAGCCATTTGTTGTCCAGTGACCTTGGTGTATAGAGCTCTAGCTTTGAGTGCGCTCTAGTAATAAGGAAGAAAGAATGGGCCCTGTTCTCGAGGCGTTTAAAAAACAGACAATTCTTGGAAGTTTGGAACAGAAAGGAGCCCACACATCAGAAAGACAAGAAAAGTGAGGCCTGGAGAGGGAAGATGACCTTCCCAAGGTTACAGAGCTACGTAATGGAATTGTTCTGATGAAAACCAGGTGTCCACAACCAGAGCCCCATGCTAGCCTCTTCAGCACCAGCCCTTTACAACACCCATGTTGAGACAGGCCCAGTGCTGTGCCTGGAAGTTTCTGGAGGCCAGGCTGTGTTCCTGAGTACATGGTTTCCTACATGGGGCTCATGGGAGGCTCCTTTGCTGGGTCCCTCTGACTGCAGCTCTTATAATAGGGACCATACACTGTTTTTCCAACTGCCATCCCGTTTTAGCCCCCTGGTTCTGGGACTGAGGTGAGAGGGTGGGGATGGGGCGCTCTATCCATACCTTCATTGTTGAATCCACACTCTCTCCAAGCAGTCTTCTTGGGCAAGACTTCAAACTGCTCCAGATTTGACAAATACCACCCCTATAGCCCTGACACTCCACTCCTAGGTATATCCACAAGAGAAATGCGTACATATGTTTACTAACAGACGTGCGCTCGAATGTCCTTAGCTATTCATAATAGTCCCAAATTGGAAATGACTAAAATGCCTATTAGCTGTAGAAGGGATAGATAAACTGTGGAATATTTACACAACAGAATGCTATACAGCAGCGAGAATAAACTATCTACAACTCCATGCAACAATATGATGAATCTCGTAAATATGATGTTGAGCAAATGAAGCCAAGCATTCAAGGGCACACACTGTATGATTCATTTATATGAAGAATGAAAAGAGGCAAAATTAATCTAGGCTACCAGAGATCAGGACAGTGATTCTCCCTGGGGGTTAGTAGTGACTGAAAGCGTATACAGGGAAATTAGAGGATGCTGGTAAGTAACGTTCTCGTTTCATGGGAATGTTCAGTTTGTGAAAACTCATCAATCTGCAAGCCTGTTATTTTTGCACATTTTAAGGGTTGGGTTTTGTTTTGTTTTCTGAGAGACAGAAGCAGCTCGAGTAGGGGAGGGGCAGAGAGAGAAAGGGGAGAGAGAGAATCCCAAGCAGGCTCTGTACTGCCAGCGCAGAGCCAGATGCAGGGCTCAAACTCATGAAACTGTGAGATCATGACCTGAGCCGAAACCAAGAGTGGGACACTTAACCGACTGAGCCACCCAGGCGCCCCTTTTTGCATATTTTAATATGTATCATATATTTCAAAAAAGGTTCACAAAAGCTCCAGCCAGACACCCCCACCTTCCTGGCAGCTCTGACTCATGGGAGTGCTGGTTGATTCTAATGTAGCCACTCTCTCCCACTGCCACAGGCTGTCTTAACTCAGGCTCCAGTCCTGCTTCCCCAACTACAGGGAACATACAGCAACCTCTTTAAGGGGTCCTCTTAATTCCCTCTCTCATGGCGCTGGAGGTTAGAGGGCATCTCTCCCCTTCCCCTCATCCCAGGGGCAGGGTGAAGGATACAATAGACTTCTCCAAAGAATCCTCCTCACAAATCCTCTTTCCCTCTCCCCTCTCTTGATGACCTTACCATCAAAATTACTGAGGGTATTTGAGAGTCATAGAGTTTCTTATAAAGTCTGCCTCTGTGCACCTGTCCATACTAATTTTGGAGCGTAATATCTCTTGTGTTGGTACAAAACAGAATCAGGAAGCTCCCATTTTAATATCTTGTTATGTAAGTAAATAAGAAATCCATCCACAATAATGACTTATCACATTCACACAGCGCTTAGAGTTTATAAAGAGAATTCAGATCTATTTCCTTAATTTGGTTAGGTGACTTGTCCTGCCTGAGGTCACACAGGTACTACATGAGGATGCTGAAACCCCAGGCCAGGGGTTCTGACTCCAGATTTATTCTGCAGTAGTTCAGAATTACCAAATATAGGAATCACTGTTGGTTATCTACCCAAACCCATTTTTCCTTCTAGAACCACCTTCCTATGGCCATGTGTTCATTCCCTTCCACTCCCAGACAGTTAGGGTGATTTCATTCCTTTTGTCTTGTGATGGGTTTAGGCACAGACATATGATCCAAATTTGGCCAATGAAATCTGAGGGGACGTTTGTTAGGGGGAATTGGGGGAAGTTTTGCTCACTCTTAGAAAGGAACACAAGGGGCATCTGGGTGACTCAGTCAGTTGAGTGCCCGACGTTGGCTCAAGTCATGATCTCGTGATTTGTGAGTTTGAGCCCCGAGTTGGGCTCTGTGCTGACAGCTCAGAACCTGGAACCTGCTTCGGATTCTGTCTCTCTCTCTCTCTCTCTCCCTGCCCCTCCCCTGCTTGTGTGGTCTCTCTCTCTCTCTCAAAAATAAATAAAACTTAAACAAAACAATAAAAACACAAGACAGGAAGCATTCTCCTCCCCCAGTTGCCTTTTTTTGTTCCCCATGTCAATGCTATTTTGTGAGGATGTGATATTTGAAGCTGCTGCAGCTATCTTATGATCATGAGGCACAAATGTGAAGGTAAAACCCACCATCCCATACAGAAGAAGTGGTTTGTATGTACAGTGGACTATTACATGACCATAACAAAGAATGAAATCTTGCCATTTGCAACAACCTGGGAGGAACTAGAGAGTATAATGCTAAGCGAAATAAGTCAGAGAAAAACAAATACCATATGATTTCACTCATACGTGGAATTTAAGAAACAACAAATGAGCAAAGGAGAAGAGAGAGAGAGAGAGAGAGAGATAAGCCAAGAAACAGAGTCTTAACTATAGAGGACAAACCGATGGTTACCAGAGGGGAGGTGGGTGGGAGGATGGGTGAAACAGGTGAAGGGATTAAGGATGCACTTGTTGCGATGAGCACCAGGTGTCGTATGGAAGTGTCAGATTGCTATGTTGTACACCCGAAACTAATATAACGCGACATGTTAACTTGAATTAAAATAAAAACTTAAAAAAACCCAGCATCCTAAGGACAGGGAACCAGTAAGAAAAACAAACACCAAATCCTTGATGATATTTTGCCACTAAATTAGACAAATCTGGGACCACCTACTTCCAGACATACTATATGAATTAATAAATGCCCTTATTTTAAAGCCAGTTTTAGCCACGTATTTTCTCCTTGCAACCAAAAGCATTCTAACCGAAAACAGCAACATTTTAGTACCGTATTGTCCTTTATAACATTATTAATACTCATTTGTATTAATGAGTATTTGGATGTACGATCCAAATGTGATGATGGTGTAGCTAGACAGACACCAATCAAAGGAGAGAGAACACAGGGTTCTAGTGCAGGAGGAGACAGATAAGGCGCTAGAAATAGAGTAAATAGGTGGCCAAAAAAGGATGGAATTCACTTTGCCAGGTTGGAGATTGAGCTAAAAGAAAGCCGTAAGTAGACTGCAGCAAAGCTAAACTATGCACAGTACATTTCCCTTCATACCAAGTTGATTGTACAGTTTATGGATTAGACTTCCCCCACAGGAGTTACACTGTTTCAACGTGCATCCTCAAACCAGAAAAGAAAAAAAAAACCACTAAGTATTAAAGAACACTCAACAATGTTTCTTATAGTTAGCATTACTGAAATTATCTGTTTGGTTCTTTCCTTTTTTTTTTTTCTCTTTAATGGGCCAGATAACTGGAGATAAATAGTTTCTAAGAGGTTGAGACTTATTGAGTGATAACTCCGTGCCAGACATTGCGCCAGGGACTGGATAAATATTTTCTATTTTAATCTTTATGGCAACTGTGGGAGATACTGTCAGTTGCCTGTGTAGTATCCATTTTGTCCTTCCTCCTTGCCCCGCTCACAATGCTTGCACCAGACAGCAGCACCAGTACCCACCCCCAGCCCCCGGTAGAGGAGGAGTTATGGCAGTAGCCCTCTACAAAAAACTCTCTTCCCAAATCCTCCTTCCTCATGCGGCTCTGGTTTTGTTCAGGGTGACAACATTCCCAAGCAAAAACATGACCTTTCCCGACCGACTTCTTTGGGGAAGCTGGTGATAGTCTTAGACAATGAGAAGTAGGCAGAATTGCTGCTTGGGCTGTTCAGGAAACTTTTTTTTTTTAACATTTTATTATATTTTTTAAATGTTTATTTCTTTTGAGAGAGAGAGAGAGCGAGCAAGCACGAACAGGGAAGGGGCAGAGAGAGAGGGAGAGAAAATCCCAAGCAGGCTCTGTGCTATCAGCGCAGAACCCGATGCAGGGCTTGATCTCACGAACCGTGAGACCATGACCTGAGCCAACGTCAAGAGTTGGATGCTTAACCGGCTGAGCCACCCAGACGCCTATTTTTTAAACATTTTAAAGGAACACAAAATTATGTATGCAGCTTGTATTTGCTTCCTAGTAATGTCCATAGAAAGGGTATACACTACGGAGATCTGGGTTTATAAGAAAAATTGGACTATTTGGAACTCCATTACACAGTTTTCATGGGCATACATTTAAGCAGACATATATGCAAATTTTGCAAGTGATTATGACATAAGTTTTAAATCTGACAATAAATAGGTAAGATCAAATTGTGCCCACAGGTGACTTAATATTGGTGAACACAGTGCCTTTGCTCTTCCGTACTTACATCACAGAGCCAAGGCACATGGGCCCAAGCATACTTTGTGAAAGTTACACACATTTCATTTTATAATGTGGACACTTCACAGTAAATAAACTGAGAGCAAGAACATTTTGAAAATAGTGCCGGGGGCTAGTATGCCATTTTAGGTATCCATAAATGTAAACTTAAGCACAGCATGGTCTCATTTTTTTTCATACACTTTTCCCTAGATTTTAGTTTTGGTTTTTAAAGGTTTTTTAAAATATTTTATTTTTAAGTAATCTCTACGCCCAATGTGGGGCTCGAACTCATGACCCCGAGATCAAGAGTCACATGCTCTACCAACTGAGCCAGCCAGGTGCCCCTAGTTCTTACTTTTTATTTTATCACAAATAAATTTCAAGCATGTTTTAAACATACGGTGGTCTGGTTTCACTTTTTTAAAAACTCCATTTTTAAAAATGAAAACTTTATTTTTAAAAATTGACATATAACATCATATTAGTTTCAAGTGTACAAGGAGAGGTTTTTAAAGGAGAGCTAACGCAGCTCACTTGTCTCTTTGGCTTTTTGCCCCTTGTCCTATGCCATTCTTCCTGGAATGTGGATGCGATAATCAAAAGTAAAGCAGCCATCTAAGAAGCATAAAGACAAAAGCCACGCATGATTGCGCCCAAAGCAAGGAGGAGCTTGGTTGCCCCTGGTACTATGGAGACATTATACTAGCCCTGGGCTGCCTTCCCCTAAACTTCTTCATTATGAAAGAAAAATGTACTCCTGTTGGTTAAGCCTCTGTGGTCAATTTTCTAGTCTGTGTTGTTTTATATTTTATTCTATGTTCTAGTTGGATGCATGCTAACTCACATGTTTGTACACTGAAGTTTATCTTTTCCAAATTTATGAAATTTATCATGCATGGAACGGTTGAAATTCATATATAGGATTTGAATATGATCAGATCTACCTCCTCCTGGAACCTGCTCCACTCTGTCCCCACCCAGGGTAGACGGCCCAGAGGAGACGACCATCCTGATTTGTGGCCATATTTTTTCCCAGTTCATTGTCATGAACCTTTAAAACCTTTAAAAAGTGAACCTTTAAAAAATGAACCTTTTTTTCTTATTTTTGAAAAAGTAATGAGTTTCCTTTCCCAAATTCTAATATGACAATAAATAAGATGTTTAACACAGCAAAACCCTACAGGGACAAAGAGATTGGGAGAGAAAACAACAAAATCTCAGAAGCAAAAAAGGAGATAGACAAGTCATTATTGATGCAGCAGACCACGAGAGGCTAACTCCCAGGTTTCTCAAGGGGGTTAAGGAGACCAAGAAGCAAGATAATTTCTGGTATGAAACTCCAGAAGGGCTCAGGATTTGGAGGCTACCCATACCTCTGGAAATGGGGTGTAAGTGGGGCTGGAAAACAAAAGATTTCATTGACAGTAGGTGTAACAGTCAGGATCTGGTTAGGAGACAGAAAAACCCCACCAATTATTTGAACAGAAAGAATTTAATATAAAGAATTGTTAATTAGACATAAAGTTGAACTCTAAGGTATCATGGAGGCAGTAACTACAGGAAGCAGCTACCACTCCCAGGCTGCACGGGGTGGGGGAAGGATGGAATTATTAGAACCTAGAAGCTCGGAGGAGGAGCCCCTGGGGCTGGGACCCATGAACAGCAATTGCTGTTCAGCCAGTGCTGGTGTCTCTGGTGCAAGGGCACAACAAAGCTGGTTCTGAGTGTCAGAAAAACTGCAAACTGACTTAAACTGTTCCTGCAGGAAGAAACCCCTGCTGGGGTGCAGAAACATTGCTGGGAGGCTGCTCACAGCAGTAGAAAGATAATAAATAGTGTGATCCTTCTTTCTCCAGCCTTCCAGGTTCCCTCTATTGCCCTCTGTGGGCAGAGTCTAACAAGGGATAGCTGGCCAAATTACTATGGTTTGGAGTCTCAACACCAGTGATGCAAAGCTGAGTACAGAAAGATTGGGTTTAGAGCTGAGACAATGACATAATAACAGACAGTGTTGGTAGTAGAAGGTTAAACCCAGATCTCGATCCTCAGCAAAGCCACTGCTGCGCTCCCCCCCCCCACCTCTAGCTGAATACTGAGGTGTATTCTCTGGAGGGTAGAGGGTCCCTGGACTGGGGAACGTTACGCACTGTTGAGGATGGGATCCTGTATTGAAAATAGGGATTAAGCAAAGGGTTACTGAACATCTGGACCTCAGCTCTCTTCTCTCAAATGACCTTCACTAAAAGTTAGGTATATATTCTCCAGACAGGGGATTGGAAGCTTCTCTGAGAATTTGATAACCCAAGACAAAAGACCTAAATACCCTGGTATCAATATAAGGATATCTAGCTAGATGATAGTGAAAATATAATCAATAGCCCCCACCAAGTTCTCTTCCAATCAGGCTTTTCAGTTATAATCTTTTTTTTAAAGGATTTTCTTTCTTTCTTTCAAATATTTATTTATTTTTGAGAGAGAGAGAGTGGGAGGGGCAGAAAGAGAGTGGGAGACAGAGGTTCCAAGCAGGCTCCATGCTGTCAGCACAGAGCCCAGTGCGGGGTTCAAACTCACAAACTGTGAGACCATGACCTGAGCTGAAGTCGGGCGCTTTACCGACTGAGCCACCCAGGCACCCCTCAGTTATAATCTTAAATGTGAGCAAGATATCCTGGGACTACCACACATCTTGGGAAACTCTCTAAGGTACAAGACAGAGAGAGACCAAACATTGAGGGAAAAAAGAACCTGGAGGAAACAGACTATGCTGAGAGATATCATCTTTGATATTTAATATTTTCTGAAAAATAAGATACTGCAACCAAATAAAAAGGAAGCCAATGAAAAGGAAACATTTAGAGAATAGGAAAGAACCCTTGGTAATTAAAAATAAAGCAGCAGAAATGAACAACTCAATAGGAGGACTGGAAGCTAAAGTTGAGGAAATCTAGCATGTGGAGGAAAAAGACAAAGAGATGGAAAATAGGAGATAAAAGATAATAGAAGCACTGCATCAGTCAAGAAGGTCAACATATGAATGAGTTCCAGAATAAGAACACATGGAAAATGGAAAGGCAGAAATCATTGAAGAAATAATTCAAGAAAATTTCTCTGACTTGAAGGATATCAGTTTCCAGACTGAAAGGGCTCACTGTGTGTCACTTTGTCCAGCACAAAAGCTGAGTAAAAAATACAACTATATCAAGGCATATGGTTATGAAATTTTAGAATACAGGGGACAAAGAAAAGACCCTATAAGCTGCAGGAAAAAAATCTGTTAAACCAGGCTGGAGCCAACGTCAGGAATCTTTGTTGGAACCTCAGTGTGCTGCCCAAGTACTCTGGCAATAATCATAGACAACTAAAATAAATAGCTGTCATTTATTAACCACTTTAAACATGCAATCTCTCTTAAATTTATAAAGATCCAACCAACAAATCAGATAATGCTATCCTAATTTTACAGATGGAGAAATTGGAGCTCTAGGAGATACGTGATTTGGATAAATGTAACACAACTATTAAGAGTTAATAACAGGGGCACCTGGGTAGCTCAGTCAGTTAAGCATCTGACTTCAGCTCAGGTCATGATCTCGTGGTTAGCGAGTTCAAGCCCTGCATCAGGCTCATTGCTGTCAGTGCAGAACCTGCTTCACATCTTCTGTCCCCTGCCCCTTGCCCCTCCCCTGCTCATGCTCTTTCTGTCACAAAAATAAATAAACATTTTTAAAAAAGAGTTAATAACGATAATAGCTTAACATATATTAAAAGCTTACTATGTGCCAGACTCCTTGCTGTAAGTTGGTGGCCTGGTCAGCAGCCATACCCCTTACCTGCTAACAGAGTCCTAACTTTGTTCAAATATCTGTTCCTCAAGAAAAGAGACCACATCCAAACTCCACACCCGAAAAACAAATAATCCAGTGAAGAAGTGGGCAGAAGTAATGAATAGACACTTCTCCAAAGAAGACATCCAGATGGCCAACAGACACATGAAACGATGCTCAATGTCACTCATCATCAGGGAAATACAAATCAAAACCACACTGAGATACCACCTCACACTGGTTAGAGTGGCTAAAATGAATAAATCAGGAAACTATAGATGCTGGTGAGGATGTGGAGAAGCAGGCACCCTCCTACACTGTTGGTGGGAATGCAAACTGGTGCAGCCACTCTGGAAAACAGTGTGGAGGTTCTTCAAAAAAATGAAAATAGAACTACTCTATGACCCAGCAATAGCACTGCTAGGAATCTACCCAAGAGGCCCAGGAGTGCTGATGCATAGGGGCACATGTACCCCGATGTTCATAGCAGCACTTTCGACAATAGCCAAATCATGGAAAGAGACTAAGTGTCTATCAACTGATGAATGGATAAAGAAGATGTGGTGTGTATATATATATATATATATATATATATATACACACACACACACACAATGGAATACTACATGGCAATGAGAAAGAATGAAATCTGGCCATGTGTAGCAACATGGATGGACCTGGAGGGTATTATGCTAAGTGAAATAAGTCAGTCAGAGAAAGACAGATACCATATGTTTTCACGCATAGGTGGATTTTGAGAGACTTAGCAGAAAACCATGGGGGAGGGGAAGAGGGGAAAAGAAAAAAGATACAGAGAGGGAGAGAGACAAAGCATAAGAGTCTCTCAAAGACTAAGAACAAACTGAGGGGTGAGTGAGGTGTCGGAGAGGGGAGAGTGGGTGATGGGCACAGAGGAGGGCACTGGTTGGGATGAGCACTGGGTGTTACATGGAAACCAATTTGACAATAAATTATTAAAAAAAAAAAAAAGAAGAAAGAAAAGAAAAGAGACCACATCTCTAGCACGATGGTCCAAGCCAGTCAGGATTATCTTACTCCCCTTTGTCAGTGATTGAATTAAAGGCAGTTTTCTGAGCCAGCTCTGGCCAAAGATATGGGAAGGGAAGTCAGTGAGGAATTTCTGGGAAATGTTTTTTCATTAAAAAAAAAAAGCCACAAAAGAGGGGCACCTGGGTGGGTCAGCCAGTTAAGCATCTGGCTTCAGCTCAGGTCATGACCTCCCAGTCCATGGGTTTGAGCCCTGCGTCGGGCTCTGTGCTGACAGCTCAGAGCCTGGAGCCTGCTTCTGTGTCTCCCTCTCTCTGCCCTTCCCCAACTCATGCTGTCTCTGTCTCTGTCTCTTTCTCTCTCTCTTTCAAAAATAAGGAAACATTAAAACACACATACACACACATAAAAGAAAGAGATGGCTCTCTTCTGATATTGTGTATTGTAGTGTTTGTATATGATGCCTGAACCTATGGTAGCCATCTTATGACCATGAGAGGAAACAGCCTAGGAAGGCCTCCAAGCTGAGGTGGGAAGAACATAAAGATGGAAAGAATGTAGGCCGTTGATGAGCTAACCAATCCCGAAACTTCTCTCCTTTTGGACTTCTTGCTACATTAGATAATACATTTTTCTTATTATTTCAGGGAAAAAAAGTAGTTACACAGGATCACGTGCCAGAATGAGTCTGAACTTCTCAACAGAACACTGGGCACCTAGAAGGCAATGGAGCAAGCAATGCCTTCAAAACACCAAAGAAAAGAATTTGTGACCTAAAATTCTATACCTACAAAACAATCAATGAATGTGAGGATAAAGACATTTTCAGACATGCAAGGTCTCAAAAAATTACCTCCCATGCACCCCGTTCTCATAAGCTACTGGAGCTGCTCCATAAAAACAATGGGTAGAACCAAGAAAGAGAGGGGTGACTGGGTGGCTCAGTCAGTTGAACATCCAACTCTAGATTTCGGCTCAAGTCATGATCTCACCGTTGTGGGGTCTAGCCCTGCATCAGGCTCTGTGCTGAGCATGGAGCCTGCTTACAGTTCTCTCTCTCTCTCTCTCTCTCTCTCTCTCAGCCCCTCTCTTGCTCATGCTTTCTCTCTCTCTCCCCAGCAACGTCAAAAAAAAAAAAGAAAAGAAAAGAAAAGAAAAAGAACCAAGGAAGAGAAACCTGTAGGAACAAGGAATGTAACAATACAGGAGTATCGAGGATGATAGTAAAAGGAAACTTCAAGATAGCAGCTGAGCCCCAGATGTAAAAAGTGACCAATATAGAGTGGAGCAGATCAGATCTATCCAGGAAAGAGTTCTTCAAGAAGATGAAATGGATCGAGTACTTGATGAATTTCAGTGTATTGAAAGGAAATTTAGACAATGAGAGAAGATTTGGGGGATGAGTTCATTATAAATGGGTAGCAAACTACACAAGTGAGAAAAACAGACAGCTATTAATTACAGGAAAATGAAAAAGTTGAATAAGCAAAGAAAATTAATCATAGGCTGGGCGCCTGGGTGGCTCATTCGCTTGAGTGTCCAACTCTTGATTTCGTCTCAGGTCATGTCCCAAGGTCATAGAATCGAACCCCATATCGGGCTCTATGCTGAGCATGGAGCCTGCTTAAGATTCTCTCTCTGTCTCTTTCTCTCCCTCTGCCCCTACCCCACCTGCACTCATGTGCACGAACTCTCTCTCTCTCTCTCTCTCTCTCTCTCTCTCGAAAAGGAAAGGAAAGGAAAGAAAAGAGAAGAAGAAAAGAAAAGAGAAGAGAAGAAAAGAAAAGAAAAAAGAGTAATCATGGACTACTACATAGCTTAGCCAGAAATTATGTTTACATAATCGTAATAATATAAAGAATGAATATTGGTTTAGCCTAATTATGATATATCTCTATTGGGAAGCCCGGGGAATGAAAAGTTAGGCTATATGTGGTGACCAAGGAGTGGGAATCCATGCAAGAGCAAAAAAACCTTCATTTTTCAAATTGAGACATCAGTAGATAATGCCTAAACTGTACAAAGCAAGAGTTATCATTATAAGCATGTTATTTAAGAAACAGCTAAGAAGGAAGCAAATGGTTGCCTTTGGGGAATGGAAAATGGAGGTGACGGGGTGCAGAAGACTGTTCTTTTTTCATTATTAGCCTTGTAGAACTGATTGTCTAGGAGTTTGGATAACTTTAGTAAAAATTAAAAAGATTTAAAACATAAAAACCAAAAGAATGTTTTTTAGAAAAAGAGCCAAGTATTAACTCCAAGGCAAATACAAGTTATTTAAGAAAATAAAAGACACTAAATGTGCTCAGCCGTGAATACTAACTACATAATTTGCCTTCCAGATTCATCCAACCTTCTCTACCTGCCCTGTGCCCCGGAGGCAGACCTCTGGACTCCACCAACAGGCCCTCATCCCCTCTGACTTCCAGGTGAGTTCTTCCCCTGGGAAGCTTTAGCAGGAGATCAGAGAGGGGAAGGAGTTTGAGTTGAGGGTCTGTGGTTCCCTCTCTGTCTTCCTAACACGGTCGTCTCATGCTAGGGCTGGCTACACGCCCTCAAAATGGTTACATTTGCTATCAGGTGGCTCTCTCGATACACGTCTAGGTCGCCAGGTTCTTTGGGTCCCAGGTGTGGTAATGGGGCCCCTACTGTTCTAGCAACCCTATTTCCAGTGGTCTTCCTGTACCCTGCCCACACTTTTACGAACAGCCCCTTATTAAATTCTTCTCCAATTACCCGATGTGAGTGTGCCATCAATTTCTTGCTGGGACCCTGACCGATACATACAACCATAATATAAATAATGAATGTTGACTTCATCAGAAACTCATGACATATTGGGAGGTAAAGAGGGGAAATATGTGAATATTTGAAGAAGGTGCATGAAAGGGAGCTAAGTCCTCAGTTTCCATAAAGAAGAAAATAGATATATAGTATATATAGATATATAATAGATATATAATATATAGATATAGAATATATAGATATATAAAATATATACAATAGTATATATTAAGAGTATATTAATATTATTTAGAAATATGGAAGTAAATCCCAGAAGAAATAGCAAAATGGAGTTGAGGAAATGAAGATCCTTCTGATTTGTAATTTGGCTATCTGAGAATAGATTCTAAAACTGTGTTTTGGGACTGTGGTTCGAGACTCAATAGTAGATCTTTGAAATTGATTTAGTGAGTATCAGTCAATTCTCTTATTAATTAGAACAGAGTAAAAATTATCAGCGTTTATCACAAGTAGTGAAAGTAAATATTATTTTGTTAAATGGTTCAGTTTTATACTTCTGTGTGTGTGTGTGTGTGTGTGTGTGTGCAATATCAAATATATTTCTTATTGCGGATTGAGCTCGGAAAAGCTTGAATGTCATTATTCTAAAAGATGGACTGGTGGCTGAAGACAGGGCAGAGAAGTAAATATCTTAACCAAGTGGAGTTAAAGGGTCATGTTATTCTCTGTGGATGCAGTCACATTTCAGATGGCTGACAGGAATAATAATTCACTGCCTTTGTGTGAGGCCCTGCCAGGTTAACAGTCCCACACGTAGCTCTTATTATATTCGCCCTGTGCATTATAATGTTCTTGGCTCAGCAGCTAATAAAGAAATCAATCCAGAACCTCTCTGGTGAGATGATTTATTGCTTTATCATGGAAGCCATTACCTACGAAAAAGATATATAATTGTTCGGGATGGTGGGGGGGAACACCACAATAAGGTTAAGAAGCAAGAATAAAAATTACATCCAATACAGTAGGAAATGGGAAGACACCCGACTTATTTGCAATGAACGGTTACTTAAACTACAAGCCAGGTGATTCGGGGCTTCAGCTAACAGAATTCCTAGACTGTAAAACCAAAATCGCCATCTCATAGGCATGAGGTCCAGACTGGTGAAATAAATAGAAAAAGTGTGGTATTTTCCAATCTGCATGAAGACACCATTTTATCATACGTAGTTGGAACTCTATATAATTCTGGAATTCCAATTATATTTATTCTATAAAGTATTTAATTATATGACTACACTGAAAGGAAGGTGAGGAACTAAACCACAATTTTCCCACCAACTTGCATAAAGTGAATAACACATGCCAGTGAAAAACCAATAATTCCCATGAATCCTTCAGAATTCTAAACACAAATGACAAGTGCAACAGTTTTTATCATGAGAATAAACCCTTAAAGTATATTTTTGATTGTAACAACTAGTTGTGAATGGATCATCAATTAAAAGTCGGCCCTTGGGAAGGGAAGGAAAGATACGGTAAAAACAGAGAGGGAGGCAAACCATAGGAGTCTCTTAAATACAGAGAACAAGCCGGGGGTTGCTGGAGGGGAGGTGGGTGGGGGATGGGCTAAATGGGTGTTGGGCACTAAGAGGGCACTCTTCGGGATGAGCACTGGGTGTCATATGTAAGAGATGAATCACTGGGTTCTACTCCTGAAGCCCAGACTACACTGTATGTTATTTAACTTTAAATTAAAAAAAAAAAATCGGCTCTTACACAACGGTGTATTCAGGTCTCATGACACTGTGAGGGTGAAAGGGAGTCTGAGGGGTTGTCCCCAGAGCTCTGGTCTCAGAAAAGTGTCACCACTCCGCTTGAGAATTCAGAAGCAGCAAGGAAGTGTGCTTACCAATGCCTTCACGTCCTCTTTCTTCAGAGGGCGATACGAAGGGAAAGGGTTGAAGTGAAGGCTGCTTCTCCTCCCGTGCTCTCACATCCAGCGGTGCTGCGCCATGCCTGTGTGCTCACCTCTGAGCCAGGCACCGCAAAGAGGCAAGAGGAGGAGATGGGGCTCCACTCTCGAGGAGTTTCCAGTCTTGTTAGGTACCAGCGAAACAACTAGAGCATGATGTCAGGCGTCATCTGAAAAGGACATCAATTGTGCGTATTGAGAAATAAGTTCAGGGGCGTCTCAGTGGCTCAGTTGGTTAAGCGTCCGACTCTTGATGTCAGCTCAGTTCATGATGGCATGATTTGTGAGTTCGAGCCCTGTGTCAGGCTCTGCGATGGCAGTGCAGAGCCTGCTTGGGATTCTGTCTCCCTCTCTCTCTGCCCCTCCCATGCTCACTCTCTAAGTCTCTCTCTGTCAAAATAAAGAAATAAACATTTTAAAAAGGGAGAGAGAGAGAGAAATAAGTTCAGCTGGAGACATCTGTGTCTCTGGCATCGTTGTGTAACATGTTTGGAGAAGTCTTGGCACCTCTGAGGGGGCTGTAGAATAGAGCGAGGCTCTCGTTCCTACGGCGCTTTGGGACAGGCCTCACCAAATGAACACAAGGCTGACGTGCACTTTTGTACTCATTGCCAAATCCCACCAACCTTAAGAACTGATCTGTTCAGGACCTTAAAATCCCAAATGTCTGTCTGTCTTAAGCTACCACTTATCTCCTGATAAGCTTTGGAAGGCCGGGTTACAAGAAGTAGGTATCAAGAAAACCAAGTCTGCAGTCCCCACCAGGCCTGTCTTGTGTCTGAAGCAACCACGCAGTGATGGCGGGAATACACAAACACAAGGCGGACTCATCAGGCAGATTCTTTGTTGCAAACAACATCCATCCTGATGAGTTAAACAAAAAGGAATATATTGAGGGGTAGTAGGAGGGGGCTCACAGAATCGTTAGGGTGGTGAGAGAATCAGGCTTGTAAGCCCGAACTGTGCTACCAGACTGCTCCCACTGCTGGGCGTGAGCTCTGTAGCTTACAGGACCAGTGCTGGGCATGGGATGCGCCCCCTCGGATCTCTGCCACCCCTGCCCCGAAGGTTGGAAGTCTCTTCTTCAGGCTCTGCTGCCCTCACTAGAGGACTTAGGACGTGCCCCCGGCCCTCCGACACACGTGTCCCACCAGTGATGTTCTGTGCTGACGTCAGTCACCGAGGAAAATCCTGGATCGCAGTTCAGATGCTCATTTGCCTGATAAGACCACACACTAAAATAGGACTTCAGTTTCTTCTTCAAAGCCGGAACATAAGGTCTCAGCAAGGATCATTGGCCATATTAGTTTCCTGTGGCTGTTGTAACGAACGACTACAAACTTGATGGCTTAAAACAACATACATTTATTCTCTCATGGTTTTGGAGTCCAGAAGTCTGAAATCAGTATTAGCGGGCCAAAATCAAGATGTGGGGAGGGCCATGCTCCCTCCAGAGGCTCTAGGGGGAGAATCCTTTCCTGTCTCCTCCAGCATCTGTGGCTGCTGGCATTCCCTCCTTGGCTTGTGGCCACATCACTACAGTTTCTACCTCTATTGTCACATTACCTTCTGTGTGTATAGAATCTCCCTCTGCCCCACCCTCTTATAAGGATAAATACAATTGCATTTAGGGCTCACCTATATAATTTAGGACAATCTCTTTATCTCAAGATCCTTAACTTAACCACATCTATAAAGACCCTTTTTTCAAAATAAGGTAACATTCACAAGTTCTGGGGATTAGGACCTGATATCTTTGGGGAACATTATCCAGCTTACTACAGTGGTAGTTGAGAGCTGTAGAAGAAGATAGGACTAGAAGAATGAGGCAAGATTGGGGTTAATGAATTATTAAGTGCACTGTTGTTAGGAATGTAAATTAGTGCAGCCACTATGGAAAACAGTATAGAGGTTCCTCAAAAAATTAAAAATAGAGCTATCTTGGGGCGCCTGGGTGTCTCAGTCAGTTGGGCATCCGACTTTTGATTTCAGCTTGGGTCATGATCTCGCAGTTCATGAGATCGAGCCCTGTGCACTATTAGCGCAGAGCCTGCCTTGGATCCTCTCTCTCCCTCTCTCTCTGCCCCTACCCTGCTTGTGTTCACTCTCTTTCAAAATTAATAAGTAAACATTAAAAAATAGAGCTACCTTATGATCCAGTAATTCCACTTCTGGGTATTTATCCAAAGAAAATGAAAACACTAATTTGAAAAGATATATGCCTATATGTGTATTACAGCATTATTTACAATAGCCAAGATATGGACACAACCTAAGTGTCCACCATAGATAAAAGGATTAAGAAGATATGGTCCACATACACACACGCACGCACACACACACACACACACACACCATACTACTCAGCCATAAAGAATGAGATCTTGCCATTTGCAACAACATGGATGAACTTAGAGGGTCCATAATATGCTAACAAAATAAGTCAGACAGAGAAAGACATACACCATATGATTTCACTCATGGGAATCTAAAAAACAAAGCAAACAAGCAAACAAACAAATAAACAAAACAGACGCATAAATACAGAAAACAAACTGGTGATTGTTAGAGGGGAGGGACGTGGGGAGGGTTGGTAAAATAAATGCGGGGACTAAAAGGTACAGACTTCTGGTTATAAAATAAATAAGTCATGGAGATGAAAAGTATGGCATAGGCAATGTAATCAAGATTGTAACAATTCTGCATGGTAACAGATGACAACTAGACTTATTGTAATGTATATAATTGTCGAACCGCCATGTTATACGCCTGACACTAATATTGTATGCCAACTATACTTCAATTAATTTTTTTTAAAGAAGCTAAAAAATTATTATGTAGTCAGCTCCTTTCCTAAATCCCCTCAACCAACCTCTAGCACCCTCAGAGTTTGGCAAAACCCAATGACCCCTGCCTCCAGACTTAGTTCTGTAGTGTAATTAATCCCTTTGACACAAAGTTGGCTTCAAAGGCAGCACAAGTAAAACCATTTGGAAAGTAAAACAAAGATTGTTAGGAACATCTCTTGACAAGTATAGACACAGAGCGAGGTTTGGTGTCTCATATTTGTTCAGTAATGACTTTGGACAACTGACTTTTGCTGGCTCAACTATGGCTAACTATAAGCTAGCAGCAAGGGCTTGTCTAGGATGCTGGGGTAGAATCTGCCACCCCCAGTGGTGTGACCTTGGCAAGCTCTTCAGCTCTCTGTGCATGTTTTCTCATCTCTAAAATAGGAATAATAATAATACTTGCTTCATGGAGTTGTTATAAGGTTAAAATGAGCTAGTGTATATGAAGAATATCTGGCACACAGTAAGCATTGAGCAAATGTTAGCCTTTGTTGTTATTACAGTTTCCATGCTATTTTATCTAATTTTTTAATGAAAATATGGTATCTGGGGCACCTGGGTGGCTCAGTTGGTTAAGTGTCCAACTCTTGATTTCGGCTCAGGTCATGATCTCATGGTTTCATGAGTTCGAGCCCCACATGGGCTCTGTGCTGACAATGCAGAGCCTACTTGGCATTCTCTGCCTCCCTCTCTCTCTCTCTCTTTCTCAAAATAAATAAACTTAAAAAACATATATGTATATACATATATATGGTTATCTCTGAGCCAAATCATATAAAAGGGGCTTTTAAAACCATATAAAATGAGTTTACCAGGGAGTATCTACAAAAGTGGACATTTAAACATTAAAGTTTATGGAACTGAATGAAAGGAAAATAAAAGCCCAAAGTTATGATATCAAACGGGTCTCAAATATATTAAGTGATATTGTTTGTATGTCATAAGAATGATTCAAACACAATGGCAAGAATTCTTCTCCATGTGAAAGGCTTTTAGAGACCTCAGTATATGGAGTGTATGTCCTGGGCTAAAAATAGCTTCTTCCATAATTTTTTCACCATGTGCATTTTCATGCAGGACAGTAGGAGCAGCTTTATTAGCCACATTTATCAGTTAAATAGTAAGTTGTCCCACATATCTTGGACTGTACATGTTACCCTAATCAAGTGGAATCTACAAGCAGATATTTAACTTATATTTCTGTTTACATATTCCCAAGAGTTTTTATTTGTTCAATAGAGCCCACAATGTGGCTGGTAATTGGAATTGTTGACCAGGTTCTCTTGTACAAAATGGAAGACTTATGAAATTTTATCCTAACTGTGAGTCGCAAAAGCCCTTTTAAACAAATTAATGGCCACTGATGGAAATAATCAGGGACTACCAACGAAATTTCAATGAGTCATTTCATTAATTTTCTCCCCTATTCTTATCCTACTATAGTGTTATCTTTTAAAAAATTCAGTACAAGACCTTTTATTTAACTTTATTTTTGTTGATTGCTGGTATATTCTGACACATTTAAAAAATTGCAACATAGCAAAAATTTCATAAAACTATGATTAGCATGATCAACACAAAACAGAACATATCAGTAGGATTTCTACTCTCCGATGTTTACAAAAGCAACCTAGTAAGTTGAGACACTGTGCATGGAGACACACATATATATTTTAATATATTTTTGTCTTTCTTGTGGTCTCTTAAAACATGATTTATAAAATCTTATTTTCTAGTGAGCTCAGATTTGTGAATGGAAACAGTTAAGATCGCGCTAAAATCAGGTAACAGATGTATCTAATTTTAAGTACAGAGGATTTAGAAAAGCAAAGTTGGGTTCTTTTCAAGCTAATATTTCTGGGTAGACATTTAGAGGGTTTGTTTTTTTCCCTTTAAAATAAAAGAGGAAAAAAGGCTTTGATGCTTGGTAGGGGTAAGAAATCTCTGAGTGGTGTTTATTATCCTGGAAGAGTTTTGCCTCTTAAAAGATTTAATGTGGGTTTAAGTACACATTCTTGTCAAGCCTGGAGAGTTGGTGACTGGCAACCATTACATATTAGTGATTGTTTTTCAGTTGCATTTATATATTTATATTCTTCTTAATGTTAGTTCTCAGATATTCTATGTTCTTTTTTTTTTTTTTAATCTTAGTTTGGATTCTCCAGAAGCTGGCTGTGAGGCAGGATTTAAGAGCAAATAGTTTATTTGGGAGGTAAAGGAAAACATTGGTAGGGGAGCTAGTCCATGAAGGGAGGTCATAACAGGGTGGATTATCCAGCAAGAGACAACTGTGGACCACTGGGGCCTAATCCCACTGTGGAACTCTGGAAAAAGGTATAGAACATGACTCTCAGAGTCTTCCGACATTGGGAGTAAGGGAGCTGGGGTAATTTATACCCTAACAAGTCATAGTCTTTGGTTGAGGGTTGCTCATGAGACTGTCAAAATCCTCGGCACTTTGGCACTTCCAGGCTGTCATGCTGTGGGCCAAACCCTTGGCAGAGTCAGGCAGTTGGAGCACACTGGATTGGTAGGGCCTGAGGGTGCAGGGGTAGAGCACCAAGAGCATCTGGCACAGGTTACCACAGAACATTCCTGCGGTGAATGAATTGTTGCATATAAAGAATTTATTTATTTAGTTAATTTTTAAAGTTTATTTATTATTTTGAGACAGAAAAAGTGCAAGTGGGAAAGGGGCAGAGAGAGGGAGAGAGAGAGAATCCCAAGCGGGCTCTGCACCAACAGTGCAGAGCCCTATGCGGGGCTTGAACTCATGAACCCATGAGATCATGACCTGAGCCATAGTCGGACACTTAACTGACTGAGCCATCCAGGCACCCCTGTTGCATATAATGAATTTAGAATAATGCCTGGCACAGAGTAAGCACTCAAGATTAGTTCAGTTGTTTCGATAGCATTTACTTTCTTTTTATTATTTTTTTTTAATATGTTATGTCATGTCTTGTTCGAGGACTTCTCTTTCTCTGCCTGCACTTTATTTTTATTTTTATTTTTGGCTTGAACAACATAAACGTATTTTCTCATCGTTCTCAGAGGCTGGAAGTCTGAGATCAAGGTGTTGGTAGAGTCGATTTCTTCTGTGGACCAAGAAAGGATTCCTTTCCAGCCTCTCTCCCATGTCTCTCAGGAACAGGCCTGCCTTAGTCACTGGCAGGAGCAGCCTGTGGGAAGTGTGGCCTCCGCACCAACGCGGTGACAGATTTCAGAGGCTGCAACTGATGCCCATGGTCAGTTACACTTCCGCAGTCGGAGATCTGAGAGGTGAATTCTCATGAGGAAGGAGAGAGGACATCCTCAATCCAAATCTCCAGGGAAGGGTCCTGGAAATTTTATTTTTAAAAGGCCTCCGATGATTCTAAAGTATAACCATGCGGCAGGAAATAACCACAGCCTCTGAGGGCTGATCTTACAAACCCAGACTGAAAATGCACCAACAAACCTTTACAGCTGGTCATCACAGGGCTGCATTCTAGTCTCGCCCTTGTGATTTTCTTGATGGCTTACTTTGTACAGTTCTCTAATCTCCCTCTATAGTGCCCACATTAGGAAATGAATTCAAAAGAGATCCTCAAAGAGAAAACTCATCTGACCCCCAAACTCAATCCTTCCATCTGAGTGATAAAACTGTGCTTACTTTACTAGGAGAAACGCCACTAACTTCCTTCAAAGCATAGTTTGTACCGCTATTGTTCTAGTCATTTCTGTATGTATGTTGGCACAGTTCCCAGCTGGCCTCTCAGGACCACCCAGGATGCTGGATGACAGTTTCAGAGACCAGTTAGAGCAAAGAAGATTTAATTCACTTAGTGCACAGTCAGAGTCCACAGATGCAGACATTTTGATTGTACCAGTTCTTGCAAGTTCCAGAGCTCTCCAAGGAGACCGCGGTTTGTTGACATTTGTATTTCCAGTGTTGTTCAACCCTTGACACGAAGTACATACTTAAAAATTTTTTGGCTGGTAAATGAGAACTTAGGGCCCCTAATCCAATATAATGTTGCCTTCCATGATGTAGCAACAAAATCAACGTGGCTCGTGAGGTTTTTTCCTCTCTCTTTTGGTTTGGTTTGGTTTATTTGTAAAGGTGCTTTATGTACCCTGTAATCAGTTCAACAAAACATTTATGAGAGGACTTTACTTCCCCACTTTAATCCCACCCCCTGAGGTCACTAGTGTTAAGTTTGGTTTATATTCTTCCACATCATTCTTTATGCTCATACAAAAATATACAAACGCCTATGTATTAGGGTTCTTGACAGAAAGAGAACCAATCAGCTATATCTGTATCTATATCTGCATATTTGTCTGTATATATATATTTATTTATATATATATATATATATATGTATATATATATATAAGTACATATATATCAGATACATACCCACACAGAGGTGGTTTATTTTAAGAAATTGGTCACCCAGTTTTGGGGGCTGACAAGTTTAGACTCTGCTACCAGGCTGGAAATTCAGGTAAGAGTTGATGTTGCAATCTTGAGTCCAAATTCCACAGGGCAGGCCAGGCAGCATTTCTGTGTTGCAGTTTTGAGAATTCCCCCTTCTTCAGAGGAAGTCTTTTCTCTTAAAACCTTCAACTGATTGAACGAGGCCCACCTAGATTGTGGAGGGTAATCTGTTTTACTCAGTGTCTACTGATTTAAATATTAACCACATCTAAAAAATATCTTCACAGTAACATCTAGACAAGTTTGATTGAACAACAGGGTACCATAGCCTAGCCAAATTGACCCATCAAATTAACCATCACAGCATATAAAAGGATTATAGGGATTTTTTTTAATTTGCTTTTCACCCAAGTGGAATCATAATTTTCTGTGCAACTCACTTATTATCTTACAATAACATATTATATTATTGTTAATAAAATAATAATATCATACTTATAGGATCAATCATTATAGATATTATTACTTTAAAAAGTTGCATAGTATTCAACCATTTGTCCTTTTGAGGGGCTTGTTTCCAATTATGACCACTGCAAAAAACATCTTTACACATACATACTTACATATTGGTACATTTATTTCTGGAGGCTATAATTTCAAAATTCTGTGGCTGTGTCAAAGAGTATGTGCATCTTTGATTTTAATAGATCCTACTAAATTACTTTCATAATATGCTATAGCAATTCTCCCTCTAGCCAGTAATTAAAGCAAGTACACATTTCCATACATCATTGTCAAAATTAGTTCTAAATTTGGCCTGACGGGTAAAAAATGGTATCCTGTTATTATTGTGTGTGTGTTTAAAATCTCTAATTGTGATGGGGTGCCTGGGTGGCTCAGTCAGTTAAGTGTCCAACTCTTGATGTTGGCTCAGGTCATGGTCTCCTGGTTTGGTTCATGAGATCGAGCCCTGTGTCAGGCTGTGCTGACAGCATGAAGCCTACTTCAGATTCTCTCTCTCCATCTCTCTCTGCCTCTTCCCCACTTGCACTTGCTCAAAATAAATGAAATAAACTCTTTAAAAAATGTGACTGTGATAAAATATATATATTGTAACAATATATATAACATATGTAATAATAATATATATAACATAAAATTCTCCATATTATGCATGTTTAAGTGTATTGCTGTGCAGTTAAACTCCAGAACTGTTTTCACCTGCAAATCTGAAACTCTGTAGCCATTAAACATTTATTCACCATTACTCCCTCCCCCCCAGCCACTAGCAACCATTCCATTTTCTGTCTCTATGAATTTGACCACTCTAGATGTCTTGTGTAGGTGGAATCATGCAGTATTTGTCTTTTTTCTTGTGACCGGCTTATTTCACTTCGAAATAATGTCTTTAAGATTCATCCATATTGTAGAATGACTCAGAATTTCCCTCCTTTTTAAGGCTGAATAATATTCCGTTGCATTTATCTACCACATTTTATTTTTTCATCTGTCGATGGACATTTGGGTTGCTTCCATCTTTTAGCTATTTTGAAGAATGATGCCATGAACACAGGTGTGCAAATATCTCTTTAAAACCCTGCTTTCAATTCTTTTGGGTATATCCCCACAAGTGAAATGCTGGATCATAGGGTAGTTCTATTGTTAACTCTTTGAGGAACTTCCATGCTATTTTCCATGGTGGCTGCACCACCCAATAGTGCAGGAGAGTTCCAAATCTTCCACATCCTCACCAGCACTTGTTCTTTTCTATTTCTTTGGTAGTAGCCACTGTCCTCCTCCAGTTTTAACTTTCACTTTTATATTATAAACATGTATATTTACTTAGATATTTGTAATTATGTATTTATATATTTACACTTTCTTTTCTATGAATTTCCTCTTTGTAATTTATAATCTTCATCTATTTTTCTGTTGAGTTGTTTGTCGTTTTTTGATCTACATATTGAAGCCCTAAAATGTATATATTCTGAAAGCCCTGTGTTGGGTTGAAATCTGAAATTGCCGTTCTTTCTTTTTTGGGGGGAGGCATAAACAGTTGATTATCAGCAATTTAATGTAGTTTAACTGAATATTATGGATATGAATCCTTTGTCTGCAATTTGTTGCAATGATTTTCTCGTAGCTTTTATCCTTTGACTTTGTATGGTGTCTTCTATCCCTGGAAAATTTAATTCTCTCCTTTATCAAATTTGTTTCATTTCCTTTATGTCTTCTGAGTTCCTTGTATTATTTAAGAAGGTCTCCCTACCCGAATATCATATAAATATTTTCCTAAATTTGCTTCTAGAATGTTTGTTTATTTTACCTTTGCATCTTTAATCCATCTGTAATTAAAGAAATAGGGGTCTAGCTTCACATTTTCCCTGTAAGAAGCAATTATTCTACCACTTATTAAATAATCCATCAGTGAATTGAAATGCCACCTTTATTGTACACTGTATTAAGTTCCCATAAAATCTATTTCTTTCTTCTCTATTCCATTCCATTGATCTATTTGTCTATTCTCATGCCAATTCCCTACTCTTTTGATTACACTATCTTTATAGCGAGTTTTAATATCCATTAGGGCAAGACACCAGTGGGGGTGTTACTGGTCTTGTTTCTCAAAGTTTTATTAGCAGTGATCACAGAATTGCTGAGCTATTGTTCTTCACAGAAATCTACAGATACCCCTCATTAACAGTTAAATCACTTACACATCTTAACATCTCCCTCAGCTCATGAAGCTAGTTGGGTTCAAGTTCCCTTTGGGAGGTCAGTACCCAGAGCTTCAGCAATTAGCTGGGAGGATGGAGCAGAGGGGGAGGAAGAAGCAAGTCTCTCCAGAAGCTCTCAACGTGGACCTACAGTTGCTCATAATTGTCCCCACTGTCCTCAGGATGGACCTCCCAAGTAGGTGGGGTAGTAAAGGAAAGCAGAAGAGCAACAGAAACAAACTATCTGCTTCAGAGTTTCAGTTAGGAATGACCTTATTCTTTTTTTTTTTAATTTTTTTAATGTTTATTTATTTTTGAGAGACAGAGAGACAGAGTGCAAGCGGGGAAGGGGCAGAGAGAGAGGGAGACACAGAATCCAAAGCAGGCTCCAGGCTCCAAGCTGTCAGCACAGAGCCCAGTGTGGGCCTCGAACTCACACCGTGAGATTATGACCTGAGCTGAAGTCAGACACCTAACTGCCTGAGCCACCTAGGTGCCCCGGAATGGCCTTATTCTTAACAAATATTTAAATGATCCCAAAATAGGGGCGCCTGGGTGACTCAGTCGGTTAAGCATCAAACTCTTGATTTCCACTCAGGTCATGATCTCGCATTCTAGAGTTCAAGCCCTGCATCTGACTCTGTGCTGATGGTGCAGATCCTGCTTGGGATTCTGTCTTCCTCTCTCTCTCTACCCCTCCCCTGCTTTCTCTCTCTCTCTCTCTCTCTCTCTCTCTCTCTCTGTCTCTCAAAATAAATTTTTAAAAATTAAAACAAATAAAACTTTAAATGACCCCAAAATATAAATAACTCCTCTACTTGTCATTCCACAATATCGATTATTAAATGAAACACGTGGAAGCTCCCATGTGGCCATCAGATCTCAGCAAGCGATGAAGGCACACTGAAAGCCAGGTAGGTTGGTGCCGACCAGACAGCACCCCCGAGTGCCTACCTCTGCAGGATGCCAGACCACCATGGAAATAAATCAAACACACCATGCCAGTTAACTCAGGTCTTCACACAAATTCCTGACATAACCGAGGAAATGTACATGGTCCCACTCCCTGTGAGTGAGGACCTACCTTGGGCAGAAATCTAAAAATCCTGGTGGCCTCACCCTAGCTCTGGCTGTCATTTCTGTGCCACGTGTCTGCGATTTGTTCTGTGCTTCTTTTATCCATATCACTGAAAGTCACTGGTTATAATTAGCCTCAAATGTTTTTTGAAATAGTGTTATAAAATTGTAAATGTAATCCTTGAACTTGGTTTTTATTTCAAATAGTAAGAATGTACAAAGAGCATAAAAATGGAAATACAGAGTAGTGCTTGGGTGGTTTGGTCAGTTTAAGCATCCGACTCTTGATTTTGGCTCATGTCATGATCTCACAGTTCATAAGATTGAGCCCTGTGCTGGGCTATGCACTGACAGTGCAGAGCCTGCTTGGGATTCTCTCTCTCTCTCCTTCTCTCTCTGTCCCTCTCCCGCTTGCTCATATGTGCGCGCTCTCTCTCTGTCCCTCCCTCCCTCTCTCTCTCTCTCTTCTTTCTCAAAATAAATACACTTAAAAAAAAAGAAACTCTGTCATTCTTTCGCATGCCCCCCAACCCCTCCAATCTCCCCTTAACTTTTATCATTTGTTATTTGCATGAAGAGAAACTTTCTGTAAATGAACCAAGAATCCAGTCTTCTTAGATTTCTCATTATAAATTAATGCCCTGGTTTATTAAATTGCAAATTAATTAAATTTCATAGAGAGGAAAAGCATTCTCCTTCAGCAGATCCCACATTGCAGGCTAGGAGTAAGGAAGGACTGAGCTGGCTAGAGGAAAGAGAGCTGAGGTCAGGTGGGTGTGGGGTGTAGAGAGAGCTCAAGTAGGGACACCAGGGAGGCCGATGGGCTAAAATAAAGGCCTCCCAAACACAGGGGAAGTGCATCCTGACTTCTGGAAGCCATGGGGAACCTGAGGGGATCGGGAGGGTGTGACCCCATGCACTGGCCATCATCAGTGGGGGGAGGGGGTCCGGCAGCCCACTTGCAGAGGCAGCTAGTTGTTCAGGGCATGGGGGACAAGAAACAAGGCCGGCAGGATGCGTGTAGGAAGCTAGTGAGGCCGGGACCTGGAGTAGGTTACTTCCTTACTGGGCTCCACTGCCTTGTGTGGACGCTGGAGGATAAACAGGGAGGAAACTCAAGAGCTCCAGGCAGACTAGGACCATGTAGGCTGCCCCACTCCTCAGGGAGGATGACAGCCACGAACCCCAACTTTCACCCCTACTCTCAGGAGTTCTGGTGGAAACCACCCTGGGCAAAACTGCAGCAGAGTATTTCCAAAGTCAGACGGGGTGTCAGATGGTTTCCTTTTGCCCTTCCAGATCCACTCCGCCCTTTTCCACCTACTCTGTGGCCCTACAAGATGACCCCCATGGACTCCACCAATGGGCTCCTATGTCCTCTGTCTTCCAGTTGCCTTTGGCCACCACTGAGAGATGGGAGACTGGGAGGAGAGAGATCAGGGTATTTGTTTCCCTCAAATGCCTTCTTTCTGGGTCCCTGAGGGCTAGCTGGTTTCATCCCTGAGCCAAAAGCCATCACTCCTGTCAAGAGGCCCTCTTCACAGAATTCTCCTGTGAGGTTCCAGTAACTGCTCCCTCCTTCTGCTCCTTCTGTCCTGTGGTTTCCCTACACCCTGATATGCCTTTGTAAATAGTCTATTAAACTCATCTCAATTTACCCAATCTGAGGGTGCCATCTGTTTCCTGCCAGGGCCTGGAATGATACAGATGGCTTGTCTGACAGGGCCTATTGAGGGAGAGTCCAAGGACTCCTTATTGCTCCAGGCAGAGGTGGGGCAGCCTGCAGATAGCTGGAGGTTACTACAGACACCTGGAATGAAGCCAGGAACTTGAACTCTTCAGAGGCAGGTAGTGTCTTAGTGTCTTTGCAGCCCCAATATTAGGGCAGGGCCTGTCTTTTAGTAGGGGACCCTCTAAAACAGGTTTCCTCCCTTCCTTCAATTCAGGAATACTTTTCTGTCTCAGAAGGGTCCCCTTCTCAAATGACGATGTCCCTAAGAGGTTGCACTTTGAAGGATTTTCTGCTAAGATCAAAACAATCAGTGAATCCTTGAGCAGAGATTAGATGCCAACACTCGTAGGACAGACCCCAGGAAGGGGCTGAGGGGATGAGGATCTGGAATAGCACTGGAGGAAGAATATGCCCTAATAGGGAGAAATGGAGGGCTCCAGAGGCCTCCTCTCCTGCTCCCACTTTGCTCAAGGCCAAAATTCTGGGCCAGGAGGAGGTACTGATCCTGGTTAAGAGAAGAAAAGCAAGAGTTCCCACTACTGTGCAGGGGGCTTTCCATCTCTTACCAGGTGGCAGGTTTGGACCACTTACCTGCACATTTTGCAGCATATAAATATTCTAACAGTTGCTAGAAGATAATGTATCTGTGGCCTTTTATCATCTTTTTTTGAAAGCCAACGTACACCATGATCACAACTGTCTCTATATGTGCATCTTGATAAAGACTGGAATACACATGAAAATATTTACTGTATTGAGTATTAAGGTTATAGAATAATTTTCCCTTTTTTTAGCTTTATTGAATTATAACCGATATACAAACATTTCATACATTTAGTGTATATATCGTGATGGTTTTGAACATATGCATACCCCTACAGTACCATCACCACGATCAAAATACTAAACATGTCCACCACCTTCAAAAATTTCCCTGTGTTCTTTCGTGGTGTTTTTTGGCTTTGGGATTTCCTTCTGGTATGTGAGATCTATCTTCTTGACAAATTTAATTGTAGGTGCTATGTTGTACAGTAAATTTCCAGAACGTACTCATCTCGCATTCAGCATAATTTTTTATCAGAACATGGTTAGGCTTATGAAATTGTTCTTATAATAAATAAAAATGGAGGAAAAAACACAAAGCAAGTATTTATATGAAAATGGACAATTTCCTCATCTTTTCCTTTTCCTCATCTATGTGATGAGATAACTTATCTATAGTCCATTCCAAATTTTACAAAATGTGATTCTGAACTGTTAAAATGAGTCATAAGAATATGGATATAGGAAGAGAGAGAGAGAGAGAGTTTTTGGTTATTTTAACATTTCTGTACAAATCAAGAAATAGGTAGAATTGATTTTGTCCCCATTGGGACTATGGTAACTGAAGTTCTGTCTGTCTTGCATAGTTTCTCATTTCTTTCTCTGGGTCACTGTGAAGATCCTTTCTGCAATTCCACATGACCCTGGTGGGCAGGTCGATCATGGTGCCCTGCTTCCTCCTTGACAGGCATTTGGTGGTCACATGACCAAAGCAGAGCCAATCAGAACCTTCTCTAAAATTGATATATGGAGTGGGCAGCAAAGAATGTCTCTTTCTCCTGAAGCAGTTAAATCTTTCTGCCTATTATCTGGGTGACATTAGACAAATTATTTAACTTCTGAGCCTCAATTTTCTCACATTAAATGAGGATAATAATATAATCTACCTCATAAGAACATGTGAGGAACAGATGATATAATGTTATAAACTTTAAAATATTTTGTAATATCAATTATTTTTAATGAATTTTGTATTATTAAACATAAGAAAAATTATATGATAAACTAATCCATGATAAGATATTGGTCAATGTCATCATAAGGCATTAAGTCTTTCAAGGGTATTTCCATTTTTTTTTATTTTAGAGAAAGAGTGTGTGTGTGGGTGTGAGCAGGGGAGAAGAGCAGAGAGAGAGAGAATCTCAAGCAGGCTCTGCATCCAACATGGAGCCCAATGAGGGGCTCAATCCCACCACCCTGGGATCATGACCCTAGTCGAAATCAAGAGTTGGACACTCAACTGACTGAGCCACCCAGATACCACATTTTTTTTAAAGGAATCCATTATATAAAGTACAAAAACAAGTTGCAGCAATCTATACCATCAGAAGTTAGGATAGTGGTTAACTTTGCAGGTGAGGCTAGTGCTCAGAGGGGGCATGAAGGGGCTTCTAAGTGGTGTTGATTGTTTTCTGTTTCTAGACCTGAGTTCTATTTACATGGTATATTGTTAGTGAAAATTCATTGGCCCATATGCTTAAGATATGTGCTTTTCTGTATGTATGTTATACCTTAATAACAAGTTTTAAAAACTTAAGGACTTCTATATCCAAGAAGATGGAATAAACATACTTTTCTTAACTCTGCCCATAAGTACAAGTAAAAACTCTGGACATTATATATGAAACAAACATAAGAAGACTCAGAGTAGAGAGAAGATGGAAGACCTGCTAAGGACCTCAGTACTCCAGGAACAACATGGTAGTGAATTCTCTGGATTTTCTTTTTGACTCCTATATCACAGATTTGTAGCTATAGAAGCTGACATCCAGAAATGCAAACAAGTGCAGAAAAAAAAAAAAAAAGTCCAACAAAAGCTGCTCTTTCTAAACCAAAAAATCGAGAAAGAGCAGCATAGGGAGAGAAAACTTTTCAACAGCAACTCCTCTACTCCAGCTAAACCCACAGAAAAAGCTATAGCCCCATTCCCACCTGGACTAGCAAAGTCCAAGTGGGGGATCTAGAATTCCACCCTTGCTAGGCTGGAACAAGGTACCTCAACCTACCTATTAGGATGGCATCAGAAAACACAACCCTTGGAGCCCGTTCTTTCTTCCCTGCTGGGTGGTAATGAGGAAACGGCATGAGAACCCTGTACTTCCACCCTGCATCCTTTCTGCTGAAGTAGCATCAGAAGAAGCCTGGTGGAAACTCAGGATGTTCACCATTGCTCAGTGATATTGAGGCCACCCTCTCCCTGGGGTGTCAGTGGAGACCTAGTAGGGAGCCTAAACTCCCATCCCATTCAGCTGTAATAATGAGCCCCCTCCAACAGCTACTCCTCTCCACTTCTCCTAGTCCAACAGAGATGGAGACTTCTATGCTGACCTGGTAGTAATGGGGATCCCTTCTCCTGTTGGAGTTGTATTAAAAAAAAAAAGCTAAAACAGGTTTAGATAAGATACAGAGTCATAACATAATACCCAAAACGCCCAGGTTTCAATAAAAAATCACTTATGATACTAGGAATGAGGGAGATCTCAAGCTAAATAAGAAAAGATGCCAAAACTGAGATGAAACACATATTAAAATTATCTGACAAAGATTTTAAGGCAACCATCATAAAAATAATAATGAGTAATCACAAATACACTTGACACAAATGAAAAAATGACAAGTCTCAGTAAAGAAATAGAAGACATAAAGAAAAACCAAATGGAAATTTCAGACTGAAAAATGAAATAACCAAATTTAAAAACTCAACGGATGGGCTCATCTAAAGAATTGAAGAGACAGAAGAAAGAATCAGCGAACTGGAAAGTAGAGCAACAGAAATTAGACTGAACAACAGAAAGTAGACTGAATAAATAAACAGAACCTCAGGGATATGCAAAGAACTCTCAAAACTCAATACTTAAAAAAAAAAAAAAGCAATAATCCACTTAGAAAATGGATTAAAAACATGAAGAGACATTTTACTGAAGAGGATATACAGATGGCAGATAAGCACACACACAGAAAATTAACCTTTAGGGAAATGCAAACTCCTCAGAATATCTGAAATTTAAAAATAGTGACATCATCAAATGCTGGCGGAGATGCAGAGAAACTAGATCACTCATATCTTGCTTAGAGGAGGGTGTGTAAAATGATACAGCCACCGTAGAAAACAATTTGGCAGTTTCCTAAAAAACTAAATATATACTTAGCATATGACCTAACACTTGCACCCTTGGGCATTTATAAGTGAAATGAAAACATATGTTCCTACAAAAACCTGTACATGAATGTTTATGACAGCTTCATTCATAATTGCCCCACACTGGGACGATCCAGATGTCCTTCAGTAGATGAATGGTTAAACTGTGGTACATCCGTACCATGAAATAGCACTCACTCAGCAATAAAAAGGAATATGCTACTAACACACGCAACAACCTACATGGATCACCAGAGAATGGTGTTGAGTGAATAAAGCTAATTGCAAAAGACTACATGCCTCCTGATTACCTTTAAATAACTTTCTTGACAAAAATCATAGAAATGGAAAACAGATTAGTGGTTGCCAGGGATCAAGGAGGAGTGGGATGGGAAGGAAATGGGTGAGGTCATAAAAGGGCAACATGAGGGATCCTCGTGATGATGCAACCGTTCTATAACCTTGACTGTATCAGTGTCAGTATTTGGTTGTGATATTGTATTATAGTTTTGTAAGATGCTACCATTGGGGGAAAGTGAGTAAAGGATCCCTGGAATTTCTGTGTTATTTCTTACAACTGCATTTAACTTTATAACGATCTCAAAATAAAATGTTTAATTTTTTAAAATGAAGTAAAAGAGACCCCTACAGAGCAGGAAGCCTATAGGACTGAGAGAAAAACATCTAACAGTATGATTTCGGGCATGGTGGCAAGTCAGTAGAAGAGGGAGATCGATGCACTTTTTGTCACCTTCACTTTTTTTAATGTTTATTTTATTTATTTAGTTTGAGAGAGAGTGTGTGTGTGTATGTGCAAGAGGGGGAGGAGCAAAGAGAGAGGGAGAGAGAGAATCCCAAGCAGGCTCCACTCTGTCAGCACAGAGCCCGACATGGAGCTTGAGTGCCCAAACTGTGAAGTCATGACCTGAGCTGAAATCCAGACTCAGATGCCTAACTGACTGAGCCACCCAGGTGCCCCTTGCCACCTTCATTAAAGTCAATCCTTGCACCTAACATAGAGAGATATTACTACAGACATACCTCAGAGATATTGTGGGTTTGGTTTCAGACCACTGCAGTAAATCACAATATCACAATAAATATCACAATAAAGTGAGTCAAATGAAGTTTTTGGTTTCCCAGTGCATGTAAAAGTTTTGTTTACACTACACTGTAGTCCATTAAGTATGCAATAATAGCATTGTCTAAAACAACAATGTACATACATTAATTGAAAAATACTTTATGGCTGAGGCACCTGGGTGTCGCAGTCGGTGAAGCATCCAACTCTTGTCATGATCTCACAGTTCGTGAGTTCAAGCCCCACATCGGATTCCACGCTGATAGTGTGGAGCCTGCATGGGATTCTCTCTCTGCCTCTCTCTCTCTCTCAAAAATAAATAAATAAACTTAAAAAAAAATAAGAAACAACTCCTCATTCATTATCGTTTCATCATGAGATCACAGCAATTCAGGCTTCACTTCTAATTCCAGTTCTCGTGCTATTTCCAACACACCTGCAGTTACTTCCTCCTCTGAATTCTTGAACCTCTTCACTATCCATGAGGGTTGGAATCAACTTCTTCCAAACTCCTGTTCCTGTTGATATTTTGACCTCTCCCCATGAATCACGTGTTGTTAATGACATGTAGAATGGTGAATCCTTTCCAGAAGATGTGCAGTTTACTTTTCCCAGACCCATCAGAGGAATCCCTATCAATGCCGGCTGTGGTCTTATGAAATGCATATCTTAAATGATAAGACTTGAAAGTTGAAACGACTCCTTGATCCGTGGGCTGACATATGGCTGCTGTGTTAGCAGGCATGAAAACAACATTAATTTCATTGTCCATCTCCATCCGAGCTTTTGGGTGACCAGATGCATTGTCAATGAGAAGTAATATTTTGAAAAGCATCTTTTTTTCTGAGCACTAGGTCTCAACGGTGGGCTTAGAAAATTTGTAAACCATGTTGTAAACAGATGTGCTGTCAGCCAGGCTTTGTTGTTCCATTTATAGAGCACAGGCAGAGAAGATTTAACATAACTCTTAATGACTCTAGGATTTTCAGAATAGTACATGAGCATTGGCTTCAATTAAAGTCACCAGCTGCATTTGAGGCTTTGAAGCCAGGTATTGACTTCTCTCTGCCTATGAAAGTCCTAGATGTCATCTTCTTTCAATAGAAGGCTATTTCATCTACATTGAAAATCTGTTGCTTGGTGTAGCCATTTTCATTAATTACCTTAGCTAGACCTTCTGGGTAAGTTGCTGCAGCTTCTACATCAGCACTTGCTGCTTCACCGTGCACTTTTATGCTATGGAGAAGTCTTCTTTCCTTAAATTTCATGAACCAACCTCGGCTAGCTTCCAGATTTTCTTCTGCAACTTCCTCACCTCTCTCAGCCTTCATAGAATTGCAGAGCTAGAGCTTTGCTCTGGATTAGGCTTTGGCTTAAGGGAATGTTCTGGCTGGTTTGATCTTCTGTCCAGACCACTAAAACTTATTCCTTATCAGCAATGACGTTGTTTTGCTTTCTTGTCATTCGTGTGTTTAATGGAGTTGCACTTCCAGTTTTTTTCAAGAACTTTTCCTTTGCATTCACAACATGGCTAACTTGTTTGCCACAAGAGGCCTAGCTTTCAGCCTATCTCACCTTTTGATATACTGTCCTCACTAGGCTTAACCATTTCTAACCCTTGATTTATTTCTTTTAATGATTTTTTAAAACATTTTTAAAAAGTAATCTCTACACCCAGTGCGAGGCTTGAACTCACGACCCTGAGATCAGAAGGTGCATGTTCCACTGACTGAACCAGCCAGAAGCCCCTAGCCTTTGATTTAAAGTGATAGATGTTGGGGCATCTGGATGGCTCAGTTGGTTGAGCATCTGACTTCAGCTCAGGTCATGATCTCTTGGTTCATGAATTCAAGCCCCACATCGGGCTCTCTGCTGTCAACATGGAGCCCAGTTAGAATCCTCTGTCACCCTCTCTCTCTCTCTGCCCCTTCCTCTCCCTCTCTCTCTCTCTCTCTCAAAAACAAAGTAAAAAAAAGTAAGCGATGTGGGAGTAATACTTAGAGACCCCTTGTAGCTAATTGTTATTTATTGGCCTAGTTTCATTATCTCAGGAAATAGGGAGGCCCTAAGACAGTGGAAGAGATAGGACACTGGCCAGTCAGTGGAGTAGTCTGAACACACACATTTATCAATTAAGTTCACCTACCTATGTGGGCATGGTTTATGGTGCCCCCAAACAATTACAAGAGTAACATCAAAGATCACTGACCACAGAGCACCATAGCAAATGTTATAATGATGAAAGACTTTGAAATACCTCGAGAATTATCAAAATGTGACACAGAGACACAAAGTGAGCAAATGCTATTGGAAAAATGGTGCTAATAGACTTTTCTTAATGCAGCATTGCCACAAACATTCAATTTGTAAAAGAAAAAAAAACCTCAGTATCTGTGAAGCGCAATAAAACAGGGTATGTCTGTATTTACATACAGATAATTGAAGGGCAATTCTTCATGTATTATGAAGAAGGTAATTTATAAATTACCCTTTGTAAGATTTGCAGTCATCGATAAAGGCAAGACAATAATCTGTGTCTGTTATTCTTAGCCCCAGACATAAAGGATTTAAAAATCTTTGTTGGTACTCTATGTGCTTATGTAATTTAACTATAGTGATTTACATATAAAAAGATTCACAGTTTGAATCAGCACCGTGGATGAATTTGCAGTTGAAAACACATCAGTTCTATCTAGGTAAATTTTCAAAATATCTGAATTTTCTGAGAGAGACAATACCATGGTCCCTGACATGGTTACAGAGTAATGGTCTCCTGATGATTCATAAAATATTTCTTTGGGGGGGAAAAATACCTCTAGCACTACAAGTAGGATTGCAGAAACTAAAAACAAAACAAATGTCAAGTCAAGAGGTTTTCTTTGGTCATGCTGTGTAACTCCTGTTGTGGTGCTCCAATGCGAAGACTGGAAGAAAAGTGGGGGCTGGAGAGGCAGGGATGGAAGAAGAAACTCTTGAAGAGAGACTTGTAACTAATATCTCTTTTTGGTATATCCAAGAACTTTAGGAAATAATGTCTTAAGAAGAAAAGGAATTGTACTAATAATTTAATCATTTGGATTCTAAAGAGGACCGTATGAGAACCAAAATATCCAGGAGAAATACCTTTCTTTAAAATTTTTATTTTAGAGAGAGTGCAAGCTAGGGACGGGGCAGAGAGAGAGAGAGAGAGAGAGAGAGAGAGAGAGAGAGAATCCTAAGCAGGCTCCATGCTCAGCACAGAGCTCCACTCCGGACTCAATCCCACAACCCTGGGATCATGACCTGAGCCAAAATCAAGAGTTAGACACTTAACCTGACTGAGTCACCCAGGCACCCCATAGAAATACATTTTAAATACATAACCATGAAGATAGTGGCATTAATGAATCGGTGCGGACTCCCTTCAAGATTGAATATTTAGAGAAGGAAGAAAGGGAGGAGAGGTGAGGAGGTGGCTGGCGTGGCTTAGTGTTTGGTCTGTGCTGCCTGTGGGTTCTGAATCCTACCCCAGAGGGGCTCACCAACCTTCAAGAATTGGCTGAGGCAGGGACAACTAGTGCTGGAAGTAGGCAGCTGGCAAAACAATTTTGTTTTTACAAGAATATGGATATGCAGCCAGCAGCCAGGAAACTGAGGCATGGTCTCAGCAGAAAGGGCCCTGATGGACACAAGGATGGAGAGGGCGTTACATGGAACCCCGAGTGGGGGACAGCAGCCGGGTTAGCAAGAGCCGGAATTCAGGCTGACACCAAGAGCTCAGCAAAGCTGGGCTCAGGAACAAATGCAGGTGTGGTAACAACGTTCTGAAATGGCCCCTAAGATTCCCAGTCCCTAGTAAACACACTTTGATTCATCCTCTCCCCTGGAGTGTGGGCAGGATCTGTGAATATGGTGGGATAATCATTCCGTTGATTAGGTTATGTCACACCAGATCCTGCCATTGCAGACTAGAGGGAAGTTCCCCTGCTGGCTTTGCAGATGTGGCTACCATGTTAGAAAGCCACATGGCTAGGCCCTGAGGGCAGTCTGTCGATGTTGAGAGATACCCCTACCAAAAGCCAGAAAGAAAATGGGGTTCTTAATCCACGACTTTAAGAAAATCAATCCTGGGGGCACCTGGCTGGCTCAGTCAGTGGAGCATGGGACTCCTGACTTCTGGGTCATGAAATCAAGCCCCATGTTGGATGTGGAGATTACTTAACATAAATAGATAGATGATAGGTAGATAGAAAGAAAGAAAAAGAAAGAAAGAAAGAAAGAAAGAAAGAAAGAAAGAAAGAAAGAAAGAAAGAAAGAAAGAAAGAAAGAAAGAAAGAAAGAAAGAAAGAAAGAAAAAGGAAAAGAAAAGAAAAAGAACGTCAATTCTGCCAGCAACCTAATAGAGTTGGGAAGAGACGCTGAGCCTCACGAGATCATAGCCCCATCTGGCTGACATCTTGATTTCAGCCCAGTGAGACTGTGAGCAGAGGACCTAGCTAACCTCGGCCAGGATTCCTCACCCATGAAACTGTGAGTAATGAATTCATGTTGTTTTAAGCCACTAAGTTTGTGGTAATTTGCTACGCAGCCATAGAAAACTAATACAGAAGGTTGGGCCTGAATTTAGGAATGTCAGAATCAAAGAGGTTTTGGTGATAGTGCCCTGCTGGGTAGATGGATCCCACAGGGCACTAACTTCAATTGAGGCCACCACAGAGGACATCCTACCCCTGCCGCAGCTGTCTTTATGGGGCCTTGGCCCAAGCTTCCTATATTCACTGTCACGACCTTACTGAAAGTCAATTTAGCAGTATCTATCAAAATTATAAGAGCATATGATCTTCGACCCAGTAATTTCACTTCTAGGAATTGACCCCACCTACCCCACCTACATTAGCAGACATGGAAATGATCCATGTACAAAGTTATCCATTTGCTCATTCATTCAAACATGTGCATTGTTAGTAATCGCAGAAGATTGGAAACAACCCTAAATTTCTATCACTAGGGATAATTAAATACATTACTGTATAGTGGGATACCACATGGCTGGAACAAAAAAACCAGGAAGCCCTGTATGTATCAGTATGGAAAGATCTCTAAAATGTTTTTAAGAGAAAAAGCAGAGGAGAGCATACATCATATTAAAAGGAGAAAAGTAAGGATGTATGTCCACATACATTAAAAAATGTCTGGAAGGGAGTGCGCCTGGGGGGCTCAGTCGGTTAAGAGTCCAACTTTGGCTCAGGTCATGATCTCATGGTTCCTGAGTTTGAGCCCCAAGTAGGGCTCTGTGCTTACAGCTCAGAGCATGGAGCCTGCCTCGGATTCTGTGTCTCCCTCTGTCTCTCTGACCATCCCCTACTTGCACTCAGTCTCTCTCTCTCTCTCTCTCTCTCTCTCTCTCTCTCTCTCTCTCTCAAAAGTAAACATTATGGGGTGCCTGGGTGGCTCAGTCAGTTGAGTGTCCGACTTTGGCTCAGGTCATGATCTCACAGTTCATGAGTTTGAACCCCACATTGGGCTCTGTGCTGACACCTTAGAGCCTAGAGCCTGCTTCAGATTCTGTGTCTCCCTGTATCTCCGCCCTCCCACACACTCTCTTTCTCTCTCAAAAAGAAAACATTTTTAAAAAAAGATACTTTAGCTCAATGGAGTTAGGAAACCACATGATCTTTGTAGCCTTATCCACCCTATTTCCCACTGGTTCATTTTACTTTGCTGCTTGGGACCAGGCTGTCAGCATGGGGATGAGACACGCCCCCACCCCACCCCCAGGTTTAGATTTTGTAGCCTGAGCACTATCTTTTACTGGAGCCACCACTTACCTTTCCCACCCCAGCTCCCTGGGGAGAACTTAAGGGCTGTTTTCCCAGAGGCCACTAAGGCTTCCCAGCTGTACCAGGGTCCCTGCTGGCAGCTGAATTTCCCCTGGGATAAGAGAATCTGAGGGTCCTGCTAACCACCAGGCCCCAACCATCTGGGAAAACTCGAGTTCAGATAACCCAACCAGTCCTGTCCTACAGATCTGAATCCAACTCAGGCAGGGCTGAGAATGAGCTGGGATGTATCAGTACTAACTGTTTATACCTGGAGTTCATTCTGCTGGTTCAGTGCCTGTAGTCTACAGGTTGTATATTTTGGCTAACCTCTGCCCTCAGCTACTTCTCCTCTCACTTCAATCCCCTATGCTGCCTCCTCCCTGCTACTCTGGGCTTCCTCCCCTGATTCTACCTGTTGCTGCTGATTACCTTCTGGTATCAGACAGGCACCCATCAAGAAACAGATGGCATGCTCAAAATGGGCAACTTGAGAAGAGTTTAATAAGAGATTATTTCTAATAGTGTGGGCAGGGTCTAGGGAAACCACTAGGGATAGGGCAGTACCCGGGGGCAAGAAGAGGGATCAGCAGCAAAGAGGGATGGGTGGAGAGGGCCCTGGCAGGAGCTGAGACTTGTGGTTCATTAAAGGAGACAGCCAGCTCACTGTGACTCATCAGGAGGGAGCCTGGGAAGTGAAAAAACCCCAAACTCACTCTCCTTCCTTCCTTCCATTTCCTATGGGAATCCCATTTTACAAACCTGACACAGGGCACAGGAGCCCATTGAATCTATCCATAGAGGTCAGCTTCTCAGGCGGAGAGCATGGGGGAAAGGGTGGAGAGGAGATCCGAGGGGACAAATGGAATATATCTACCACCCCTCCCATAGCATCATAGAAAAATTATCATGGGAAAATTTTAAACATATAAAAAAAGTAGATTAGTATAATGAACACCATGTACCCATCATCCAGTTTCAACAATTATCAACATACACCAGTCTCATTTTATTGATATCCCCACTCACTCTGTCCTCATTCCAGACATCATATCATTTCATGTCAATAATTCATATGCATCTCTAAAAGAGATAAGCGTTCCTTTTTATTCTTCTTAAGTTTATTATTTATTTTGAGAGAGAAGGAGTGTGAGCAGGGGAGGGGTAGACAGAGAGGGAGTGAGATCATGACTTGAGCTAAAATCAAGAGTCAGCTAGGGGAACCTGGGTGGCTCAGTTGGTTGAGCGGCCAACTTTATCTCAGGTCATGATCTCACGGTCTGTGAATTCGAGCCCCGCATCGGGCTCTGTGCCGACAGCTCAGAGCCTGGAGCCTGCTTCGGATTCTGTGTCTCCCTCTCTCTCTCTCTCTGCCCTTCCCCTGCTCATACTCTGTCTTTATGTCTCTCAAAAATAAATAAATGTTAAAAAAAATTAAAAAAAAAAGAGCTAACTGAACCAACTGAGCCACCAGGGCACCCCAACATAAGGATTCTTTAAGCAACAAAGCCATTAACAAAAATAATAAATAAAATCATAATATCCTATCAGTATCAGACTTCCAATTGTCCAATAAATATCATACATGACTTTTTAAAAAACATTTTGTTTGTTTGCAACTGGTTGATGTCTCTTGAGTCTCTTTTAGATCTACAACTCCCCACTCCATCACTTTTTCTTTTTCTTTTTCTTTCTTTATTAAAGAAAACAAGACATTTGTCCCGTAACATATCCCACAGTCAGGAGTTTAGTGATTGTATTCCCATAGTCTAATTTAACGTGCCCTCTTCTATGTGCTGTAAGCCTATAGCTGGCTCCAGAGGCTTAGTCAGATTCAGGTCCAACTTTTTTTTGAATTTTTTTAATGTTTTTAATTTATTATTGAGAGACAACGAGAGATAGAGCATGAGCATGGGAAGGGCAGAGAGGGGGGAGACACAGAATCAGAAGCAGGCTCCACGCTCTGAGCTGTCAGCACAGAGCCCAACGCAGGGTTCAAACTCACAAACCACAAGATCATGACCTGAGCCGGAGTCGGATGCTTAACCGACTGAGCCACCCAGGCGCCCCTCAGGTTCAATTTTTATTAACACTTCATAGATAGATGATGATACATTCTTCCTTCAGGAAGCACAAAAACCTTGTTGACAAATTTTGTGATGTTAGTAGCCATGATGATTGATGCTTAGATCCATTAATTTATGAGAGATTGCAAAATGACGGTATTCAGATTTATTCCTGTTCTTGTGTTAGCAATTTTGCATTTTGTGTTTTCTGTTTTTCTCAATTCACAATACTTCATGGAACTCACCCATGTCACCTGGCATAGCCCTAATGCAACCTTTTTAATGGCTGCATAACTTTTGTGGTGTGTACATATTATCATTCATTCACCCATTCTCCTATCTGCAGGCTTTCACTTGGTGTCCAGTTTTTATTGAGCATTGCTGCAATAAAACATCCTTTTGCACGTGTCCTTCCTTACCAGTGTTTTCATTCCTATGGAATAGATTCCCGGGAGCAGAGTTGCTGGGGAAATGAAATATGTTAATATTAACAGTTGTTACCAGATTAGTTTCTAGAATGACTGTAATACTCCAATGTCCGTCCACCAGCAACGTGCAAGAGTAGTTTCTAATCTATATCCCCGCCAGCTATAGGTGTTACCGCTTGTAATTTTTGCCAGGTTATAGGTATGAAGAATGTCTCATTGCTTCCTTCTGTGGAGCCAGACTGCTAGGTTTAAATTCTAATTCTGCCACTTACTATATGTGTACCTTGTTCACATGAACTTCTTAGGGTCTCAGCTTCCTTATCTGTAACATGGGGATGATAATAATAATACTTGACTTAACACATTATAAGGATTAGGTGAGTTAACATATGTAAAGTGCCTAGGACGTGTCTGGCTTATTGCAAGCGCTCATCATTATTTTTCTATCCTTTTTTACTTCCTCTCTTTTCTAGAGCTCCATGGTATATCACGTCAATTCCTCTATTGCCAGCACCTTAGCGTCCTGAGCCCCCTGCTCTTTCATACTCCCACCACTGCCAAGCCCGCTCTCCTCTCAAGCTCTTGCCTAGGCTGCCAGATGCAGTCATGCAGACAAGGCCATTAGGAATTCAGATGGGTCCTGAGCCCTGATCGGAAATCTATGCGTCTTTGAGTCCATTTCCCCTCACCTCCCCCAAGCGGGTATTCTAAAGTATCGCTACACTTCCTGATCCTCTACCCCACTAACCTTTTAGCACACAGCTTTGAAGCACTTACCTATAACCGTATAAAGGGAGATGTGTCAGAATGACTTGTTCAACACCCGTTTCAGTGTGTACAGTCGGAAAAGATAAAAGGCTCCTTTGCAGCCAGGGTTTTGGATGTAATTTGGGTTGCACCAAGTAGAAGCACTCATGCATCAGTTGGTGGCATTCCCTCACACTGAGAAATAATTTCTTCAAATTGCTTTAAAATACAGTGTTTTAGTGACACAAACCTAGTGGAATATACCCTTAGGACAAAACGTTCTTTAAAAAAATCTTAAACTGCTTTTAGTAGTCTTACTGATACTAGTATTACTATATTCTCTCTCTCTCTCTCTCTCTCTCTCTCTCTCTCTCTCTCTCTCACACACACACACACACACACGCACACCCTGGATAAGCCTAGTAATTATGATAATGTTGTTAGAAATAAAGAGGTTTTATTTTTATCAGTTTATTCATTCTTTTTTTTATAATAGTTTATTTTCAAATTGGTTTACATATAACACCCAGTGTTCATCCCAACACGTGCCCTCTTTAATGCCCGTCACCCTCTCTCCCCCCTCCCTAACCCCCCTCACTGTCAGTTTGTTCTTAGTCTTTGAGTCTCTTATGTTTTATCTCCCTCCCTCTCTGTGGAAAGGAAAAAAAGAAATAAAGAGTTTTCCACAAAAGATAAAAGAGAGATGTTAGTATAAAATCAAATAAATTATACAGTTTAATCATAAATTCAAATTGGAAATATCAATATAAACTCATGACTTAGGTTATTTTATTTATTTTTTTGTAATGTTTTCTTTATTTTTGAGAGGGAGGGACATAGTGTGACCAGGGGAAGGGAAGAGAAAGAGAGAGAGACACAGAATCTGAAGCAGGCTCCAGGCTCCCAGCTGTCAGCACAGAGCCCAATGCAGGGCTCGAACCCACAAACTGTGAGTTCATGACCTGAGCCGAAATCAGATGCTTAACGGACTGAGCCACCCGGGCACCCCTGGGATTTTTTAAAAAACTGTATCTCTTAGCTTTGTACACTGACAAAGACTTAGATACAATGATGACTCAGTAGGATGAGCACACTGGTACCAAAATGGTGGCCTCTATGTATCATTTTCACCTAAAAGAAATAGGGCTCCTTAGAGAGATGACAGATTCCACTTAGAGTTATGAAGTATACAAATAAAGCAAAGGAACCATCAGTGACTACTGGGGTTTGTCAAAAGGACACAGAAACCAACTTGAAGGCACCCCCGCTGGTTTAAGATAAGGTAATTTGGGTATCAAAATGAATAAATATTTCAATTGATAAGTAAGCTTCAATTTCTTAAATTTATGAGTTCACACTGGTACTAAAAAATGAAACAAAAACCCAAAAAGCTTATTCGTCATCACTGAAGTAGCTAGAGCACCAATTCATTGTTTTGAAAAATAAGAGAAAGAATCAAACATGTATCTGCCTTTTCTGTACATTAACTGAATTTTTCCATAACCACATAGTTGATGAAGAATCTTCTTTTTAGGAGAATTCCAGCTAATATGCAGAATAATGATAAAATAAGAATATTAGCATTTTTCAGGTCTTAATAAAATGATGTATCTTAATGATGATTATCAATGGCTGCTGAAAACGATTAGGAGAAAGATTGATAGGAAACTTTAAAATGGATGAATCAGGCTGACATCACCTGATCTTACTAATTAATTTTAGCATCACTACAAGACAGCAACACACATTATCTACCCCTTGATGTGTTGTGAGGAGAAGTACATAGCCTATTAAATATTTTGCGTACAAAAAAACCCCACTAATCTAATCAAATCACTCTATGTAAATACCAATTATCAGGAAACACAGGGAACAGAGATTGAGTTCAGTGAAACCCTGCAGAAGCAATCAACCAAATCCTACATAGAATACATCCTACAGGATAAATGATCCAGTTTGTCCAATAAATCAATGGTGTGGGAGAAAAGGGAATGGAGCTGTTAGTGAATAAAAGAAACTTATGATCTGTATTAACATACAGAATATATGAACCTTGCTTGGATCCTGATGTGAACAAACTAACCGAAAATGATATCTGATATCTTTGTGAGAATTGAGGGACTTTGAAGACGGTTAAGTAGACAAAGATTGGCAAAATATTGATAACTGTTGAAGCTGAGTGATGAGTACATGGGGGTTCATTATATGATCATTTCTACTGTAGCGTATGTTTAAAATTTTCAATAATAAAAGGCTAAAAGACTTTATTTATTTAGGAGCACCTGAATGACTCAGTAGGTAGAGCCCATGACTCTTGATCTTAGGGTCATGAGTTTGAGCCACACGTTGGGCATAGAGATTACTTAAAAATATATAAAACGTTTTTTAAAGTAAATGTTCCTTAAAGACAGGAAAAACCAAGAAAATGTCACAGATTGTAGACTAAAGAGACATAATGACTAAATGCAATATGGTATCCTGAATCAGATCTTGAAAGAGAAAAAGGGAAATTCAAATAATGTCTGGAGTTTAGTTGAAAGTATTGTACCAATGTTCATTTCTTACTTTTGATAAATGTACCAATGTTGTCTTAGCCCATTTGGGCTCCTATAACAAAATACCATGGACTAGGTGGCTTATAAGCAACAGAAATTTATGTTCCCCAGTTCCGGAGGGTGGAAATCCAAGATCAAGGTGCCAGCATGGTCAAGTGAGGGCTCTCTTCCAAGGTCATAGCTGGTGTCTTCTCATTGTGTCCTCACATGGTGGAGGGGGCTAGGAATCTCTCTGGAACCTCTTTTATATGGCACTGATCCCATTTATGAGAGCTCCATTGTCATGACTTAAACACCTCCCAAAGTCCCCACCTCCAAATACCATCACCTTTGAGGATTAAGATTTCAACATGAATTTTAGGGGGACACAAACATTTGTACCATAGCAATGGTTATATAAGATGTTAACATTAGAGAAACTGGGTGGAGAGTATACAGGAATATTCCGTACTGTCTCTGCAACTCTTCTGGAAATCTTAAATTATTTAAAAACTAAATGTTAGGGGTACCTCCTGGGTGGCTCAGTCGGTTAAGCATCCGCTTTCGGCTCAGGTCATGGTCTCACAGCTTGTGAGTTCGAGCCCCATGTCAGGCTCTGTGCTGACAGCTCAGAGCCTGGATCCTGCTTCAGATTCTGTCTCCCTCTCTCTCTCTGCTCCTCCCTGGCTCATGCTCTGTCTCTCTCTCTCTCCTTCAAAGAGAAATAAACATTAAAAAAATAATAAAAAAATAAAAACTAAATGTTGAGAATAAATAAATGTATTAATCTCTACATATAAGTTTCTTAAAGTGAATTTATACCTTTGGAGAAAAATACTTATGTCTCTGTTATTGGCTTTAAATAATTCTCATAAGATGAGGAAATTGGCATGCTTATATTACCTCCATGTTTCCTCACCTCTAGGATATCCAGAATTTGGTTGGCTATATTATGACTTCTATTTATAGAATCTATTTATCTATATATACTATGTAATATATAGTATATATAACATGTATATGCTGTTCTCTTTCTATAGTCATTTTTGCCTTTAATGGACCCATTGATCACTCTTAGTCATTTGTATTATTATATCTGCTGGTAGAAATTTATCAGACAGTTCTATCTTCAAGACAGGCTCTTGAGAAATGTAAAGCCATCTGTGCCATTATACTTGGATGGCAGTCTGCTCACCACACATTCTCGTTCTCTGAAGACTTGGTAGGCATTACTCTTCCATCTTCTGATGTTGGATGCTGTTATAGAGGGGCTGGAAGCCAGATGAATTTCTTCCCATTCACGAGCAACTTGGTTTATTTGCAAGGATTCTCACGGGATTCCTTCTTTATTTCTGAAATCCGTTAACTTTGTCAGGGTACGTGTTGAAGGTAGCTATTTTATATCAATTTTACCTGGGAGAGGTTTGTTATTTCAAGCTAAAATTCAAGTCTTATTTCTGGAAGCACTCTTGAATTTTATATTTGAACATTTTTGTTGATATTGCTGTTCTATTTAATCTATTCTCTTATTCAGAAATACCAATCATACATGTGGTACATCTTTGTTCTTTATATATGTCATTTTCTCTTTAATCCTTTTATTTTAAAATTTTTTAAGTTTATTTATTTATTTAGAGAGAGTGTGGGAGGGCAGAGAGAGAGAGAGAGAGAGAGAGAGAATCCCAAGCAGGCTCCACACTCAGCATGGAGCCCAATGTGGAGTTCAATCCTTTAAACCATGACATCATGACCTGATTTGAAATCAAGTGTCAGATGCTTAACCAACTGAGCCACCCAGGTGCCCCTTCTCTTTAATCCTTTTAAACTTCTAGAACTACTTGTTATATTCTCATTCATTTTGTTCACTTTTCTCAAGCCTTCCTTTCATGCCCATGGCTTTTTTCCTCCAGTAATCTCTCTCTTTTTTTAATGTTTATTAGATGACCTTCATTTCTCCTTTATATATCTTCTCCATTTCTTTCTCCCTACTAGCTTATTTCTTATTTCTTTTATCTTATTTTTTTCTTCAGCTATTTTTTCTGTGTTTAAGTTCCTTATTCACATATTGTGCTTTTATTTAGTTTTTTTGTATTCCTATATAAATCTTTGGTCATGATTTTCATTTATTTTCCCTTGGTAAATTATCTCTGATGTGTGCCCTTTGGCCTTCTCTTGGTCTTGCTCCTATATTCTTGAGGATATTTTTGTAAAGTTCCTGTATTTCTTCCTTTTTATTATTACCTAATATTTCAATGATGATTGATTTCCCTAGACCACCACTTTGTGGAAGGCAGAAAGGACAACTTTGAGCAGCAGAATATTTTCTTGGTTCAGTGTAGAGCCCTTCAAGGTATTAGATAGTCTAGCTTAAATTAAAAAAAAAAAACTCACAAGATGAGGGCCCCTGGGTGATTCAGTCAGTTAAGCAACTGACTCTTGATTTTGGCTCAGGTCATGATCTCATGGTCTTGGGATTGAGCCCTGCATCAGGCTCCACCCTAAGCGTGGAGCCTGCTTGGAATTCTCTCTCTCCCTCTCTCTCTTCCCCTTCCTTGCTCATGTTCTCTCTCTCTCAAAATAAATAAGCATTAAAAAAGCTCACAGGATGAGTTCAATAGTAGAACAATGATGACAGAGGAAAGTATTATTAAATTTAAATGTATATCAGTATTTAATTTAAATGTATATCAAATGTGCTCAATCTGAACAACCAAGAAAACAAAAATTGAAAAAAATGAGCAGAGCCTCAAGAAATGTGGGGCAATAATAAAAGGGCAAACATTCATATCATCTGAGCTCTAAAAGGAAAGGAGAAAAAGTGTGGTACTGAAAAAAAAATTGAAGAAATAGACTGAATACTAATTGATGAATCTGAAGAAAGATAAACAAAAAGAAATCCATACCCAGATACATCATAATCAAACTGCTAAAAACTAAAAACAAAGAAAAGATCTTGAAAGCAGACAGAGTAAAATAGTGTATTAGCTATAGAGGAACAACTCTTTGAATGACTGCAGATTTCTTATCAGAAACCCTGGAGATAAGAAGGAAGTGGCACTAAGTTTTTGTGTTGAAAAAAGTCAACACAGGTTTTTATATCCAGGGGCACCTGGCTGGCTGAGTCAGAGGAGTGTGTGACTCTTGATCTCAGGGTCATGAGTTTGAGCCCCACGTGGGTGTACAGATTACTTAAATAAATAAAACTTTAAAAAGAAGAATTTTATATCCAGTGAAAATATCCCTCAGGAATCAAGGTGAAACAATGACATTCTCAGGCAAACTAAAATAAATCCTTGCCAGCATAACTGCTCTAAAAGAATTGCTAAAGGAGTTTTTCAGATAAAAGAGGAATAATAACAGAAGGAAATTTGGACCATCAGGATTGAAGGAAGAACAATAGAAATAGTAAATATCTGGGTAAACAAAATAGACCAACCTTCTTCTCTCAAATGATTTCAAATGTGTTTAATGATTCAAAGCAAGAACTACATAATTGTTTGATAGGGTTTTCAATGTATGTAGATGTAGTATATAAGACAAGTATAACATAAAGGGATGAGGGTAAAGGGACCTATACGGTGGTAAGGTTTCTACATTCTATTTGAACTGGTAAAATATTAATTCAAAGTAGAGTGTGGAAAGGTAAGTATGTATATTGTAATCCCAAGAGCCACCACCAAACCAGCACAAACTATGTAAAGAAATAGTTTAAAAACCTAAAGGATAAATTAAAATGAAATGAAAAAAATGTTCAAATAATGCTAAAGAAGGCAAGAAATAGAAACAGAAAAACAAACAAAATAAAAACCAGAATGAACAAACATATAATAATAAAATAGTAAACGTAAATGCAAGCATATCAATAACAGCACTGAATGTAAATGGTCTACATGCACCAATAAAAAGACAGGTTTGAAAATACATTAAGCAAAAACTGAGAGAACAACAAAGGGAAAATCTCACAATTATATTTGGAGATTTCAACACTCTGCTCTCTGAAATCAATAAAACTAGTAGAAAATCAGCAAAGATATAAAATTGAACAACACCATCAATCAACTACATCTAACTGATATTTATATAACAACCCCCACCCCCAAACAATAGCAGAATATGTTCAAGTGCACATGGAACATTTATCCAGATAGACCATATCCAGGGTCCTAAAACAAACCTCAGTACGTTGGGAAGAATTGAAATCAGAAAGTAGGTTCTGTGTTTCCAATTGGAAATTAAGCATACATTTCTAAATAATTCATGGATCTCAAAAAAAATTAGACAGTATTTTGAATTGAACAAAAATGGAACTATAACATTTCAAAATTAGTGGGCTACAACTGAAGAAGTACCTAGATGGATATTAGTAGTATCAAATATTGATATTAGAAAAGAAAGAACTGAAATCCATAATCTAATTTTTCCACCCTAAAAAAAAAGAAGCCTAGAAAAAAAGCAAAAGAAGCACAACACAACAGAAGGAAGGAAATTATAAAGATAAAAGTGGGGGTACCTGGGTGGCTCAGTCAGTTGAGCATCTGACTTCAGCTTAGGCCATGATCTCATGGTTCGTGAGTTCAAGCCCCACATCAGGCTTGCTGCTCTCAGCACAGAGCCCAGTTTAGATTCTCTCTCCCTCTCTCTCTATGCCCCTCCCCTGCTCACACTCTCTCTGTTTCTCTCAAAAATAAACCTAGAGGGGCACCCTGGTGGCTCAGTTGGTTAAGCATCCAACTTCAGTTCAGGTCATGATCTCACCATTCATGAGTTTGAGCCCATGTTGGGCTCTGCCCTGACAGCTCAGAGTCTGGAGCCTGCTTCAGATTCTGTGTGTGTCTCTCTCTCTGCCCCTCCCCTGCTCATGCTCTATCTCTCTTTCTCTCAAAAATAAATAAACATAAAAAATTTAAAAACCAACGCTAGAGCAAGTATCATTCATAATGATGAAAGGTTGAACACCTACTTTCTAAAATTGAAAATAAGACATCACTCTCATCACTCTTATTCAGTCTCCTACTGGAAATCCTAGCCAGCACAATAAGGCAAGAAAAAGAAATGAAAGGTATACATATTGAAAGGAAGGAATAAACCTGTTCTTTTTCACAAGCAAGATAGTTGTGTATGGACAAAGTCCCAAAGAATCCAAAAAATTTTTTTTCTAGAACTAATAAGGAAGTTTAGCAAGATTGTAGAATACAAGGCCAACACAAAATATTTTGGTGTATTAACAATTTGGCGATCATGTTTCTTTATATTAGTGATTTGGAAACCAAAATGTCTTTTAAATACCTTTTACATAGCTTCCAGAAATGAAGTATCTAGGTATAAATCTAACAAATCATGTATAGGGTCTGTATACTAAAAGCTACAAAAAGCTGATGGAAGAAATCAAAGACATAAACAATGGGAGAGACATGCTGTCTTCATTAATTGGAGGACTCAATATAGAAAAGATGTCAATTCCCCCAAATTGACCTGTAAATTCAACATAATTTCAATCAAAATCCCAGCATAATGTTTTTAGATATAAAAAAGCTGACTCTAAAAATTATATGGAAAAGTAAAGAAACTAGAAGAGCTAAGACGATTTTGAAAAAGAAGAATAAATTGGAGAAACTACATTACCTGATTTTAAGACTTACTATATGCCTATAGTAATCAAAGCTGCGTGATATTTTGCAGGGGGATAGACACATAGATTAATAAACGCATAGATCAGGGGCACCTGGGTGGCTCAGTGACTTAAGCATCTGCCTTGAGCTTAGGTCATGATCTCACATTTCATGGGTTCGAGCCCCATGTTGGCCTCTGCACTAACAGTGCAGAGCCTGCTTGAGTTTCTCTCTCCCTCTCTCTCTGCCCCTCCCCAACTCACACTTTCTCTCTCTCTCAAAATAAATAAATAAATAGACTTTTAAAATAATAAATAGGGGCACCTGGGTGGCTTAGTCAGTTAAGCATCCGGCTTCAGCTCAGGTCATAATCTTGTGGTTCGTGAGTTCGAGCCCCACAATGGGCTCTCTGCTGTCAGCACAGAGCCTGCTTCAGATTTTCTGTCCTCCTTCTCTCTGCCCCTCCCCAGCTCATGCTCTCTCTGTGTCTCTCAAAAATAAACGTTAAAAGTTTTTTAAATAAATAAATAAACACATAGATCAGTGGAACAGAATAGAGAATCTGGAATATATTCACAGAAATATGTACAACTGATTTTTGATAAAGATGCAAAGCAGTCCACCAGAGTGAAAGTTACCTTTTCGACATGGTGCTGAAGCAATTGTACCTCCTCAGGGAGAAAAAAGAGAATCTTAATCTACATCTCGCATCTTACACAAAAACTAACTCAAGATGAAACAGGACTTCAATGCAAATCATAACTACTATAAAACATTAAGAAAAAAAGTAGGAGAAAATCTTTGCGACCTAGGGCTAGGCAGAGAATTCTTAGTCTTGACACCTAAAGCATGATCCATAAAAGAAAATAATTGATAAACTGAACCTCATCAAAAGTAAAACTGTTTAGAGAATAAAGCTATAGCCTGGGGGGAAGTGTTTGCAAACCATGAATCTGATGAAGGATTTGTATCTAGAATATATACAGAACTCTCAAAACTTAATAGTAACAAAACAATAAGTTAAGAAAAGGGGAAAAGACATAAACAAACTTTCACTAAAGAAGATACATAGATGGCAAGTCATCACATGAAAAGATACTCAACATCATTAACTGTTAAAGAAATGCAGAACAAAATCCCAGTGAGTGCTACCATACATCTACTAGAATAGTAAAACACAACACAAAACAAATACTGACAATACCAGTTGCTGCCAAGGACGTGGAGCAATTGGAACTTTTATACACAGAGTAGGAATGCAAAATAGTATGGCCACTCTGGAAAACAGTACAGCAGTTTCTTATAAATTTAAACATATACTTCCTATATATCCCAACAATCCGAGTTCTAAATATTTGCCCTAGAGCAGGGGTCACCAAACTAAGGCAACCAGGTCAAATCAGGCCAATGATCTGCTTTTGCATGTCTGCAGGCTAAGAATGCTTTTTATAATTTTAAATTCTTTTTCCTTTTTTAGGTTTCTTTATTTTGAGAGAGACAGAGACAGCGCGAGCAGGGGAGAGGTAGAGAGAGAGGGAGACAGAGAATCTCAAGCAGCCTCCCCGCTGCCAGTGCAGAGCCCAATGTGGAGCTCGAACCTACAAAACTGTGAGATCATGACCTGAGCCAAAACCAAGAGTCAGATGCTTAACCGACTGAGCCACCCAGGCGCCCTTAGAATGCTTTTTATAATTTTAAAGAGTTGTTTGTTGTTCGTTCGTTTGTTTGTTAAGAATATGTTACAGAGACTATACATGGCCCACAAAACCTAAGGTATTTAGTATCTGACACTTTACAGAAAATGTTTGCCAACTTCTGCCCTAGAGAAATGAAAACTTATGCTCACACAAAAGTTTTTGGACATTACCTTTTATAATCCCCTCTATTCCTTTTGCCCCAAACTGGAAGCAATCCAGATATCCTTCTACTGGTGAATAGATTAACAAACTCCATGTGATACATCATCCATAATAATGAAATTCTACTTAGCAATAAAAAGGAAGAAATTATGGTTACGTAGAACAATTTGGATGACTCTCAAAGGCATTATGCTGAGTGAAAGAACTCAGTCCCAAAAAGTTACATACTATATGTATGATTCCACCTATATGACATTCTCAAAAATATAAAATTATAGAGACAGAAAACAAATCAATGGCAGCGTGAGGGAGTTCGTGGGTTGATGGAACTATTCAATATCCTGATTGTTGTGGTAGTTACACAAATTTACATATGGTTTAAAATTCATAGGCATATATACCAAAGAAAAAAGTTTATTTTACTGTATGACAACTTAAAAAGGAAAATAACTTAAAAAATTCAAAGTGGCCAAACGTTTGCCAGTGTGTAGCTTCTTTGAAAGCGGCTCATGAAAGAAAATGAAATTTTACATTGAGCTAACAGCAGTAATAATGGCAAAACAAGGACAAGAATGCTGGTGCCATTCCATGTAAGGTTTAGATTGTTAAACCCTGTCATGTCGTCAGCCACTACTATAGAGTTTATGCTAGAAAATGTTGCTTATACCAGCGCAAGGACATGATGCAGTGGTTACGTGCTATATGTCACGGATCTGAAGATCGTTAGACAAGCCACAAATAGTCTACAATATCAGCACCTCTGGAACCACATTACTGATTAAGCCATTTAAAGCTTCATTGAGAGGGGCACCTGGGTGGCTCAGTCGGTTGGGTGGTTGGGCAGCGGACTTCAACTCAGGTCATGATCTCACAGCTCCACAGCTCATGAGTTCAAACCCCGCGCCAAGCTCTGTGCTGACAGCTCAGAGCCGGGAACCTGCTTCGGATTCTGTGTCTCTCTCTCTCTCTCTGCCCCTCCCCTGCTCCTACTCTGTCTCTCTCTCAAAAATAAATAAACATTAAAAAAAATTTTTTTAAGCTTCATTGAGAATTTGGCACAGGTTATAACAGTGGGGTACAAGTCATGTCTGGACAGGATAAATAGCATTTTCAATTTCCATTACCAATGCTGAAAATGTCACTGTAGAACAATAACGGGTTCGGCATTCATGGGCAGACACTACAGAGAATTGAGTTTCTCTGGGATGAGCCTATCGTGGGCCTTACAAGCTCAGGTACTTCTGTTAATGTAGCCCTGTGGTAACGAACACTCTAATATTACTTCCAGACAGTGGTGATGATGAACAATCGCTCGAATCCATTCAGCCAGTTAAAGAGTTTCAACATGATATTGTCTTTCTTTGCCATCCAAGGGCCTATCTCTCCACTTCGTCTCTCAGAATCTATTTTTAAAAATTAGTTGAAATGTGATCCCTTCTACATGAGAGAACCAGGAGAAAGAAAACACGGGTCATACATCTCAAAGTCCATCATACGCTGTTTCCAATATACCTGATTGCTACAAGAATCAAGAGAGGAAAATAAATGTATTTTCTTTGATAGCCACCTAACTGCAAGGGAAGCTGGGAAATGTAGTCTAGAAATGTTTCCAGGAGGAAGAATTAAAAGGTTTGGTGAACAGCCTGCCAGTCTTTGGCACAAGCAAATCAGTGGCAGTAGAGGACAAATTGGAGAGATCACTTGAACAACTTTTCCCAGAGGGTATTCATCAATGTCAGCCAAGAATGAAGACTGTGAGGCAGAGCCACAAGACTTGGATCTCAGATTTGTTTATTAGTTGAGTCTTCCAGGAAACAGACACTATGACAGAGTTAGGAGTAAAGAGGTTTACTGGTAAGTAATGCCCTTGAAAGATAAAAGGGGGAGGGGCGCCTGGGTGGCTCAGTCAGTTGAGTCTCCAACTCTTGATTTCAGCTCAGGTCATGATCTCACAGGTTCATGAGTTCGAACCCCAAATCGGGCTCTGCGCTGACAGTGTGGAGCCTGCTTGAAATTCTCTCTTTCTCCCTCTCTTTCTGCCTCTCCCTTCCTCCCTCTCTTTCTCAAAATAAATGAATAAACTTTACAAAAGAAAAAAATGATAGAAGGGGGAGAATCCAGGTTAGGCAGGGCCAGCTTCAGACTGCAATGCAGATCTGACAGTCTTAGCCAATACAACAGGGTGCTCCAAAACAAAGATTGCCCATTATAGGAGTTCCACATTGTACAGTCGTGGTGAGAGCTTAATACCACCACCATACTCAGTTGTTGTCTAGGAGCTGCTGAGAAAGGGAATGGCCTTGGCCTGTAAGCTGACGCAGAGTGATGAAAGCAAAATTAGAGAATAGGATGCCCGGACAGTCCTTCCTCCCACGGAGACACCAACGACAGTACAGGAATGAATTCCCTTTATGAGAAATCCAGAAACCAGTTAAAAGGTTTCTGTACCCCAGGCAAGCATGAAATCAGCTACATCAAAGGTGCTAGGAAATTTTGTGACCCTCTTACCATAGTCCCTCCCCCCGGTACAGTGCCACATGATTGTGAGAAAACTCCCAGCTCCTGGTATATCTCCCTGGGCAGGGAAAGAGAAGACTGGACTATACATTCAACTTTCTGACTTTTCAAGGGGACTACCTGAGGGACTGGCTTCTGTCTTGCCTGCCTCTGAGCGCTGACAAGACCCAGCATACTTTAAATAGCTGGGGGCCCGCTGAGAACAAAAGAGAGCCAGGCCGCCTGCTGCTGCTTCTGCGAACCTGCAGTACAACACACACAGGCTGATACAGCTTGGCGGGCTCTCCCTTAAGGGGAAAGTGAATAGTGGAGCATGTGTCCGACCTTCCAGCTTTGCAGGGGGCTGTCCAAGGGACCAGTTTCTGTCTCAGACCATGGATGGGACCTAGCATACTCTAGATGGGTGAGAGCTGCTGAGAACAAAAGAGATCTGTGCAGCCTGCTGCTCCTCCAGAGGGCCCATGGTACAGGAGAAAGACACTGATACAAATTGGCAGCCTCTTCCTCGGGAGAGGAGAAAAATGGAGTATGCATCCAACATTCTGGTTTATTGAGGGGGCTGCCCAAAGGATTGGTTTCTGTCTAGCACAACTTGGGGCACTGACAGGACCTGACATACCCTAGATGCCTTGAGGGCCACTGGAAAATCAAAAGCTAGGCAGCATGCTGCTGCTTCAGAAGACTCACAGTACAGCAGACTCCCGAGTAAGCAAGAGATTATGAGGCTTTGAATGAAAGAAACAAGCGAATCCCTTTAATTCGAAATCTACGTGCACAAGTCTAGAGAAGACACATCCACAGAAAATGTTTGAGAGGCCCCCAGGATCCCTAGCTGGGCTGATTGGTGAAAGTCTTTCCCTGAACTAAGCCAGTCTGGGCCTGGGAGAGGTGGCTGTTTTTTTCAAATATCAACAGATAATCAACACAAAGTTACAAGGACATCAAGAAACAGGGGGAAATGGCCTAATCAAAGGGACAAAATAAACCTCCATAAATCAACCCTAAAGAAATGGAGATATATGAATTACCTGATAAAGAATTTAAAATAACCGTCATAAAAATGAACATGAGCTCAGGAAGAGTATGCGTGAACAAAATGAGTACAACAAAGAGATAAAAGTATTAAAAAGAGCCAAACAGAATTCGGAAGGTGAAGAATGCAATAACTGAGGAGAAGAAGAGAGAGAAAGGAAAAGAAAGCTTATTTAACAAGTGATGGCTGAAAACTCTCCAAATTTGGGGAAGGAAATGGCATCCACATTCAAGAATCCTAATGGACATATTATAATCAAATTGTCAGAAGTCAAAGAGAATTTCGAAAGCAGCAAAACAAAAGTGACTCATCACATTCAAGGAAACCCTCATACGACTATAAGCAGATTTATTTTTCAGCAGGAACCCTGCAGGTCAAAAGGGATGTATTTGAAGTGCTGGAAAAAACTGCCAGCTACAAATACTGTATCCATCAAAATTGTCCATCAAAAATGAAGGAGAGAGGCAACTGGGTGGCTCAGTCCGTTAAGCATCTGACTCTTGATCTCAGCTCAGGTCTTGATCCCAGGGTGGTGAGTACAAGCCCCACGTTGGGCTCCATGCTGGGCTTAAAAAAAATAAAATAAAATGAAGAAGAGAAAAAGACTTTCCCAGATAAACAAAACCTGTGGGAATTCATCAGCATTAGACCAGCCATATAAGAAATGCTAAAGAGAGTCCTTCAGGTTGAAATGAAAACACACCAAACAGCAACACAAAAACATATGAAAGTATAAAGTTCACTAGTGTAAGAATAAGTATATAAATAAGTACAGAATACTGAAATACTGTAACTATAGTATATAAATCACTTAATTCTGGTATAGAATTATAACTATAATTATAAAAATGTTATTGGATGCACAATATAAAAGATGTAATTTCTGACATCTATAGCATAAAGTGGAGGGGGGAGAGGTAGAAGTGTAGAATTTTTATATGTGATTGAAATTGTTATCAGCTTAAAATAGATTGTTGTCACTATGTTTTATGTAAGTCCCATGGTAACCAGACAGAAAATACTTATAGAAGATACAAAAGAAAATAAGAAAGGAATCAAACCATGTCATGACCAAAAAACAAACAAACAATTAATGAAACTCAAAGGAAGACAGCAAGCAAGAAAACATAAGAGGGACAGAAGAACTACAAGATAAATGGTAAACAATGATAAAAATGGCAGTAGTAAGTCCTTCCCTATCAATAACCACTTTAAATGTAAATGGATTAAACTCTCCCAATCTAAAGACATGGAGTGGCTGAATGGATTAAAAAATCCAACCATATGCTGTCTTCCAGACTCTATTTATTTATTTTTTTAACTTCAGTATAGTTAACATACAGTGTTATATTAGTTTCAGGTGTACAATATAGCAATTCAACAATTCTATACAGGAGCACCTGGGTGGCTCAGTCGGTTAAGCTCCGACTTTGGTTCAGGTCAGGATCTCACGGTTCTTGGGTTTGGGCCCTGGGTTGGGCTCTGTGTGGACGGCTCTGAGCCTGGAGCCTGCTTCAGATCCTGTGTCTCCCTCTCTCTCTCTGCCCCTCCCCTGCTTGTGCTCTGTCTCTGTCTCTGTCTCTCTCTCAAAAATAAAATAAACATTAAAAAAATTAAACAGTTCTATACATTACACAATGCTCATCATGATGAACGCTGTTAATCCTTTTCACCTATTTCACCCATCCTCCAAACCCCTCTCCTCTGGTAACCATCAGTTTGTTCTCTATAGTTAAGAGTCTGTTTTTTGGTTTGTCCCTTTTTTTCTTTGCTCACTTATTTTGTTTCTTATATTCCGTATATGAGTGAAATCATATGGTGTTTCTCCTTCTCTGACTGATTTATTTCACTTACCATTATATACTCTAGATCCATCCATGTTGTTGCAAATGGCAAGATTTCATTCATTTTTATGACTGAGTAATAACTATTGATAGATATGTACTTATCGCCATTTTGTTACTTGTTTTATGGTTGTTTTTGTAGTTACTCTCTATTCTTCTCTTGCTCGTTTCTCTCAAAGTTTGCTGGATTTCTTTAGTGATAATCTTGGATTCCTTTCTCTTTCTTTTTTGGCATATCTGAAACTGGTTTTTGATTTGTGGTTACCATAGGTTTGTATATAACATCTTATGCATATAGTAGTCTGTATGAAGTTGATGGTCGCTTAAGTTTGAACCCATTCTTTACTCTTCTCCACCCCACATTTTAGGTACGTGGTGTCATACTTTACATCTTTTTGTAGACATAATTAATTTTACTGCTTCTGTACTTCCTACTTTATTATTCCTGTTTATGGCCTTCCCTTTCCGCTCAAACAGTTACCTTTAACATTTCTTGTAGGACTGATTTGGTGGTCATGAATTCCTTTACCCTCGTCTGGGAAACTCTTTATCTCTCCTTCTATTCTGAATAATACCCTTGCTGAATAGAGTATTCTTGGCTTCAGGTTTGTTTTTTGTTTTTGTTTTTGTTTTCTTCAATAACTTTGAATATATCATGCCACTCCCTTCTGGCTTACAAGGTTTCTGCTAAAAAAATCAAATTGATAGCCTTATAGGGTTTCCCTTGTATGTAACTGTTTCCTTTTCTCTTGCTGCTTTTATTTTTTTTTTAATTTTTTTTAACATTTATTTATTTTTGAGAGACACAGAGACAGAGCATGAGCAGGGGAAAGGCAGAGAGAGAGGGAGACACAGAATCTGAAGCAGGCTCCAGGCTCTGATGAGCCATCAGCACAGAGCCCGACATGGGACTCAAACTCACAGACTGTGAGATCATGACCTGAGCTGAAGTCGGCCGCTTAACCAACTGAGCCACCCAGGCGCCCCTCTCTTGCTGCTTTTAAAATTCTCTCCTTATCACTACTTTGTGCCATTTAAATTACTATGTGTCTTGGTGTGGACCTCCTTGGGTTGATTTTCTTGGGGACTTTCTGTGCTTCCTGGACCTGATTTCTGTTTCCTTCCCCAGATTTGAGAAATTTTTAGCTATTACTTCCTCACATACATTTTTTGCCCCCTTTTCTCTCTCCTCTCCTGGGATCCCTGTAATGCATATGTTATGATGCTTTATGGTGTTGCTAAGTCTATTTTCATTTTTTATTATTTTTTCTCTCCTGTTCAGTGTGATTGTTTTCCATTATCCTTTCCTCTAGGTTGCTGATCTGTTCCTCTGCTTCTAGTCTACTATTTATTCCCTCTTGTGTATTTTTAAGTTTCAGTTATTGAGTTCTTTATCTATAATCGATTCTTTTCTGTTTTCTGTCTCTTTGTTAAGGGTCTCACTGAGGTCCTCCACTCTTTTCTCAAGTCCAGTGAATATCTTTATGACCATTACTTTAAATATTTATCTCCATTTTGTTTAGTTTCTTACTGTGATTTTGCCCTGTTCTTTCATTTGGGACATATTTTTCTGGCTCCTCATTTTGTCTCTCTGGGTCTTTTTCTCTGTGTTAGGAAAGTCAGCTGTATCTCCTGCCCTTAAAAATAGTGACCTTATGAAAAAGAAGTCCTGGAGTGCCTTGCATTGCAATGTCTCCTGTTCACCAGAACTTGGTACTACAGGGGTGTCTCCTATGTGTGTTGCCTGTGCCCTGCTATTGTGACTGAGCCTCTTTTGTTTTCAATCCATTCATCTGCAATGGCCCTCTTTGCCTGTTATGGGCAAGCTTTGGTCTCTGTGTGCCAGTCTAGGGCCACCTTAGACTTGAGTTTAGACTAGGCATTTACTATGGTTGCAATAGCACCAAATTTCTGGGTGCTTTCCCTGTAATATCCCCTGAGAAGCTTTTGCTAGTGGGTGCAGCCTGCAGTCAGACCAGATTTCCTCCTCCAGTCCACTGTTGGGGCTACAGTAGGACTGGTGCATGTGGTTATCTTCCCCATTCTCCAGGGTAGGAGTCGCTTTGGAGTGGTGCTGGTCCCTATTGGGAATGCGTGCACCCAACCAGATTTGTAGCACCACTTTGGATGGACTGCAGCCAAGGACCTATTGGAGAGGGAAGGTCTGCAAGGGGACATGGGGGTGGGGTGCCCAGTGTTAGCAAGGTTTATGCAGGTCTGCTATGAGAGAGGACCTAGAGCCAAGGCCTCACTGGAGGGGTCGTGTCCGCAGGGGAATGCAGGGTGAGGCATGCTGTTAGCAAGTTAGGTAGTGAGTGTTGGTGCTATGCTGGTTCGGAGGTGTCCACTTGTTTAGGCTGGGGGTAAGAAAGGGAAGTGATGCCCGCCAGCTCCTTTGTGTCTGGGGAAGTCTCCCAATTGATCCCTGATCCTCCAGCACTCACTCTGAGATTACTAAATAAATTTCCTTCACATATACCCCAGGCATTTTTCAAAGTGCTGCTTCTTTTTTTTTTTAATGTTTACTTATTTTTGAGACAGAGAGAGACAGGGCATGAGTGGGGGAGGGGCAGAGAGAGAGGGAGACACAGAATCCGAAGCAGGCTCCAGGCTCTGAGCTGTCAGCACAGAGCCTGACGTGGGGCTCAAATTCACGAACTGCGAGATTATGATCTGAGGCTGAAGTCGGATGCTTAACCGACTGAGCCACCCAGGTGCCCCTCAAACTGCTCCTTCTATTCTTCTATGTATCTTTGCAGGCTGCTGGTTGCGCTGTCTCTTTAAGGGTGGAGACTCAATTTCCTCTCACCTTTCCAGCTCTCCCAGAGCTGAACCCACTGATTTTTAAAGTTCCAGGTGTTAAGCCCCACAGATTACAAGAACTTGTGGCATTATGCTCCTCTGGTTTTCACGTGGGTTCCCTGTGCCTGGGGTGCTTGGCGTGAGGATCAACTCTTCTCTCTCCACACCAGTGGTGACCCTCCCTCAGACAGTTCCATGGGTCTGTTTAGCTCCCAACTGCATCCGTAGACCCTTCCTACCCTCTTCAGTGTGGCCTTTTCTCTACATTTAGCTCTGGACAGTCTATTCTTCCAGTTTTGGGGTCATTTTCTGGGTTATTTACACTGCTGTGGGTCTTATCTAGTTGTATCTATGGAATGAGGTAAGCTTGGGTCCTCCTACTTTCCCATCTTCCCCAGAAATCTCTACCAGACTCCCTTTAGATTTAAGGATACACATAAGCTGACAATGAAAGAATGGAAAAAGATATCCATACATAAGGTAACCAAAAGAGAGCAGAGGTGACTATGCTTGTATCAGAGAAAATAAACTTGAAGTCAAAAACTGTCACAAAAAACAAAGAACATTACATAATAATAAAAGGATCAACTCACCAGGAAGATATAACAATTATACATATATATGCATCTAAATCAGAGCACCTAACTATATGAAGCAAACATTGACAGAACTGAAGGGAGAAATGGATGGCAGTATGAAAAATGGTAGATTTTAAGGCCTCCCTTTCAGTAATGGATAGAATATCCAGACAGAAAACAAGGCAACAGCAGACTTGAGCAACACCATACGCCAAACGGGCTTAACTCACATACAGAACATTCCAACAAACACCAGCAGAATACACATTCTGCTCAAGTGCACAGGGAACATTCTTCAGGATAGATCACATGTTAGGTCAACAAAACAAGTCTCAACAATTTCAAGAATACTGAAATGATAGGAAGTATCTTTTCTGACCACAGTGGAATGACACTTTAAGTCAACAGCAGAAGGAAAACTGGAAAATTAACAAAGATATGGAGATTAAACAGCACACTCCTAAGCAATCAACAGGTCAAAGAAAAAAACAAAAGGGAAATCAGACGTATCTTGAGAAAGATGAAAACTAAAGTACAACATACTAAAATTTATGGGATGCAGCAAAAGCAATACTAAAAGGGAATATTACAGTGATAAACACTTACATTTAAAAAGAAAAAAATAGGGGCACCTGGGTGGCTCAGTGGGTTAGACATCTGACTGTTGGTTTTGGCTCAGGTCATGATCTCATGGTTTGTGGGTTCAAGCCCTACATCGGGCTTCATGCTGACAGCACAGAGCCTGCTTGGGATTCTCCCTCTCTCTTTCTCTCTCTCTCTGTCCTCCCCCCAGTTGCTCTCTCTGTCTGTCTCTCTCTTAAGATAAATAAACTTTAAAAATATATCTCTCAAATAAACCACCTAACACTACAACTCAAGGAATTTGAAAAGGAAGAGCAAAGTAAGCCCAAACTAAGCAGAAATAAGGAAATAATAAAGATTAGAGTAAAAATAAACAAAATAGATAATAGAAAAATGGTAGAAAATTATCCATTAAACTAAGTTAATTTTTGAAAAGATAAACAAAATGACAAACCTTTAGCTATACTAAGAAAAAAAAAAGAGAAGACCCAAATAAATAAAATAAAAAAATAAAGGCAAGACATTACATTTGATGTTACAGAAATAGGATTGTAAGAGACTTCTGTAAACAACTATATTCCAACAAAGTGGCTACCCTAGAAGAAATGGATACATTCCTGGAATGTACAACCTAACAACCCTGGGTCATGAAGAAAGAATATCTGAACAGACCAATAATGAGTAAGAAGATTGAGTCAGTTACCCAAAATCTCCTAACAAAGAAAAGCCCAAGACCAGATGGCTTCACTTGTGAATTCTACCAAATATTTAAAGAATTAATGCCAATCCTTCTCAAACTCTTCCAAAAAATTGTAGAGGAGGGAACATTTCCAAAGTTATTTTATGAGGCCAGCATTACCCTATATATCAAAGCCAAATAAGAACAGTACAATATAAGAAAATTATAGGCCTATATCCCTCATGAACATGCATGCAAAAATCCTCAACAAAATACTGCAAGCAAAATTTAACAGCACATTCAAGAGACCATACACCATCATCAAGTGGGATTTATCCCTGGGATGCAAGGATAATTCAACATACACAAATCAATTAATGGGATACACCATATTAACAGAATGAAGGATAAAAGTCATGTGATCACCTCAATAGGCGCAGAAGAAGCATTTACCAACATTCAACATCCTTTCTTGATAAAACTCAACTAATTAGGTATAGAAGTAATGTACCTCAACATAATAATGGCCATATATGACAGGCACACAGCTAACGTCATACTCAATGTGGAAAACTGCAAGTTTTTCATCTAAGATTGGGAACCAAGCAAAGATGCCCACTCTCACCCCCTCTATTCAATAGAATACTGAGAGTCCTTGCCAAAGTAAGATTATTTCTGTTAACAGATGACATGATTTCATATGTAGAAAACCCTAAAGATTATACAGACACAGACACAGACACACACGGACACACACGGACACACAGACACACACACACACACACATACACACACCTATTAGAACTAATAAATGAGTTCTGTGAAGTAGCAAGATACAAAATAAACATACAAATATCAGTTACATATCTATACAGTTAGAACAAACTATCTGCCAAAGGTATCAAGAAAAGTATCCCAGGGTGCCTGGGTGGCTCAGTCAGTTAAGTATCTGACTTCAGCTCAGGTCATGATCTCACAGTTCATTAGTTCAAGCCCCATGTCGGGCTCTGTGCTGATGGCTCGAATTCTGTGTCTCCCTCTCTCTCTGCCCCTCCCCTGCTCACCCTCTGTCTCTCTCAAAAATAAATAAACATTAAAAAAAAAGGAAGGTTGTGCAGTTAAAAAAAAAGTATCCCATTGATAATAGCATCAAAAAGAAGAAAATACATAGGAATAGATTTAACATAGGAATAGAAAGACTACAAAGCTGAAAACTATAAAACATTGATAAAAGAGGGGCGCCTGGGTGGCTTAGTCGGTAAAGCGGCCAGCTTCAGCTCAGGTCATGATCTCACAGTCTGTGAGTTCGAGCCCCACGTCAGGCTCTGTGCTGACAGCTCATCAGAGCCTGGAGCCTGCTTCAGATTCTGTATCTCCCTCTCTCTCTGCCCTTCCCTTGCTCACGCTCTGTCTCTATGTCTCTCAAAAATAAATAAACGGTAAAAAAAAATTAAAAAAAATTGATAAAAGAAATTGAAGAAGACATAAAAATGGAAAGATATTTTGAGTTAATTTAAAAAAGATATTTTTAGTTAATAGATTAGAAGAATTAATATTGTTAAAAGGCCATACTACCCCATCCCACTTATAGAGCCAATGCAATTCCTATCAAAATTCCAATGGTATTTTTTTTTTACAGAAGCAAAGGTAAGACAATTCTAAAATTCATATGGAACTACAAAGAACCCCAAATAGCCAAAGCAATCATGAGAACCAAGAACAAATCTGGAGGCCTCACACTTCCTAATTTCAAAATATATTACAATGCTACATTAATCAAAACTGTATGATACTGTCATTTAAAACAGACACCTAGGGGCGCCTGGGTGGCTCAGTCGGTTAGGCGTCCGACTTCGGCTCAGGTCATGATCTCGCCGGTTCCCGAGTTCGAGCCCCACGTCGGGCTCTGTGCTGACAGCTCAAAGCCTGGACCCTGTCTCAGATTCTGTGTCTCCCTCTCTGTCTGTGCCTCTCCCCTGCGCATGCTCTGTCTGTCTCTCTCTCTCAGAAATAAATAAACATTAAAAAAAAAAAAAAAAAAAAAAAAAACAGACACCTAGATCAATGGAACAGAATCAAGAGCCCGGAAATAAATTCTCACATATATGGTCAACTTATATTTGATAAAGGAGCAAAGAGGGGTGCCCGGGTTGCTCAGTCAGTTGAGCGTCCAAGTTTGGCTCATGTCTTGATCTCATGGTTCATGAGTTTGAGCCCTGTGTTGGGCTCTCTGCTGTCAGCACAGAACCTGCTTCAGATCCTCTGTCTCCTTCTCTCTCTGCAGCTTCCCCACTCACGTTCTTTCTCCCTCTTAAAAATAAAGTTTTTTAAAAGGAGCAAAGAATATACAATGAAGAAATGATAGTCTCTTCAATAAATGGTGCTGGGAAAACTGGATATCCACATGCAAAAGAATGAAACTGGACCCTTATCTTAGATCATGCACAGTAATCAACTTAAAATGAATTAAGACTTGAAACTCTAAAACACCTGGAAAAAACCATAAGGGAAAATCTTCATGATGTTGATCTTAGAATGATTTCTTGGAAGTGATATCAAAAGCACAGGCAACAAAAGCAAAAATAGACAAGTGGGACTGCATCAAGCTAAAAGTCTTCTGCAGATAGGGGCACCTGGGTGGCTCAGCCAGTTGAGCGTCCGACTTCGGCTCAGGTCATGATCTCACCGTTCATGAGTTCAAGCCCTGCGTCAGCCTCTGTGCTGACAACTCAGGGCCTAGAGTCTGCTTCGGATTCTGTGTCTCCCTCGCTCTCTGCCCCTCCCCAACTCGCGCTCCATGTCTCTCCCTCTCTCTCTCTTAAAAACAAGTAAAAATTAAAAAAAAAAAAAAAGAACTGCTTTAAGGACAGTTTGATTTAAAAACCTTCTGCAGAGCAAAGGAAACAAAGGACGGAATGAAAAATCAGCCTACAAAATGAGGGGAAGTATTTGCAAGCTATATCTCTGATAAGGAGTTAATATCCAAATATATAAGTAAAACATACAACCCAATAGCAAAAAAACAAATAATCTGAATTTAAAATAGGCGAAGGACTCAAATAGGCATTTCTCCAGAGAAGACTTACAAATGGCTAACAGGTATATGACAAGATGTTCAACATCGCTCATCATTAGGGAAATGTAAATCAAAACCACAATGAGATATCACCTCACACCTATTAAAATGGCCGTTATAAAAAAAATAAAAAAAAATAACAAGAGTTACTGAGGATGTAGAGTAATTGGAACCCCTGCGCACTGTTGGTAGAAATGTGAAACGGAGTAGCCACTGTGGAAAGCGGTATGGCTATTCCTCAAAAACTTAAAAGTAGAATTACATATGACCCGGCTATTCTACTTCTGAGTATTTATTTGAAAACCTGAAATTACAAAAATAAATTAAAATTAAAGTTAAAAATGTGAAATCAGGATCTCAAAGAGATCTCTGCACTCTTATGTCCACTGCGGCATTATTCACAATAGCCAAGAGATGGAAACAACCTAAATGTCCTTCAACAGATGAATGGATAAAGAAAAAAATGGTGTATACATGCAATGGAATAGTATTCAACCACAAAAATGAAGGAAGTACTGTCATCTGCTACAAAATGGATGAACCTTGAGGACATTATGCTCCAGAAATAAACCAGTCACAGAGGGACACATGCTGCATGAGTCCACGAATGAGGTATCTAAAGTAGTCAAACTCATTGAAGTAGAATGGTGGTTTCCAAGGGCTGAGGGGAGGTATAAGGGTAGGCTGCTGTTCCATGGGTATAAAGTGTCATTCTTGTAAGATGAAAAAGTTCTAGAAATCTGCCCTACGGCATGTACTTATAGTTCAACAATGCTGTACTTTACACTTAAATATTTGTTAAGGGGGTAGATCTCATGTTACATTTTTATTTTTTTACCACATACACCAAAAGGAGGCTGAGGCAGAGCCTCAGAGCCTGAAGGCACGAACAGCGAAGACTACCAGTTAACTGCGTTCCATGAAGTAAATAAGTTTCTTCTCGGATATGAGAGCAGCATATCTCCATGGCTTTTGCACCTTGTCCTACTCAACATTTCTAGTAGCGGTGACTGAGATGAAGCCATAGAATGATAGATACTTACATCTGCAGCTGACTCACAATATGAAGATAGCCCTAATGATAGGCAACAAAATAGCATTTGAAAACTATTTTGATGGCTGGAACAATCCTAGATTGAATCCTACAAGATGAAATCCTAAAAGGATTAATGAAAAATCTTCCATTTAGGTTCACGATAACTCATTATATAAATATCAATAATGAAAATATTCTTCTGTTCATATGCAAGGATCTGAAAGTTTTGTATGACTACCAGACCAAAAATGATACAAGAATGTGTGCTATGGCTACTTACAAAGCCAGAAAAGACTGTGGCCACATTAATAAAAGTATAGCGTTTAGAACGAGGGAGATGATATCCCATCCCAAGCAGGTATTGCCTTATGGGCATCAGTATTTATGAAGGACACTGACAAATTAGACAACATTCAGAGGAAGGTGACCAGGCTTTGGAAGTCAAAGAACTATGTAATATTGGAGTGCCTAGGTGGCTCAGTTAGTTCAGTGACTCTTGATCTCAGCTCAGGTCTTTATCTCAGGATCGTGAGTTCAAGTCCCACACTGGGCTCTGCACTGAGTGTGAAGCCTACTAAAAAAAACAAAAACAAAAACAAAACCTGTTAGATTAAGGACAGATGAAGGAATATGGTACATTCGTTATAAGTTATCTTAGTACCCTGTAGTTTTCCAGTGAAGAATTTATATAAGACTATAAAATAAATAATTTTTAGTTGTACATTTGTTTTCCAATTTCTTTAACTTTTTATAAATTAAGATAATTATAGATTCACAGGAAGTTGTAAAGATAGTACAGAGAGGTACCAGGAGCCCTTTACCCAGTTTTCCCCAATGATTACATCTGTCATAATTGTAGCACAATATCAAAACTCAGGAAATTGACATTGATATAGTGTGCACGTGTAGTTCTGTGTCATGTTGTTACGTGTGTAGATTTGGGCAACCCCCAACCACCAACACGGGTTTATTGGTGTTTTGAAAAAAACAGGTTTTTGGTTCACTGTTTTTGTCTTTTTTTTTTTTTTTTTTCCTGTTTTCAACTTCATGGAGTTCCGCCCTTATCTTTATTAACTCCTTTGTTCTACTTGCTTTGAGTGTATTTTGCTTTTCTTCTTCTAGTTTCTTGAGCTGGGAGCTTAGAATATTGATTCGAGACTTTCCCTCTTTTCTTTTGTAGGCATTTAATGCTACAGATTTCCCTCTCGGCGCTGGTTTAGTTATGTCCCACCAATTTTGAGTAAGTATGTTTTTGTTTCTATTTTCATTTAGTTCAAGATATTTTTAAAAATTTCACTCGAAGCTTCCTCTTTGACACATGAATTATTTGGAAGTGTTTTGTTTCATTTCCAAATGTTTGAAAGTTTTCCTACTATCTTTCAGGTATTAATTTCTAGTTTGATTACATGGTGGTCAGAGAACACACTGTAGAATTTCAATTCTTTCAAATTTGTTGAGTTTCGTTGTATGGCCCAGGACATGCTCTATCTTGGTATATGTTCCGTGGGCACTTGAAAAGAATGTGTCTTCTCCTTCTGTGAGGTGGCATGTTCTATAAATGGTGAATAGATCTTGTTATTTGATGGTAGTGTTAATTCTTCTATATCCTTGCGGATCTTCTGTCTAGCTGCTCATTAATTGTCGAGAAAGGAGTGTTGAAGTCTCCAACTATAATTGTGGATTTGTCTATTTCTCCTTTCAGTTCTACCAGTTTTTGATTCGCATCAAATACATCTGTGTGTACACATTTAGGTATGCTATGTTTTTTAAGTGGATTGGCCCTTTTCTTATTAGGTAATATCGCTCTCTGTCCCTTGTAATTTTCTTTTCTCTACAGACTACTTTACCTGATATCAACATAGCCACTCCTGCTTTCTTTTGATTAATATTTGAATTATATAGCTTTCCCATTTTTTTTTTTACTTTCAACCTACCCATATCATAGTTGAAGTGTACTTTTTATAGACAAAATATAATTGAGTCTTGTCTTTTTTATCCACTCTGCCACTCTCTGTCTTATGGCTGGTGTATTTAGGCCATTAAAATTTTAAAAATTTTAATGTAATTATTGATATGAAAAAGCTTAAGTCTGTCTTTTTATTTTTTGTTTTCTGTTTATTTTCTGCTTTTCATTTCTCTCTTTTCTTTGTCCTGCCTTCCTCTGGATTACTAGAATATTTTTAGAATCACATTTTGATTTATCAGCAGTGTTTTCGAATGTATGTCCTTGTATAATTTTTTTCTTAGTCCTTCTAGGTAACATCAAAGTATATGTAAGCATATATTTATAGCTAGATATAGATATAGATATAGATATGGATACAGATAGATATTATCACAGTATACCAGTGTCATCATTTTACCAATTTGAGTGAAGTATAGAAACCTTATCTTTTGTGTCCTTTTACCCCAATTCATAATTGTCCTGAATATTTCCTTTACAAGGGTGCTTGGGTGGCTCAGTCAGTTAAGCATCTGACTTCAGCTCAGGTCATGATCTTGTGGTTCGTGAGTTCGAGCCCTGCTTTGGGCTCTCAGCTTGTTAGTGCCGAACCACTTCGGATCCTCTGTCCCCCTCTCTCTCTCTGCCCCTCCCTTGCTTATGCTGTCTCTCAAAAATAAACATTTAAAAAATATATTTCCTTTACATACATTTAGAGCCATATAAGACAATATTTGTTGCTTCAACCATCAAACCTAATGTATAGAACTCAAAAGAAGGAAAGTCTATTGTATTTAGTCGTATTTTTTGCTCTTTGCTCTTTCTTTCTTCCTGATGTTGCAAGATCCCTTCTTTTATCATTTGCTTGGTGTTTAGGGAAATTCCTTTAGCCATTCTTTAGGGTTAGTCTGCTGGCAACAAATTCTTTTGGTTTTCCTTCATCTGAGAATGTCTTGTTTTTCCCCTTAATTCCTAAAGTATGTCTTCAGTGCATATAGAATTCAGGGATGACAATTCTTTTCCTTCAGCACTTAAAAATGCTATTCCACTACTTTCTGGTCTCCATGGTTTCTGATGAAAAATCCACTGTAATTCTAATAGTTTTTTCCCTATCGATAATGTATCATTTTTCTCTAGCTGCTTTCAAGAATTTTTCTTTGTCTTGGGGCACCTGGTGAAGGGAGAAATGGATGGCAGTATGAAAAATGGTAGATTTTAAGGCCTCCCTTTCAGTAATGGATAGAATATCCAGACAGAAAACAAGGCAACAGCAGACTTGAGCAACACCATACACCAAACGGGCTTAACGCACATACAGAACATTCCAACAAACACCAGCAGAATACACATTCTGCTCAAGTGCACAGGGAACATTCTTCAGGATAGATCACATGTTAGGTCAACAAAACAAGTCTCAACAATTTCAAGAATACTGAAATGATAGGAAGTATCTTTTCTGACCACAGTGGAATGACACTTTAAGTCAACAGCAGAAGGAAAACTGGAAAATTAACAAAGATATGGAGATTAAACAGCACACTCCTAAGCAATCAACAGGTCAAAGAAAAAATCAAAAGGGAAATCAGAAGTATCTTGAGAAAGATGAAAACTAAAGTACAACATACTAAAATTTATGGGATGCAGGAAAAGCAATACTAAGAGGGATATTACAGTGATAAATACTTACATTTAAAAAGAAAAAAATAGGGGCACCTGGGTGGCTCCATCGGTTAAATGCCTGACTGTTGGTTTTGGCTCAGGACATGATCTCATGGTCGTGGGTTTGAGCCCCTTATCAGGCTTCATGCTGACAGCACAGAGCCTGCTTGGGATTCTCTCCCTCCCTCTCTCTCTCTCTGCCCCTTCCCCACTTGCTCTAAATAAATAAATAAATAAATAAATAAATAAATAAATAATAAACAGACAAACAAACAAACTTAAAAAAAAGAATTTGTCTTTGTCTTTAGTTTTCAGAAGTTTGACTATGACATGTCTTGGTGTGGATTTCTTGAGATTTATCCTGTTTGATGAGATTCATTCAGCTTCTGTCTTTTGCCTAATTTGAGAAATTTTTCACCCGTCTTTCTTTGAATACATGTCCCCTCACCTTTTGGGACTCTGATGACAAGAGTTAGATATTTTGTTATAGTCCTATGTATCCCTGAGGCTGTATTCATTTTTGTTCCATCTTTTTCTCTCTGTTGTTCAGATTGTGTTATTTCTATTTTATATCTTCAATGTCATGGTTTTTTCCTTTGTTCTCTCCATTCTGCTCTGAGCCCATTCACTGTAGTTTTTATTTCGGTTTGTATTTTTTTCAGTTTGTATTCCATTTGGTTATTCCTTGTATCTTGTAATTATTTGCTAAGAGTTTCTATTTCTTTAATGAGACTCTGTTTTTTTCATTCGTTTCAAGCAGGTCCATAATTACTAATTGCAGCATTTTTACAGTGGCTGCTTTAAAATTCTTGTCAGATCATTCTAGGGGCACCTGGGTGGCTCAGTCAGTTAAGTATCTGATTCTTGATCTTGGCTCAGGTCATGACTTTACAGTATGTGAGATCGAGCCCCACATGTGCTGATAGCATGGGGCCAGCCTAGGATTCTCTCTCTCCCTCACTCTCTGCTACTCTCCTGTTTGCATGCATGTGTGCACTCTCTCTCTCAAAATAAGTAAATAAGCTTTAAAAAAAATTCTTATCAGAATTCTAACATCTTTGTCATTTCAGTGGCATATATTGTATTTAGCAAGTTGAGATCTTCATGGTTCTCGGTATAAGGAGTAACTTTCTATTGAAACCTATGTTCTGAGACTTGGGATTTTATTTAAACTGTGTCTTTTAACAGGCCTCCTCTGGCACCGCTCTGGTCAGAGGATACAGTATGTCACCTCGTTACTGCTAGGTAGGCCTAGACATCCACATTCTCTACCCAGTTAATGTTGAAACTGAGGAAGTGGTGAGGAGGGGCCCTTTGTTACTTCTGGGTAGGGATGGGAGTTGAGGCTCTCCATGAGTCCTCTACTGATACCATCCTGGCTGGGAGGGGAAAGAGGACCACACGTGTTTCACTGCCTCTCTTCTCATTAAATGTTCAGATCAAACAAACTGAATAGCCGGTTTTCTGTGCAGAAGAAATATCAACCTCTGAGCTCAGCCCGTAGATGGCTATCGTTCTAGTTGGGTGAGAGATGAAGGAAAACATGGGTATCCTAAAATGCAGCATTCTCACCACCAGAAAAACTTACCCCGTGTACTTCTCCATATTACGTTTTAATTCTATAGCTTGGGCACAAAGGTCTTTCTTAAACTATATTTTCTGACATGCCAGCCTCCTGCAAGGTGTTAACAGACCTTCTTTTTTTCTTTAACGTTATTTGTTTTTGAGACAGAAAAAGAGCGCAAACAAGCGGGGTAGGGGCAGAGAGAGAATGGGACAGAGGATCTGAAGCAGGTCCCATCCTGAGAGTAGAAAGCCTGATATGGGGGCTCGAACTTGTGAACTGCAAGCTCTTGTGACCTGAGCTGAAATCGGACCCTTAAGTGACTGAGCCACCCAGGTGCTCCAGTGTTAACAGAACCTCTTGAGGAAAAGGCTTCTAAAAACTGAATTTGGAAAGCCCGCAGCCTCCACCTCTGGAAATTTACAAAGCCCATTAATTTCCTAGAGATTACAGGAGTACTAAAGTGAAGAAACCTGCTTAATTTTGTTCAATCAAAGCATATTTGACCCCCAAATCTTACAACATCTATTAACATCTCAAAGGCCAGTAGAGCCCATGTGACCCAGTTATGAAGTACTGTTCATAGGGGCCTTTGGTCTTTTTCCCTCTCATAATGTATTAGAGAAAGTACATTATTATGTTACGGGTCAAAGCATGTGTGTCTTCTCAGGAAAACAATTAAATCCTTACCCTTGAAATGAGACCTCTCATCTTAGTTTGAACTTGCCCCCAGAAACAGGCCCCCAAGACGAGGATTTGAGCACAAATTTGGGGGGCAAGGGAGAGGTGATCTTGGGCAACATCAGTAGTGGAGTAGGAAAGTGAAATGGGAACAGGAAGGAAGCCAAAACATGTGAGTCATTGAGCAGGTTACAGTTATGGGCCACTGAGGCTCAATCCCACTGGGGAACTCTGGGAGACAGTGCAGAACAAACACACTTTGGGGTTGTCAAGTTAACCCCTTCACAATAAGGAAAGGAAGCTAAGGTGTTTATCCTAAACTCCAATCTATCTTTGGCTGAGAGCTGCTCCCAGGGGCGTTGACTCTCTGGCATTTCCTGCCTGCCCTGCCCACAGCTGAGAGAAAGTGCCCAGGCTGAGTCATAGGTGCTTGCCGTAGGAAGCCTTAGTCTTGTGTCGGCAGTGAGTGCCAAGGGGCTGTGAGCAGAGCACTGACAGTGTCTGCCATGTCTCTGAACTCTAAATGTGTTTCTCGTAATCTCTTTTTGGCTCTAGTGTAGTTAAATAGACAGCCGTATTAGTAAAATATTTTTGAGGATACTGAAACAAGCTATATAAATAGATTATATACATATATAGTATTTTTTTTTTTTAATCCAAGAAGCCTGGGAATGGCCAGGTTGGCTGCGGTGAGATGGGGCAGGCCGGGAAAGGCCGATACCCAAAATGCCCCCTGACTCCCTGGAATGGTACAGGTGCTGGTGGGACAGACCCAGCTGTAGGGTTTGGGGTACAGACCCAGCTTCTAGGATAAAAGCAGTCCGATGTAGCAGACAACCTATGGCATCTGACAGCCACGGCAAAGCACAGCTGACTGTGTGATCTACGCAACATTACAAAGGACACACTTGCGGGAACCAAATGTCCCTAAAGGGGCTCAGAGCATGTGATGGGAATCTAGGCATAAGTGATGCTTCATAGTGAGCCAGGAGGACAGACAGGCAGCAGGTGACAGTCATCTGTCTCCAGTAGTTGGTGCCAATCACAAGTTGTGCCCAGAGAAGGGGTCTGGGCACAATTCTGGATTCTGTAAGGGAGCCTACCAAGACTAAGTCAGCACTCGGCAGCCTTAGAGGGTTTTAGGAACCAGATACGCATTCAAGGTAGGGCCTTAAATACATAGGACAAATCCAAGACCAGGAGAAGGTCAACAGAACTTTGGCTTCCAGTTAGGGAGACAGAAATTCCAAGGTCAAGGTGACATAAACAGCAAGGATGCCTTTGTCCCTGCCCTTGCCTTCTGAGTCCCAGTATATGGGGCTAGAGCTCCTGAGACAGTCCAGCCTGAGGCCAGGATTTGACCTCAAGTTTAGGGAAGGCAGCAATGACAGATGAACACCAAGTACCCCCGGCAGTAGGGGATGAAGTTCTTTGAGACCAGGCAAGGTCTGGCCCCCTACTCAGACATTTGCAACCAGGTGCTCAGACATTCTTGCCAGTCAACCCATCCATCCATCCCAGTGCCTTCTTCATGGCCTTGCCCTCCCTGCCCCACTGACCACCACCCCAAGCCTATAGAGCACTCAACATATGGCAATCGGGATCCTGCCCACTGGCCTTGAAAGGTGGCTGACTTCTGGGATGGAAAATCATAGAAGCCAATCGTTCCTGTGACAGCATCCAGGGCATCGCCCTCTATAATTCACAGAGATACAATTTGCAGGTGATCTGAAAGGCCTCCATTGTTTAATATTTAAAATCCTCTGCTCGAATCGTGTTAATGGCCTCTTTTCCCCCTTTCCCTTCAAATGACACTGTACGTGTCTATTTTGGTCAATTTCCGGTTAAACGTGCTTCCTTTCCTCTTTCTATGCCTGCTCCTTATTCATCTTTTCCTCTCCACTCATTTATTGGATGTTGTTTTTTGCCCTGAGTTTGACCCCGGCCTGCTGTCCCCATGCCCCCACTGCCACCCACAACAAGATTTGGATCGTTTCAGTTATATCGACCGTATGGCCAGCGATTTAGTCCTTGTAGCACTTTCCTTACGCTGCTTCCTTTTTGTTTTTTGTTTTTAATCTGTCATTACCCAGCTTTCCCTGGCAAACCTCCAAGACGAAACTACATAGTTTTCTAAACCTTCTCCCTCATAGTGCTTTGCTGTCTCCGCTTTGCCCCTGGCTTCCTGAAAGTATCTGTGAGGATCCATTTTACGTCTTTGTCTATACCAATAACAAATACTTCATTTACTGTTTTGAATACGTGGTGCTTCTCAGCTAATGGAGAACTTGTTTTTCCTTTGAAAACACTTGTTTCTCCTTTGAAAACACTACATGAAAGGAATCAGATAAACCTCTCTGATACTTTCCCTGGACTATTTCTGCATTCTCATTGCAGAATTCCAAATATGTGGCATCACGCGTATTTGGAGCCAGACTTCTGACAAGATGCCCTCAATCACCCACAGCTTCTTTATGAGTTTTTCCATCAAATGTGACTTCGGTTATTAAGATGTCCCAGGTGATTAGACTTGCCAGCAGCCTCCTAAATACTCAGCTGAGGAAACCTGATATCACAGGGAGAGGCTGTTCGGGAGAGATTACTTAGCAGGGTAAAAGTCAGAGGCCTGATGTCTGCAGAATTTTGTTCACTTCTCAGAAGCCCTTTGACTGTGCGATGTGGGGAAGTCACTTGAAATCTCTTTGTCTCTCCAGCTGCGTTACGGAGACAACAATACCCCGTTACAAAAGCTCTGTGAGAAAAACATTACAGAATATCAACAAAATGCCTTGAACTTCTTGTATATTTCACCACATTTTCTGGAGTGAAGTACTGTGCCTCCTCCCAGTCAGTCACTCTGAGGCAGAGAGCTGTTAGGAGTGGTAAGGCTAGCCGGAGGGCAGACTGGCGAGGGGTGGGGAGTACTGCTCCCTGTGACCCTGCTCAGAGGGGCAGGGGGCAGGACTGGGGCTCTTACAAACCCCTCCCACCCAGGGCTGCCCCAGACATCCAGGCCTCTTCCCATTATTTTGTACATCTGAGAGTTCATGTTTTTTTCCCAGACACTATAGATCCCTTATTGCTCAAGCAAATAAAGGGCCAGTGGAGTAGAGCAATGATCGAGAGGCAGCATAACACGGTAGTTAAGGATATAGCCACGGGAGGCAGATGCCCTGGTTTGATACCTGGCTCTGCCATGTGATAGCTTCATGACCTTGGGCAAGTTACTTCTCTGTGTTTCAGTTTCGTCCTCTAGAAATTGAGAATAATGTTATGAAGATTAAGCGAGTTAATATTTGTCAAGGTCCTGCTAAGAACAGCGCCTGGCACATACTGAGCATGTTAAAGTACCTATTAAATAAAAAACATTGTCCCGATTCTAATTCTTTTGATGTTATAAAATCTTTTGTGAAAATCCTTGGGTAAGAGATAACAAAAAACAGTTTGAAAGGACAGCCTTCTTGTGACAATGTGGAAAATAAAGTGTAAGCAGAGCAAAAATAAAATTGTTTAGGGACCACCAGACAGACCATCGCAATGATCCTTCTGGCAAGATTTCACACCGTCAAACGGTAACTCACTGATAATTGTGCTGTTTATAACTGAAAGGAAGGACAAGAGGGAGGGAGGGAGGGAGGTGAAGGTGTAGGGTGAAAAGAAAGAAAGCAGTCCTCTGAGAATTTGATCTCTGTTTTACAAATATAGATCCAAGAGAGTTCCTGTAGAAATTTGGGAAATGTGACAGATGATATTTTCCCAGTAGGGCTGCATTAATACATGTATCCCATCCGCACGCTCTTCTTTCTTTTTTTTTTTTTAATGTTTATTTCTTTTTGGAGAGAGAGAGAGAGAGACACAGAGTGCAAGCAGGGGAGGGGCAGAGAGAGAGGGAGACAGAATCTAAAGCAGGCTCCAGGCTCTGAGCTGGAGCTCTGAGCTCAGAGCCTGACTCGGGGCTCGAACGTGGGAATCGTGAGATCATGACCTGAGCCAAAGTTGGACACTCAACCGGCTGAGCCACCCAGGCGCCCCCCACATGCTCTTCTTTCAATGTGACATTGACATCCTTCCCACCACTATTTAAGATGGACAGCATGATGTTTTGATATACACATACATAGTGAAATGATTACTGCAGCCAAGCTTATTAGCATATCTATCTCCTCACATGATTTTCATCAGGTTGAGGGGGAGGTATGTGTGTGCAAGTGTGGTGAGAGCACCTGAAATCTACTGTTAGCAAATTTCCAGTATATAATACGATATTATTAACTGCAGTCATCATGCTGCACATTAGATCTCCAGAGCTTATTCATCCTACATAACTGCAGCTTTGTACCCTTTGGCCAACATCTCCAAATTTCACTCAAGTCCCACTCCTGGTAACCATTCTACTCTCTGCTTTCATAAATTCAACTTTTTAAGATTCCACACATAAGTGAGATTATGCAGTATTCTTCTTTCTGTGTCTGGCTTATTTCACTTAGCGTAATGTTTTCCAGGTTCCTCCTTATTGTCACAAATAGCAAGATCTCCTTTTTTAGGCTGAATGATATTCCAGTGTGTCTGTGTCTGTGTGTGCACGCGCATGTGAGCACGCGCGCACACGCAGGCTATTCTTCTTTATCTTCTCATCCATCAGTGGACACTTAGGCTGTTTCTATATCTTGGCTATTGTGAATAATGCTGCAATGGACACAGGAGTGCAGATATCTCTGTAAGATACTAATTTCATGTCTTTAGATATATACTCAGGAGGGGATCACTGGATCATATGATAGCTTCATTTTTAATTTTTTGAGGAACCTCCATACTACTTTCCATAGGGGCTGTACCAACGTACATTCCCACCAACAGTACATGAGGGTTCCTTTTTCTCCATATTCTCACCAACACTTGTTATCTCTTATCTTTTTGATAACAGCCATTCTAACAGGTGTGAGATGATAGGTCACTGTGGTCTTGATTTGCATTTTCCTGATGATTAGTAATGGTGAGCACCCTTTCATGTTGGCCATTTGTAGGTCTCCTTTGAAAAAATGTCTATGTAGGTTCTTTACCCATTGTTTTAAATCAGGTTGTTGGAGATTTTTTTGCTGTTGAGTTCTGTGAGTGCCTTATATTTTTTGGATATTAACCCATTATCAGATATATAGTTTACAAATATTTTCTCCCAATCCATAGGTCACCTTTTCATTTTGTTGAATGTTTCCCTTCTGTGAAGAAGTTTTTTACTTTGATGTTGTCCCACTTCTTTATTTTTGTTTTTGTTGCCTGAGCTTTTGATGTTATACCCAAAAATCTATTGCCAAGGCCAATACCGAAGAGCTTTGTTTTCTATATTTTCTTCTAGAAGTTTTAAGATTTTGAGTCTTACATTTAAGTTTTTAATCCATTTTTAGTTGATTGTTGTGTACAGTGTAAGATAGGAGTCCAATTTCATTCTTCTGCATGTGGATATCCAGTTTTCCTCACACTATTTTTGAAGAGGCTCATCTTTCCCTTTTGTGTATTCTTGGCACCCTTGTCAAAAATTAGTTGTAATGTACATGCTATGGTTTATCTCTGGACTCTTGACTTTATTCCATTGGTCTATGTGTTTGCATTTTTACCAGTACCGTAGTATTTCTACTTGCTTTCTATCATACAGCCTTGCAATGAACATACTTCTATACATACATACCTGATTATTTCTTTCAGATAAATTCCTAGAAGTAGAATTGTAGGATTAAAAACAAGGATTTTATAGGTCTTTTGACAAATAGTCCTATGTTGCCCTCTAGAAAGATTCTAACAATTTACATGTACACCAGCAGTAAATGAGAGTCATATAGTTGCTATCACTCAGATTTATTATTTTTTAACTTGGTTAATCTTATAAGTAAAATATTTGGGGTCATTGTTCTTTTACTTTGCACCTTTTAAAGTTGAACAAGTCTTTGTTGTGGTTTGGTTTGGTTTTTGGTCATTTTGTAGTTGTTCAGGAATTACCTGTTCCTATTTTTTGCCTTTTTATTAATGCATATACACTTTTTAGTTGATTTGTATGAACTCCTTTTGTGATAAAGATATTGACCCATTGTCTATCATAGATACTGCGATTATTTTGCTTAGGTGCTCATCTGTCTTTTAATACTATTAAAGGTAGTGGTGTTTGTTTTATTTTATTTCTCCAAATTTTCTAAATAGCAAATACCTTCACACCTAGTGATAATAATGATTTTAAAAGTGCCTGATATTAGCATACACCATATATAGGAAAAAAAAACCTGGGAGAAAGGTTGCCCTGGGTGATGCTCTTTGTACTTTTCTGTACTTCCCAGATTTACTAAAATGAGTAACTCTTATAATCTTCAAAACTATCCTAAAGTATGTTTTTATTTTTTTAGTGCAAAGAAATTTGTGTGGTCTGTGTGAGTGGAATGTGAGAAGCAAGAGAGAGGATGGGAAGGAAGAGAGGTGAAGGGTGAAGTTAAAAATGAAAATGAGAACCAGACCAGCAAAAATTTTGGATTCCATGTCTCCATGTCTCAATTGCAGTCTGTAGTTGAAGGCTTTTAGACAGCAGAGTGCTCTGATAAGATCTGTATTTCAGGAGAGCTCTGGTTGCAATGGGAGAGATAAATTAGATTCGGGGGGTTAAGAAGACACTAGTGATGGCATCAGTTGTTTATTGCTACAATAATGCTGTGTAACAAAGAACCAGAGAACCTCAGTGATATATGACAGTGCTTATTGCTCACATGTCCAGAGTCAGCTGAAGGCCAGCTATGCAACCCTTCTGGTCTTGACAAGGCTCATTCACACGCCTGGGAGTGGTTGCATATTGGCTGATCTCGACTGGCCTTGACTTGTCCCATAGATGTTTTCATAGATGTTTGTATAGCTAACAGGCTTGAAAGATAGGGATGGTATTCCCTCCAGAGCAAAGGGCAAGAATGTTTACCATGTCTTACAAAAGATTCAAGTTCCCTACCCTTAGAGTTGTTCTCCTGCAATGCCATCCACTACGTGTGCAGGCATCCACCAGAGTCTATCCACATCACCCTCATCAGACTTGGGGGGCAAGGAGAACTGATGTAAACATACTCATGCCAATGTGGCTTGCTATGCCATGAATAACAAAATCCTTTGCCTTTGACCCAGAAGTCACATGTCTCTTGCCAGCATCCGGGAAACTGTGACACATTAACAGGGCAAAACCTCAGACACTTCAGTGCTCTTTTAAAATTTTTTTTCAGTTTTATTGAGATGTAATTGACGTAGAGCACTATATAAGTTGAAGGTATGTAGCATAATGACTTGACATACATAGATTGCAAAATGATTACCACAGTAAATTTAGTTAACATCTATCACCTCATATGGTTACAAAAAAAATTTTTTTTCCTTGTGGTGAGAACTTTAATGATCTACTCTCTTAGCAACTTTCCGATATACCATACAGTAGCATTAACTATAGTCATATTGTATGTTACATCCCCAGGATTTATTTATTTTATAACTGAAAGTCTGTACCTTTTGACTACCATCATCCAATTCCCCCACCCTCCACCCTCCATCTCTGGTAACCACAAATCTGATCTCATTTCCTAGGAGTTTGGCTTTTTAGTGCTGTTGTTTTAGATTCTACCTACAAATGAGATCATACCGTATTTATCTCTCTCTGATGACTTAGTTCACTTAGCATAATGCCTTCAGGGTCCATTCATGTTGTCACGAATGGCAGGATTTCCTTCTTTTTATTGCCGAACAGCACAGCGTTCTATGTATACCACATTTGCTTTATCTATCTCACTCTCCACACTTCTGGATGTCACTTGCTTCTCCCTCTTAATCATTGGATACATGAGGACCTTTCATGGCTGTATTTCCAGCACAAGGCACAGGGCTTGTATTTGACTGGCATTCTGGAAATATTTGTCAAATGACTAAATTAATAATTTTTATTTACTCTTTATTTTCAATAAATAGACTTGAAAATACCATTATATGTGACATCGCCATCAGTCTTCTGTCACTGTTACTCCAAGTAAGCTTTTCCTCTAGTACGGAAGACAGTTGGTATCACAGCATTGGGGCACTTGGGGGTTCGGTAATTTTTAAAGTATTTGGGGATGGTGGCCAATGCAGGGCTTATATCCAATGCCGTTATACATGGGCTCTTATGGGTATTGTTTCCACTTTTCTGATATTCATTTACATATGAACTTGGATTTCTTTATGAAAATTTCCTCTAGACTTTAGAAGAAAACTTTTCATGTTTCTCTGTATACTTACTGGCTAGATTCCCAACTATGTGTCCAACTGAGTGGGTAAGCTTAGAAGGAAGATGGGGCAAAATAAAAATAGGGAATCAACTGACTCCAAAGGAGAGAAATGGATAAAGGTTAGGACAACTTGTCCATTCAACTGTTATTATGCAAGTTTTCTGCAGCTGTCTGCTCAGCTGCTGAAGTCTGGGTTAAAGTTCAAAAGGGAAAGCTCTATGCGCACGTATTTTTCAATGCAAAAAAAAGTTCAAGTATTTGAAACTCAAATATTTTCATACATTAAAAGGTCCAATGGGGGCACCTGGGTGGCTTAGTTGGTTAAGCGTCCGACTTCTGTTCAGGTCATGATCTCACAGTTCAGGAGTTCAAGCCCCGCTTCAGACTCTCTGCTGTCAGCATGGAGCCCACTTCAGATCCTCTGTCCCCCTCTCTCTCTGTCCCTCCCCTGCTTTCTCTCTCTCTCTCTCTCTCTCTCTCAAAAATAAATAAACATTTAAGAAATAAATAAAATAAAAGACACCTAAAAAGAAAAAAAATCCAGCGATGAATTTTAATAAAACTATATGCAGAATAGAAGAAATTCAGCTCAACATCGTCAATGTTTAAACTGTATTAATTTTGAGACTTCCAGCCCAGTACACTTCATAGAGCCTGTCTCCTCCCACTGACTCTGGTGACATTCTCTGGGCTAAACATGAGTCATAACTTGTGACATTGCACAGACAGCATCTGCAAGGTGGGGCGTTTCACTTCTCACTTTGGCTTATGTTTGCTTATTTGCTGATTGGAAAGTAGGGATGTAAGAGGAAGGCAGATGTGGGAAGAGAGTTCTCCTGATTTCATTCAAAAGGCTCTGGACTAAGAAACATTTAAAGATTCTTAAAAAATGCAACACATGAGGGGCACTGTGTGACTCAGTTGGTTGGGCTTCCAACTTCGGCTCAGGTCATGATCTTGTGGTATGTGGTTCAAGCCCCACATTGGGCTCTGTGCTGACAGCTCGGAGCCTGGAGCCTGCTTTGGGTTCTGTGTCCCCCTCTCTCTCTTCCCCTGCCCCGCTCATGCTCTGTCTCTGTCTCTGTCTCTCTCTCAAAAATTAGAAACATTAAAAAATAAAATAAAATAAAATAAAATGGAACACATGAGACTCTTTGAGCTTCAATAAGTATAAAAATGCAATGGGTACTTAATGCCACAGAGCTCTATACTTAAAAATGGTTAAAATAGTAAATTTTATGTTTTGTGTATGTTACCACAATAAAAACATGTAATGGATCAAAACCCATAAAGTATGTTTACATTTTTAAATTCATTGTGATATTTAAAAACTAACCACCTTGAAAGATGTCAGGGAGCCAATTCATCATCTGAAAACTGGTAAACAAAGGGAAAGAACCAAACATATGTCTTGCTTTTCCTATAGAAACTGTACCACTAGATAACCAAATACGACATCAAGGAAGCATCTAATTATAAAATTATTGCAACTAACCAATGGAAATAAAGTGATAGATTATCACCATTTGCAAGGCTCAATGAATTAATTGATTTAGGCAGTAAGAACCAACAGCTGCTAACGTTGCAAAAAAGAGACACAACCAGACGTTATGTCTCTGCTGATGAAAGAATTCAGCACTGCTTACAGTCTTGCAAAAGAAATCCAGCCTAAGTCTGCTCAAACGTCTGGATCCAGCTATTTTCAAGAAAAGCTGGGGTCAGAATACATGTTGAAATGTACCAGGAATGTGGCATCAGCAAAATTCAAACTGTAGGAAACTATATACCTCAATTGTCCATGTTCCTCAACAGGTCTATTATAAGGAAAAGAAAAGGATGAAGGGGGGACCTGTAGATGAAAAGAGATCTAAAAGACGAATCAATCGTTTTTTAATATTTATTTTTTCAAGTTTTTATTTAATTCTAGTTAGTTAATACATATGGTAAAATTGGTTGAATCAATAATTTTTGAAAGACCAAGCCTCAACTAGAGTGTCTGAAGGTGCACACTTGCGTAATGAAGCCATAGAGAAGTGTGAGGAAATTATTACTGTAAAGGTCAGGATCATAGGCATGAGGAGACTCCTGGAGTGGCTGGCAAAGTACTACTTCTTCACGCGGATGTGACCTTGTATTATTAAGTCACTATTCTATATATTTGTTTTGTGTGCTTTTCTGTGTTTTATTTTGTAGTAAGTATATATTTAAGGGGAGTATCCAGGGTGAACTGAAGTCACCCAGGAGTGCCATGCAGATGTGGCCGGCTAGTCAGAAAGAAAGATGAAGAGAGAGCTGGTGAGCCCCCACAAAGGCCCCCTCCAGGCCAAGCCTCTGCCCAGCAACACATGGGCAGGTAGAAACTGAATCATACTGTGAGTTTGGGTCAAGACAGCATTTTGAATTCCTGGCAGAAATGGATGGGAAAGGGCTCAGAAGTTGTTTTGAGCAAACCATATTTTACTTCCTTGAGCAATTTAGTTCTCTGGGCAGCATAGCTCAGGCCAGCCAATGGGCAGCAAGAACTCGGAATTGCACCTTTAGTATTTTGCAGTGTGAGGTGCAGCGTGAGGTGCGTAAGAAAGTACTCACTTTGAATACTTTGAATTTAGAGACCCCATTTTATCACAGAGAAATGCTGTAGCATCCTTATCAGCAATGCATTTAAAGCTGTATATAAGGCTGCAGCTAGCTCTTTTTCCACCAAGAAACCTGGAGAAGGCAAACAAATAAATATATTTTTAAAATAAAATCATAATAGGAAATTGATTAATATTTTTAAAAAGAAAGAAATCTGGAGAAGGTAAGGAGCTTATTATTACATAGATGATACCAGAAAGCCCAACTGTTAGTCCACAAGGGGAAGGCAACATAAAATGTCAGAGCAGAGTGGCAGCTGGGTGGCTCAGTCGGTTAAGCGTCCTACTTTGGCTCAGGTCATGATCCACAGCTAATGAGTTGGAGCCCCACATCCAGCTCTGTGCTGACAGCTCAGAGCCTGGAGCCTGCTTCAGATTCTGTGTCTACCTCTGTCTCTGCCCCTCCCCTGCTCATGCTCTGTCTCTTTCTCTCTCTCTCTCAAAAATAAATAAACATTAAAAAAAAGTCAAGCAGGAAAAACAATATATCCTACCACAGATTGTATTAACCATGTGATACCAACAAACACCTATTTGAATCCTAAAATCCTCAAATCTGACGATTCAGATTGCTGGTGAGGATGCAAAAACGATACAGCCGCTTTGGAAGACCATTCAGCATAGTCTTACCACACAAAATAGCGATTGTGCTCCTAGGTATTTACCCAATAGATTCAAAAATTATTTCTGCACAGAGGTGCCTGTGTGGCTCAGTCAGTTAAGCATGTGACTTCAGCTCAGGTCATGATCTCACGGTTTGTGAGTTCGAGCCCCGCATCAGGCTTTATGCAGACAGTTCAGACTCTCAAAAATAAACATTTAAAATGTTTTTTAGAAAAAGAAAACATTATTTCCACACAAAAACCTGCATGCAACTGTTTATAGCAGATTTATTTATAATCACCCAAATTTGGAAGAAACAAGATGTCCTTCGATAGGTGGACAGATAAGCAAACTATGGTATATCCATGCAGGGGACTTCTATTCAGTGATGAAAGGAAAGTGCTACCTAACAAGATGCAAAAAATATAGATGAATCTTAAATCACTAAGTGAAAGGAGCCAATCTGAAGAGGCTACATACTGTATAATTCCATTTATAGAACATTCTGTTAAAGGCCAAACTATAGAGACGGTGACAGATCAGCAGTTGCCAGGGTTTTAAGGGTTTAAAGGTGGGGGAGAGTTGAATAAGTGAAGCACAAGAGATTTTTAAGGCCGTGAAACTATTCTGTATGATACTGCACTGGCAGGTACACGATGGTATGCATTTGTCAAAACTCACAGAGCTTTACAGCATTAAGGGTGAGTACTAGTGTACACAATTTTATTTTTTTTATTTTTTAAAACTGTTTATTTATTTTTGAGAAAGAGAGAGAGAGAGAGCACATGCGAGAGTGGGGGAGAAGCAGAGAGAGAGGGAGACACAGAATCTGAAGCAGGCTCCAGGCTCCGAGCTGTCAGCAAGGAGCCCGGCACGGGGCTCAAACCCTCGAACCACAAGATCATGACTTGAGCTGGAGTTGGATGCTCAACCGACTGAGCCACCCAGCTGCTCCTACTTTTTTTTTTAAGTTTATTTCTTTCTTTTGAGAGAGAGACAGAAAGAGAAAGAGAGAGAGGTTGCAGAAGGAAAGGGAGAGAGAGAATTCCAAGGAGGCTCTGCACTGTCAGTCCAAAGCCCAACTTGGGGCTTGATTCCATGAACCATGAGATCTTGACCTGAGCCGAAGTCAAGAGTTGGACACTTAACTGACTGAGCCACCCAGGTGCCCTCACAACTTTCTTTTAAAAGAAAGGAGGTCCAGGGATCCGGGATGGATTATAGACTGTGACAAAAGCATCTAACTGCACTATGAATGTATGAAATAACTTCACTGAAGGGAGTGGGGAGAAAAGAGGCTGACCTAAATAACTTTGGAAATGAGTGGATACTGTAAGGCTAAAGCCACACGAAACTGTACACAAGCACTACACACTCTAGTGGGTAATGTGGCTTCCCATGGGGGTACACATTAACGATTCTAATCATATCTACTGTACATGTATACTGGAAATGAGCCATTACGTAAATAGATGGCAGATCGTGGAAGCCAGGTTTCTCACTGTTGGAGTGGGAGGTTATAGACAAGCAAGGAAGGGAAGGCTAAAATGATCCCTGTGGTACTGGGTTAGAGTTGGAGACATCAGTACAGAGACCTTATATTTAGCTTAATATAGATATAGATGGATACACATAGAAATAGTTATAGATAATGTAGGTATACACTGGTTAGTATACACACACATATTTCCTTGCTCCATCAACTGAGAATGCCGAGAAACAATGATAGGTCAGTAGCAATGAGCATACCTAGTGGTCAGATCTTGGTTTCTAATACCGTTTTCTAAAAAAAAAAAAAAAGAAAGAAAGAAAAGAAAAAGAAACCCACGCTCCTTGAAGAAATGGCTGATTCTAGATCTGGGGCAGGGAATGTACAAAATGAACCCAGAGCATCTCATAGTGCCAAAAGGCAAAAAATCGCTATGCGTGTGCCCACGCACACACACGTGCACACACATGCAAAGGACAACAAGGCAACTGAAAAGACTTCCTAGTGGCCAAAACTGGAGCAGTTTGAGCAAGAAAATAAAGTACAATATTTGAGTTAGAACCCAAATATTCATGACTCCATGATGATATAAATGCTTGAATAAATAAACAAATGAGGAAGAAGAGACAAATGGCACTGTGCAGAATTCCAAGTGATTTCTATAGATACTCCACCCTCAAGTAGGTAGAGCATAACTCCCCGCTCCTTATGTATGGGCTCTGCAAATTAACATCCTTCCAGAGAGTACTGCATGGAAAGCAAGGAAAAAGGAGTCACTTTCCAGCTGAGACACCTGACAAACTATCTCAGCCAGGTGATCGTGGCCAATACTAACAGCGATAAGTCATGTTGCTAGAATGAAACCTTGATATGATGTAATGAGAATGGCACTTTACCTCTGAGGTCTTCCTCCTCAAAACCTGTAACTCCAGTCTAGTCATGAGAAAAACCCCAGACAAATCCTCTTCGAGGACATGCTACATACTTCACCAGTACTCCTTAAAACTGTCAAGATCATCCAAACCACGGAAAGTCTAAAAGAGACTGTAACAGCCCAAGAGGAGCCTTGGGACGCATGACTACTAAATGAAATGTGAGATCCTGGGTATATCCTGGTATAGAAAAAAGGATATAAGGAAAAACTAAGAAAATATGAATGAAGTATGGATTTTGGTTATTAATAAAGTGTCACTCTTGGTTCATTAATTGTGACAAATGTGCCATTGCAGTGTAAGGTGTTAACAATAGGGGAAAACTAGGTGTGGAGTTTAAGGGGACCCTTTGCACTGTCTTCACGACTTTTCTGTAAACCTAAAACTATTATAAAGTAAAAGCTTATTTAAATTTCAAAACAAAGATTGCATAATATACTCTACAGATTAAGTGACTAATGCATGAATCAATAATGGTTGATTAATTCAAGTATTTAATGAGCACCTATTTTGTATCAGCAACTTTTGTTAGCATTTGTAAGGGACCCTTATATAAGTTAAAATTTATCTCAGCCCCCAAGGAGCTTACAGAAATGCAGACTTTAACCATTCCATATGTTTGCTAAGTGATTTGCCTTTAATGCAATGATGGAAATTTTTAGAGAGAGAAAGAGAGAGAGAGAGAGAGAGGGAGAATCCCAAGCAAGCTCAGCCCTGTCAGCACGGAGCCCAATGCAGGGCTCAAACTCACAAACCATGAGACAGTGACCCAAGCTGAAATCAAGAGCCAGCCGCTTAATGGACTGAGCCACCCAGGCACCTCCTGCCTCTTGTTTTAAATGAGAGACTCATTTAATGTTGCAGTTTTCTTAATTCATTAAATAAATTCATATCTTAGAATGTCAGAGCCAGAAAGGCTCTTATGTCAGACATCGTGGATGCCCTGTGCTTATTCCTTTGCCCCTACCTCATCAGTGTCCACAAGCCTGACTCCCAACTTCCATCACCTGTATTTCAAATAATTTTAAATACATAGTGTTGACTATACCTGTCTTGTGGGATATATCCTATAGACAAAAAGAAATTCAAAAAAAATATTAAACTGTTAGGGATGATTCTACAATTGCTATTTTGAAACTATTACTGTGTTAGATATAGATGATACAGATATAGATATAGATACACACACATATATATACACACACTCATACATACATATCTATTAGGGTAAAGCAATTAAGTAACTATGTTAATGTCATTAAGAACTAATATTTTCAACCGAAGATACAAATATAAATTCAAATAAATTGTGTTCCAGGAAGAAGGGGATGACTCAGTCTCTAGAAACTCTTCAATGGAGAAGGCAATGACTTAAATCTGCATAACAACCATACCTTTCACGACCCCCGCCCCCACATCTTTTGTCTTTAGCTGAACATGGTATTTAAAGTGATAGCTTCAGCCATCTCTGGGAGTTACCCATTTTTTTCTGGTTCGTTCCCATGTATGCAGGAGATATACATGTTATTAAGCTTTTGTTTGTTTTTCTCCTGTTACTTTGTCTCGTGTCAATTTAATTCTTACCAGAGAAAAATCTTGAAGGGTAGAAGAAAAAATTTCCTCCCCAATGCAAACAATTCACAAAATTACAATTTTTGAGATTTTTACATTGTGCCACATCTTGTATTTGCCTCCCTGCTGTTCTTTCCCCCCTTCTTCATTACTAACAGAAAACCTATATTGATGGATGTGGCAAAGGATCAGCTTTAAAACAGTACTTTTCTGGCTTTCCCTAGAGATATTGGTAGCCAGTGAGGTGAAAGCAAAAATCATTTCGTGAGGCTTCTGAGAAAGTTTTGTGAAGAGAACTGACTAATACGAGTGAGTTAACCTTTTGTTCTTGCCGCTTCCTCCTGCCTACTGCCCAGAATATGAATATAATACCTGAGTTGCAGCAGCCGTCATGGTTTATGAAGCAATCTTGATGATGGGAGCCACGTACCAAATATAGGGGGGCAGTAAGAAGGAACCCGGGTCCTAGATATGTATAGATATGCCGTATTAACCTGAGATGCCTACCCCTGAACTCCTTTTATGGGAGAAAAAAAATAAGCCTGTCATATTTAAGCCACCATAACTTGAGTTTCTGTTATATGCTGTAAAATCCAATCCTAACTAATACATTTACGTCATAAAGGAAGTATATTTGTGGGAAATTTTAAATTTTATGGATAAATGAAATAAATAAAATACATAAAAATACTAGGGCAATAGAAACATCCTGGAGGTTTTAGCCAGGACAATTAAGAAAGAAAAAGAAGTAAAAGCCATTTGTATGGAAAAGTAAAAAGGAAAATTATCTCTGTTTGCAGATGACATGACCTTATAAATAGAAAATCCTCAAAATCCACTAAAAAACTATTAGAGCCAATAAAAATTTCAGCAAGATTGCAGGATACAAGCTCAATATACAAAAATCAATTGCGATTCTATACACTAGCAATAAACATTCTGAAAATAAAATAAAAATAATTCCATTTACAATAACATCAAAAAAAGCAAAATACTTAGGAATAAATTTAACAAAAGAAGCGCAAAACCTATACACTGAAAGTCACAAAACATTGTGGAAAGAAATTAAAGATCTAAATAAGTGGAAACTTATCACATTTATAGGTCAGATAATAATACTCAACAAAGTCATCTATAGATCCAGTGCAATATCAAAATTCCAGCTTGCTTTTTTGCAGTAATTGACAAGCTAATCCTAAAATTCATATGGAAATGCAAGAGACCCACAATGGCCAAAACAATCTTGAAAAAGAAGAACAAGGGTGGAAGACTCACACTTTATTTTACAACTTACTACAAAACTATCATAATTAACCAGTCTGGTACTGGCATATAGACATATCGATCAATGTCATAGAATTGACAATTCAGAAATAAACCCATTCATTTACAGTCAAATAATTTTCAACAAGGGGGACAAGACTATTTATTGGGAAATGAAGAATCTTTTCAACAAATGGTGCCAGAACAACTAGATATCCACGTACAAAGGAATGAATTGGATCCTTACCTCACACCATATGCAAGAATTAATTCAAAATGGATTAAATACCTAAATGTAAAAGTCGAATCTTTAAAACTTTTAGGAGAAAATATAGAAGTAAATCTTCATGACCTTGGGTTAGGCAATGGATTTTTAGATAAAGCACCAAAATGACAGCAACAAGAGGGGGAAAAATAGATAAATTTGACCACATCAAAATTAAAATCTTTTATGCTGCAAACTATACTATCAAAAAAGTGAGAAGACAATGGCTAGAAGAAAACCATATATTTAGGAAGGTACTTAACATCCAGAATTTATATATATGTGTATATGTATACACCTATATATGTATCTATGTGTATATATATACGCACTTATAACTTTAAATAATAAAAAGAGAAGTCAATTTAAAAATGGGCAAAGGATCTGAATAGACATTTCTTAAAAGATGTTCACATGTCAAGAAAAATGTGAAAAAATGTCTCAGGAGCACCTGGGTGGCTCAGTTGGTTGAGCATCTGACTTCAGCTCAGGTCATGATCTCACAGTTCTTGAGTTCGAGCTCTACATCAGGTTCACCCTGTCGGCCTGTCAGCACAGAGCCCAATTCATATCCTCTGTCCTCCTCTCTCTGACCTTCTCCTGTTTGTGCTCTCCTGAAAATAAATAAAAATTAAAAACTAAACAGGGTCGCCTGAGTGGCTCAATCGGTTAAGCGCCTGACTTCGGCTCAGGTCATGATCTTGCCATCTGTGGGTTCAAGCCCTGTGTCGGGCTCTGTGCTGACAGCTCAGAGCCTGGAGCCTGTTTCAGATTCTGTGTCTCATTCTCTCTCTGCCCCTCCCCTGCTCATACTCTGTCTCTCTCTCTCAAAATTAAATAAACATTAAAAAAAATTTTTTTAATTAAAAAAAAAAAGAAAAGATACCTCAGTAAGACTGGGGAGGGTGGAAAAATGTGAAAAGATGCATATTATCATTAGTCAAAAGGAAAATGCAAATAAAAACCACTCTCCACCCATTGGATGGCTATAATCAAAAAGACACAACAATAAGTATTGGTGAAGATGTGGAGAAATTGAAATCCTTCTATGTTGCTGGCAGAAATTTAAATAGGACAGCCACTTTGTAAAACAGTTTGGCAGTTCCTCAAAATGTTTCGTGCACAGTTACCATATGACCCAGCTGTTCCATTCCTAGGTATATACACAAGAGAATTGAAAACGTATGTCCACACAACAACTTGTACAGGGATGTTCTTTGCAACATTATTCATAATAGCCAAAAAGTGGAAACAACCTTGTATTAGTTTCCTAGGGCTACAGTAACAAATTACCACGAACTGGGTGGCTGAAAACAACAGAAACATATTCTCTCACATTCTTGGAGGCCAGAAGTCTGGAATCAAAGGGCAGTAGTGCTGTGCTCCCTTTGCAATTTCTCAAAGAATCCTTTCTTGCCTCTTTCAGCTTCTGGCATTCCTTGGCTTGTTGTAGCTGCAAAACTCCTATCTCTTCCTCAATCTTTACATGTCATTCCTCTCCTTCTCTCCCCTCTGTGCGTTTTTTAATAAAGACATTTGTCACTGAATTTAGGGCCCACCAGGATGATCTTATCTTGAGATCCTTAATTACATCTGCACAGAACCTTTTTCCAAATAAGGTCATATTCACAGGATTTTTGGGGCTTAAGAAGTGGACATATCTTTTTGGAGACCACCATGCAACTCACTAAAAACAGAAGAGTCCATCAGCTGATGACAGGCTAAATAAAATATGGTTTATCCATATAATGGAATATTATTGGGTGATAAAAAGTACTGACACCTGCTGCAACATGGGTGAAAGTTGAAAACATCATACTAAAGGAAAGAAGCCAAACAAAGGCCACATGTTGTGCAATTACATTTATATGAAATGTCCAGAACAAGCAAATCAGTAGAAACAGAAAGTAGATCGGTGGTTACCTAGGGTTGTGGGAGTCTTCTGGGGAATGGAGAATGACTGCTAATGAGTATAGGATCTCTTTTTGGCATGATGAAAATGTTCTTTTGTTTAAATGTTTATTTATTTTTTTAGAGAGAGAGAGAGATAGCAGAAGCTAGGAAGGAGCAGAGAGAGGGGGACAGAGAATCCAAAACAGGCTCTGCACTGTCAGCGCAAAGCCCAACATGGGCTCGGACCCACCAACCATGAGATCATGACCTGAGCCAAAGTTGGATGCTCAGCCGACTGAGCCACCCAGGCAACCGGGCATGATGAAAATGTTCTAAAATTATATTACAGTAAAAAAAAAAAATTGAAGCACAGGGAAGTGGAAAAAAATATGTTACAGTAATAATTGCACAACTCTGTGAATATACTAAAAACCATTGAATTGTGCACTTTAAATGGGTGAATTGTATGTGATGTAAAGTATATCTCCATGAAACTGTGAAAAGTGAGAAACTTAAATATTAGTAATGAATGTAATGGATTCAAATACATCAAACTTGCTAAAATTCATAGGCTCATAATGATTTTTTTTTAAAAGCTATTTGGTCATCTTTAGTCAATGTTGGCGAATAAAGGTAAGGAACCCAGCACTTATTCTGCCTTGCCTATATATATGAACGGTACCTCAGGGTATCCACATAGTAGATAGGAGAATGTGCTTTATTATAGAAGCATCTCTGCTAGTTAAGGTAGAAGAAATGACAGAATGAGAGTCTCACAAATTCCCAGGCCCTAATGAAATAATGGATCAAGGCAATGTTTTCCATTAGGCGAAAGTTTGATGGGAACTTTAAACAAGGGGCTAACAATGCCTGAATCCAATGATTAATCTTAACATCACCAAAAATGGGACAGCGAGACATTATGGGCCACCTGATGCGATGCAATAGGAAGTGCTCAGTACCACTTGCAAATGTGATCGAGCCTCTAAATCTAACTACCAATTTATAGGAAATACAGGGTTTAAAGGAATACATTAAATGACGCTAGAGAGAAAGATGCGATCAGCCAAATACCGACTGTGGGAAATTTTCCAGGACAAATGTGTCAGTTTTTTTTTTGGCAAACAAATAGCAAGAACATAAGATGGAGGGGTGATCTATCAAAAAGACTAAGAGACATATTAACCACATGTAATGAGGAACCTTCTCTGGTCCCCAGTTTGAAGAAACCAACTGTAAAACAATAATTAGGAGATAATGTGGAAGATTTTGAACACTGAATATAAATGATAATAAGGAATCGTTGTCACTATTTTTTAGCTATGATAATGGTTGTGTTTGAAAAAAAAGAGTTTTTAATCTTTCAGAGATACATACTTAAATATTTACAGATGAAGAGATACAACATCTGGGATTTGCTTTAAGATAATCTCATGGTGGGGAGAGAGCCGATTGGCCATCTGTTCCTAATTGTTGAAACCAGGTACTGGGTACATGGTGGTTCATGTACTGTACTGCTAAGTATATGTGTTTGGAAATGTTCCAGCATAAAAACGTTTTTTTAAATGTTCTTTGGAACATTGAGTTGAGCCCTGAGTATGTTTTTCCATGTAAATCAACATGGTTTTTGCCTAGTAAAGCATACAGGGATTCCCTTTTGCCTGATCTGACTAAAGCAGATCATTTGGAAGGTAGAGAGGCATGCTTTGAAAGCAGGCCTGGATTTCCGAGTTCAAGCCTCACTATTCACTCATGTTGTTAGACATCTAACCTTTATGAAGCTCAATTTCTTCATTGGATAAACAGGCATGATAATTATGGCTCCTCTCATCGGGGTGTCTGGAGATTAATAAGATACAGAACACAAAACACTTGGCACAGTACCAGGCAGTGTTCTATAAATATTAGGAGCAGCTCTTAATTGTTTTGACTATCTTTTGTGGGATGACTTGGCTCAACTGGAGCTTTTACTTTGTTTGCTGTCAACTGGGACTACAGTCATCTGGTGGTGGAACTGGGCTGGGGCAACCAAGATGGCTCATACGCACAGCACGCCATTGATGCCAACTGCTGGCTGGGTGCTCAGCCTGGGCTGTTGTCCACAGCACCTACACATGGCCTCTCCATGACAGCTGGGCTTCTTGCTTCACGGTTCTGAGAGGAAGTGTCCCAAGAGCAAAGTGGAAGCTGCCACTCAAGGGCCTAGATCTGTGTCACTTCCATGACATTATGTTGGTTAAAGAGTCACAAGGCCTGCTCATGGGGCACCTGAGTGGCCCAGTCGGTTAAGCGTCTGACTTTGGCTCAGGTCATGATCTCACAGTTCGTGGGTTCAAGCCCCACATCGGGCTCTGCACTGACAGCATGGAGCCTGCAGCCTGCTTCAGATTCTGTCTCCCTCTCTCTCTGCCCCTCCCTGCTCATGCTCTCTCTCTCTTTCTCTCTCTCTAAAAAGTAAATACGTAAATAAATAAACACTTAAAAAAAAAAGAGTCACAAGGCCTGCCCAGATACAGTAGGAGAGAAAGTAAATTCAATCTCTTAATGGGGAGAGGGGGAAAGAACTTTAATCTACCATATTAAGTGTCCCATTTCCCTATTACGTGGTCTGCAGGTAAAGATCTAGATTTCAAAGAAATGCACCAAAAACACACTCAGTATATGTCTCTGAAAGATGTTCTCCCTGGACCACGCTGGCTGACGTTTTTCCTGCTCTCAGCTGACTAAGCCAGCGCCTGGGGAATCAGAGGGCCAGGCAGTGGTCACTAACCTGAGGCTGGATGGGAGGAAAAATCAGGGCAGGACTAAATCTTCATCACAGAAACACCTCAGCATGAGTCAGTGGTTCTCAAAAATAATTTATGAGACCAAATTAGGTCATCTATTTTTAATTATTGTGGTTATTAATTTGACAAATTGTAATTCAATACTGTTCTCATATGCAGTAATTCTCGAGACTTGAGGAACTGTTAGCATTCATTTCCAAGGTATTATTTCCTTAATTCTTTAGATTTAAGGCATAACAACTTTCCACATATTTCTGTCTCTTACCTTGTAACCAACAGTTGCTGACTCTCACATTGTCTCTGACGGTATCTAAGACACAGTCCAGGAGAGGTGTTTTTGTTTGTTTATTTGTTTGTTTTAGTGTGCACTACTCAAACACAAAGTCCTCTATTTGGGGTGAGAAACATCTACTAGGGCTAAACAATGCAAAGTTAATGGCAAGCTTGGGCAATATGAGTTTTACATGAATACAGAGCTTTGCTTTTAATTGGAACATTTACAGTAAACAAATGATTGATAAAGACACCCAGTCGCCTCTATAAACAAGGAAGTGGAGAACCCAGCCGTGCTGAACGCTGTGTTTATTTTCCACTGAAAGAGGATGTAAACTACTAATCACGGGCATGCCACAGTTTAATTTCTACACAAGAAAACCATTTCTTCCTGGTTTTCTATTTAAAAAAAAATGATGGCAGTTTTGCTCACTAAATTTCTTTGTGTAGAATTCTTATAAGCGCTATTAGTTTTAACATATATTATTTAAAAAAAAAGTTCTTAAACAAAATTTTAGGTGCTTCTAAGCTTGGATTCATTTTGCTGTTGAAAAGATCCCAGCTGACAGCTGTGCTATAAATGCATGGAGAAGGAAATAAACACTGGCTCTCTGACCATGACCTGGAAGTTATGTCGGAAGAATCTGGCATTCTGTCAATTGGCCATAAAGCAAATATCGGGGAGTGGGAAGGAGATGAAACAGCCACATATTTCTGGCCCGTTCTGGAATTCTGAGCACATCAGAGCGTATAGCCAGAGGCTCGGGATCATTTGGTGATGATAGAGTGGTTAAAAACGTTTGCTTAGAGGGGCGCCTGGGTGGCTCAGTTGGTTAAGTATCTGACTCTTGATCTCAGGTCAGGTCTTGATCTCAGGGTCCACACTGGGTACAAAGCCTACTTAATAATAATAATAATAATAATAAAGCATTTCCTTAGAAATGAACTGCCCCTGTACAAGCTACGACCCTTTCTGATATATTTGAGATTTCTGACTTGTGTGAGACTCTTTCTGATTTATGTAAGCCTTTCCTGACTTCTTTCAAACACTGTCTGAGGAATTAGGTATCCTTCCTCATTTGTATGGGACCCTTCCTAACATGTTTGAGACCCTTCCTGACATGTTTGAACTAATTCCTAACTTGCTTCAGACCCTTCTCTTTATATGAGAGACCTTTCCTGATGTATTTGAGGTAGCTCCTAACTTGATTGAGATACTTCCTGAGGTACTTCAGACCCATCCTGATGTATTTGAGACTAATCCCGAGGACTTCGGCATGCTTCCTGACATGTTTGAGATGATTCCCAACATATTTGAGACTCTTCCTGTCTGTCTGAGATCCTTCCAGACATATTCAAAATTCTGCTTGACAACTTAAAGACACAGTCTGACTTGTTTGAGGCTCTTCCAGACTTGTTCAACCCCCTTCCTGGTGTGTTTAGGACCATTCCTGATGTATTGAGACTATTCCTGTTCAAGACTCTTGCTCAGATATTTAAAAAGTCTTCTGGACTATTTTTAGACACTTCCTAACTTGTTTGAGATGATTCCTGCTATGTTTGAGACCCCACCTAACGTATATCAGACCCTTCTTGACATGTTTGAGACCCTTCATGACTTGTTCGACAGCCTTCCTGACTGGGTGAGAAACTTGTTGACATGTTTAAGACTCTTCCTAGATTGTCTGAGACCCTGCCTGATCTATCTGAGAAACTTCCCAATGTATTTAAGCCTCTTCCTGACATGTTTCAGACCCTTCTTGACTTGTTGGAGACTTTGTGACGTGTAAGAAAACTTGGTTGACTATTTGAGATTCTCTCTCTATGATTCTCTCTCTCTTCTTGACTTATCGAGACTCTTCCTGACCAAGACCCTTCCTGAGGTAATGAAAATGCTTCCTCACAACTTTGAGATCCTTCCTTCCATGTTTGACACTGTCCCTGGCTTGTTTGAAAACATTCATGACACATTTGAGACCCTTGGTAGCATACCTGACCCCTTCCTGACTTGGTTGCAACCATTTCTAACTCTTTGAGTCACTTCTTGACATGTTTGAGACACTTCTCGAGGTGTTAGAGATACTAATGTACTTAATCCCTTCCTGTATGTTTGAGACTCTTCCTGATGTATTTGAGAATATGCTGATGACTGTGGCACTTTTTCTGGCTCATTTGAGGTTGTACCTGAAGTGTTCGAGACTCTTCGTGTCTCTTTGAGACATATCTAAAAGTCTTTCTGCTTACTTTGACTTGTTTGAGATGCCTCCTAGCATACTTGAGTTCCTTCCTGACTGTTGAGACTCTTCCTGATGACTTTGAGACCCTACCTGACTTGTTTGACAGCCTTTGTGACTCTGTGACATCATTTCTAATTGTTTTAGTCTTCTGATTCTTCTTGTCCAAGACCCTTCCTGACTTATTGTCGATGCCTATTGAATGAGATCCTGACATGTTTGAGAACCATTTCTGCCGTGTTTGAGACCCCATTTGACTTGTTGAGACTCTTCCTGACTCTTTTTTTTAATGTTTATTTATTTTGAGAGAGAGAGAAAACACAAGAAGGGGAAGGGCAGAGAGAGAGGGAGTGAGAGAAAGAATCCTAAGCAGGCTCTGTGCTGTAACACAGAGCCTGACACAGGGCTCCATCTCACCTGAGCCAAAATCAAGAATCAGACACTTAACTGACTGAGCTACCCAGGCACCACCCCTCCACAACAGACTCCTGAGAACTTTCCTATTTGACACTTTTCCTTTCAGTTTGAGTCCCTTCTGGAATTAGTTGGGACTATTCCAACTTCTCTTAATTTGTTTGAGACCCTTCCTTACTACTTTAAGACTGTTCCTGACTTGTTTTAAAACACTTCCTACACATTTGAGCCCCTTCCTAATACATTTTCAACTCTACTTGACTGTTTGAACCAAATCTTGTCATGCTTGAGACCCTTTATGAATTGTTTAAGACTTTTGCTGATGTATTCGAACAATTCCTACATGGTTGAGACCTTTTATGACATACTTGAGGGACTTCCAGACTTGTTTGAGATGCTTCTTAATTTATTTGAGACTCTTCTGGACATCTTGAGAGACTGATTTATTTGAAACTCTTCCTAATATATTTGAGACTCATCCTGACTTGTTTGAAATTCTTTTTGACATCTTCGAGACTATATTTGAGACCCTTCCAGATATATTTTAAACCCTGCCTGAGGAATTTGAGACTCTTCCTGACAAGTTCGAGATTATTCCCTACTTGTCTGGGACTCTTCCCTATGTATTTGAAAAACCTTTCTGATTTGTTTAAAACTCTTCCTGGGGCGCCTGGGTGGCTCAGTCGGTTGAGCGGCCGACTTCGGTTCAGGTCATGATCTTGCGGTCTGTGAGTTCGAGCTCCGCGTCGGTCTCTGTGCTGATGGCTCAGAGCCTGGAGCCTGCTTCACATTCTGTGTCTCCCTCTCTCTCTGCCCATCCCCCACTCATGCTCTGTCTCTCTCTGTCTCAAAAATAAATAAACATTAAAAAAAATTAAAAAAAAATTAAAACTCTTCCTGAGCTGACTAAGACCATTCCTGAAGTATTGGAGACTCTTCCTGACTTTGAGGCCCTTAATGATATATTTTAAGCTCTTCCCAACTACATCCAGATACTGACTTTTTGGAAGAAAGTCTGACATATTTGAGACCCTGCCTGCATGTTTGAGAAGTTCCTTTACAAGTTGGAAGCCCTACTTGACATTTTTGAGAAACTTCCTTACTGTTGGAGATGCTTTCTGATGATTTTAGCACCCTTCTTGGCTTGCTTCATGGCCTTTTTTGAACCTTAGAAAGCCTCCCAGACATATTTGAGACCCTTCCTGATTAGTTGAGATCTTTCCTGAAGTATTTGAGAATTTTTCTGATATATTCAAGACTATTACTAACTTGTTTGAGATCTTTGATGACATATTTGAGACTTCTTCTCAGTTCAAAATGCTTTTTGATACATTTAAAGCTCTTTCTATTTGACCCTGTTCAGACTCGTTTGAGATAGACATATTTGAGACCCTTCATAATGGGTTTGAAACTTTTCCTGAATATTTGAGTCCTTTCGTGATATTTCAGAACCTTTCTGAGTTGTTTGAGATATTTACTAATGTATTTGAACCACTCCTGTATGGTTGAGACCCTTGCTGAGGTACTTGAGGCATTTTTAGCCTTATTTGAAACTCTTTCTAACATATTTGAGCCTCTTCATCAAGGCTTGAGATATTTCTCAATGTATTTCAGACCCTTCCTGAGATACTCGAAACTTTCCTGACTCATTTGAGACCCTTCATGACATATTTGAAACTGTCCGAAATTCTTTCAGATGTATTTTAAACTCTCTTGATGAATTTGAGACCCTTTCTGACAACTTTAAAATCCTTTCTTAATTGTTTGAGACTCTTCCTGATGTGTTTGAAACCCATTTTGACATGCTTGAAACTCTTTCTCTATGTTTACAATACAATGTTTTAGACCATTTCTGAAGTATTTGAGACTTCTTGTGCCTGAGACCCTTGCTGGGGAATGTAAAACTCTTCCTGACAGCCTTCAGATAGACTCTTCTTGTCTGTTTAAGACACTCCCTCAGTCACAAATTCAAGACTATGTCTTACTACTATGTTACCCTTCTTGACCAGATGAGATGCTTTTAATGACTTTGAGACCTTTCTTGATTTGCTCAACAGAATTTCTGACTTATTGATATCTTTCTGACATATTTGATACACTTCCTGAGAAAATCCCTTACATATTTAAGACTCTTCCAGAGAGTATGATCCTTTGTGACTTTCTTGAGATGCTACCTGCTATGTTTGAGACCCTTCCTCACCTTTTTGAGACGCTTTCTGAGATGTTAGAGATTCTCCTTATATTTGAGACTCTTCCTGTCAGGGTAAGACATTTCATAACATCTTTGAGACCCTTCCTGAGTTGTGTCAGAACTTCCTGATGTATTTGAGACTCTCTGAGACCATTCCTGACATTTTTAAGAACCTCCCTGACCTACTTAAGATTTTTGCTGAAATGTTTGAGACTCTTCATGACTTGCTTAAGAAATGTACAGACATATTTGAGATTCTTATGGATGTTTTTGAGACCTTTTATCTCTGTTGAAAGCTTCACTGATATCTTTAAAGCTCTTCCTAATGGCATTTGAGATGCTTCCAGAATTGTTTGAGAAGATTCTTGATGTATTTGAGATTCTTCCTCTCCGAGTGACACTTCCTGACATGTTTGAGTCCCTTATTAACATGTTTTTTACTCCTCCTGATGTAGTTGGGATTCTTCTTGATGTATTTGATGCCCTTCTTGGCTTTTGATATCATTCCTAACATGGTAACACTTTCTTGTATCTGAGAAACTTACTTCCTGTTTGAGACACTTACTGACTTATTAATAACCTTTTTAACTATGTTGAGAAATTTCCTGATTTGTTTGAGATATTTCCTCATGTATTTGAGACTCTCCCTCTCTGTTCCAAACACTTCCTGACAAGCTTGAGACTTTTCCTTACATGTTTGAGGCCATGTTTCATGCTGTATTTAACAACCTTCTTTATGTATTTAAGACTCCCCTTAAGGAGCACCTGGGCAGCTCAGTCAGTTGGGCATCCAACTTCTGCTCAGGTCATGATCTCACAGTTCATGATTCAAGCCCCACATAGGGCTCTGTGCTGACAGCTCGGAGTTTGGGGCCTGCTTCGGATCCTGTGTCTCCCTCTCTCTCTACCCTTCCCTCTCTCTCTCTCTTTCTCTCTCAAAAATAAATAAACATTGGGGCACCTGTGGGTGACTAAGTCAGTTAAGTGCCCGACTCTTGACTTCGGCTCAGGTCATGATCTCATGGTTCATGGGTTCTAGCTCCGCATTGGGCTCTGTGCTGACAGGAGCCTGCTTGGGATTCTGTCTCCCTTTCTCTCTGACCCTCCCCTGCTTGCTCTCTCTCTCTCTCTTAATAAATAAATAAATAAATAAATAAAGATAAACTTTAAAAATAAATGAATAAACATTTAAAAATTTTATAAAACGACTCCCCTTGAAAAGTTCGAGACTCTTCATGATGAATTGGAGACCTTCTCTGACATGCTTGAGACACTTCTCAACTTGAGACCCTTATTGAAATGTTTGCGATCCTTCCTTTTTGTTTGAGACCCTTGCAAAGTTAAAGCTCTTCCTTACTACTTTGAATACTTATGGTCCAATTTGAGAGAATCGTTGATGCATTTCAGGCTTTCCCCCTTTCCTGGCAAAACTTCCTGTCTTGTTTGAGACACATCCTAACATCTTTGAGACTCTTCCTGATGTATTTGGAACCCCTACTGTATTTAGATTCCTAGGGCTACCTTTTAAAAGTACCACAGGGGTGCCTACCTGTCTCAGTCAGTTAAGCATCCAACTCTTGATTTTGGGTCAGGTCATGATCTCACAATTTGTGAGATCGAGCCCCACATCTGGCTCCACGCTGATAACATGGAGCCTGCTTGGGATTCTCTCTCTCTCCCACTCTCTCTGCACCTTCCCTGCTTGTGTTCTCTCTCTCACACAAATAAATAAACTTAAAAACAAATAAAAATAAATAAAAGTGCCACAAATTGGATGTCTTCAAACAACAGAAATTCTCTTCCAGTTCAGGAGATCAGAAGTCTGAAATGAAAGTGTCAGCAGAATTGGTCCCTTTTGGAAGCTCTGAGGGAGAATATGTTCCATGCCTCCCTCCTAGCTTTTGGTGGTTTCTGGCACTCTTTGGCATTCCTTGGCTTGTGGACATATCACTCCAATCTCTCTTTACATGGCAGTCACTTCACTATGTGTCTTCACATAGCTTTCCTAAAAGGACACCAATCATTGGATTTAAAGCCCATCCTAATCCAGTGTGGCCTAATCTTAACTAATAACATCTGCAAAGACTCTATTTCCAAATAAAGTCTCATCCTAAGGTTCTAGGTGTACATGAATTGGGGGAGGGAGGACACTATGTATCCCAGTGCATTTACCAATATAATTGAGATTCTTCCTGACTGTCTGAGACCCTTCAAGACATATTGTAAACTCTGTCTAATGAATTTGAGACACTTCCTGACTTGTTTGAGATGCTTCCTGATTTTTTGAGACTTTTCCTAATGTATTTGAAGCCCTTTCTAACTTGCAGTTCTTCCTGTTTCAGACTCTTCCTGACATTTCTGACATTATTCCTGCCATGTTTACTACTCTTGTTGACATGTTTGTGAATCATCCCAATTTATTTGAAGTATTTCCTGACTGTTGGAGACTGTTTCTGGCATATTTGAGACTCTTCCTGTCTCTTCCAGAGCATTCGTGATGGATTTGGAAACCTTCTTACCTATTTACCACTCTTCCTGACATGTTTGAGAGACTTCATGAATTGTTTGAGACTCTTGCAGATGTATATGAGACCTTTTCTCACTTTCTTGAGTCCCTTCTCAATTTGCTTGAGACCCTTCCTGACATGTTCGAAACATCTGAGACATATTTGAGACACTTATTACTCTTTGAAACACCTTACTGACCTATTTATAGTTCATACTTACTATTTTTAGAAACTTCTTGACTTGTTTGAGATGCTTCCGGATGTACGTTCGACTCTTCTTCTCTGTTCTGGATACTTCCTGACAAATTTGAGGCTTCCTGGAGTACTTGAGACCCTTCTTGCCATATTTGAGAACATACTTTATGTATTTAAAATTCTTCCTCACATATTTGAAAGCATAAATGACTTCAGACTCTCCATGACATATTAGACTGCTTGTCAAATTTGCTTAAGATCCTTCTCAACTTATTTGAAACCTTGCTTGACATGTTTGAGACCCTTCTGGTATTTGAGTCTCTTTTTTTTCAGTTTTGGATGCTTACTGACTTGTTTAACAAGTTCTTCCAAACTACCTTGAGAACCTTTCAGATTTAAGATTCCTGATGTATTTCAGACTCTTTCTCTCTGTTTGCAACACTTCCCAACAGCTTGCTACTCTACCTGATGTATTAGATTCCTCCTGGTATATTTGAGACTTTTCCTAATTGTGACTATTCCTGATTTGGTATCACTCTCTCAGTTGTATTTCAGACACTTCCTTTCTGTTTGAGACCCTTACTGATTTATCTACAACTCTTTTTAACTACTTTGAGAATATTCATGACTTGTTTGAGACATTTCATCATATATTTAAGACTCTCCCTCTCTGTTCTGGAAGCTTCCTGACTAGTTTAAGACCCTTCCTACCATGTTTGAGACTCCTTCTCCTGTGTTTGAGACTCTTTCTGCCATATTTGAGAACCTTTCTCTATATAAGACTCTCTTGGACATATTTGGGAGACTTCAGGGCTTATTTGAGACTCTGTGATGTAGTTGAGATCTTTTTTTACATACTTCAGACATTTCTTGACTTCTTTGAGTCCCCTACTGAAATGTTTGAGACCTTTCCAGATTTATTTGAGATTCTTCTCTCTGTTTGAGACCTTTACTACAAATTTAATGCTCTTTCTGATGTCTTTGAGATCCTTCCAGTCTAGTTTGAGAGAATTCATGATGTGTTTCAGATGCTTCCTCTCTGCAACATTTCCTATCATTTTTGAGACTCTTCCTGGTATTTGAGACTCTTCCTGACTATGGTTTTTCCTGACATGTTTGAAAGTCTTCCAGTTTTTCAAGACACCTGATGATTTTGAATCCTACCCAAAGTAAGAGTCTCTACAAGAGACTCTGTTGAACTGTTTTTTTGAACCCTTCCTTTATTTATTTATTTTTTTTTAAGATACCCTTCCTGACATGCCTGAGGCTGTTCTGGAGTATTTGAGGCTCTTCCTGTCTGTTTGAGACCCCTTATGACTTGTCGCAGACACCTTCTGACATGTGTGAGACTACTTTGAAACTGGTTCTGACTTCTTTAAGGTGATTCTTCATGGGGCACCTGGGTGACTCAGTCAGTTAAGCATCCAACTTTGGCTTGGGTCATGATCTCATGGTTCATGGGTTCAAGCCCTGCATCGGGCTCTGCTGTCAGTGTGGAGACTGCTTTGGATCCTCTGTCCCCCTCTTTCTGCTCCTCTCCTGCTGGTTCTCTCTCTCTCTCTCTCTCTCAAAAATAAATAGCACTTTTGACAATAGCCAAATCATGGAAGCAGACCAAGTGCCCATCAACTGACGAATGGATAAAGAAGATGTGGTACATATATACAATGGACTACTACGTGGCAACGAGAAAAAATGAAATTTGGCCATGTGTAGCAATATGGATGGAAATGGAGGGTATTATGTTAAGTGAAATAAGTCAGTCAGAAAAAGACAGATACCATATGTTTCCACGAATAGGTGGACTTTGTTAGACTGAGCAAAAACCAGGGGGAGGGGAAGAGGGGAAAGGAAAAAAAGACACAGAGAGGGAAGGAGATAAAACATAAGAGACTCTCAAAGACTAAGAACAAACTGATGGTGAGGGGGGTAAGGGAGGGGGGAGAGGGGGTGACAGGCATTAAAGAGGGCACGTGTTGAGATGAACACTGGGTGTTATATGTAAACCAATTTGAAAATAAACTATTATAAATAAATAAATAAATAATTAAATAAATAAACAAATAAATAAATATTAAAAAAAGATAATTCTTTATGTATTTAAGACATTTCCTCTCTGTAACCCTTTCTGACTTATTTGAGACCCTTCCTAATATATTTGACACCCCCCTAATGTATTTGAAGTTCTTCCCGACTGTTCTTGTCTGTTTGACACCCTTAAAAACACATTTGAACTCTGCTTGATGAATTTGAGACCCTTCCTGACAAGGTTGAGATTCTCCCTGACTTGTATAAGACCCTTCATGAACTTTTGATACATCTTGAAATATTTAAAGATTTTTCTGTCTTACTTGCAACTCTTCCTGATTGTTGGAGAACTTTCCTGACATGTTTGAGACCATTCCTGATGTATTACTACTCTTCCTGATGTATTTGAGACATTTCTTGAATTTGAGACTTTTTTTTTTTACATCTTTGAGATTCTTCTCGTCCTTTTTAGACCTTTCGTGATGGATTTAAGAATCTTATGTACCTATTTAAGAGTCTTCCTTTCATGTTTAAGACCCTTCATAATGTGTGTGAGACTCTTCCTTACATATATGAGACCTTTTCTGACTTGCTTGACATGCTTCCCAACTCATTTGAGGCCCTTACTGAAATGTTTAAGACTCTTCCAGCTGTGTTTGAGACTCTTACTGACCATTACTGACAAATATAATGTTCTTCCTGACCACTTTAAGATCCTTTCAGTCTGGTTTGAGAAGATTCATGATGTATTTCAAGTCTTTCCTCTCTTTTGGGAATACTTCCTGTCATGTTTGAGACATATCGTGTCTTGTTTGAGACACTTCCTGATGATGTTGAGTCCCCTCCACTCTTGCAATGTGTTCGAAGCCCTTTCTCACATGCATGACTCTTCTTGATGTATTTGAGGCCTTTCCTGACATGTATGTAATCATTCCTGAACTATTTGAGACTCTTCCTCTATGTTTGAGTCATATTCTGGCTTTCTGGAGATGCTTCCTGACTTGTTTGAGACTCTTCCTGAAATGTTTGAGTCTGTTCCTGACCCATTTGCTATTCTTTCTGATGTACTGGAGAATCTTCTTGATGTCTTTGAGACATTTCCTGACTGTTTGAGACCATTCATGACATATTTGAGACTTTACCTGCCTCTTTGTAAATCATTCCTGGCAGATTTGAGAAATTTCCTTTCCTATTTGATTTCCTCCTCACTTATTTGAGATTTCTTTTTGGTAACTCTTCCTGACATTTAAATCTCTTCCAGAAAAGTTTTAGAGCATCTGTGATTTCTTTGTGAATCTTCTTGACATATTAGGAACGTTTTCTGACTTGCTTGGGACCCTTTTCAACTTATTTGAAACCTTTTCTGACAAGTTTGAGAGCCTTCTGGAGGCATTAGGTCTCTTTCTCTGAGACCTTTATTTACAAACTTAAGGTTCTTCCTGACTACTGTGAGATCATTTCAGACTTGTTTGAAAAGATTCCTGATGCATATGAGACCTTTGCTCTCTGCTTGTGACATTTCCTAACATGTTTGAGAAACTTCCTGACTCTCCCTAATTTGTCTGCCTGTTTAGGAGCAGTAGAGATATATTGTAAACTCTGCCTGACGAATTTCAGACCCTCATCAGTTTAAGACCCTTCCTGACTTGTTTGAGTTTCCTACTGTGTTACATATTCCTCCTGAATACTTGAGTCTCTTCCTGCCTGGGTGAGATGACTCCTGATATATTTGAGACCCTCTCTAACTTATTACTATGTTTCCCAACTATTTAAAACCCTTTTTCATGTTTTTGAGGCCCTTACTCACTTTTTGACACCCTTCTTAATAGCTTTGACACCTTTCCTGGTTATTTGATACCCGTCCTTTAGGTTTGAGGCCTTTTGTAGTGTCTCGGTTTGGAGTTCTTACATTTTTTAAATTGAAATATAGTTGACATATTATATTAATTACAGGTGTACAGCAATTATTTATATTACAAAATGTTCACCATGATAAGTATAGTTAGCTTCTGTCACCATACAAAGTTATTACAATATTATTGACTATAGTCCCTAGGTCCATCCGTGTTATTACAAGTGGGAAGATCTCAGTTCTTTTTTATGGCTGAGTAATATTCCATCGTTCAGTATGCTGCATCTTTTTTATCCATTCATCTGTCAATGGACTCAGGTTGCTTTCATATTTTGGCTATTATAAATAATGATGCAATAAACATAGGGGATACATATATCTTTTCATACTACTGTTTTCATTTGAAGGGATAAATACTCAGAAGTGGAATTACTAGGTCATATGGTATTTCTCCTCACTGACATATTTTTAAATTTTCCTGACTCTGCTGAGACCATTACTAACTTGTTTGAGATGGTTTCTGATATATTTCAGACACTGCCTCTTTCTTTGAGAGCATTTACAATATATTTGCAACACTTCCTGATGTATTTGAGCCTTTCTTGTATATAGAGACTCTTCTTATTTTATCTACGACCCTTCTTAAGGTGATTAAAACTCTTCCTTGTCATATGACCCAGTAATTTAACTCCTACGTGTATACTGCAAGACAAATGAAAACTAATGTTCACACAAAACTTGTACTCAAATGTTCTTAGTGTCATTATTCATAATAGCCAGAAACTGGAAACAACCCAACTGTCCATCAAGTGATAAATGGATAAGTAAAATGTTGTATAACCACACGATGGAATATTACTAAGCCATAAAAAGAATAAAGTACTGATACATTCTATAGCATGGACGGATCTTGACAACATCATGATAAGGGAAAGAAACCAGACAAAAAGGCCACATGCTGTACGATTCCATTTCTATGAAATGTCAAAATAAGCAAACCCATAGAGGCAAATTAGATCAGTCACTGCTACTGCTGTGGGTAGGGAGGAATGGTGAGTGACTACTAATGAGTACTGGGTTTATTTTTAGGGTGTTGAGAATATTCTGGAATTAGATAGTAGTGATGGGGGGTGCCTGGGTGGCTGAGTTGGTTAAGCAGCCGACTTCGGCTCAGGTCATGATCTCATGGTCTGTGGGTTCGAGCCCCACATCGGGCTCTGGCTGATGGCTCATCAGAGCCTAGAGACTGCTTCAGTTTCTGTGTCTCCGTCTCTCTCTCTGCCCTTCCCCTGCTCACGCTCTGTCTCTATGTCTCTCAAAAATAAATAAACGTTAAAAAAAAATTTAGATAGTAGTGATGGTTGCACAACCTTGTATATATACTAAAAGTCACTGGATTATACACTTTAAAATGGTGAATTTTTCTATATGTGAATCATATATCAATAAGAAATTCTATGCAAAAAAATAAACTCTTCCCAATGACTTTCAATTTTGAGATACTTCCTGATATATTTAAGACTCGCTCTGATTTTTTAAGACCTTTAAGGACATGTTTGAGACATGGAGACCCTTCCAGATGTGTTTTCTTTTCTAAGATTATAAATGGCTTTATTTTTCTCCAGTTTTATTGATATAATTGACATATAACATTGTGTAACTTTAAGCTATACATCGTGATGATTTGATATACATATATATTGTGAAATGATCACTACAAGGTTAGTTAACACCTCCATCACCTGACATAGTCACCTTTTGTATGTGTGTGTGGTGAGATCATTTAAGATTTATTCTCTTAGCAACTTTCGAATATATAATAAATTATCGTTGACTAGGAAGTTTCTGGGTGATGCAGATGGTTAAGTGTCCAACTCTGGATTTCAGCTCAGGTCACGATCTCATGGTTCATGAGCCCTGTATTTGGCTCTGTGCTGACAGTGCAGAGCCTGCTTGGGATTCTCTTTCTCCCTCTCTCTCTGCCGCTCTCTTGCTCATGCTTTCTCTCTCTCCCTCTCTCTCAAAATAAATAAACTTTAAAATATATTGTTATCTGTACTCACGATGATGCACGTTAGATCCCCAGAATTTACTCATCTTATAACTGGAAGTTTATATACCCTTTGACAAACATACCCCATTTCTTCCACCATCACCCCGCTACCAGCCCTTGGCAACCACCATTCTACTCTCTGTTTCTATCAGTTTGACATTTTAGATTCCACATGTAAGTGAGGATCATTCAGTATTTATCTTTCTCTAGATGTCTCATTTCATTTAGCATAATGCCCTCAGGGCCCATCCATGTTGTCACAAATGACAGAATTTCCTTCCCTTTTAATGGCTGAATAATATCCAATTGCATGTGTGTGTGTGTGTGTGTGTGTGTGTGTGTGTGTTATCTCCTTTATCCATTTGTCTGTCAATGGGTACTTAGATTGTTTCCATGAACATTGTTACAATGAACATGGGAGTCAGATATCTCTTTGAGATACTGATTGTATTTCCTTTGGATATATACTCAGGAGCGGAATTTCTGGATCATATGGCAATTCAATTTTTTTTTATATTTTTAAATTAATTAATTAATTTATTTTGAGAGAGAGACAGAGAGAACAAGCAGGGGAGGGCAGAGAGAGAGGGAGAGAGAGAATCCCAAGCAGTCTCCACACTGTCAACACAAAGTCCAATGGGGGCTTGAACTCACCAACCATGAGATAACAACCCCAGCCAAAAGGAAGAGTTGGACACTTAACCGACTGAGCCGCCTAGGTGTCCCTGGCCATTCTATTTTAATTTTTGAGGAATCTCAAGTATTCCCCATTGAGTATTATTGGCTCCCTTGTCAAATATTAGTTGACTGTATATGCATGATCTTATTTCTGGACTCTTAATTCTGTTCTATCAGTCTGTGTGTCTGGTTTTTTTTTTTTTTAAGTTTTTAAATTTATTTTGAGAGAGAGAGCAGGGGAGGGGCAGAGAGATTGAGAGAGAGAAATAATCCCAAGCAGATTCCATACTGTCACTGAGACCCCGACACAGGGCTCAAAGTCATGGACCACGAAATCATGACCTGATTCAAAATCAAGAGTTGGACGCTTAACCAACTCAGCCACCCAGATGCCCCTGTGTGTCTGTTTTGATTCCAGTACCATACTGTTTTGATCACTATAGCTTTGTAATATATTTTGAAATCAAGACGTTTGATACCTCCAGCTTTATTCTTCTTTGTCAAGACTGCTTTGGCTATTCAGAGTCCATTGTGGTTCTGTATGAAATTTAGGATTGTTTTTTCTACTTCTGTGAAAAATGCTGTTGGCCTTTTCATAGGGATTATACTGAATCTATGGATTGTACTGAATCTACAGATTGTTTTGGGTAGTATGGTCATTTTAACAGTATTAATTCTTCCAATTCATGAACAGAGGATATCTTTCCATTTATTTGTATTTCTAAATTTCTTTCATCAAAGTTTTATAATTTTCATTTTACTGATCTTTCACCTCCTTGGTCAAGTTTACTCCTGAGTATCGTATTATTTTTAATACTATTGTAAATTGGATTGTTTTCTTTAGTTCTTTTTAAGATATTTCATTGTTAGCATATGGAAACACAACTGATTTTTTTATGTTGATTTTGTGTCCTGCAACTTTACTGAATTTTTTTATTAGTCCTAGAGGTTCTTTAGTGGTTTTTGGGATTTTCTTTTTTTTAATTTGTTTAAAGTTTATTTATTTTGAGAGAGAGAGTGGGGGTGCAGAGAGACAGGGAGCGAGAGTCTTTGGGATTTTCTTTTTATAAGATTATATCATCTGCAAAGACTCATTTAACTCTTTATTTCTATTTTGGATGCTTTTTATTTCTTTTTTTTTTCCTTATTGTTGTGGCGAGGACTTCCACTACTATGTTGAATAGGAGTGTCAAGAGTGTGCACCCTTGTCTTGTACCTATTCTTAAAGGAAAAACTTTCCACCACTGAGGATGATATTACCTGTGGGTCTGTCATGTATGCCCTTTATTATGTTGATGTACATTCCTTCTATGTGTAATTTGTTGAAAGTTTTTATCATGAAAGGATGTAAAGTTTTTGTCAAATGCTTTTTCTGCATATATTGAGATATTCATGTGATTTTTATCATTAATTTTGTTAATGTGGTGTATCACATTAATTGATTTGCATATGCTGAACCATCCTGTATCCCAGGGATAAATCCCACTTGATCATGATGTGTTATCCTTTTAATGTGCTGCTGAATTCAGTTTCCTAGTATTTTGTTGAGAATTTTTGACTCTATATTCATCAGGAATATTTACCTATAGTTTTCTATTTTTGTAGAATCCATATCTGACTTTTGTATCAAGGTATTCTGGCTTCATTAAATGGTATTCTCCTCATCACTTTTTTAGAAGAGTTTGTTAAGGATTGGCATTAATTTTTTTTTCATATATTTGGTAGACTTTACCTGGTTCTGGGCTTTTATTTGTTAGGAAGTTTTGTTTTGCTTTGTTTTGAAATGTTCATTTTTGAGAGAGAGAGAGAGAGAATGTGAGCAGGGAGGGACAGAGAGAGGGAAACACAGAATCCGAAGCAGGCTCCAGGCTCTACCAGCACAGAGCCCAACGTGGGGCCCAAATCCATGAACCATGAGATCATGACCTGAGTCAAAGTCAGATGCTCCAACCAAATGAGCCACCCAGGCGCCCCAGGAAGTTTTTTTATTACTGATTCAATCAATATCCTTACTCATTATTGGTCTACTCATATTTTCTCTTTCTTCATGATCCAGTCTTGATAGGTTATATTTCTAGGAATTTGTCTATTCTAGGTTATCTAATTTAGGGTATATAATTGTTCAAAATAGTCTCTTATGGTTCATTATATTTCTGTGTATCAGTTATAATGTCTTCTGTTAAATTTCTTCTCTGATTTTATTTATTTGAGTTTTCTTTTCTTTTTGTTTGGTTAGTATAGTTAAAGGTTTGTCGATTTTGTTCAAACAGTTCTTAGTTTTGTGCTTTCTATTGGGTTTTTTGTGTATGTGTCTCTATTTCACTTATTTCTGCTCCGATCTTTTTTATTTCCTTCCTTCTGCTAATGTTGGGCTAGTTTGCTCTCTTTTTCTGGTTTCCTGAGGTGTAAAATGAAGTCGATTATTTGACATTTGTTCTTAATGTAGGCATTTGTTGGAATAAACTTCTCTCTTAGAACATCTTTTGCTGCCTTCCACAAGTTTTGGCCTGTTGTATTTCCATGTTCATTTGTTTCCAGATTTTTAAAAAATTTCCCTTTTGATTTCTTCTTTGACCTTTTGGTTGTTCAGCAGTGTGTTGTTTAATTTCCACACATTTGTGAATTTTCCCAGGGGGAGCAGAACTTCAGTATTTATCATTCAACCCTCTAGGTATCTGTTACAGAGGCTAAGTTCCAGGTGCATATAGGTGAGAGGTTGAGGGCTTCTGTTTTCCACATAGTCCCAAATCCTTGGGTAGAAGATTTGTTTCAGGTGTCATACATTGAGGATACTGGTGCCCTGATCACTCTTGCCCCAGCTTATTCATAGGGCAGAGGTTTTATGCAGGGGGAGAGAAACTAAGAAGACCAGAGGCTACCACCCTGCTCAGTGCCCAGCTCCTAAAGCAGGCTTATCACTCAGAAAGTATGCCACTGTCCCTGCCCCCAGCAATGGAGCCATGACTCAGAAATTTTTCTGAGGGACAGGCAGGCTCTGAGAGCTCTGAAGTTCTTCCCAAAGGAACTAATTTTATTGGAAACATTAGTGTAGGGAAATTCAAGCCTAAGAAAGCTCTAAAAAACAATGGAGGTTTTGGTGGAAAACAATTACGAGACTGGTAGTTTCGTTAGAGATATAAGCTAAACCATAGGCCAGCTAGTTTATAGGGGGAACCAAGGAAAGCGACAGCTAGAGTAGCCCTTTTAGGGTCAGAAAAAACCTCAAACACTGACCTCAAGCCCTCTCCCTGCAAAGGAGCCTGAATTTAAAGAATTCAGTCTCTGGGGCAATTTATACCCTGGGGCATTGTTAAAAGCAACAGAGCAATCATCCAACAATTAGTGGAGCTTAAGAGCTGAGAATGACCAAGGAGACAAAGAGAGCCCTACGAAAACTACTTTCAAAACTACTTTCATCCCCCGCTGACTGCTCCTGACCAAGACTTTGCCCTCTGAGGAGCAATATCAGAGGCTTCATGTTGGAGAGGAAACTGACTCCACTAAAATAATTCAGCCAGTCACTAAGCAAACAAACAAACGAGCAACAATAACAAGCTCCAGGGGCAAGAGGAGCCATATATACATGCTACAATATATTATATAAAATGTCAAATTTTCAACAAAAAATGACATCAGAAGAAATAGGAAAGTATGATTCAAACACAGGAAAAAAGGCAACAGAAACTGCCTGTGAGAGCAATCAAATGTCAGATTTAACAAAGACTTCTAGGTAGTCGTTATAAATATATTCAAAGAACTAAAGGAAATCATTCTGAAAAATGGAAAGGAAGGTACAATGACTATAACAGACTGAATGTTTGTGTCCTTTCCCAAAATTCACATGTCGAAACCTAATCCCCAATGCAATAGCATTTACAGGTGGGGCATTTGGGAGGTGATGAGGTCAAGAGGTTGGAGCTCTCAAAAATGGGATTACTGCCCTTATAAAAAAAGACCCACATTGCAAAAGGCCTGTCCCCACAATGAAAAGACACCTGTCTAAGAACCGGGGAGCAGGCCCTCACTGAATCTGCCGGCACATTGATCGTGGGTCTCCCAGCCTCAAGAACTGATCTAACAAATAGCGATTTCTTCAAAATAATATCAACAACATATTCAATTATATATGCTTATGGATATATCATCTATATAAATAATACCCTTATGTAAGCTGACATGTAAGTGAAATGAGTGACAGCAATGATACAAGGGATGGGATGGAAGAATTAGAATTATTTTGTTAATATAAGGTACTCACACTACCTGTGCAGTGGCACAGTGTTATTTGAAAGTGGATTTGAATTAGCTGTAAATGTATATTGCAAACTCTAGGGCAATCACTACAAAAAAGTTAAAAAAAAAAAAGTATGACCAATATGCTAAGACAGGGGAAAAAAATGGAATTATGCAAAATGTTCAATTAAAATCAGATGTGGGCAGCTGGGTGGCTCACTCAGACTCTTGATTTCAACTCAGGTCATGATCTTAGAGTCATGAGATGGAGTCCCATGGCAGGCTGAGCATGGAGTCTGCTTGGGATTCTCTCTCTCCCTCTCTATATGCCCCTCCCCTGCTCATTCTCTCTCACTCTCTCTCTCTCTCTCAAAATGAATAAACTTAAAAAACATTTTTTCTTTTAATCACAGGCAAAAAATAGTGGAAGACAAAAATAAGAACAAAAAAGGGCAACAAATAGAAAATAGTAACAAACATGGTAACTATTAACCCAACTATATCAATAATCACTTGGAATGTCAGTGTGCCAATTAAAAGAGATTGTAAGTGTGAATCAAAACCAAGACTCAACTATGTCTATAAGAAACCAACTTTAGGAGTGCCTGGCTGGCTCAGTGGGTAGAGCATGCAACTCTTGATCTCAGGGTCGTGAGTTTGAGCCCCACATTGGGCATAGAGATTATTTAAAAATAATAATAATTTTTAAAAATTAGAAATAAAGTAACCCACTTTAAATGTAAAGACACATATAGATTAAAAGTAATTGGATGGAGGAAAATGTACATGCTAATGCTAATCAAAAAAAAAAAAAAAGCAGGAGGAGCACTTGGCTGGTTCAGTTGGAAGAGCATGCAACTCTTGATCTCAGGGTCGTGAGTTCAAGCCCCACGTGGATGATGTAGAGATTAAATAAATAAACTTAAAAAAAAAAGGAAGCAAGAATAGTTATATTAATTTCAGACAGAGTAAACTTCAAAACAAGGAACATTATCAAGAATAAAGAAGGGCATTACACAATGATAAAGGGGTCAGTTCTCCAAAAAGATGTAACAATCCTTGACATGTGCCTAACAATAGAATGTTGCACTACGTGAGACCCAAACTAATAGAACTGCAAAGAGAAATAAATGAGTCCACTATCATAGTTGAAGACTTCAACTCTATCAGAAATGGACAGATTCAGCTCACAGAAAACCAGTAAGAACATAGTTGAATTCAACAATACCATGAATCAACTGGATATAATTGACACCTATAGACTACTTTATCCAACAACAGCAGAAAACACATTCTCCTCAAACTCATATGGAGTGTTCACCAAGACAGACCATCTTGTGGACTATAAAACACACATTAACAAATTGAAAAGAATAGAAATGATATGGTGTTTGCTCTCAGACAACAGTGGAGTTAGACTAGAATCAGTAACAGGAAGGTAACTGGAAAATTATAAAATATGTGGAGATTAACTAAGTCTTCTAAATATTATATTAGTCTTCTAAATATCACATGGATCAAAGAAGAAATCTCAAGAGAAATATTAAAATATTTTTAACTAGGCATGTCTGGCTGGCTCAGTTGGAGGAGCATGCAACTCTTGATTTTGGGATCATGAGTTCAAGCCCCACATTGGGTGTAGAGATTACTTAAATAAAAAAATTTTTTTTAATAAATAAAACATTTTGGGGACACTTGAGAGGCTCGGTCACTTAAATGCCCAACTTCAGCTCAGGTCATGAACTCACAATTCATGAGTTCAAGCCACACGTCGGGCTCTGCGTTGACTGTGTGTAGTCTGCTTGGGATTCTCTCCCTCTCTCTCTGCCCTTTCCACGCACTCTTTCTCAAAAACAAATAAATAAACTTTTTTGAAACATTAAAATAAATAAATAGAACATTTTCAACTAAATGAAAATGAAAACACAATTTATCAAAATTTGTGGATGCAGCAAAAGCAGTGCTTGGAGATCTGTAGCATTAAATGCATATGTTGTAAAAGAATATACAATAACTGAAATGATAAATTCACTAAAGGAGCTCAAGAGTAGCTTTGAACCGGGATAAGAATTAGTGAATATAAAGATAGATCAATGGAAATTATGTAGTCTGAAGAACAAAGAGATGACAGAATGAAGGAAAATGGACAAAATTTCAGAAATGTAGTCCACCATAAAAGCACACCAAAATCAGTATAATGGGAATACCAGGAGGAGAAAAAAGAGCAGGAAAAAAATCTTCAAAAAAATAATCTCTGAAAAATTCCTAAGTTTGGTGAAAATCCTTTATATCCAGGAAGTTGAGCAAACTCCAAATAGGATAAACTTTGATCTTTTGAAGATCCATAGACAGATGTTTCACAGTAAAATTACTGAAAGCCAAAGAAAAACAAGAATAAAATCTTGAAAACAACGTGAGAAAGATGCGTCACACTTAAAAGAAAACCCCAATAAGATTAACAGTTAACTTCTCAACAGAAACAACAGAAGCCAAAAAGCAATGGGATGGCATATTTGAAGTGCTCAGAGGAAAAAAAAAAACTGTCTACCAAGAATCTGATACCTAGTAAAGGTATATATGTTCAAAAAGTTCAATATGTTCAAAGCTAGATATAGGTAAAAAATTATGAAATAAAGACATTCCCAAAGAAACAAAAACTAAGAAAATTTATTGCTAGAACACCACCCTTCCAGGAAATGCCAAAGGAATCTCTTCAGGTTGAAAGTAAGTGACCCCCACCATTTGAATCCACACAAACAAAACTGAACATAGCAGTAAAAGTAATTATGTAATTACAGAAGACAGGGGAAATGCATATTTTCTTTCTTCTCTCAACTGATTTTAAAAGCAATTATATAAAATAATATGTATGTCATTGTATTACTGGCCCTGTAGCATATAGAATTGTAATATATCTGGGGTGCCTGGATGGCTCAGTCAGTTGAGTGTCCAACTTTGACTCAGGTCATGATCTCACGGTTCGTGGGTTTGAACCCTGCCTTGGGCTCTGTGCTGACAGCTCGGAGCCTGGAGCCTGCTTCACATTCTGTGTGTGTCTCTCTCTCTGCCCCTTCCCTGCTTGTGTTGTCTCTCTCTGTCTCTCAAAAATAAATAAACATTAAAAAAAAAACGTAAAAAAACAGAATTATAATATATTTGCCAATAATAGCACAAAGGAAGTGGGTATTACCTACGGTACATTGGACAAAGGAAATGACACAATATGGTAACAAAAATCCATAGGGGCAAATGAAGAGAACTAGAAATGGTGAATAGTAAGGTTAATATACTTATATATTTTGATTGTAATAATATAATGGCATAAATATATACTTGCTCTCCTTTCTTATCTCAGATTCTTTAAAAGACATAAAATTATATAAAGTAATAATTACAGCAATGTATTATTGGGTTTCTTACACATATAAAATATATATAAAAATAATTGCACAAAAAGGAGGCAATGAAATAGAGCTATATAGGAGTAACATTTCTTTTTTTTTTTTAATTTTTTTTAATGTTTATTTATTTTTGAGACAGAGAGAGACAGAGCATGAGTGGGGGAGGGGCAGAGAGAGAGGGAGACACAGAATCCGAAGCAGGCTCCAGGCTCTGAGCTGTCAGCACAGAGCCCGACACGGGGCTCGAACCCACAGACCAGGAGATCATGACCTGAGCCGAAGTCGGACGCTCAACCGACTGAGCCACCCAGGCGCCCCTGGAGTAACATTTCTATATCTCACTGAAATTAATGTAAAGCTGAAATAAATTCTGACAAACTAAGGTGTATAGGGAAATCTCTAGAGCAACCGCTAAGGAAATAACTAAAAAATGTGAAAAAAATCGTTAAAGTAATTAAGATATTACATTAGAAAATACTTAATGCAAAAGAAAGAAGTAACAAGGAATAAATGAACAAGAGACATGACACACATAGAAAACCAAAGGTATAATGGCAGCCACGATTCTAGCTATATTAATGATAACATTAAATACGAATGGGTTGAACAATCCAATAAAAAGCAGAGATTGTCAGACTGGATTAAAATACAAGGTCTAACTATCTGCTGTCACAATTTAGATTCAAAGACAAATACTTTCAAAGTAAGAGGATGGAAAAAGATACATAGTGCAAATAGCAACCACAAGAAACCTGGAGTGACTATACTAATATCAAATAAATAGGCTTTAAAAATTTTTAAATGATCCTAGAGATAAAACTGTATATTTTGTAATGATAAAGGTTAATACATCTGGAAGGTATAACAATTATAAACATATAAACATCTAACGGCACAAAATACATGAAGCAAAAATTGACAAACCTCAAAGGGGAATATTCAAGTCAACAATAATAGTTGAAGACTTCAATAGCTCCCATTAAATAATAGATAGAATAATTGGGCAGAAGATCTAACTGGCAGATGATCAACAAGGAAACGGAACACTTGAACAGCACAATAAACTAAATTTAAACAGATACCCATAGAACACTTTACCCAACAATACCAGAATATAAGTTCTTCTCAAGTGCACATGAAACATTCCCCAAATTAGACCATATGTTAGACCATAAATCAAATTTCCATCAATTTAAAAGGACCAAAATAATAGAAAGGATGTTCTGTAATTACAGTAGAATGTTTTTGGAAATCAGTAAGTGAAAGAAATTGGAAAACTCAAAAATAAAAGGAAATTAAACAACACACTCCTAAATAACCAATGTATCAAAGAATAAATCAAAAAGGAAATTATAAAATACTTCGAGATGAATGAAAATGAAAGCACAACATACCAAAACTTATGAGATACAGCTAAAGCAGGGCACTGAGGGAAATTAATAGCTGTAAAAGGCCTATGTTATAAAAGAAGAAAGATTTCAAATCAGTCAGTAACATAAACTTCCATCTTAAGACGCTGTAAATAAAAAAGCAAATTAAACTTAAAGCAAAAAATAATAAAGATTAGAGCATAATTTAATGAAATAGAAAAGAGAAAAACAATAGAGAAAATCAGCAAAATCAAAGGTTGATTCCTGAAGACCTCAGTGAAATTGACAAATCTTTAGTTCCATTGACCAAGAAATAGAGAGAACCCAAATTATTAAAGTCAGAAATGAAAGAGGGAACACTACTATCAATCTTACAGAAATAAAAAGGATTATAAAAGAATGCTGTTAAAAACTGTATGCCAACAAATTAGGTAACTTAGATGAACAAATTTTTAGAAGGTAACAAACCAACAAAACTAACTCAAAAAGAAGTAGAAAATATTAATACACCTGAAACAAGTAAAGATATGAATTGGTAATCAAAAAAACTATCAATGAAGAGAAGTCTAGGCCCAGATGGTTTTACTGGCAAATTTTACCAAATATTTAAAGAATAATTAATACTAATTCTTCATCAACTTTTCTGAAAACCAGAAGAGGAGGGAACACTTCCCAGCTCATTCTATAACACCAATATTATTCTGATACAAAAATGAGACAAAGATATCACAATAAAACTACATACCAATATCCCTTATGAATATAGACCACCCCCTAAATCAACGAATTACTAGAAAACTGAATCTAACAATATATAAAAACTCTCGTGCACCAGGACCAAGTGGAACTTATTGCAGGAATGCGAAGTCGGTTTAACATCTGAAAATAAGTTATTTTATTTTTTTTACATGTTTGTTTATTTTTGAGATAGACAGATTATGAGTAAGGGAGAGGCAGAGAGAGAGGGAAACACAGAATCTGAAGCAGGCTCCAGCCTCTGAGCTGTCAACACAGAGACTGATGTGGGGCTTGAACTCACAAACCACAAGATCATGACCTGAGCCAAAATCGGATGCTTAATCGACTGAGCCACCCAGGTGCCCCTCTCTTCTAGGATTTTGATGATTTCCTGCCTCACATTTAAGTCTTTCATCTATTTTGAATTTATTTTTGTGTATGGTATAAGAAAGTGGTACAGTTTCATTCTTCTGCACGTTGCTGTCCAGTTTTCCCAGCACCATTTGCTGAAGAGACTTTCTTCCATTAGATACTCTCCTGCTCTGTCGCACATTAGTTGGCCATATATTTGGGGATCCATTTCTGGGTTCTCTATTCTATTCCATTGATCTATGTGTCTGTTTTTGTGACATACTGCACCATACTGTCTTGATGATTACAACTTCATAATACAGCTTAAAGTCCGGAATTGTGATGCCTCCCACTTTGGTTTTTGTTTTCAACATTACTTTTGCTATTTGGGGTCTTCTCTGGTCCCATACAAATTTTAGGATAATTTGTTCTAGCTCTATGAAGAATGCTGGTGTAATTTTGGTAGGGATTGCATTAATGTGTAGATTGCTTTAGGTAGTATTGACATTTTAACAATATTTGTTCTTCTAATTCATGAGCATGGAATGTTTTTCTATTTCTTTGTTTTTTCTTCAATTTCTTTCATAAACTTTCTATAAAAAGAAATAAACATTAAAAAAATTTTTTTAACGTTTATTTATTTTTGAGAGACATAGAGACAGAGCATGAGCAGGGGAGGGGCAGAGAGAGAGGGAGACACAGAATTGGAAGCAGGCTCCAGGCTCTGAGCTGTCAGCACAGAGCCTGACGCGGGGCTCAAACTCACAGACCGTGACATCATGACCTGAGCCGAAGTCGGCCGCCCAACCAACTGAGCCACCCAGGCGCCCCAGAAATAAACATTTTTTTTAAAAAAGAAAAAAATCCTAAGGAGTACACTAAAATATATTTTTTAGTGGGGCACCTGGATGACTCAGTTGGTTGGGTGTCCAACTTCAGCTCAGGTCGTGATCTCATGGATAGTGAGTTGGAGCCCCACATCAGGCTTGCTGCTATCAGTGCAGAGCCCACTTTGGATCATCTGTCCCTCCACCTCTCTGACCCTGTCCTGCTTTCTCTCTCTCTTTCTCTCTCTCAAAAATAAAAAACAAACATTTAAAAAATATATATGTTAAAATTAATATATAAATATATTAGAACTAATAAATGAATTAATCAAGGTTGCAGAAAGCAAGATCAATATACAAAGATCAATTTTATAGCACTTGTAATGAACAATTTCTGATATGTTTGGTGTGACTCTTGACATGTTTTTAATCCTTCCTAACTTTTTTTTTAAATTTTTTTAATGTCTATTTTTGAGAGAGAGAGAGAGAGAGAGAGAGAGAGAGAGAGAAGTGGGGAGGGCAGAGAGAGAGGGAAATACAGAATCTGAAGTAGGCTCCAGGCTCTGAGCTGTGAGCACAGAGCCTGACTTGGGGCTCAAACTTACAAACTGCAAGATCGTGACCTGAGCTGAAGTCAGATGCTTAACTGACTGAGCCACCCAGGTGCCCCAATCCTTACTAACTTTTTGAGACCTTTCCTGACATATTGGAGACACTCTTTCTGTGTGAGACCTATTCTGAGGGATTTAAAATTTTTGTGACTACTTTGTATCCTTTTCTTACATGTTTGAGATTTTTCCTCACTCTTTGAGACTGTTACTTGTTTAAGACTCTTTCTGGTGTATATAAGACTTTCTGATCCAAACCATGATGAGATTCCACTTCTCAACCACTAGAATGGCTAAAATCAATCAGACGACAAGTGTTGGCAAGGATGTAGAGAAATTGGAACTCTCCTACACTGCTGGTGATACTGTAAAATGGTGCAGTTGCTTTGGAAAACACTCTGGCATTTCCTCAAACAATTGAATATAGAGTTACCCTATGACCCAACACTTCCATTCCTGCGTATGTAGTCAAGAGAAATGAATACAAAAACCTATACATGAATGTTTATTGTTATTATTATTCATAATAGCCAAAAAGTGGAAACAAACTCAAATGTCCATCAATGGATAAATGGATAAGTAAATGTGGTATATCCATGCAATGGAATATTATTTGGCCACTGAAAAAGAAGTAGAGATGCATGCTACAACATGGGTGAACCTTGAAAACATTATGCTAAGTGAAAGAAGCCAATCAAAAATGACTATGCATTATATGGTTCAATTCATATGAAAGTCCAGAATAGGAAAAGCTATATAGAGACAGAAATTAGATTAGTGGTTGCTTAGGGCTGGGGCGGGGGCAGGGAATTAGGGGGGTGATAACCAAAGGATATAAGGTTTCTTTTTAAAGTGATAAAAATGTTCTAAAATTGACTGTGATGATGGTTATACGCATATGTGGACATACTAAAAGCCATTGAATTGTATACTTTAAGTGGATAGACAATGAAACTGTTGTAAAAATAAAGAGGAAAAAAACGACTTTCTTACATGGTTAGGGCCTTTTGTGATTTGTTTCAGACTCTTCATGGTGTATTTCAGATCATTCTGACTTGCTTGAGACATTTCCCAACTTCTGGAGACTCTTCTTGACATGTTCAAATCCTTCCAGCCATATATGAGAATCTTCTTTTCTGTTTGAGATCCTTCCTAATTTGAGTGAGATCTTCCTGGATTTGTTTTAGTCCTCCTTACCTGATTGAGAAAGTCCTCACTTGTGTAAGAGTCTTCCTGACATGTCAAAGTCTTTTCCTGATTATGTGTGATGCTCCCTGCCTGGTTGAGATACTTCCTGAAATGTTAATGTCTCTTTCTGATTATTCGAGACCCTCCCTGACTTGTCTGAGACCCTTCCTGACCATTTGAGAGCCTTCCTGATGACTTTAAGGCCTTTCCTATCATATTTTATACCCTTCTTGACTTGTTTGACACTCATTCTTACTTGCTTAATATTCTTACTGAAATGTTTGAGAGGGGTCCTGACTAAGATTCTTCCTCACAACATTTATGCCCTTACTGACTTTTTTGAGACCCTTCCAGATGTACTAGTAAACTTTTCTGACATATTTGACTCTTCTGGACATATCTGAAATGCTTCATGATGTGTTTGAGGCCCTTCTTGATGTACGTGCGACTTCCTGATAACTTTGAGAGACTTCCTGTCATGTTTGAGACCTCTTCTGACTTGAACGATACACTTCATGATATGTTTGAGATACCTGACATATTTGAGACTTTTTATGGTGTATTTGAGACTCTTCTTAACTTGTTTGAAAACTCTGCCTGACTTGTTCCAAAGGTTTCTTGAATTTGAGACACCTTCTTGCTGTTTGAAATCAATGCTGGTGAATTTGAGACCCTTTCTAACCTATTTGAGAGGCTTCTTGTTGCATTGAAACAATTAACTTCCTTGAAACTCTTTCTGACGTGGTTGAGACTCCTTATAAAATATTTGACTTGATAACCTGTTTGAGCCACTTTGTGACTTATTTAGGACCATTATTGATTGAGACTTCCTAACGATGTTAAGACACCTCCCATGTGAACAGTCCTTTTCGACTTGTTTGCTATCCCCCATGACTTTTTTGAGACCCTTTATGACATATTAAAGACTGTTTCTGTCAGTAGGAGATCCTTTCAAAAGTCATTAAAACATTACCTTACAAGTTCGTGGTCCTCCCTTATGTATTTGAATCTATTACTGACTGCTTAAGACCTTTATTGAAATATTTGAGACTCTTCCTGATGTATTTGGACCCTTCTTGTCTGAGTCCTTTCCTGGTGTATCTAAAACTCTTCCTGGTGACTTTGTGACCCTTCTTAACATTTTTGAGACCTTTTATAACTTGTTTGAGATGCTTCCTGATGTATTTGAGACCATTCGTAATTTTTTGAGATTCTTCCAGATTATTTGGGGCCCTTAATGACATATTTGAAACCTTTCATAGCTTGCTTAAGACCTTTTCTGATGTGTTTGACCCTTTTCTGACTATTCAAAATGATTCCTTTCTACTTCAGACACTTCCTTATTATTTAGTATGCTTCTTAACTTATTTGAGACTCTTTAAGAAGTATTTGAAATTTTTCTTGTCTTGAGACTCTTTCTGACATATTTGAGACAATTTCTGACTTGCCTGAGACCTTTCCTGAGGTGTTTAAAACTCCTTACTATTTGAGATTCTTTCAGTATGACTGAGACACTTTTCAACATGTTTGAGATCTATCCTTTTTCTTCTTCTTCTTCTTCTTCTTCTTCTTTTTTTTGTCACAAATAAGATTTTTTTTGTCACCATTGAAAGTCTGAATTTTAAGCATATCTTTAGACTGGTGGCTCATATTCATCAGCTTGGTCAACTTCAGCACCTGCCTCATGCCCAGTAACTTTTTCAGGACGACAACCTTTACCATGAAACACCATGAGTTTTCCCAATTCAAACTTGGGCTTCTTTGTCATTTTTACTTTTCTAACAAAGATATCATGGAGTGGATAAACATATTGACAAACATTTTCTATGTCTTTTCCAATACTGTCTGGAATCAATTTATTGGCCACTTCTTTTAAGTCATTTGTCTGCACCTCTAGGGTCATGATTTATATTATCTTCTGGATTTGGCAGACCTCTTGGTGCTAGGTGTAAGAGCTGTTCCAAATCTGATTGTTGCAATTTTTAGTAAAACCAACACAGAGTAGATGAAGCAAATAACCTTCAGTGTTCTTGACATTGACATGAGTTTTAATCATTGGCTGCCTTTTTTTTTTTTTTACTATGGAGCAGATTTTGTCACAGGTAAGATCTATGCCATGAAAGTAAATCAGGCAATTTTTGCCCAGAATATCCTCAGTAGTTAGCTTTAATTTTCTACATGCATTTTTATCATTCAGATCAGCAAGATTCACTTCAAACGCACTACCCTTGAGACCATCAGATAAAATTTTGTTTCCTTGAATTCTTGTCATGAGTGTTTTTCCAATATTTATTATTAATTGAACATAGCTGGTGCTTTCACATCATACCAATCTTTCTTAGAAATTGGATCACTTTCTTCTTGGCTCCCTTTTTGCTGCCTTTCATAAGGTGCTTACTCTTGCCAACTCCCATGGTTCTGCTTAGAGCACTTCCTTCTTTTTTGTGACTCTTTCTGACTTCTCCATCCTGACATGTTTTTGACCCTTCCCTACCAGTTCAGATTCTTCATCACTTACTTGACCCTCTTCCTGATGTACGTGACTATCTTCCTGACCTATTTGAGACCCATCCTTATATACATAAGGACACTGGAACTTTTCCTGACATCTTTGAGACTCTTTTTGTTTTGTTTGAGACTCTTTCTGTTAACATTGAGACCCTTCCTAACTTCTTTGAGACCCTTGCTGATATGTGAGCAACCCTTTCTGGTGTATTTAAGACCCATTGTGATGTATCCGAGAAACTTCCTGATTTAATTCTAAGTGCTGAATCAGTCTCTGAAGCAGTCTTTTTTTTTTTTTTCCCCAAATGTTTGTTTGTTTTTGAGAGAGAGAGAGAGCACAGGGGAGGGACAGGGAGAGAAGGAGACACAGAATCCAAAGCAGTCTCAAGGCTCTGAGCTGTAAGCACAGAGCCCAATGCAGGTTTCGAACTCACAGAGTGCAAGATCATGACCTGAGCTCGGACACTTAACCGACTGAGCCACCCAGGCGCCTGAAGCAGTCTTAAGAAGAGACAAAAAGACCTTTAGCCACAGACTTGAAAGATTTTTCTTCAAGCATTTAGTCAAAAAATGCCTATGACCATATATCAAGAAAAACCCATCAATGCTTTTTCCAACCTTTAACTGCAAATGGACAATGAAAACTTTTATTGGTAATTTTTCTAGGCTTTTAATAAAAATTTTCTATAATTCTGCCTCAGCATCAGTAATTTTCATTAGAATATAGTTTTAGCTGTTGTCTCAGAGAGCCAAAATAATAATGTCTTACATGACAGAAAGCAGTTCATTTCTCCCTCATGTTAACATCTGAGCATATGTAGTCTCGCACTGCTCTGTCGGCACCATACTGGTTCTCAGGCTCCTGCGTCTTATGGAACTGCCATGATTGGGTGGAGCTTTGTCTATACAGTCCAAGATGGCTCATTAGCACATACCTTTCCAGCTAGCAAGAAGTAGGAAGAGATGGGGAGCAGGAACTTCTGCCCTTTTAAGGACATGACCCACAAATTGCACATATCAGTTCTGCTCACGTGTGGTTAGCCTGGATGCAATCACATGACCATACCTAGCTGTAAAGGAAGGTGGGTAATGTAGTCTCTATCCTGGGAAGCCATTTTACCTTCTTAAGTTCAGGGTTTCTTCTATTACTACAAAAAAAAAATACAAAAAGTCTATTGGGAAACAATTAGCAGTCTACTCACAGCCTCTCATTTTGAAACTTGGACATTTTTAATTTGGCTAAGAAACCCCCACCCCCAGCAAGAGAATAAAAAGAATTTTTCCCCCTTTTCTGTTCCTTAACTTGGTAGCTCCCAGAGAAGAATAGTTTTTAATTCTAAGCCATGAAAGTCAAAGGGAAAAATGGTTGCTTCAAACTGGAGTGTTTTTTTGTAATAAAAAATGCCTTGGGCTATTATATTAGTATCTAAAGATCAACCTGAATTTTGTAATTGAACATTTATGCATGCAAAAAAAAGAGCAGAACGTTTTGAGAGGCAAAGTATCAGATCACCATCTGGACCATAAATAATTTATACATTTTAGATACTTGGAAATCACATGGGTTGGGCACAAATAATATACTAAATCTCAGTGAGGAAAAAAACAATCTCTAAACATTATATCTGTGAATTGAATTTAAAGCCTAATGACAGTTCTGAGAATTGGATTAAAATGCAGGAAGGAGCCCTAGTTTTTATGTGAAACTAAATGAACATTATTCTTGATTTTTAAGACTATACAAAAAAACAGCTGATGAAATCAAGCTTAAATCTCTACAATCTAGTCATGGGGACCAACTAGAATTGAACTCCATATCCAATGTACTATCTTCGGGTAAGTCTTTGAGATAAAACTCTTATCAGATCCTGACCTAGCAGTGACTTTACATTCTGAGCCCCGAGTTTGTGAAACATGGTAAATGCTTTAGCTGTTTTTGAGACAGTTTGATGAGGTATCCTTTTCCAGTACACTTGAGGAAAGATAGAACATGGTAGAAAGGGAACTCAGAGGCTGGTCCTAGTTGGAGTTGAGAGGGTGAGACAGCATCAGGCTGCCCCAGATCCTGTGGGTGGAGCATGAGAGGGGGTTAGGGGGCAGGGGGCAGAATAGAGCTGGGCATTATCATGAAGTCACATTAGAAGCTCTTCCACAGTGGAGCCAGAAGCCTGAAGCCCACAAATGAACTAGGTTAGGAGCTGGCAAGGTAACTCAACCACTGACCTTCACCAAGTACTTGTCAGTGACCTTGGTCAGCCTTTACAGGCTCAGCCCTGCACCTGTCAACCCCTCTCTGGACAGTGCCTTAAAGGCAACACAGATGAACCTTCAGCATTGTATTCTCTGGGATGTATTCTAATGAGTTGGTTGGGCATTTTTCTATCATATTGGGAAATGAATAATCATGTATGGTCCCTCTGAATTTGAATATATATGGACAAAAATGTGTGTTTTGATCACTTAGAGTTTTAATTTCATATTTATTGAAAGAGTTCTTTTGGGCATATTTGGACATTTATTTTTTTTATCATACATCACTTTTGGGTACACATAAAAGGAAAAGTATATAACAATAAATTGATAAAAGTACTCCTGAGACTTTTTCGCATTGAGAACTCCACTTTTCTCAATCAACTTTTTAAATTTTTTTTTTAATGTTTATTTATTTTTGAGACAGAGAGAGACAGAGCTTGAGTCAGGGAGGGGCAGAGAGAGAGGGAGACACAGAATCCAAAGCAGGCTTCAGGCTCTGAGCTGTCAGCACAGAGCCCGACACGGGGCTCGAACTCACAGACCGCGAGATCATGACCTGAGCCGAAGTCGGACGCTCAACTGACTGAGCCACCCAGGCGCCCCTGAATCAACTTTTTAAAATCGAGGCATAGCATACATACATTAAAGTAGGTAAAGTGTACTAGTCCTGAAGTTGATTGTCACATATATGATATCCTATATGTGGAATCAAAAGAAAAACTCATTAAAGCAGATAGTAGAATGGTGATTACCAGGGGCTGAAGGGTGGGGGAATAGGGGAGATGTTTAAGGGTACACAAGTAGATTAATAAGTAACTAGTAACTAGTAAATTAATAAGTCATAGAGACCTAATACACAGTATAGTCATTATAGACAACAAAATTGTATTATAAACATTAAACTTGCTTAAAGACTGGATCTTAACTATTCCCAGCACTAGAGGAAATGATAATTATGTAGCACCATACAGGTGTAGGCTAATGCTACTGTGGAGATCCTATAGCAACATAAATGTATCAAATCTATATGTCCTGTAACTTAAACTTGCACAACATTGTATGTCAAATCTCTCTCTCTCTGTGTGTCTCTCTCTCCTCCTCTCCCTGTGTGTGTGTGTGTATATATATATATATGTATATATATATATATATATATATATATATATATGCTGATAACCAAAGGATGTAGGACAAATGTCACTACTTGGTGGGAGTATAAATTGATACAACCACTTAGGAAAAAATTTTACAGTATTACCCAAGTTTAATATATGCATACCTTATGACCCAGCAATCCCACTCCTTGATACATATCCAAGAGAAATGAGTGCATATGTCCACCAAAATACATGTGTAAGAATATTCATAGCAGCACTATTCAGACTAGTAAACATTGGAAACAACCCAAATGTCCATCCACAAGAGAATGGATCAATGCATTGCTGGTGTATTCATACAATAGAATATACAGGCACAAAAAAGAACAAATTACCGACACACAAGAGTAATAGATGAATATCACAGATACTCTGATAAGTGAAAGAAGCCAAATACAGAAGAGTACAGCTGTGTGGTCCCATTTATATCAAGTTCAGTAACAGGCCAAATGAATAGATCATGATAGAAGTCAAAATGATAGTTACCACTTGAGGGGTGGTGTCGTCAACAAATGCAATAAATGCTCACTTATAAGACACTGAAACAATGCTGTCTGGACCTCTCTTTCCCCATGTATCTGCATAACCAACTCTCTCACCTTTAAGTCTTTGTTCAAATGTCACTTAGTCAGTGAGGCCTACCCTAACCACCCAGTTATAAATTGCAGTCCATACCTCCCAACCCCTGCTCCTTTTTCTCCTCCTTTTTCACTTTTTCTATTATACCTCGCACCTTCTAAAGTACTCTAGAATTTATTTATTTATTATATTTTTGCCTACTGCATTTTTTAAAGTTTATTTATTTTGAGAGAGAGAGAGATTGAGAGAGAGAGAGAGCATGAGCAGGAGCAGGGGAGGGGCTGAGAGAGAGAGCCTTGAAGACCAATGTTGCAGACCAAACCCAGAGGCAGTCTGTTATGGAATTCTCTCTTGCTCCAGGGAAGCTGGTCTTTTTGTTCTTTCAGGCCTTCAAGTGACTGAATAAGGCCCCCCCCCCACACATTATAGAGGGCAATTTGTTTTACTCCAAGTCCACCAATTCAAATGTTAATCTCATCCAAAAATACCCACAGAAACTCACAGAATGATGTTTGATAGAATATGTTGGCACCCCAAGGCCCAGCCAAGTTGACACATACAGTTAATCCTCACAGCAAGGTAAGGGCCGGCTGGGGAAAGACCTTGAATGCTAGTATTTAGGCTGTGAGAACCATTAAAGATTTAGAGGCCAGAGCATTGGAATGAGGAAGCCTGGAGGCAAAGAGAGAACTTAGGAGACTACTGTGATCATCCAGGCAAGAGGGAAAGCAAGATAATTATAGTGAACCTGGAGGGGATGAAACAGAAGCAAGCAATATGGAACTGACAAGACTTGGCAATTGACCAGTCCTGGGGGGTGAAGGAAATTATGCACAGAATGACTCTGTGGTTTCAAACCTAGGCAACTAGGAGAATGGTGAAGCCACTGGGAGAAATGGAGGAATTGGGCCAGAGAAGATGCCTGTGTCCCTGGGGGCTCCTCTGATTGAAGGGCTTAGGTCATGGTCAGGTATAATAAACGACCCCAAAATGGTGACCTAAAACCAATACTTTATTTTGCTCACAAACCTGAAGGTGACTGGGCTCACATAACAATTCTCACTCGGCACAATGATGCATTGTAACATTAACTTTGTGTTGGTAACAGGAAATTAATTCTTCACATAAGAATTATTAAATGGATGATGAAAGTAAACACTGATAGAATCTTTTCTGCATAGTACCCACTGAACTTGTTTTGTTTTAACTGATTACCATTTTTATCTACTGACACTGATTAATTCTAGATCCTACTTCATTGCCCTAAAAGAGAGGGAGAAAATTATCTCCTGTTTGTGCCTCTCCTGTGCCCAGCAAGTGTTCTGAGTTAGAGTAAGAAATGTCTAACAGGCTTTAAAAGCAGAACTTGGTTGAATTACCTGTTTATCTTTTATATTAATTTTAGATTTCCCTTTGATTTTAGTTTGATTAGGTTTTATTTGTTAAATGTTTTAGATCCAGCTTGAAATTTTAATTTTTTTTTTTTTTTTGAGACAGAGAGAGAGAGAGAGTACACCCGAGCAAGCACAAGCAAGGTAGAGGCAGGGAGAAGGGGAGACACAGAATCCGAAGTAGGCTCCAGGCTCCAAGCTGTCTGACATGGGGCTTGAACGCATGAAACGTGAGATCATGACCTGAGCCAAAGTCGGACCCTTAACTGACTGAGCCACCCAGGCGCCCCTCCAGGTTGAAATTCATTTATTATTTTTTTTGTCTAAAATATTTTTATCTTTTTTTTTATTTTCTAATAATTTATTGTCAAATTGGTTTCCATACAACACCCAGTGCTCGTCCCAACGAGTGCCCTCCTCCGTGCCCATCACCCACTCTCCCCCATTCCACACCCCCGTCTCCCCTCAGTTTGTTCTTAGTCTTTGAGAGTCTCTTATGTTATGTCTTCCTCCCTCTCTGTGGCATTTTTTCCTTCCCCTCTCCCCTTCTCCCCCCCCCACCCCTGTTTTTCTGTTAGGTCTCACAAAGCCTACCTATGTGTGGAAACATATGGCATCTGTCTTTCTCTGCCTGACTTATTTCACTCAGCATAATACCCTCCAGTTCCATCCATGTTGCAAAACCACACTGATATACCACCTCACACCAGTCAGAATGGCTAAAATGAACAAATCAGGAAACTATAGATGCTGGCGAGGATGTGGAGAAGTAGGCACCCTCCTACATTGTTGGTGGGAATGCAAACTGGTGCAGCCACTCTGGAGAACGGTGTGGAGGTTCCTCAAAAAAATGAAAATAGAGCTACCCTATGATCCAGCAATAGCCCTGCTAGGAATCTACCCAAGAGACACAGGAATGCTGATGCATAGGAGCACGTGTACCCCAATGTTCATAGCAGCACTTCGACAATAGCCAAATCATGGAAAGAGACTAAGTATCCATCAACTGATGAATGGATAAAGAAGATGTGGTACATATATACAATGGAATACTACGCAGCAATGAGAAAGAATGAAATCTGGCCATGTGTGGCAACAGGTTGAAATGTAATATAAGCAATATAACCTTTCTGAAGAACAATATGGCATTATGTTTCAAATGCCCTAGGATTTATTTATTTATTTTTGCTTATCATGCCAAGTAGGCATCGTGGTGAATGCTGTAATGCATTTCCCAGATCTTACCTTTTGTTGTCCAACTTCAAGAATACGGTCAGCAGACTGTCCTTAGATGTCCATCCTCTGGGGTCCACCTCAACTGCATAGAACCACTGGGGGAAGCCCATCCAATGAGTGATCATTGCAGAGATACGGCCATCTCCACCCATATTTGGACAACTCTACAGGACTGTTCTAACAGTGGGGCTCCCTATAGGGTCCGCCAAGTCTGCCATCATGCCTGCATCAAAACTTGACTTCTTCCTGTCCCCAATTCTGCTTTTTTCCCCTCCTGATACCCACAAGTGTTGATTCCAAAAGCATTTTTCCCCAGATTTATTAAGATATAATTGACATATAACATTGTGTAAATTTAAAGTGTACAATGTGCTGATTTGATACATTTATATATTGCAAAATGATAACAACCATAGCATTAGCTAACACCTCCATTTTAACAATTTAACAATTGCCATTTTTTAATGGTGAAAACATTTAAGATTTATTGTCTTAGCAACCTTCAAGTATATAATAAAGTATTATTAGCTATAATCACCATGCTATGCATTAAATCTCCAGAACTTGTTGATGTTATAACTGGAAGTTTGTACCCTTCAACCAGTATCTCCCCATTTCCCCTACCTCCAGCCCCTGGTAAACACCACTCTACTCTCTGTTTCCCTGAGTTGAGCTTGTTCAGATTCCACATATAAGTGACATCATACAGTGTTTGTCTTTCTCCGTCTGACTTATTTCACTTAGCATTATGCCCACAAGGTTCATCCAAGCTGTTGTAAATGACAGGATTTCCTTTTTTATCATGGCTGAATAATATGCCTCAGGGTGTGTGTGTGTGTGTGTGTGTGTGTGTGTGTGTGTGTGTGTGTATCGCATCTTTATATCACACCTTCATGTCCATTGATCTGTTGATGGACATGGGTTGTTTCCATATCTTGGCTATTATAAATAATGTTGCATTGAACATGGGATGTCAGATATCTCTGAGATACTGATTTCATCTCTTACAGATATGTACACAGAAGTAAGATTGCTGGTTCATATGGTAGTTTTATTTTAAATTTTGCGAAACTCTCACACTGTTCTCCACCAATTTACATTCCCACAAACAGTGCAAAAGGTCCCCTTTTCTCTACACCCTCATCAACTCTTGTTATCTCTTGTCTTTTTGATGACAGTCACTCTTACAGGTATGAGTAATATCTCATTCTGGTTTTGATTTACATTTCCTTGATGGTTAGTGTTGTCAAGCAACTTTTCCTATATCTGTTGGCCATTTTTATTATTTCCTTCAAAAAATGTCTATTTAGGTTCTTTTCCCATTAAAAAATATATTGATTTATTTTGAGAGAGAAAGAGAGAGCAGGGGAGGGGCAGAGACAAAGGGAGAGAGAGGATTTGAAGCAGGCTCCACTGTGTCAGTGAAGAGGCCCTCCATCCCACGACCACAAGACCATGACCTGAGCCGACATCAAAAGTTGGATGCTCAACTGACTGAAGTACCCAGTGTCTCTCTTTGCCCATTTTCAATTGAATTATTATTTTTATTATTTTTATTTTTTTGCTATTGAGTTGTATGAGTTCCCTATATATTTTGGATATTAGGCCCTTCTCAGATATATGAATCATAAATATTTTCTCTCATTCTGTAGGTTGCCTTTGTATTTTGTTGATTGTTTCTTTTACTATGCAGGAACTTTTTAGGTTGCCGTAGTCCATTTTCAGTTTTGTTGTTTGTGCTTTTGAGGTCATGTCCAGGAAAGCACTGCCAAGCAATGTCAGGGAGCTTTTTCCTGTGTTCTAGAAGTTTTACAGTTTCAGGTCTTATGTTTAAGTCTATAATCCATTTCATGTTGAGAATGGTGTAAGCTAGGAGTCCAATTTCATTCTTCTGCATGTGGTTATCCAGTTTTCCCAACACCAGTCACTGAAGAGACTATCCTTTCCCCAATGAGTATTTTTGGCTCCCTTGTCAAATATTAGTGTGAGAGTTTATTTCTGGGCTCTTGATTCTGTTCCATTGGTCAACGTGTCTATTTTTATGCCAGTACCACATTGTTTTGATAACTATAGCTTTATAGTATAGTTCAAAATCAGGACATGTAATGCCCCCAACTTTGTTCTTCTTTCTCAGAATTGCATTGACTATTAGGGGTCTTTTATGATTCCATACAAATTTTAGGATCGTTTGTTTTATTTCTGTGAAAAATGCCATTGGAATTTTTTTTTTTTTTTGCCATTGGAATTTTGATAGGAATTGTATTGAATCTGTAGAGAGCTTTGGCTAGTGTGGACATGTTAACAATATTAATATTTCCAATTCATGAGCACAGAATATCTTTACATTTATTCGAGTCTTTAATTTCTTTCATCACAGTCTTGTAGTTTTCAGTATACAGATCTTTTACCTCCTTAAATTTATCACTGAGCATTTTATTGTTTTTGATGCTATTGTGAATGGGATTATTTTCTTTATTTCTTTTTCAGATGCTTTGTCGTGTATAGAAACACAACTGTTTTCTGGATGTAGATATTGTATCCTCCAACTTCACTGAGTCTGTTGATTAGTTCTAGCAGTTTATTTGGTGGAGTCTTTAGGATTTTCTGTGTATAAGATCATATCATCTGCAAACAAAGACAATTTTACTTCTTCCTTCCCATTTTTTTAAAAAAAAATTATTTATTTTGAAAGAGAGAGAGAGAGCAAGCAGGGAAGGGCAGAAAGGGACGGAGACAGAATCCAGTGCAGGCTCCGCACTGTCAGAGCAGAGCCCAACGCAGGGCTCGACTCATGGACTGTGAGATCATGACCTGAGACGAAATGAAAAGCGGGAAGCCCAACTGACTGAGCCACTCAGGTGCCCCTCTTCCTTTCCATTTTGGGTGCCTTTTATTTCTTTTTCTTGACTCGTTGCTAAGACACTTTTTAATAAACAATCCTGCAGTAAACTATAAACTCCATCTCAGTGTCAGTTCACTGGAGAACCCAACCTGCCACAGGCAACTTTCATTTTAATTCCCCAAATATTGATACACTCACACACAGAGGTGTGCACATATACTATCACTTGTTGATTGGCCCAGATGTGCACACCTGACCCAGGATGGACCAATCAGAGTCTTTCCCTAGGTGTACTGGACTTGGGGATCAGAGAGTCTAAGTTGCAGCCACTTAGCCCTTTGTGGTAAAAACCTGGAAAATATGAGGGTGAGAAAGAAGAACACAGTATTTCTGATTGCTCACATCTTTCACGTCTCCAAGGGAACCTAGAATCATAATGAAGCCTTGCACAACACCTAGAGATGGGGGCCCTTGGAAGGGTTTTTATGTTAATGATTGATGATTTTGTTGTGTACACCTGGAGCAATGAACCATTCTGTACTAGCTTGTTCATATCGCTTTGCACAAACATCAAGATTGATGATGCGCTCCTAAAGGGAACCAGCTGTCCAGCTGGACTTTGAGAGGGAATAAAGCCAGCATGAATGTCCATTTTCTGGGCTACCTGGCCAACGAGGACGCTGGCATGCATGCCTGTCTGAAATATGCATTTCTACCATCAGGACGACCATGCGTCTGTCTTCTCCAAACTCCACAGTGAACCCGGCAAGTCTCCTGCAGTCTTTTGATTTTAGAGCCAGACCAGAGAATAACAAATGGCAACCTGGAGACAGTAATATCTCTGCCTTGGCAATCGTTCTTTCTTCTAAAGCTGATCTACCACAAGTGCTCAGAACACATCCACCTGCCCCAGAATCCTCTTGGTTACACACACCTCTATTACCCACAGGCGAATTTTGAAGCTAGGACCTCTTTGAACCGATTCTCAGTCAAATAAAGTATATTCAAGAAAGGTAGAGACAGTGCTCACAAATATCCAAGTCATACATCAGTGAATTCTTTTTCAAACATTAATTGCATTCTCTAATCATAAAAGTAATAAATATTCACTGTAAAAAAAAAACAAACAAACAACACCCACCTGGGTGGCTCAGTCAGGTGAGCATCTAACTTCGGCTCCGGTCATGATCTCACGTTCGTGAGTTCAAGCCCCACATGGGGCTCGCTGCTGTCAGCACAGAGCCCGCTTTGGATCCTCTGTCCATCAATCTCTGCCTCTCCCCCACATGCACTCTCTCAAAAATAAATAAAACATTAAAAAAATAACTTAGAAAATACAGAAAAGTACCAAGGAGAAAAAAAATAAAACACGCCCATAATTCCACCACTCAGGGACCACCATTTCAAATATATCAGTTAATGATTTTGTTTTTCCCTGCACACATACAGGCATGCACATATTACCTCGACAAAACTGTCATCCCATGGCACATACTGTTTTGAAACCTGCTTCTCTCATTCAACGGAATATGTGCCCCTGTCATCATTTCTAAGGGCTGCATTAAAAAGAAGCATCACAACCTACTTAATCACACCCTCACTGCCAGACATCCAAGCTGCCTCCCAGTATTTGTTCATATAAAAAATCCTATTAAGAACATGCCCGCACGTATATCCTTGTACACTCATCAGTTTATCTTTGTTACCCAGGTGGCTTCGGCTCCCCCAGCCTGCACAGTTCATCTTTTCTTTTCATATCTAACTGAAATGCTGAGGACTCCATTCCACAAGCCAAGGGAAAGCCAGCACCTCCCCCAGAGTCACCCAGGGGGTTCCGTTTCTCCTGCTCACCTCTCACTCTATTTGCCTGTTTATCCCTCCAAGCACGGCACCTTCTTGGGCATTTCACCTTCTGCCCTCTTTCAACATGACTTTGTCCCTCTTCCTTCATTGGCCCAAGGGGCACTAGCGCATGGCAGCCGTGTGTCACGGGCTGTAACTGAGGTTTGGGGGAAACGAAAGCCAATCACAACACAGCAAGAAATAACTCCAAATTCACACCAGATATTATGGTCTCTAGAAAGTTGCTGGTCATTCTCCACCATTTGGGGACTTCTTGTTCATGATGTTTTTCGCGTAGACTCTGATGTCCCGCTATGTTCCTGGGACCTTCTGCTCTCTCCATCGACCACCTCATGTCTTCTCTTTTCTCTGTACCTACGCTGTTCACCTCCTCACTCTGGTAGCCCTGGAAATCCTAAATGGCTCCCACTTTAGTGTTTCATCCCTCACACATCCCAGGAAACTAGGTCCTCCCCAAAACATTTTTTTCATTTTGCTTCTAAAACACTACATTCTCCCAGTTTTCTCCCTTCCTTACTGGCCACTCCTCAACTTCCTTTACTGGCTCATTGTCCTCTCTCTGACTTTTAAACACCAAGGTGTCCCAGGACTGAGACTCCAGACCTGCTTTCTATCTTTACTCCCAAATGAATCATCTCATCCAGTCTAATGGCTATAAGCACCCTCTATACACTAACAATTCTCAAATTTACTTTTTTACGTTTATTTATTTATTTTGAGAGACAGAGAGAGAGAGGGAGCCAAGGAGGGGCAGAGAGAGGGGGAGAGAGAAAATCCCAAGCAAGCTCCACACTGTCAACCCAGAGCCTGGCATGGAGCTCGAACTCACAAACCGTGAGGTCATGACCTGAGCTGAAATCAAAAGTTGGGCATTTAACCGACTGAGCCACCCAGGTGCCCCTCAATTCTCAAATTTATGCCTTCTGCTCTGACCTCTAGGCTCGCATGTCCAATTGCTTACTCAGCATCTTCACTTGGATGCTTAATATGCATCTCAAAGTTAACCTTTCCAAAACTAAATTTTGCATTACTCCCAAATTTGTTCCTCGCCTGGTAGTCCCCATCTCAGTAAATGCCAGCTCGATTCTTCCACTTGCTCAAGCCAAAACTTTGGAGTCATTTTTGACTCTTGTCTTTCTATCACACCTTTTATTTGACCTGGTAAGAAATTCCTTCATCTCTGACTTAAAAGTATATGCTGGCTCCGAATACCCTTCACCTCCTCCACCACTAACCTATCCTGGTCCCAGACTCCTGATAGCCACCTTCACGGCCCACTCCATCTGATCCCAACTAGTATCTCTGCTTCCACTCTTGCCCATCTGTAATATGAATATCCTTTCAGTATGTAAGCCAGCAAAAGTCACGCTCCAGTTCAAAATTTTCCAATGGATTCCCATATGACTTGACCCAAAGCAAAACCTAGTGTGGTCTGTAACCCGTCTCCCTCTCCAACTTCAGCTACTACCACTCTCTCCACTTGCCCACTGTGGTATAGCTACACTGGTCCTCCTGTTGTCCCTTTTGTTTTTTTAAAGATTTTTTTAAAATCTTTTTTTGATTTTGAGATAAAGAGAGAATGAGCGGACGAGGGGCAGAGAGAGGGGGACAGAGGATCTGAAGCAGGCTCCGTGCTGACAGCAGATCCCGATGCAGGGCTCGAACTCACGAATCGTGAGATCTTGACCTGAGCTTGTCTGACGCTCAACCGAGCCACGCAGGCTCCCTGTTGTCCCTTATATAAAGAAACTCTTTCTCGTCTTGGGGCCCGTGCGCTTGTTGTTCCCCTTCCTGAAATGTTCTGTCCCCGAATAATAGTATAATACGCTGGCTCTGTTCATTCGTGTTGCCGAGCAAATGGCACTCCCTCAAAGAGGCCTACCTTGACCACCTTATCTAAAAAGAGCACCCATGTCATTCTGTAATCCTTGACACTGCTTTATTTTCTCACATGGCACTTAACCTGACATTCAATTACACTGTTCATTTTTGTATTGTTTCTCTCTCAGCAGGAACTGGTCTGTTTTGTTTATTGCCATATTCCTGTAATCTGAACAAGGAATTTGTGAGAGAGAGCAAAAGTGAGTGGAGGAGGGCAGAGAGAGAATCCCAAGCAGGTTCCACACTGTCAGCACAGAGCCCAACACGGGGCTCAATCTCCGGAACTGCGAGATCATGACCTGAGCCGAAATCAAGAGTTGGACACTCAACTGACTGAGCCACCCAAACGCCCCGGGAGCTCCACATGTTCTTGCTACCTCTCTTAGTTTACATTATGCCTGTCCAAGTTCTCCCCAATTAGAATATACCGTCAACTTTCCTACGGGTGCTTCCTTCAACACAAGACACAACCGACTGTGAGATGAAGTTGGCTCACCTCTAAAATGCAGTTACACATTTGTATATATTGGAGCACTTCCTTCAGATAAACTCACAAAAGTAGAATTACTAGGTCATGAGCCAAACTTCCAAATTATCCTCCAGAGAGGTCAACACTAATCCCTCTCCCATCAGCAGTGCTCTGTTCCAGTGTATTCTGGGCCTTCAGGCAACAAGTGGTGATGATGGTGGTGGTGATGATGATTTATGTCCCCCTTACTCTTTGTTAACTAGGAAGTAAATGGATCTCCATAAGGGCAGGGAATCTTCTGAGTCGTCATGCCACAAATGAGGGCCCATGGAGTATGTCAGCTTTGTCGAGTAAAGACGTTCTCTAGCAGCTTCCATGTCGGAAATTATGTCCTCACTAACACCTTAGATTTTTTTCCATGATGCCAAGTCATGTTCATTCATTCATTAATTCATTTCGCAGTTACTTTTGAGCATCTGTTTTATACATAAGCTCTAAACATTTGCCAAGCTGAAGAATACCCCTCGGAATAATGGGATTTATAACCATCATGGTATTCAGCAGTTTACAAAGTGCTTTCACTTTCATTATCTCCTTTGAACCCTACAAAAGCCAACTGAGTATAGTTCTGCCCATTTTAAGGTGAGGGAACAAGTGGCATGGAGGGGAAGGATCTGCCAGAGGCTGCATATTACATAGAAGTCAGAGCCACAGCCGCGAACCCTATGCGCTCCTCAGCACACACCACCCAGTGCATGCTGCAATATCCTGCCAGGTCCAACACCACAGAAAGCTGGTGTACTCAGCCATAGTAAAAAGGATGGCCTACTTATGTGTTTTAAATTCTGAGCTGAGGGACATCAGAACAGAAGAGTTATTTAAAAATGGCTTTTGTGTGTGACGCCATTTCAGTTATCATGGCGGTGGGTGCTGGGCTGAATTGTACTATGGCAAGTTGATTAAGGCAGGGAACTACGTTTCCTAGAAGCCCCTCCCTTGTACGATTCTGGGTTAGAGTTGGCCAAGAGGCATTTGCACGGCTGTCGGCTGTCGTAGGGCAGAAGCAGAGCGGCAGTCACTACGTTTGGCAGGTTTCCCGTCAGATACAGTGACGCTCAGAGCCAGAGGTGGCTTCTCTGCTCTCGGCTCCACTCCCAGCTCCCATTTCCTACTGTTGGTTCTGCTAGCCAACAGCTGCCTCAGGCCCACCACCAGGGACTTGTCTGTAGCCCCACACTCACCGTAGCGGGAGTTACACAGAGGCCACAGCCTCCCGTAAACCTCTCCATGAACCCCCCCTCCACTGCCTGGCTTGGGCAGCTGGATGCACTTGGCTTCTTGAACTTCCCTGAAAGCTCTGCATGCTGCAACTGTACCAATGTTTCCGGGAGTGGCTAATGACTTTCTGATGGTGGGATTCCTCCTTCCAGACATTCACTTTCCCGGCACTTCCCACATCTGCGAGAGGTTTTCTTCCTAGAATACCCATGGTGGCCCTGCTTCCCTGTCGGAATCCTGACTGATATAACACTTGGAGATTTTGCTTTACTTTAAACGAGAAATAACATAAGAAATGTTCCCGATTATAAGACAAAATTCCACCTTCTATTTAGAATCTATATATCGCAGATGCTAATTTATAGACCGTGGGTGTGAAGGGAAAAAAGGAAGGGAGATTATTAAATGAACTAGTGGAGGGTGAATAATGTATGCCTTACATATAGACCGAAGTGGAAAAGGAGATGAAAAAGAAGAACTGAGAAGATAGATACTTTCTCTATCTTGTTTTTATAAGATAAACGGATAGAAGAGGGGAAGAATATGGAGGTGATGTTATTTTTGTAGTCTGAAATTTTTCAATCAAGCTTTACCATGTATCCATAGGACCTAGTCAGAGAATCAGTCTAGTCGCTATCTAAGTAACCATCCTTTGCGAACTGAAACAGAAGGGAGCGAGGGGGCACCTAGGGTGGCTCAGTCAGTTAAGCACACAGCTTTTGGGTTTTGGCTCAGGTCACGATCTCATGGTTCACGAGTTTGAGCCCCACATCGGGCTCTCTGTGCTGACAACATGGAGCCTGCTTGGGATTCTCTTTCTCCCTCCCTCTCTGCCCCTCCCCTGCTCTCTCTCTCTCTCTCTCTCTCTCTCTCTCTCTCTCAAAATAAATAAATAACCTTTAAAAAAAAATAAAGAGAAGGGAGTGATTCTTACCTAGTAAATCTGGCTTTTTAACATAAAATATGAAATTGCATGTGAACAGGAACAAAGATAATGTCCAAGGCTACTTAAACATTATATAACCCAACAGGATAATATCCACCTGATAGTACTGAGCCCTACAGTGAAAGGTTTGATGTTAAATAACTATGGCAAAGATCCTCTCCTTTCTCCTCCCTATCTTAGCTCCCTCCCTTTGTAACAGAGAAAGTAAGTCTTTAAAACAGTTTCCAATAGAGAATAATTTTGAAATTCAACATTCTATCCATAGGAGACAGCACGTATGTAGCATAAACAGAATGTGGCTTTCGTTGTTCTTTCAAAAATCAAACTTGCTCACCCCCCTCTTCCATCGTCACGCAGCGCGCGTTTTCACCCGGATTCTTTAAAACATGCCTGCCTCAGGTGGCTGGTCACTTTATCAAATAAAAGGTGGCAGACTTTGCCAATTTCCTTTCCCTACTCTGAATTAATAAGCCCAGCTCACGGAGCAGTAAAATTTTATTTCCACCAAGCAAATATAGATTGCTTTCTCCTTGGCTGCTGTTTAAAAAATCTCACTCTCACTTGTGTCCAGAGCACACACCTATTCCTGCGGCACTAATGCTGACCGGGGGCCCAACAGAGAAGAAATGTTGCAAGCTGGGCCTCGGCGCGAGGATTCCTCCTCTGCCACAGTACAAGCCAGAGGACCAAGCTGATTCTCAAGGACACAAAGGGATCTTCTCTACCCCCTTGGGTTCCCCGGAGACCCAAACTCTTGGCTCCGCGTGTGGCTTCACCTCCAACGTGTTAAGTGTTAAAAAACAAAGTCCAACCGAGTAAATTTGAAAATCTAATTGGTTTTATTAAGTGATTCATGAACCAGGCAGCAGCCCATCTAGCAAGTACAGAGATAGAAAATGGCACAAAATAGAAGGTTTTTATAGGTGGGTGGTGGGGCAAGGAAGTATCAGCAAAAGAAAAGAAGGATTGTTTTCTAGCCAGGAAGACTTCTTTTTGCAGAGAAGGGCAGGGCGGGGGTTTTTATCATGTAAATTACGTGCCGATCCGGAAATTTCTGGTTGACTGTTAAAAGACCACATTCCTGGGGTGCCTAGCTGGCTCAGTCAGTAGAGGAGACAACTGTGGACCTCAGGGTCATGAGTTTGAGCCCCACGTCAGGTGTAGAGATTACTTTAAAAAAAAAACACACACACACCACACGCCTGGAAGAGGTTGAAATGGAATCTTGGTTTGCTGTCACGGGGCGGGGGGGGGGGGGGGGCGCAAATGACTGCTGCAAGCCTGTATTCATTTCCTGGGGCCACTGTAACAATTACCATAAACTTAGTGGCTTCAAACAACAGAAATTTAAACTCTCAGAATCTGGAGGCCAGAAGTCCATAATCAAGGTGTCGAAAGGGCCATACTCCTAGCTTCTAGCGGTTCCCAACATTCCCTAGCCTTCCTTGGCTTGTGGCCACACCACTCCAATCTTTCCATCCATAGTTACACCTTCAACTCTGTGTGCTGTGTCTTCTCCTCTTCTGTCAGTCTCTCCTCTCTCTGAATTTAGCACCCACCCAGATAATCCAGGGTGATTTCCACATCTTGAGATCCTTAACTTAATTGCATCTGCAAAGACCTTTTGACCACGCAAGGTCATACTCACAAGTTCCAGGGTTTAGGACCTGGACGCATCTTTTGGGGGCCACCATTTAACCTACTACAAGACCTTATCTCCCTGGACTCAGAAGTCTTTTCTTTCCCTGACTGTTTAAGAGTTTTCAGACCTGTCTCCACAGTACTGTACTCATTAATGTTGCCTGTTGTATTCAGAAATTATCCTTAGCAACACAGAGGGCTTCATTTTGCTCAAGAATCCCACTCAAGGGATTTGTCTCCAGTGTCTTCTCTTAGCCCGGCAATGTCTGCATCTTTTCTTCCATCCACTTCTACCTTCAATCAACTTTGCTGACTCCGGTCTTCCAGTTCCTAAGGCTAGAAATCCTCTCTCCCCTTCCTATATAGAGCAGGGTAGCCTAGTCCAGTCACTCCAAATTGATGCCTACATATCCATCACCCTCCTCAAACACGGGATCCTCCAGTTACCAGAATCTACTTTCTGGTGGTGAAGGCAAGGGAGTTCAAGAAGTTTTGTCCTTTTTAGGATTTTTTAAAGTTTGGTCTACTGAGGTGAAATTCACATAACACAAAGTGAACCACTTTTGAGTATACAGTTCAGTGTCATTTAGTACATTTCACAATGTTGTATAGCCAGTCACCTGTATCGAGTTCCAGAACATTTTCATTACCCCCAAAAGGAAACCTGTACCCATTAAACAGTCATTCACATTCCCTCCCTCCCCAAGCCTCAAGCAACCACTAATCTGCTTTCTGTTTCTAGAGAGCTGCTGATTCCAGACATTATATGTAAACAGGGCCATCCATTATGTGGCCCTTTGTGTCCTTTTTTTTTTCATTTAGCATAATGTTTCCAGGGCTCATTCGTATTATAGCAGGTATCAGTCCTTCATTCCTTGTTAAGGCTAAATAAAATTCCCTTGTACGGATAGACCACATGTTCTTTATTCATTCATCTGTTGGTGGCTAGGTTTATTTCTTAGCATTCCTCCTTACAGAGTTTAATTCATTTGTTTCAGAAATATTTACTGAGTGATAACTATGTGCTAGGCACAGGTCAAAGAGCAGGGGATATAGCACTTGACAAAACAGAACAAATATCTCTGCCCTCGTGAAGCTTACATTCTGGTGGGGGAGACATTATAAATAAGACGAACAACTAAAATGCTTAGTATGCTAAATAAAAGTGCTGAACAGGGGAGAAGAGCTGAAGAGTAACTGGAACAGGCCACCAGAGGCAATTTCTGGGGGTGACTAGTCATTTCATTTCTTGATCTAGGTGCTACATGGACATGCTCAGTTTGTGAAAATTCAGTGAACTTGGACTTAAGATTTGTGCAATTGGGGCACCTGGCTGGCTCAGTGGGTAGCATGCAACCCTTGATCTCAGGATCATGAGTTCAAGCTCCACATTGGACATAGAGTTTACTTTAAAAAATATATATATATATATATTTGGGTTGCCTGAGTGCTTCAGTCGGTTAAGCGACGGACTTTGGCTCAGGTCATGATCATGGTTCATTAGTTCAAGCCCCAGGTCGGGCTCTCTGATCTAAGCACGAAACTTGGAGCCTGCTTCAGATTCTCTCTGCCCCTCCCCAGCTCACACTCTCTGTCTCTCTCTGTCAAAAATAAGTAAACATTGAAAAAAGAAAAAAGATTTGGGGCACCTGGGCGGCTTAGTCAGTTGAGCATCCAACTTCAGCTCAGGTCATGATCTTGCAGTTCGTGAGTTCAAGCCCCACATCAGGTTTGCTGCTGTCAGCGCAGAGCACGATTCAGATCCTCTGTCTCTCTCTCCCTCTCTCTCTCCACCCCTCCCCCATTTGCACTTGCTCTGTCTCTCAAAAATAAACATTTAAAAAGTAAATAAAAATTAAAGATTGTGCAGTTTTCTGTACATATGTTACACTTCAATAAAAGTTTTTTGTTTTGTTTTGTTTTTTAAAGCCAATGTACTTCCATTTCCTTTCAAAAGAAGCTTATTGCACCTAGCTCTGGTGCTGACTCTAACAAAGTGAATGTGTCAAACCAGATGGTTTTGCTACCGAGGGGAGCCGGCTGAATCCCTGAAGCCATTTGGGTAGGTTTAGGATGTCACCAGATCATGGTGCTGGTTTCAGCATTCTGCCATTCATTCATTTCCTTTGGGTTTCTGGATCATTCCAGCTCTCCACCAAACCATAACCAGACAGTTAGGGTTTACAATGACCTTGTCGGCAATTTTCAGCCCATTACCTTCTTTAAAAGCATATTTCTGCCATTATCTTGAGCCCAGTTTGGCTGTTTTTTTAATGCTGACCTTAATAGGAACAAAATTTTTATTTTTAGGGAAAGAATAGCTGTGGAATCACAGGACTGGAGGAGGATAGAAACAGGCTGTAATGAAAGGTAATTATGTTCACAGAGGAAAAGGATAACTCTTGGTTATCAATTAAAGAAAGTGGTTGAAATTTCTATATGGTACAACTCAAACTAAATCAAGAACTGGTCCCTAGTAGGCAGTTAAACTGAAATGATTTGAGGGAAAGATGGGTGAATAATAAAAACTGGCCTTAAGTAGGGTCCATACCTCCTACGCCCGTATAACAATTTAGCATTTATTCAGCCAGAATCCTGTGGTTACAGAGACAAGGTCACTTGATTTGCCAGAGTGTGATGAAGGACACTTCCTTCATTATGCGAGTTGTTGTTACGCCTCCACCATAACTAAGATGAGTTCGCAATGTGAGCATAACAGTGACATATACTGACTGAGAGGCTGCTGGACAATGTGGGAACATGTCCTTGAGAAGGATATTTGAGAGAAAAGAAGGAAAGAAAGGGAGGACATTGAGTCTTAGGTAAGTGAGAACCAGAGGAGACATTTATTAATACAAATAGGAAGGAAGTTGGCCAAGATGGCCACCAAGGAGTGGGTGGGATTTAATGAAGAGAGGAGACTGCAGAAACACTCATCTCCCTGCCAAGATAGAGAGAAAGGTTTGTTGCAAGATATCTGAGTGTATGATTCAGAGAAAGTCTAGCTCTAAGGACAGGGCTCCTCAAAATTTAATTCTGGCCTACAGTCAGTGCCAAAAGGGGTGAGATGTCTCTACCCACCAGCTCTGAGAACTAGTCATACAGCCCGAGGGAAAAAAAGAGGTCAGAAATGAAAATGTCTGACATGCATGTTAAATTGCATTAAACTGTATTCGGGGACTAGGCAAAGCTCCAATAATTCACAGACCAAGAGGATATGGGCTTACAGATCGAACTTCCTCACCTTTTGGTGAGACAGATGCGTCAGTGATGAAAACAGAGCAGGTGGCGTCCTGAATGAGACTGTGGGGCTGCAGCCTGTCGAGAAGATAGACCTTTATTTATTTATTTATTTATTTATTAATTTATTTATTTATTTATTTAGAGAGTTTGTTTTTTGTGGTTTTTTTTTAAGTTGGTTTCTTTATTTTGGAAGAGAGAGAGCACAAGTGAGGGAGGGGCAGAGAGAGAGGCAGAGAGAGAGAGAGAATCCCAAGCAGGCTCTGCACTGTCAGAGCAGAGCCCGAAGTCATGAACTGTGAGATCACAACCTGAGCCAAAGTCAGACACTTAACCAACTGAGCCACCCAGGTGCCCCTGGGGAGATATTCCTTTGGTCACGTGGTAGAAAACACAAGAGGACGCCCTAGGGACCCATTGCCTAAAACACAGATGCCTAAGGACATTCTTTCCTCGGGTTCTCAGTAACATCTGGGCACCATTTTGATATTATGTTTGAAATTATAACCCAAATGCCTAAATAGGAAGAGAGGCATAAGGTAAATATCATAGGTCACCAGATGACGTTCCTACGTGATCCTTATAGTCATTTTTTCACCCGCTGGGGCTCAGTCAACTAATAAAACCCTTGCACTCATACAGTGCTTTATTGTGAACAAAGTGTTCCAGTGTTTCATTTCATTGGATTATTTCCTCAAGTCCTTGTGAGGGGAGATGCCCTAAAGGCCCAAGCCTAGGAGAGGTAAGGAGGCCACCAAGAAGGAAGTCACTCTGGAAGCTCCCAGCTATGCCAGTTAAGGTCAGAGCAGTACCCTGAGGCTGTAATCACTCCTGGGTTCAAAGATCAAGGAGGTACAGTAGTGACTGGAATCCAGAAGGGAAAGTGTCATACAGAGAAAGGGCTGCCTTGAGAAGAGCTGTGACCTTTTCTCAAGGAACACAGCCACACTGAGGTGGCCCTGCGGACAGAAAGCCAAGGAAATAAACCCCTAGCTTCATTCTACCCCCTTCCTTTGATCTCTTGTGGGGGCTCCCCATTGGCCAAACCCAAGCAGAGGAACAGACAGCAGAGTAGAGAAGAATGGAGTATGGGTCCCAAGGGGCAAAAAAGGTTCTGGCACTACTTGAGCAGCCAGGATTTGCTTCATGAATCGATCCCTTCTATGATTTTCTTCATTAATTGAACCCTTCTTATATGCCACATCATCCTGTTATTTAAACCCTTCACAAGCATGGGAAGTAAGTGGTATTTTTCCCTACTTTAAGTTGATTTATTTATTTTGAGAGGGAGAGAAAATCCCAAGCTGACAGCACAGAGCCCAGTGCGGGGCTTGAACTCACAAACTGTGAGATCATGACCTGAGCCGAAGCCAAGAGTCAGATGCCCAACTGACTGAGTCACCCGGGCGCCCTGACATTTGTCAGTATTTCTATTACCCCAGAGAACCCGATGAAGACCATGGACTCCCACCTCCCTACCCCTGCCGAGACGATACTCAGACACACAACTGTGCGAACCTTTCCAGGGCGTTTGTGGACTCCCTGAGATGCATTCATGGATCTCTTGGGACATGTGGATTCTAGGTTAAGGAGCTCTGGGCTGCCAGGATGTGGTAACATTGCAGTATATGGAGACCCCACACCCATCCAATCCATCGGCAAGTTCTGTTGACTCTACAGATAGATCTCCAGAAGGTCCACTGCTCTCATCCTGTCCTGCCACCCTCTCCTGCCTGGACTCCTGTAATAAAGTTCTCCTACCTGGTCTCCCTGCTCCAGCCTTGCCCACCCTACAATCCATTCTCCACACAGCAGCCAGAAACAGGAACCAAACGGTGCCATTTACTACTTGAAGCACTTCGAAGACTTCCACTTGCCTTCTGAATGAAATCGAAAGCCCTTCCTCTGGCACGCAGGACACTGAGAGCTTTTATACGCCTGTGTTCCCGTCTCACGTTCCTTACTCTTGGGCACTCACTCCTCTGCAGTTACCTTAGCCTTAGTAGAAGAGCAAAACTTAGTTTCCATCTACTCTCTAGGTTCTTGGCTGAGAACCCTCATGTAATAAAAGACAGACAGACCAACAGGTGAAAAACAAAAGTTGAACATGCGTGCAGACGCAGATAAGTGGGGAACCCAGGAAAACAGAGTAACTCCCTCAAATGTCTCAACTGCCCACCTTGAATAATGTCTCCAGCTGAAGCCAAAAGTGAATGTCGAGGGTGGGAATCAGTTATGGAAGGTTATCGGTCAGATCATAGGTATGGTTGCTATGCCACTTTAAGTCACTGCCTTCTCCACTGATGAGAGTTTCTAGAGATTTAGTCATCCTCCTCCTCCTGGCACAGAGAGGGAAACACCCTTACCAATGGAGAGTTGCCTTTAAACATAAATGCCTCTTACAAAAGGGTAAGTTTTCTTACCCTTTCTCCTCGGTTTTCAAAGCTTTTCCTATGTCTGCTGTTTCTTAAAAATAACCAGATCAGGGGCGCCTGGGTGGCTCAGTTGGTTGAGCGGCCGACTTTGGCTCAGGTCATGATCTCACAGTCTGTGAGTTCGAGCCCCGCGTCGGGCTCTGTGCTGATGGCTCAGAGCCTGGAGCCTGCTTCGGATTCTGTGTTTCCCTCTCTCTCTGCCCTTCCCTGCTCATGCTCTGTCTCTATGTCTCTCAAAAATAAATAAACGTTAAAAAAAAAATTAAAAAAAAAAATAACCAGATCAAGATAATCCTTATGCCACAGGGGAATATTTGGGGATGGCTCATTGTACTCCACTTCACCTTCCAACAATTAGAACACATCAAGCTCTTCCCTGCTTCAGGTCCTTTGCACTTACTGTTCCCCAGGCTTGTACGTCAAATTCTATTCCCCATTTTCAACATAGCTAGCCCCCTTGTATCTCAGCTTAACTGTCACTTCTTCCATTACCACCCTAGCCACTGGTACTCTCCCCCACACACAGACGCACACCCTGATTCTCCAACACAGTCTTCTTCTCCAACACAGCACTTTACCATAGCTGGAATTATATTTATGGATTCACTTGGTCGTTGGACATCTCCCAAGTAGGATATAAGCTCAGGACAGGAGTTTCCTGATTTCTTAACCCTCAGACCATCCAGCAGTGCCTGTCATAGTGTGGGCACTCAGTAACTATTTGGGCTTTTTATTAAACTTGCCTTCCATCAAGATTAGACATGACCAAAACTTTAGGACATTGTGTCAAGTCTAGTTTTCTGGATGAAGGAAAACAGTGAAGAACCTGAAGATGTAGGAGGAGCAAAGGTAGTTTTATTCACCAACTTGAGCTGCCATAACAAAACACCATAGACTGAGTGGTTTAAACAACAAAAATTGAGGCACCTGGCTGGTTCAGTTGGTAGAGCATGCAACTCTTGATCTCAGGGTCCTGAGTTCAAGCCCCATGTTGGGCATGGGAGCCTATTTAGAAAAGAAAGAAACAGACAAACAACAAAAATGCATTTTATCCCAGTTCTGGAGGCTGGGATTCTGAAATCAGGATCGTCAGATTCTAGTGAGGACTCTCTCCCTGGCTAGTAGATACCTGCCTTCTCAATGTGTCCTCACACAGCAGAGAGGGAGAGACTGAGCAAGCTCCCTGATGGCTCCCCTTATAAATACATCTGTCCCATCATGAGGGCCCCACCCTCCTGACTCCATTTGATCTAATTATCTCTTAAAGGCCCCATCTCCCAATATCATCACTTTACGGGGTACGGCTTTATTTTGCCCCTGCATTTCACATAAACGAGTAGTGGAGTCTACAAGCTTTCTTGGAGTTAGGTTTGATTTTTGCGGTAAGAATATTTCACATGTGGGGTGCCTGGGTGGCCCAGTTGGTTAAGTGTCTGACTCTTGATTTTGGCTCAGGTCACGATCTCACGGTCATGGGGTCGAGCCCTGCGTCGGGCTCTGCACTGAGCATGGAGCCTGCCTGGGATTCTCTCCCCTCTGTCTCTCTGCCTCTCATTATCTCTCCCTCTCTCTCTCTCAAAGTAAATGAATAAACTTTAAAAAAAAAAAATGGTCTTTCTAAAAAAAATTTCATACGTGACGTTGTAAATCTCCATCAGGAGATACATAATATCTCCTTTTTTGGTGATGTAGTGACCATTGATAACCAATGCCCAGATCCACTACTTTATTAAACTATTTGGAAAACAGTGATAATCTAATTCAAAAGTTCTCAACCTTTTTAGATCCCGAATTCTTGATAGGTATTGAGTGCTCCGAAGAGGTTTTGCTTATGTAGGTTCTATCTATTGATACTTACCATACTCAATACTAAAACTGAGACTGAATACATTAGTTCATTTCAAAGTAACAATAACAAGCAGAGCGTAAATAACATATTTTATGAAAAATAACCATATCTTCCAAAACAAAAACAATTAGTGAGAAAAGTGGCACTATACATTTGTGTAAATCTCTTTAATGTCTGGCTTAATAAAAGACAGCTGGATTCCCATATTTTCTTTTGTATTCAGTCTGTTATAATATGTTACTATGGTCGAAGTATGTGAAGACTAGCCAGCATCACACAGATATGTAGTTAGAAAAGGGTAAAGCATTTTTATAACCTCTACAAATAATTGTAGCTGTTCTCTTTAGGAGAGAAGTGGTAGTTTCTTAAAAGTTAATTCTCTGAGGTGGAATCCGAAATTGCCCCAGTGTACTTTTTGTAGTCTGTTTCATTGAAATCTATCTTGTACTTTGAATGGATCTTTTACCCATCCATGATTTTGTAACATCATCCATTAGTCATTTCAAAAATATTGGTTCATGGTGTTATGCAAATATTGCAAATGTTGACACATCTCATTACACAATATCTTAAAAAATCCCATTTGTTAATATCACCACCAATCTCATCTGAAAAATCTTTTTTAAAATATATTTCTTTAAGTAATTTCTACACCCAACATGGGGCTCAAACTGAGGACCCTGAGATCAAGAGTCACACACTCCACCAACTGAGCCAGCCAGGTGCCCCAGAAAAATCCGTAAATATTGAGAAGATATTAAACACTCAGTGATGGATACAAGTTTTACAGAATTCCAGTTTTTACTTGAAAGCTTAAATTTTATCATTGGCATTAAATACTGGTAAGTTGTTTTTCTTGAAGTGGCAAGGCTCATGTCTTAATTTTCAAGAAAATATTTGTCAAATACTCCTGGCTGAATAGTTTGCCTGTTGATGGTTCTTTTTCTTTTTCTTTTTTTCTTAGTCCATTGTTATTTTGTTTTGTTTTGTGTTCTTTTTTCCGGCTTTATTGAAATATAATAGGCATGGAACATTGTATAAGTTTGTGTTGATTTGACACACTTACATATTGTAATATGATTACCACCACAGCTTTAGCTAACACATCCACGATGTCACATAGTTCCATTTTTTTGTGGTAAGAACATTGAAGTTCTACTCTTTTAGCAGCATTCAAGTATATAATATAATATTGTTATTTATATTCACAATGCTGTATACTAGACCCCCAGAACGTATTCATTTTCTTTTTTTTAAGTTTATTTATTTATTTCGAGAGAGAGGGAGAGAGAGTCCACACGTGTGTACATGCAAGAGGGGGAGGGGCAGAGAGAGAGAGGAAGAGAGGGAATCTAAAGCAGACTTCTAGGTGTCATTGTGGAGCCCTATGTGGGGCTGGAACTTACAAACCATGAGACCATGATCAGAGCCAAAATCAAGAGCCAGACACTTAACTGACCGAGCTACCCAGGAGCCCCTTGTGTTTTTTAAAGTAAGCTTTACACCCAACACGGGACTTGAACTCATGACACTGAGATCAAGAGTCGCATGCTCCACCAACTGAGCCGGTCAAATGCCCTGATAGTTTTATTTATTTTTTAAGATTTTATTTTTAAGTAATCTCTATGCCCAATGTGGGGCTTAGGCTCACAACCCTGAGATCAAGAGTTGCATGCTCCGCCAACTGAGCCAGCCAGGAGCCCCCCAGTAGTTTTATGTTTTTGTTGTCTTTTTGTTTTTTTTAACATGCATTTTTCTCTAAGTTTTCTTTTAGGTTTATTTATTTACTTATTTATTTACTTATTTATTTATTTTTTTTAATGTTTATTTACTTTTGACAGAGAGACAGAGTGTGAGCAGGGGAAGGGCAGAGAAGGAGGGAGACACAGAATCCGAAGCAGGCTCCAGGCCTTGAGCTATCAGCACAGAGCCCGACGCGGGGCTCGAACCCACAAACCATGAGATCGTGACCTGAGCTGAAGTCGGTGCTTAACCGACTGAGCCACCCAGGTGCCCCTAGGTTTATTTATTTTTAAGAGAAAGAGGGGCGCCTGGGTGGCTCAGTCGGTTGAGCGGCCGACTTCAGCTCAGGTCATGATCTCGCGGTCTGTGAGTTCGAGTCCCGCGTCAGGCTCTGTGCTGACGGCTCAGAGCCTGGGAACCTGCTTCAGATTCTGTGTCTCCCTCTCTCTCTGCCCTTCTCCTGCTCACTCTATGTCTCTCAAAAATAAATAAATGTTAAAAAAATTTTAGAAAAGAAAAAAAAAAAAAAGAGAAAGAGAAACATGTGTGTACGAGTAGGGGAGGGGTAAGAAGAGGCGGGGGGGAGAGAGAGAATCCCAAGCAGACTCCACACTGTCAGTGCAGAGTCCAACACGGGGCTCAATCCCACAAACCATGAGATCATGACCTGAGCCAAAATCGATAGTGGGAAGCTTAACTGACTGAGCCTCCCAGGCGCCCCTCTGTCATTTTATGTTTAATGACAGTGATTCTTTTAGGTAAAAATAGTATTCCACGAAAAAAGTGGCTACTTCAGCTCTCCACTAAAGTAATTGTACAATTGCTTTTCAAGACAGTTCTCATACTCAAGTGTTATAAAAACGTGTTTAATTCTGTCATACAGAATTTTATAAAGACATGTACTCAAGGGTTGAGATTTAAGAAAATTAATAATTTTATTGCTTCAACAAGACACTCAAGTAAAACTGGCAATTTTTTTTACCGTGAGTGTGGCAGTGAAGACTACAGTAACTGTTAGTATAGTCAGTACTGCTGCCTTAACTCATGCTAAGGCACTAGCAGTTTTAGCCACCATTGCTTTTCCACCATCGATGAAATGTCAACCTAGTGAAATGGCAAATAACATCTTAGTATTTTTATAAAAAGAGTCTTGACTTCATGGACCCCTGAAAGAATTCAGAGGCCTACATGTTCAGAGCCACTATTCTAATTCTGTCATTCCCTCTTCATTTTAAAATTAGAATACTGCCAGGGCGCCTGGGTGGCTCAGTCTGTTGAGCATCTGACTCTCGATTTCGGTTCAGGTCATGATCCCAGGGTCGTGGTTCAAGCCCTGTGTCAGCCTCTGCACTGAGCGTGGAGCCTACTTAAGATTCTCTCTCCCTCTCTCTCTCTCTCTCTCTGTGCCCTTCTACCACTGTCACATGCTCTCTCTCTCTCTCTCAAATAAACTATAAATAAATGAATAAATGAATAAGTAAATAAATAAATGAATAAAATTAAAATACTTCCAATAGAGAAAAACATTCCCTCATTCACTATTTGGTTACCATGAGGTCAGTTTGTACAAGAAAAGGCAAGTTAAATTTTTATTTTTTCCCTTTATTTACTATCTCTTTAAAAAATGGTTCTCTAGCATCCAACAAAGGTGATCAGTGAGAATTTTTTTGGTAGCTTATTTCATTATGAACTTGTGCATTTAATATATTTAACGTGTTTCTATCCATTGTAGTTATTATCGTTATTGATACTTAACGTGTCCCTTCATTTGCTAATGGGAGTCTCCTCACATTGGCTACTGAATCCTTTTGACGTGACCCAAATAAACTTTGACAACTTCCTTGCCTTCTTGCATGACAGGATATTACATGGTCATACTGTACTTTTCCTGATTCAGACCTACAATCAACCATTTTTCTAACGGGCCCTGGTTTCTTTCAGTAGAAAATGATATTCAAAGACCACAATCCTGGAGCACCAGGCCTGGTGGCTCAGGCCGTTGAGAATCCAACTTCGGTTCAGGTTATGATCCCATGGTTCCTGGGTTCGAGCCTCACATCGGGCATTACACTGATAGCGAGGAACCTGTTTCAGATTCTGTCTCCCTCTCTCTCTGCTCCTTCCCCCCCACACACATACTTTCTCTCTCTCAAAAATAAATAAACATTTAAAAAATTTTGGGGGGTGCCTGGGTGGCTCAGTCGGTTGAGTGTCCTCCTTTGGCTCAGGCCATGATCTCGTGGTCCGTTAGTTTGAGCCCTGCATCCAGCTCTGTGCTGACAGCGTAGAGCCTGGAGTCTGCTTCAGATTCTATGTCTCCCTCTCTCTCTCTGCCCCTCCCCTGCTCATGCTCTGTCTCTCTATGTCTAAAGTAAACAAATGTTTAAAAAAAAATTTTTTTTAAAGACCAGAATGTGGGTTCTACAAATGCTGTGCCAGTTACTAATATATTGCCTCTCAGATCCAAATTTGCCCTTCTAGACTGCTCTGTGAAAATGAATCTGGGCCCTTTAAATCTTTTTTCCTTTGCCAGTAGGCACTGAATCTTTATCAGTAGAGGGTGCTGCAGAGAGATTGCAGGAGGAAAGGGCTTTTCTTCCTGGCTCCAGTATGCTCTCTTAGCAGGCTCCCACAGCATGGGCAGCTTATCCAGTGCTCAGCTCCTATGGTGTGCAGTTGCCAGCAGGACTCAGTAATGAATGGTCCAAGCACCCCAGTGGGTGGACTTCTGCCTTGTTCCAAAGGGCAGATTTCCAGCAAGTTACACAGGCTATTTTCCAGAAATTTCCAGTGGGTAGATTTATAGCACCAACGGGGCGGGCACCACGACCTCTGTGCCATTCAATGAGCCGTGACTGTGACATCTCCTACACAGCATGAATCCCAGGTCAGGGAGTTGAAGGGGGATTCTTCACTGGATGCTTTATCTCAGCCCTACAGGTAGCGAATGCACCTTATGTCTGCTATTTCTATATTTAGAGTTATCTTTATGTCTTCCTAGCCAATCTCTTGTTACTCTAATCTCAGTGTTACTGAGTTGGTCATTTCTGCTATGTGTTTCCACGGACAATAGCTAGGAAACACATATTATTTTAAAGAGAAAATACATCCTAAATTCATACTGGTAGTTTCTATTAACGGGATTAAGAACTTGATTTTATATTTTATCCCTTCTATGCTGAAAATCTTGGTTCCTAAAGACATTAGCACAATTAATTATAAGCTTTACCCTACTAAATATATGTATTTAATTTGAATATATAGCTAGTATATATTATTACCAAAAATATAAATTGGTATATTTAAATTAAGTGTGTTTAAGGAAAATAAAAATATATATATAATATCAGAAAAACAAAAACAATATGTTACTCTCAGTTTAAGACTTTATTTTGAAAAAAAAAAGATTTTATTTGATATTTCCTTTTTATCCTTTGAGTATATCCATATCAACTTAGAGTCAAATTACTGTCTTTTTGTGAGAGAGAGAGACAGAGCATGAGGAGGGGAGGGGAAGAGAGAGAGGGAGACACAGGATCCAAAGCAGGCTCCAGCCTTTGAGCTGTCAGAAAAGAAGCCCAATGTGGGACTTGTACTCATGAACTATGAGGTCATGATGTGAGCCGAAGTCCAATGCTTAACCAACTGAGCCACCCACGCTCCCCAAATTACTGCCTTTTAAAGTTCACTTGAAATAATTTGTCTCCATGTAATTCTACTATTAACTCAATACAAAGATCTATTTGATTTTTAGATAATGCTTTTGTAAAATTTTTTTATTAATTTTGCTTTATAATTATGTAAAATACTGACATCATTCTAAAATTAAATCTCTAATTCAAAGTATCTTCAGAAAAATCTAAGTTCTGTCTCTGTACTCTATTCCCTTTCTCCTTTCATAGGTAAGGTATTTATTTTATGGTCAATCCTTACACTGTCCTGTCAAAATATAAATGCATACATATTTGCATCCTTCCCCCTTTCTTAGATAAACTAGAATAAACTACGTTCTTTTCTTTTTCCACCTTGCTTCTTTTTTACTGAACGTTATATCCTGGAGAATACTTCGTAGCAATGTATAGAAATACTCTTCATTTCCCTTTACACTTAAATAGTATCTCGTTGTGTCGCTAGATCAGAATTTATTCAACAAGGCCCCCAACAGACATTTGTGTGTCTTCCAGTCTTTTCCTGCTATAATTAATTCTGTAATAAATATTCTTTCATCTTTTTATTTTGTACCTTTGGGATTCCTAAAAGTGAGAATACCAACAGAAAATGTTGTCGTAACTTTTGGATTTTTGTTAACCTGGTAGGAGAGAAAAAGTGTCTCAATGTAGTTTTAATTTCCATTTCTGGGGACACCTGGGTGGCTCAGTTGGTTAGGGGTCCGACTTCGGCTCAGGTCATGATCTTGTGGTTGGTGAGGTTCAGCCCCAGGTTGGGCTCTGTGCTGACAGCTCAGAGCCTGGAGCCTGCTTCTGATTCTGTGTCTCCTTCTCTTTCTGCCCCTTCCCTGCTCACACTCTGTCTGTCTCTCTCTCTCTCACTCTCTCTCTAAAATAAATAATAAAAACATTAAAAAAATTTTAAATCATATTTCTATTATGAGCAAAGCCAAGCTTTTTCCATATGGTGAAGAGTCATTTGCATTTATTACTCTTAAATTGATTGTCCACATCTTTAGCCTGTTTTCCAGAATTTTTTAGTCTTTTTCTTCTCTATTTTTTAAATGTTTATTTATTTATTTTGAGAGAGAGAGAGAGAGAGAACAAGCACATGAGGGAGAGGGGCAGAGAAAGAGGGAGAGAGAGAATCCCAAGCAGGCTCCACGCTCCATGTAGAGCCTGATGTGGGGGTCCATCTCACAATGGAGAGGTCGCAACCTAACCCGATATCGAGAGTTGGATGCTCAACCAACAGAGTCACCCAGGTGCTCTCTTCTTATCAAAAATATTAAAAACAAAACAAAACAAAACGGGGCACCTGGGTGGCTCAGTCTGTCAAGCATCCGACTTCAGCTCAGGTCATGATCTCATGGCTTGTGAGTTCAAGCCCCATGTTGGGCTCTGTGCTGACAGCTCGGAACCTGGAGCCTACTTCAGATTCTGTGTCTCCCTCTCTCTCTGCCCCTCCCCTGCTCGCGCTCTGTCTGTCTCTTTCAAGATAAACATTAAAAAAATTTTTTAATAAATAAAAATAAAAGCTTATCATATATTAGGGATAGTAATCCTTTGTATATGATACAAGTTGCAAATATTTTTTCCCATTTGGCATTTATCTTTTTCTTCCATTAAAGATGTTTTTGGTTGTTTGGTTTTGGATCCAACAGTTATTTTAATGTAGCCACATTTGCCTATTTTTTTCCTTACGGCTTTTGTATTTTGAGTCATAGTTGTGTAAGTTTCACTTTCTCTCAGATTGTAGGGCAGCCTCGCTCCCTAAGTGTGGTGCTGAGATCAGCAATGTTGGCATTACCTATATTCTGTTAGAAATGCAGAATCTCCAGCCCCACTCAGACGGATTGAATCAGACTCTGCTTTTTAACAAGGTCACGTTAGTTTGTTAATTTGCATATTACAAATTGAGAAGCACAGTTTTAAGGAATTTCACCCACATTTTCTTCTAGAACTGGTGAGGTGGGTGAATTGTTCTTAACTGGAAGTCATTGGTGAGCTCTTATTCACAGCTATGAGGAAAAACAAGGAAAAAACATGAGGCCAACACCAGCAAAGGGTGTAAACTGAAGGCTGTGTGGAGCACCAATTTTATTAAATAAAGATATGGGAACCGTCTATTAAAATGATCTTTAAAAGTATCTCTTTTGCAGTGCTAGGATTATTTGATTGACCTGTCGAGCCATCACTTTATACACATCTGTGGACAATATACTAGTGAAAAGTGGGCTTTCGTTCTTTTCCAAATGAATAGCACTATCTCCCGCTGTTAAGCTTTTCATGATTCTCATAACCATGGACTTTATAGAGGAAAAAATAAACCTCTTTAAGTCTTGCTGCACTACACAAGCAAATTCTCTTCCTCTGTCACAGACTTCAAAGATGGTCGCATGAACTCTGCTCAGTGAATTGGTGGGCAAAAGATTCCACACAAAGATTCTTGTCAGGCCTTTGCGTCTAACATCTTGTAGCTGTTTGTCGGTAATTTTCATTTCTGCTAGAATGTTATTTAATCTCCTTTGCTAATACGTTATGTAGAACTTCATAAGAACGAACATACTGGAGAATGAGATCTTGACTCAGCTGTTTCTAACAGCTTTTTGCATTTTTCATTGTCTTGGAATGCAAAAAGGTTTTGCAGGAATGATTAAAGCAGGAATCAGCCACGATAATATGTTGCTGTCATTCATTTTTAATACATGGGCTTGGATTCAAGAGGCACTGAGAATTCCAAACACTATTAGAGAAAAAAAAAATAACTGCTTTGAAATACAGAACTGGGCCTGTCGACATGAGGAACATGCTGGTATAAATTTGACAAATGATTTCTTGCTCTAGTTCTCTCTTGACTTTTCTAGTGTTGTGGAAGCCAAGTTTTTGAAATTTAGAATAGCATTTTATTTATTTATTTTTCCACTCTCTCCTTTTAGTATATCATTTTCAACCTAAATTTTAGGTTCAGAGGAAGGTAGGTTTAAAAATTCTGTATAGGAAAACACTTCATAAACTGTAAAGAAGCAGCCTTATTCTGGTCGTGGTAGCGGGATTATGATTCACCTTTCAGTTTTATAAAAAGCAGAGAATGTAATACTCCGAATTATAAAGATTTCTTAGTTAATGAGCTTCCCTAAAATAAAGTAGCAGCTTTCTCCAACCTCATGAAAGACATGAGGCATCTGGCTTTGCCTTACCTGGTGACCTATGCTTGTAGCAACTGTTTCCATGAACTGTTTTTCCGTAGTCATAGCATCGGCCTTTTCGCACAACGAAAATACATAGTTAAAATATTTAGTCGCTAGTTGTTCTCATAAATTGCTAGTGGGAGCCTAAATTGGTATAACCTCAGAGGTTATTAGCAAAATTTAACAAAATTACTAATATGTAGAGAATAAAGACTCCAGAAATAAACCCATGCTTATATGGTCAGTTAATCTACGACAAAGGAGACAAAAACAATAAATGGGGAAAAGACAAGCTTGTCAACAAATGGTGCTGAAAAACTGGGCAGTGACATGCAAAACCATGGAACTGAGCCACTTTTCTACACCATACACAAAAATAACTGAAAGTAGATTAAACACCTAAATGTGATTTCCGAAACTATAAAACTCATAGAAAACATAGGCAGTAATGTCTCAGACATCAGCCATAGCAGCAATTTCCTATGGACTGCATTTCTTTTAAGTTATTAAAAAATAAATCCCTACTCTCAACATGGGACTCAAACTCACAACCCGAGATTAAGAGTCACGTGCTCTACTGTCTAAGCCAGCCAGGTGCCCACAACATTTTTCCAGATATGTCTTCTCAGGCAAAGGAAACAAAGGCAAAAATAGACTACTGGAACTACATCAAAATAAAAAGCTTTTACACTTCAAAGGAAACCAATAACAAAATAAAAACACAACCTACTGAATGGGAGAAGATATTTGCAAATGATATATCTGATAAGGGGTTAATATCTGAAATATATAAAGAACTTAACACAACCCAACACCAGAAACCCCAAACAATCCAATTAAAAAATGAGAAGAGGACTTGAATGGACATTTTCCCAAAGAACACATACATATGGCCTATAGACACAAGAAGAGGTGGTCAGTATCACTAATCATCAAGGAAATGCAAATCGAAACCACAATGAGGGGGTGCCCAGGTGGCTCAGTGGGTTAAATGTCTGACTTCAGCTCAGTTCATGGTCTCACGATTTGTGAGTTCAAGCCCCGTGTCGGGCTATGCTGGCAGCTCAGAGCCTGGAGCCTGCTTCGGATTCTGTGTCTCTCTCTCTCTGTCCCTTCCCCACACTGTCTCTCTCTCTCTCTCTCCCCAAAATAAATAAACCTTAAAATATTAAAAAAAAAAGAGATATCTATCACCTTACACCTGGCTAGAATCAAAAAGACAAGAAATAATAAGTATTGGCAAGGATTTGGAGAAAAAGGAACGCTTGTGCACCATTGGTGGGAATGCAAATTGGTGCAGCCACTGTGAAAAACAGTATGGAGGATGGAGGTTCCTCAAAAAATTAAAAATAGAGGAGCGCCTGGGTGGCTCAGTCAGTTAAGCATCCCAGTCTTGGTTTCGGCTCGGGTCATGATCTCATGAACCATGAGATCTCTCTCCCTCTCTCTCTGCCCCTCCTCTACCCACACTCTCTTGCAAAATAAATAAACTTTAAAAAAATTAAAAATAGAAATACCATATAATCCAATCATTCCATTACTGTTTATTTACCCAAAGAAAATGCAAATACTAATTTGAAAAGATTTATGTACCCTTATGTTTATTGTAACATTATTATTTTTTTTAATGTTTACTTATTTTTGAAAGAGAGACAGAGAGAAAGCGGAGGAGGGGCAGAGAGAGAGGGAGACACAGAATCCAAAGTAGGCCCCAGTAGGCTCGTGCACAGAGCCCGTTGCAGGGCTCAAACTCACAAACCATGAGACCATGAGCCGAAATCAGACACTTAACTGACTGAACCACACAGGTGCCCCCATTGCAACATTATTTACAAAAGCCAAGATATGGGAGCTTCCTAACCATCAGTCGATAGATGAATTGAGAAGGAAGATGTGGTATATATATACAATGGAATATTACTCGGCCATAAAAAGAGTGAGATCTTGCCATTGGCAACAATATGAATGGACCTAGAGGGTATAATGCTAAGTGAGATAATTCAGTAAGAGAAGGAAAATACCATATGATTTCCCTCTTATGTGGAATTTAAGAAACAAAACAAGGAAACAAACTAAGAAAAAAGATACAAACAAAAACAATCTTTTTGAAAAAAGTTTATTTATTTTGAGGGGGGGAGGGGCAGAGAGAGAGAAGGAGATGGAGAATCCCAAGCAAGCCCCGTGCTGTCAGTGCGGAGCCCCATGCAGGGCTCGAACACATGAATTGTGAGATCATGACGTGAGCTGAAATCAAGAGTCAGATGCTTAACTGACTGAGCCACCCAGGTGACCCCCAAACCAGACTCTTAAACACAGAGAAGAAGCTGGTGGTTGCCAGATGAGAGGTGGGGGGGGGGTGAGGTAGATAAAGAAAAAAAATTATGAATACATAAATCATTTGATCCATCAATTCCAGTTCTAGAGATTTTCACTACAGAACCATTTACACATGTGTGAACTAACATATGTGCAATGCTATTTTGAACACCAAAGATTAAAAACAACTTAAATATCCATCAATGGGAGACTAGTCACATAAAATATGGTACATCCATGGAATATCATGCAACTATGAAAATAAAATGAAGAAGCCCTCCGTGTGGTTATATGGAAATATATCCAAGGTATATTGTTAATGGAAAAAAAAAAAAAAGGAGCAGAACAATATAGTATGCTGCCACTTAGGTAAAAGGGGGACATTATACATATATACACAAACACAAAACAGAAAATATATATACATAAAGAAAAAATATATACACAATGAAAATGAACAGGGGCGCCTGGGTGGCTCAGTCGGTTATGCGTCCGATTCTCGATTTTGGCTCAGGTCATGATCTCACAGTCATGAGATTGAGCCCCGTGTCAGGCTCCGTGCTGAGCATGGAGCCTGCTTAAGATTCTCTCTCCATCTCCCTCTGTCCCTCTCTCTCCCTCAAAAAAAAGAAAAAAAAAAAAAACCAAAAGAACAAACAATATTGCTATTGGAAGGAAAACTGGAGGTCTGGAGGACAGGGATGTAAAGGACACTTTTTATTATACACTCTTTTATTCTTTGAATTTACAGCTATGTGAATTTATTAATTATTTTTAATGTTTAAAAAGTCAATGTATACATTCTTACTTTTCTATTCCCTTTTAAAGCACAGTTTGCCTATAGATTGTAAAGGAGTCTGACCAGTCAGCTGTGTTGCCATCCTTGTGCTCCTTACTGGCTAGAAAATTTCTCCATTGGAGTCACTTCTCTGGGTTACGTGTGACCCTGCCAGTAACTCACCTCTTCCCACAGCTCCGGCCACTATGACTCACACACAGGCCGAGCTTGACGCCAACCCTAGAAACAAACACTCCCCTTGGATAAGAAGGCCATAGGAGACCCGTGGCGCCATGCCGGGACCCAGCGTTAAGTTGGCGCAATTGCTATTTGGCTCTTATGTGAGGACCAGTAAGGAGATGCCCACGTTGTTCCTGATGTGTAGTCACCTTCCTTGTCTTTGCCCGACTCTCAAGTGTTGATAATTTGCCCCCTGTAAGGTTGAGTCCTGTCCCAGGGACTGCACCCCTGCATCTGCTGACAGATGTCCTTTAAAGAGACTTCCTGCCTATCCGTCTGCCCACCTCAGTCTCTGGACATTGCCTTCCCTGGAATCTTGGTCACCATTTTCTGTTCTCTTGTTAAAAAACTCTGTTCCTCTGTGTTCATGTTTGGTCCTCCCATGCTGACAATTTTATGTACTGTTCTCTGTCAAACTCTTAATATTGTTACTATTATTGCCTCCATACTGTGTTAGACCTGCTGGAATAAATTTTGTCTTTGTGCCTGGAGCTAGGACATAAGGTTCAAGGTGCAGCCAAGCCTATCCCAATCTGTCCCCTCGCATTGCCCAAAACCAAACAAGCTGGAAGCAGTGTATGTCTCTGGGGCACCTGGGTGGCTCTTGATTTTTGGCTCAGGTCATGATCCCAGGGTCATGGGATCGAGCCCACACTGGGCTCTTCTCTGAGCGTGGAGCCTGCTTAAGATTCTTTCTCTCTTTGCCCTTCTCTCCTGCTTGCTCTCTCTCTCTCTCTCTCTCTCTCTAAAAAAAAAAAATGTACATCTCTTACTGGAGGGTCTTCTGTGCCTCTGAAATTTAGTGTGCTTGTAGTTTTATTTAAATATCTATAATTTCTCAGTTACTCTCTAGTAACATACACATTTAATGGAGGCTTAAAATTTCAACTTTTAAAGACAATGCCAAGAAATAGATTAACTATAATCACTTACCATCAAAAGAGATTAACAGATGCCATGGAAGGCATTACAGTGGCTTAGAACAGTGGTTCTAAACTTCAGTGTGCATCAGGAGGGAGGGCTCCTTAAAGCACGGTGTTGAGCCCCACCTCCAGAGGTTCTGATTCAATATGTCTGGAGTGGGGCCAAGAATTTGCACTTTAAGGAAGTTCCCAGGTGGTGTTGATATTACCGGTCTAAGTATACTGGTTAAGATGAGAAAACTGAGGTATAGAAAGATTATGTGATTTGCCTAAGATCATATAGCTAATAAGTAATTGAGCCAGGATTTTGAACCCAGGTTTTTGTATTCCAGAACCATCATTACATCATTGTATTCTTTTTGGTAAAAACAAAAAAAAAAATTACAATATAAACAAACTTAAAATCTAAAGCAAAACATGGGATCATTTTAGAACAATTGTTGTGATTTAGCATTATTAAATGTATTGATTTTTTGGTAACATCTATTTATTCAGCAGCTTGACATTTTCCACTAAATGCTAATGCCGTTAACCATTAAAGATGTTTCCTCAAGTCATTTAATTATTTTCACTTCACAAGAAAAATATTTATCAAGCATCTTATATGGTAATCAGGAATAGTAATTGTCAAAACTGTAATTAATAAACAACAGGCTTCAAAAAAGCCTTTACTTCACTCAGAACAATCACCAATAATTTAAAATGTTTCTACTTGGGCTTTTACTACCAAAAAAAAATAGCCTAATGCAAAGCTATAATTTCGCTGACAAGGATTCTGTTGAAAATACGTTCCTTAGTACCTTTTCTGCACTTTTCACAGTGGAATCTTTATGCATTTGAAAAATTTGGAGTGAGAAAGGCAAACAAGTCAGCAGTTGTCCTTACCCTTGAAATCATGTGTCTAGCCGGGTACTTACTGTATCAATTACACGATTAAAAATAGTAAACTATGATTCCCTCCCCTACAAAAGTGCCAAAGTTATGGTGCTCTCACAAGCAGAGCAGAAATCTTTCAGATATTACTAAATTTTGCTAACTTGTGGCCAAATGAATCATCCGTGCAAAGAACATGAAAAAAATATGTAATTATGTCACGTTTTAAGGCAATCCTTTATCTATTGATTTATTATATGTAATTCCAACGGACTTCCTCATACATGCAGCTAAGAAATGGCCAATTATTAATCCACCTCTGCCGTAGCATTTTATCTTTACCTTACCGACAAAGGTTTCAGAATCCTTTAGACTGAAAACCGGCAAGCTTAGAAGGCATTGGGAAATGCTCTGAACACACCAGTGAACTATGGGGAGGCTCTCTGTGCACATACTGGCTTTGTTTCATTCCAACAATGGAAGCAGCAATAATATGTAACAAGTATGCTTTTTGGTGAAATGGAGATTCTGAACTACTCAAAGAAATTTTCCCAGTAAAGTGATCTATTGTAATACCAATTACATGTTTGTGCTCATATTTTCATCGTACTATATAATCTGGCCTAGTAATGCTGGGAACACAAGACCTAAATGAAAGGGTGAAACTAACAGAATGATTTATTACTGGAGAGGTCATTGGAATAGAGATTAGATCATTTAGAACATTCACGGAATTTCACCCTCATTGTCATTCAGGGCACCAAAATAAAATTTGCAAAATAAAATTTGTGGATCAGCACCATGAAATAGTAGGAATAATTCTAGGAGTTCTAGCAATCTCCAATGAGGTCCCACAGACATAGAGTGAAACTCTACGTGGCTTGATAAAGAACTTCCCCACAAAGAACTACCAGAAAGTTGTATTCAGTGGATTCCCAGAGCTAACACAGGACGAGGTATCTTCATGTCTTTATCTAACCTGAGAGACCTTGATCCCAAAAATGTCATACCTTATGAGTGTAGTTAATTTAGCCCTGCAGGGAAAGCCACTCTACACCTATCCTAAAATTTCTTGAAAAGAACTCTTCAAGGGATCAAGATGACCTACAAATAACAGAACTGAAGTTCTGAAGAACAAAGTTCAACAGTGTTTAAAGTAATATGGCAAATTCTGGGACTCAACTATGTAAACTTCATAATACCTGACATCCAATCGGAATTACCTAGTAGGCAAAGAAACGAGTATGACCAATAAATAAAAAATAGCCAATAGAAACAGACACAGGAATTACAAAGTGCTGGGGATAACAGCAAGGATGATGAAACAGCTATTATAAATATTCTCTTAAAAACAAGAAGCTTAGTGAGAGAAAATATGAACGAATGAAAATAGAAGGGGAAGATATGGAAAAAAAGAGCCAAGTGGAAATTCAAGATACGAAAAACACAGTGCTTGAATTTATAATTTCACTGGTTGACTTTAACAGAAGATCAAACACCACACGAGAAAAGGCCAGAGATCTTGAAGGGATAGCAACAGAAACTACCCAAAATGAAGCACAAAGAGAAAAATGGCTAAGAAAACAATACATGGAGCCTCAATAATCTATAGGAAAATATCAAATGTTTTAACATATGTACAAATTTGAATCCCAGTAGAGGAGAAAGAAGGGGAACCCCAAAATATTCGAAGAAATAATGGCCAAAATTTTTCCAAAAATGATTTTTAAAATCTGATAAAGCTCAGTAGGTGAATGGAAAAATAAACTGTGTACATCCCGACAATGCACTATTTATTCAGTGGTAAAAGAAGTTAGTTATCAAGCCATGAAAAGACAGGAAGGAATCTTAAATGCATATTGATAGGTGAAATCTGAGAATGCTGTATACTGTGTGACATTCTGGAAAAGGCACAAGTGTGGAGACAGTATAAAAAGTTCAGTGGTTGCTATGTAGGAACAAGAGGTAGGAGTGGGGATGAGAAGAGCACGGAGGATTTTTATGGCAGTAAAAATATTTTGTATGATATTATAATGATGGATATATGTCATTATACATGTGTCCAAACCCACTGAATGTACCAAGAGTGAACTCTAATGTAAACTATAAACTTTGGGTGATTGTGGGGTGCCTGGGTGGCTCAGTCGGTTAAGCGTCCCAGTTCGGCTCAGGTTTGTGGGTTAAGCCCCGCGTCAGGCTCTGGGGTGACAGCCCAGAGCTTGAAGCCCGCTTCAAATTCTGTGTCTCCCTCTCTCTCTGCCCCTCCTTGCTCGTGCTCTGTCTCTCTCTCTCAAAACTAAATTTTTTTAGTTTTGAATGTTTTGTCTGCTCTGTCTCTCTCAAAACTAAATTTTTTTAGTTTTGAATGTTTGAATAAACATTTAAAATTGATGTTTTATAATTTAATTGTTTCATAATTTAATTGTTTGAATAAACAATTAAAATTTTGGGTGATTATAATATGTTAATGTAGGTTAATCCTTGATTAAAAAAAAAAAGTACCGTTCTTGTAAGTGATGTTGATAATGGGAGAAACTGTGTATATATAGGAAATATCTGTACCTTTGATTTTACTGAAAAGCTAAAACTGCTCTAAAAAAAAAAGAAAGTCTTTTTAAAAATCCTATAAACGCACAGTTCCAAATAGCACAATGAACCCCAAGCAACATAAACACAAAGAAAACCACATCAAGACACATCAAAATCAATTGTTAAGAAAGAACGATAAATGGCTACCTGGCTGGCTCGGTCGGAAGAATGTGTGACTCTTGATCTCGGGATCATGAGTTCAAGCCCCATGTGGGCTATAGAGATTACTTAAATAAATAAAACTTAAAAAAAAAAAAGACTGATAAAGAGAAAATCTTGGCAGTTGGCCAAAAGCAGACTGTCTACTTCATGAAATGCTAAATAAAGTTTGTTTGTGTCACCTAAAAAGAGAGAGAGAGAAAAATTTTTAACAGCAGCTGGAGAGGAAAGGCACATTGTGAACAGATGTACAAGGTAAAAACTCAGTATAGTGTTTTCTTCAGAGACTATGAAAGGTATAAATGCAGGTCTTTACAGAGCTAGAAGGAAGTTTTAAAAAGTTAGCTTGGAATTCTCTACCCAGAAAACATCCTTCAAAAACGAAGGTGAAAAAAAAAGAATTTTCAGGTAAACAATGATTGAGAGAATTTGGCACAAAAGTACATCTGCAATACAAGAAATGTTAAAAGAAGTTCTTCCAGCGGCGCCTTGGGCGGCTCAGCCAATTAAGTGTCTGACTCTTGATTTCTGCTCAGGTCATGATCTCACGGTTTTTAAGTTCCAGCCCCGCATCTGGCTCAGCACTGACAGTGTGGGGCCTGCTTGGGAGTCTCTGCCTCTTTCTCTCTCTGTCAAAAATAAATAAACTTAAAAAAAAAAAAAAAAAAAAAAAGGGAAGAAGAAGTTCTTCCAGCAGAGGGATAGGATACCAAAAAGAAACTTAGATCTACACAAAGGAATGAAGAGTGCTAAAATGGTGTATGTGTAGTTAAATATCGAAGTCACTTTCTGGAGCACCTGGGTGGCTCCATCAGTTAAGCATCCGAATCTTGGTTTCGGCTCAGGTCATGATCTCATGGTTTGTGAGTTTGAGCCCCACATCAGGCTCTGCGCTGATGGTATGGAGCCTGCTTAGGATTCATTCTGCCTCTCTCTTTGCCCTTCTCCTTCTCTCTCTCTCTCTCTCTCTCAAAAATAAATAAATAAACATTAAAAAATTTAAGTCGTTTTTCCAATTTTCTAACTATTTTATGAGATAACTGTTTAAAGCAAAAATAATAATGATGTAAACTAGAGTTTATAACATACGTAAAAATTAACACATAGGTCAGGAGGGAAAAAAGGAAGTACACTGTTGGATGGCTCTAACACTGTATGTGAAATGGTACAATATTAACTGAAAATAAATTGTAAGAAGATGAAGACAAATCTTGTAAAACCTAGAGCAACTACCTCAAAACAAAGAGGTACAGGGAATAAGTTGATAGTGGAAATGAAATGGAATACAAAAGTAATCAATCTAAAAGAAGACAGGAAAAGAAGGGGAAAGGAACAAAAAACAAATGGGCAGCTAAGGAGCAAATGTTAGATTTAAAGATAATCATACTAATACATTAAATGTAAATCATCTAAATGTTCCAATTAAAAGGCAGAAATTAACATCAAACTAAAAACCTTTATGGGGCTCCTGGGTGGCTCAGTCGGTTGAGCATCCAACTTCCAGCTCAGGTCATGATCTCACAATTTGTGAGTTCGAGCCCCGCATTGGGTTTTGTGCTGACAGCTCAGAGCCTGGAGCCTGCTTCAAACTCTGTGTCTCCCTCTCTCTCTGCCCTCCCTGGCTCACATTCTGTCTCTCTCTCTCTCTCTCAAAAATAAGTAAATATTTTTAAAAAATGAAAACAAAGTAACAAAAAAAAAAAAGGGGGAACCTACTGAATGAGAGAAGATATTTGCATCATACATTCAATAAGGGGTTAATATCTAAATTATATAAAGAAATCATACAACTTAATATCAAAAAACACAAATAACTTTATTTAAAAAATGGTAAAGGACTTAAATAGAATTTTTCCCAAAGAAGACATACAGATGGGCAACGGGCCCACCAAAAGATGCTCAACATCACTAATAATCAGGGAAATGTGAATCAAAACCACAATGAAATATCTCCTCACACCCATAGATTGGCTATTATCAAAAAGACAAAAACCAACAAATGTTGGCGGGGATGTAGGAAAAGGAGAACCCTCATATACTGTTGCTGAGAATGTAAGTTAGTACAACCATTATGGAAAACAGTATAAAGGTTCCTTAAAAAATTAAAAATAGAGCTACCGGGGCACCTGGGTGGCTCAGTTGTTTAAGTGTCTGACTTCAGCTCAGGTCATGATCTCACAGTTCATGAGTTCAAGCCCCGCATCGGGCCCTTGCTGACAGCTCAGAGCCTGGAGCCTGCTTCCGATTCTGTATCTCATGCACTCTCTGCCCCTCCCCCACTTGTGGTTCGTCTCTCTGTCTCTCAAAAATAAATAAATGTAAAACAAAACAAAATTAAAAAAGAAATAGACTTACCATATGACCCAGAATTCCACTTCTGGGTATTCATCTGAAGAAAACCAAAACACCAATCTAAAAAGATATGCACCCCTATGTTCACTGCAGCATTATTTACAATAGCCAAGATCTAGAAGCAACCATGAATAGATTAATGAATAAAGAAGTGGTATGTATGAATGTATATACATGTGTATGAATGTATATACATATATATATATATATAGAATGGAATATTACTCAGCCATAAAAAAGAATGAAATCTTGCCATTTGTAGCAAAATGGATGAACCTAAAGGGAATGATGCTAAGTGATTAAGTCAGACAGAGAAAGACAAATATCATATGATTTCACTTACATGTAGAATCTAAAAAACAAGACAAAACAAAACAAAAACAGACCCATAGATACAGGAAACAAACTGTTGGTTACCAGCATGGGGAGGGGATGGGGGCAGGCAAAATAAGTGAAAGGGATTAAGAAGTACAATCTTCCAGTTATAAAATAAATAAGTCATGGGGATGTAATGTACAGAGTAGAGAATATAGTCAATAATATTGTAATAACTTGTATGATGACAGATGGTAACTAGACCTATTGTGGGGATCATTTTATACTGTATAAAAATATTTTAAGTTTATTTACTTTTAATTTTTTTAATTTATTTTTTTTTATTTTTGAGAGACATAGAGACAGAGTGTGAGCAAGGGAAGGGCAGAGAGAGAGGGAGACACAGAATGTGAAGCAGGCTCCAGGCTATGAGCTGTCAGCACAGAGCCCGACGCGGGGCTCGAACCCACAGACCGTGAGATCATGACCTGAGCCGAAGTCGGCCGCTCAACCGACTGAGCCACCCAGGCGCCCCTATTTACTTTTAGAGAGAGCGAGGCAGAGAGGGGCAGAAAGAGAGGGAAAGAGAGAATCCCAACCAGGCTCTGAATGGTCAGCACAGAGACTGACGCAGGACTCGAACTCATGAACCATGAGATCATGACCCGAGCTGAAATCAAGAGTCAGATGCTCAACCGACTGAGCCACCCAGCCTCCCCTTGTAATGTATAAAAATATTAAATCACAATGATGTATACCTGAAACTAACAGGATATTGTATGTCAATTATACTTTAATTTTAAAATGGCAGAAATTATTAGACAGGGTTTAAAAATATTAAAAAGCATGACCCAAGTATATGCTATATGCAAAACTAACAGAAGTGAAATAAATAGAAAAAGCCAGAATTATAATTGGAGATTTCAACATCATTCCCATAGTAATTGCAAGAAAAGCAGACCAAAAATCAATACCAGTAAAGAACACAATACAATTGTTCAACTTGACCTAATTGCCATTTAAAAATACTTCACACAACTACAGAATATACATTTTTTTTCAAGTGCACACGGAACATTCAGCAAAACAGACCATATTCTGGGTTGTAAAACAAGTCTTAATATGTTTAAGAGGATTATATCATACAGAGCATGCTCCTTAACCACGATGGAATTAAATTACAAACCAACTAGAGAAAGATATCTGAAAAATGCCCAAATATTTGGAAATTGAACAGTACACTTCTGAATAACACATGAGTCAAAGAAGAAATCACAAGGAAATTTTATAACTTTAAATACATTAGAAAAGAAATATCTACAAACAATGAGCTAAGCTTCTACCTTAAGAAGCTAAAAAAAGAACATATTAGACCCAAAGTAATTACAAGGAAGGGAAAAGTAAAGATAGAAACAGAAATCAACAAAATAGAAAATGGACAGACAATAAAGAAAATCAATGAAACTAAAAACAATTATTCTTTGAAAATGTCAATAAAATTGATAAACCTCTAGCTAGATTGATCAAGAAGAAGAGATAGAAGATACAAATCATCAGTAGCAGGATATATATGTTATATATAATATGTAAAATATGTACAGGATATATAATATATAATATGTAAAAAAGTATATAATATATAAAATAACTTAATACCAATAAGTTTAAGAACTAGATGAAAGGGACAAATTCCTTGAAAGACAAAAATTACCAAAATGGACTCAACAAGAAATAGAAAAGAAAAGCCCTATATCAAAAACTGAATTCACAAATAGTGACCATTCCTGAAAGAAAACTGTGTGCCCAGATGGCTTCACTGAATTCTACCAAACACATAAGGAAGATATAATTCTTTCTTCTTTTTTCCTAATTTTTTTTAATGTTTACTTTTTAGAGAGAGAGAGAGAGAGAGAGAGAGAGAGAGAGACTGAGTGCAAGTGGGGGAGGGGCAGAGAGAGAGGGAGACACAGAGTTTGAAGCAGGCTCCAGGCTCTCAGCTGTCAGCACAGAACTGGATGCGGGGCTCAAACTCACGAACCATGAGATCATGACCTGAGCCCAAGTTGGATGTTTAACTGACTGAGCCACCCAGCTGCTCCAAAGAAGATATAATTCTAAACCTACTAAAATCTTTCCAAGCATTGAAAAGAACCCTTCCCAACTCATTTTTTTTTAATTTTTTTTTTAATGTTTATTTATTTTTGAGAGACATAGAGGCACAGCGTGAACAGGGGAAGGGCAGAGAGAGAGGGAGACACAGAATCGGAAGCAGGCTCCAGGCTCTGAGCCGTCAGCACAGAGCCCAATGCGGGGCTCGAACTCGCAGACCACGAGATCATGACCTGAGCTGAAGTCGGCCACCTAACCGACTGAGCCACCCAGGCGCCCCCCAACTCATTTTATGAGAGCATTATCCTGATACGCAAACCTGGTAAAGACATTACAAGAAAACAAAACTACAAACTGGTGTTCTTCTTCATAAACATAAACACAAAAGTCCTTGCTAAAATGTTAACAGCTCAAATCCAGCAATATATAAAAAGGGTGATACACATGACCACATGACCAAATGATATTCATCTAAGTTATATAGATTGGTTCACCTTTTGAAAAGCAATCAATAAAACTGGCCATATTAACAGACTAAAAAAAAAAAAAATCATATTATCACCTCCATACAAGAAAACAGGACCACATTTGACAATATTCAACATTCATTCATGATAAAATCTCTGAGAAAATTAGGAATAAAAGAGAACTTCCTTAACCTGATAAAAAACATCTGTATTAAAATACAGCTAACATTATATTTAATATTAAATAATAGATGTTTTCCCAGTAAAACCAGGAACAGGACCAAAATGCCCATCTCACAATATTGTACTACAAGTGCTAGCTAGTATAATAAGTCAGGGAAAAGAAATAAATGGCATACAGTTTGGAAAACTGTACTTGTTTATAGATAACATGAGGGTGTACATGAAATATCCTAAAGAATCTACAAATAAGCTACTAGTAGTAGTAGGTGAGTTTAGCAAGTTTGCGAGATATAAGGAAAAATACAATAATCTATTATGTGTCTATATACAAGTAATGAACAATGGGAAATTGAAATTTTTCAAATGCTGTTTACAATAGCATCCAAATACATGAGATAGGAATAGATTTAACAAATATGTTCAAGACCTAAATATTCAAAATATTACATAGAGAAATTAAAGAAGACCTAAATAAATGGAGAGAGATACAATATTCGTGGAGTAAAAGGTTCAATATTGTTAAGGTATCAAATCTCCCCAAATTTATCTATAGATTCAACACATTCCGAATGAAATTTTCCAAATGAAAATTCCACAGTCTCTCTCTTTTTTTTTAAGAAAGTAACCAACCATTTCTGAATTTTACATGGAAATGCAACAGAACTAAAATAGCCTAAATAATTTTGAAAAAGAACAATGCTGGAGGATTTACATTACCTGATTTCAATACTTAGTAAACACTAGATATTCATATGGGGAAAAATGCAGCTTTACCTTAGTTTACACCATACATACAAAAATTTTAGCTCAAAATGGATCGTAGACCTAAATCTAAAACTAAAAAAATAAAACTTCATAAGAAAACATATGAGAAAATTTTTGTGATCTTGGACTATGAAGAGATTTCTTAGGACACAAAAAATGTAAACTATACAAGAAAAAATAATAAATTGTACTTGATCAAAATTAAAACTACTGCCCATTGAAAATCACTAGTAAGAAAGTGGAAAAAACGAGCCAGGACTGAGCGCAAATATTCTCAATACATATGACAAAAGATTTGCACACATAATGTATAACAAACTCTTAAAACAGTAAGATAAACAATCCCCTAAAATATAGGCCAAAAATTTGAACAGATATTTAATTTCTTTTTATGTTTATTTATGAGAAAGACAAAGACAAAGTGTGAGTGGGGGAGGGCAGGGAGAGAGGGAGACACAGAATCTGAAGCAGGCCCCAGGCTCTGAGCTGTCAGCACAGAGCCAAAGGTGGGGAACCATGAGATCATGACCTGAGCTGAAGTCTGGTGCTTAACCAACTGAGCCACCTAGGCATCCCTGAATAGATACATTAGAAAAGAAGATATACAAATGACCTATAAATACATGAACAGATCATGTATTCAACATCATTAGTTAATGGAGAACTGCAAAGATTCAAAGTTAAACATACACTTACCATACAACTCGAAAATGCCACTCTTTTTTTTTTTTTAATGTTTATTTATTTTCAAGAGAGAGAGAGAGCAAGAAAGAGTAGGGAAGGCGGGGCGGGGACAGAAGATCCAAAGCAGGTTCTGTGTTGATAGCAGAAAGCCCATGCGGGCTCAAACTCATGAAGTAAGAAATCATGACCTGAGCTGAAGTCGGATGCTTAACCAACTGAGCCACCCAGGGACCCCTCAGCAATTCCACTCTTAAGTATTTACCCCAAAGAAGTGAAAACATACAAAAACTTGTGGGCAAATGTTCATGGCAATTTTGTTTGTAGTAGCCAAAAATTAGAACAACATGGACGTCTGTCGGTAGAAAAATGGATATACAATATCCATATGAAATTATACTATTCAGCAATAAAAAAGAACAAACTACATATACAACATAGAGGAATCTCAGAAACATTATCATTAGTAGAAGCCACACATACTGGAGGATTTTATTCATCTGAAATTCTGGAATGGGCAAAACTAATCTACAGTAAGAGAGAGCAGATCAATGGTTGCCTGGGGCCGAGGGTGAGGGTAGGCATTGGCTGAAAAGATCAACAAGGAAACTTTTTTTGAAGAGATAGAAGTGTTTTATATCAGAGGGTGGCAAGCTACGCCCCCATGGGCCGAATCTGGCCCACCGTATATTTTCTCTTGATCAGCCAAGAATGTCTTTTACGTTTTTTTTTAATCATTGAAAAAAGCTCAAAAGAAACATGTGAACATTACATGGAATTCGAATTTCAGTGTCTACCAACAAACTCTACAATAGTTACGAGACAGACTGTATGGCCTTCATACCTAATGTATTTACTGCTTTGACCCTTTACAGAAAAAAATGTGCTAAGCCCTGGACAAAGCCATAAAATGCCATGGAGTTCCGTCTTGCTCACTAGAATACCCTCTTTTTGAGCCCTGAGCTGCCATGGAAGAAGTCCAACCACCATGGAGCTACTATACTGGGGTAGCCCATGCCGTAAGGAGAACCAAATGTAGGCACTCTGGTAGACAATCTAAGCTGACCCTAGACTCTGAAATATCCCATCCCACTCTGGTAAACAATCCAAGCAGATGGGACTTTGAACTATCCCATCCCAGGCACCAGACATATAAATGAAAAGCCTCCAGGTGATTCTTTTCCCCAGCTGTTCAAGTCATCCCCAGTCCCCCAGCTAAAGTCCCAGATATCATATAGCAGAAACAAGCCAACCTCCCTGTGTCCTGTGTGACTCCCTGCTCCAACTGTAATAGAACACCAGGGGTTTTTTTATGCCACTACATTTGGAGTGGCCTGTTATACAGCAATGCATAACCAAAATAGACAACACCTACATTAATAAGAAAAGGATGGATAATTATGAATCTAGTTTTAAAGCAAGCACACAGACACAAACACACACACACGCAGGCACACATACACACTCACTCATGCAAGAAACAACCAGTAAATCTTTTTAAAGATTTTTCCCATTTAGGTTATTACCTCTTGGAGGATGCACTTTCCACAAAATTCCAGCACGAAACATCAAAAAAACATTCAAAGCTCTAGAGGGCTGCCACTGTGAGTCATCATGACGCAGTCTGGGTAGAACTGCCAAAGACTGCCTTTTTATTTTTATGAAAAAGGATGTGTTTATTTTCAGAAATGCAGAATGGGTATGCAGTTTGGAAAGAAATGCTAGTCACCATATTAATAATAACAAGGGGCAGAATTATGAGTATCTCAAGATGCAATTAAAAGCATTTAATATAACATCCGTTCATGATAAAAATTCTTAGAAAGCTCAAAATAGAAATGGGCTTCCTTAAAGTGACACCAAGAAAACCCTAGAGCAAGCGTCACACACGGTGATAAATATATAAGGTCGTGAAATTGGAAGAAGACAAGGATGTCCGCTCTCACCATTTAACCCCTACTGTAACGTAGCCTGAGGGGCCGGCTCCATCAGTAGAGCATGCGACTCTTGATCTAGGGGCTGTAGGTTCAAGCCCCGCGTTGTGGGCAGAGATTACTTAAAAAAGAAATTAAAAAGAAAAAGGCAAGAAAGAATAAATGAGAATGCAGCTTGTCTAGCAAAAGAGAAATAAAACTGTCACTACTTGTTAGCAGCGTGATTGTGTCCTTAGAAAGCTGTGTATGTGCAAGGTCAGCAAGGTACAGCCTAAAATGTCAAAACAAAATCAGTTGCAGTTTTATATGCCATCAAAATATAATTAGGAAAAAAAAAACGAGAAAATGAAACTTTAAGGGAAATCATTTATATTAGCATAAAAAACACTAAATATGTAAAAGGACTCTAGCATAGTTATGCCAGGACTTTGCAAAAAAGCTATAAAATACTATTAATATTATTGATAGAAATACAAGGAAACCTAGATTGGAAGATTTAATTAATTGCAAATATATCAGTTTTCCATAAATCACCTAAAGGTAAGCCTCTATATGGTATTGTATCTATAAGAGCAGATTGTCTAGTTTATCCTTTCTTCCATATGTGAATTTTAATATTTCAAGTTACTGGTGCCATTACTGAGAATCGAAAGATGCTTTCATGTTGAAATTATTAAAATGATATTTGGAATAATGAATGACACAAATATCTCCCACACGCCTTTTTTCTTTTTTAAGGAAAGCTTAAAAATTATAAACAACTATAATGGAAAGCCTTCAAAAGCATTCTTCTGGGAAACTCAAGGGTGGGGGAGCCATAAAAAAGAGGGCAATAGGTCCTAGCGGGTGATCTACTACAGAACTTGGAGGCTCGCCACCTACCAAGAGCCATATAGAATTCCTGCCCCCAATAAATGAAAAGGAACTTGAACCACTCTGGAACGTAGTATTGTTTTCCTCCTACTTGTTCAAAAGCTAAAGAGGCCTGTTAAAATAGATCTTTATATCTGGTATGGAGAGTTTGCCAAGGTTGATTTGGAACCCAAATACTGCTTAAGCACTTAGGGCAGAGCTCCAAGTGGAGTTGGCTTCTCCCCCCTTGCCAAAATTGCATCAGGCCCTTTGCAAACCACCTTAATTCCATTTTCGCAGCAGTATAGGTCACATACAAAGCAGTGCTTCTGGCTTTTATAATCAGAATGCAAAGGTGCCATCCTGCCCTAGGAGGGAGCCCCTATGGGGCAGAAGGTTAGCTGAGCCCAAGCCTTGGCAAGGAACTCCTTCCGGTGTCATGGCAGCTTGGCCTGCTGGCCTAGAAATAGCCTTCCTTGAGTACCGATATAAACAGTCATCACCCACCATAACTCCTGAGGGAAAGCTTCATGGAAGAGCTTCGCGGATTCCCCTCCCTGCCCTCACCTCCAGTGCACCCCAAAGCAGCAGGATGAACTATGCATCCTTGGGCAGAAGGGTCTATGTTAGCTCAGGAATAACCCTGGAATACAGTGGAGATGCCTCCACTCCCACTCCCTCATGGCACTCCCATCAGCCATCCATTTGCCACCAGAATAACCTTTTGGTTGCCTTCCTGTGGATTGCTTGGACATTTTTTTAGAATCCCATTTTGAAGGGCACCCAGCTGGCTCAGTCAGTAGAGCACATGACTCTTGATCTCGGGTCGAGTTCAAGCCCCAGGTTGTATATAGAGATTCCTAAAAAAAAAAAAGAGAGAGAGAGAGAGACAGACAGAGAGAGAATCCCATTTTGATTTATCTATAGTGCTATTGTTGTTGTTTTAAGAGAGAGCGCTCGAGCAGGAGTGAGGGGCAGAGGGGCAGAAGAAGAGAGAGAGAATCTCAAGCAGGTCCATACTCGGTGCAGAGCGTGATGGGGGAGGGGGGAAGTAATCCATCCTAGGATCTGGGATCATGACCTGAGCCAAAATCAATAGTTGGCCGATCAACAGACTGAGCCACCCAGGCACCCCTCTATAGTGTTATAGTGTTCTTTGAATTTGTCTCTTTGTATATCTTTTTAGTGGTTGCTCTAAGTATTACATTATGTATCCATGTAACTCATCAGTCTACTGTTGTCAACATTTTACCAGTTCCCGTGAAGTATAGAAACTTTACTTCCTTTTCCAACTCTTTACCCTCCCCCCATACATAATATATCCATCTTAAATATTTCCTTTACATAGAGAACTACGAGGGCCAGGGGTATAATTTTGTTGTAGCCATCAAACATAATTTAGAAAACTCAAAAAGAGAATGGAAGTCTATGGTCTTTACCCATATATTTCCTCTGTCATTTTTTTTTCTTCCTCTCTGATGGGCCAAGATTTCTTCTTTTATAGTTTTCTTTCTATTTAGAGAACTTCCTTTAGCAATTCATAAGGGTAGATCTGCTGGCAACAAATTCTCTTAGTTTTTTTGTCATCAGAAAATGTCTTGGTTTCCCCATTCATTCCTGAAGGATATTTTTGCCGGCTGTACAATTCCATGTTGAAAGCTCTTTGCTTTCAGCACTTGAATAATGTGCCTTTTTTTTTTTTTTTCCAGCCTCCACAGTTTCTGATGAGAAAAAATCTGCTATTATTCTAATTGTTTTTCTCCCTATAGGTAATGTCTTTTCTCTCTGGCTTTTCTCAAGATTTTTTCTTTGTTTTAATGTTCAGAAGTTTGATTATGATAGACCTTGGCATGGGTTTCTTTAAATTTATCCTGTTTGTGGTTTGCTTGGCTTCTTGAATCTGTACGTTTATATCTTTCGCCAAACTTTGGAAATTTTTAGCCGTTATTTTAGGTCCACCTTCTTCCTCCTCTCCTGCTGGGACTCCTACTATCTGGATATTAGTTTTTTTGTTATAGTCTTACATGTCCCAAGCTCTATTCATTTTGTTTTTCAGTTTATTTTCTGTCAGTTGTTCATGGTGAGGATTTTCTATTCTAGCTTCAAATTCTCTGGTTCTTTCCTCTGTCTTCCATACTCTGCTGTTGAATCAATGCATTGGGTTTTTTATTTCACTTACTGCAATTTCTAGTTCTAAAATTTCCATTTGGTTCTTGCTTATATTTTGGATTTCTTTGCCGAGACTTTTTTTTTTTTCATTTCTTTCAAGCATGTTTGTAATATTAACTTAAGCATTTTTTTGAATGTTTATTTATTTTGAGAGAAAGAGAAAGCGGGGGAGGGGCAGAGAGAGAAAGGGAGAGAGAGAATCCCAAGCAGGATCCACATTGTCAGTGCAGAGCTCAGCACGGAGCTCGATCTCATGAACCGCGAACTCCTGACGTGAGCAGAAATCAAGAGTCAGAGGCTTAACCGACTGGGCCACCCAGGTGACCCTCACTGAAGCATTTTTATGACGGCTGCTTTAAGACCTTGTCAGACAATTCTAACAATTCTGTCGCCTTGGTTAGGACAATTAACTGAGTCTAAATGAGATCTCCCTGGTTCTTGGTATGACGACTCATTTTTGATTGAAACCAGGACATTTGGGGCATGTTGTTATAAGATTCCAAATATTATTTAAATCTTGTGATTTAGCAGACAACCAGTAAGTGAGAACACTGCCTCACTACTGCCAGATGGGGGTGAAAGTCCATGTTCTCTGCTCAGCCTTTGTTGACGTTCCTGGGAGGAGGGGGTGTTCCTTTTTATGCTGGGCAGTGGAGGGAGTTCAGGCTCCCTACCAGGCCTCCCCTGGAACTACCCTGGCTGGGAGAGTAAAAGGTGCTTTTGCTGCCTTCACTGTGGAGGGGGGAGTAAGAGGGTGGCTCCATAACCCCTGAGCAGTGGTGAAAATCCTGATCCTCCATCTATGTCTCCACTGACACCACCCCAGAGAGGAAGAGGAGGGGCACCTTGCTACTGCCTGGTACGAGTGGAAGCCCAGGTTCCCATGTTGTTTCTACTGACACCAACTGGTGTGGGGCTTGTTACTATCGAGCAGGGATGTTAGGTCCCACCTTTGCACTAAGCCTTCTGATACCACCTGGATGGGGAAGGGGTGATTTGGGGCACCTCCTTATAGTCTGGCAAGGCCTTTGCTGGCAGAGGGGGGCCACATTTCCCCCCCCTGTGATGTTTGCCCAGAGTAAAGCAATTATCGATTAAAAATTTTCTGTCTTGGGGTACCTGGGTGGCTCAGTCCGTTAAGCATCCTACTCTTGATTTCAGCTCAGGTCATGATGTCACAGTTCGTGAGTTTGAGCCCTGCATCATGCTCCACACTAACAGTGCGGAGCCTAATTGGGACTCTCTCTCTGCCCCTCTCCTGCTCTCTGTCTTTCTCTCTCTGTCAATAAATAAATAAACATTAAAAAAAAATTTCTGTCTTGCTAAGCTGTCCTTTTCCTGGTCTTTTGGCTAGAAAGAACAGGCTTTTCTTGGATTTTTTTTTTTTTCTCTTGTTCTTGCTGCTGTTGTCTGTGCCTGTTGATGTTTCCAGTAATTTACCACCATGTTCTTGCTTGGTCCTGAGGTCCCTAACTGGTCTGATGTCTTCTCTCCACCTTTCAGTCTTTTTATGATTATTTTACATATGAAATCAAGGGATAAGTACATTTACTCCATCCTCTTGGAAGAATCCCAAAGGTTGCTTTTTGATATTTAGCCACAGCCAGGAAATTATCGCTCCATTGCTCTATATTTGGGTTTGGTGGGCTTTTTCTACTGTGAGAAAATCCACATATGAATGTGGAACAGTCCCTTTTTTTTAAGTTTAATTCACTTATTTTGAGAGAGAGAGAAGAGAGAGAGAGAGAGCGCAAGTGAGGAAGGGGCAGAGAGAGAGAGGGAGAAAGAGAGAATCCCAAGCAGGCTCTGCATTGTCGGTGCAGAGCCTGGTGCGGGGCTCAAACCCACAAACTTAGAGATCATGACCGGAACTGAAGTCAGACACTTAACCCACTGAGCCACCCAGGTGCCCCGAATGGGGAACAATCTTAGGTGAGCCCCTGCCAAAATTTTTCTGTCTCCCTGCTGTCAAGATTATGTAGGACAATACGGATCCACTATTTCGGGGTAGGGGAAAGTGAAGAACCCAAGACTGGGCATGTCTTGGCATGCTTTTATTTTTTTATTTTTATCTTTATCAAATAAACTATTTTATATTTTGTCTTGAGAGAGAGAGAGAGGGCACATGAGCAGGAGAGAGGGGCAAAGTGAGAGAGAGAATCTTAAGCACACTCCACGCTCAGCTCAGAGCCCAATGCAAGGCTAGATCTCACCACCATGAGATCATGACCTGAGCTGAAATCAGGAGTCATGTGCATGGGGCGCCTGGGTGGCTCAGTCGGCTAAGAGTCCGACTTCAGGCTCAGGTCATGATCTTGTGGTTCATGAGTTCAAGCCCTGCATCGGGTTCTGTGCTGATAGCTCGGAGCCTGGAGCCTGCTTCCGATTCTCTGTATCCCTCCCTCTCTGCCCCTCCCCCTGCTTGTGCTCTCTCTCTCTCAAAAATAAATAAACATTAAAAAAAAAAGGAGTCGGGTGCCTAACCCACTGAGTCACCCAGGTGCCCCTCTTTGAATGTTTTAATTGAAGTATAATTAAGACACAAAAATCTGCACCTATTAAAATGTATACTTTGAAAGCTATATTATAGTTTTGTATATAATGTATAGTTTTATATTAATTATATATAATATATATCCATGAAATCATCACCACGATCAATATGTGAAAATATCTATCATTGCCAATTTTCCTGATGCCCCTTTGTAATTCCTCCAGGTCCTTCCGATACCACCCCAGCCCCAGGCAACTGCTGATCTGCCTTCAGTCATTATAGGTTATTTTGCATTTTTTAGAATTTTATGTAACTGCAATCATACAGTATATACTCATTGTCTGGCTTCTTTCACACAGCATAGTTAGTTTGCAATTCATCCAAGTTGTTGCACGTATCAGTAATTCATCCCCTTTATTTTGAGTAGAATTCCATTGTATGGATACACCACAATTTGTTTAGCTGTTCACATGCTGATGGATATCTGGGTTGTTTCCACTTTGGGGCTATTTTGCTTTGAACATTCATGTAGAAGTCTTTATATGGATATCTGCTTTCTTCTCTCTTAGGTAAATACATAGGAGTAGAGTAGCTGGATCATAAGGTGTGTGTATATTTAACCTTTAAGAAATTGCCAAGTATTCTACAAAGTGCTTGTACCACTTTACATTTCTGCCAGGACTACGTGGGAATTCCATTCCTCTGCATACTCACCAATACTTGGTATGTCAGTCTTTTTTAATTTCTTCAATTCTAATAGGTATATAGTAGTATCTCATGGTTTTAGTTTGCATTTCCTAATAATAGTAATGATGCTGAACATCCTTTCATGTGCTTTTTTGCCATTCACATATCTTGTTTGGTGAAGTGTCTGTTCAAATCATTTTCCCAAATTTTAGTGAATTGTTTATTTTCTTATTATTCACTTTTGAGAGTTCTTTATACATCTTATATGCAAATCCCTTATGAAATATATGCTTTGTAATTAAAAATAGAATTATATAATCCAGTAATTCTACTTCTGGGTGTCGACTCAAAAAAATTGAAAGAAGGAACATAAGGGCGCCTGGGTGGCTCAGTCAGTTAAGCGTCCAAGTCTCCTTCAATGGATATATTATAAATAAAATGTGGCCTGTCCACACAATGGAATATTATTCAACCTTAAAAAGGAAGGGAATTCTAACATGAGCTACAACATGGATGAATCTTGAGGATATTATGCCAACAAAATAAGCTAGTCACAAAAAGACAAATATCGTATGATTCCACTTACATGAAGTACTTAGCGTGGTTAAATTCACAGAGACAAAAAGTAGAATGGTGATTGCCAGGGGCTAGGAAAAGGGGAGAATGAATCGTTTAATGGGTATCATCTCTCTTTTTGTTTTTCAATGTTTATTTATTTTTGAGAGACAGAGGGCAGGGGAAGGGCAGAAAGAGAGGGAGACAGAGGATCTGAAGCAGTGTGGAGCCCAATGCGGGGCTCGAAGTCACAAACTGTGAGGTCGTGACCTCAGGTGAAGTCAGACACTCAACTGACTGAACCACCTAGGCGCCCCTTTTTAAATTTTTTTAAATGTATTTTTAAGAAAGAGAGAGAGGAGGCACGCATGAGCAGGGGAGGGGCAGAGAGAGAGAGAGAAGAGAGAGAGGATCCCAACCAGGCTCTTCGTTGTCAAGGCAGAGCCTGATATGGGACTCAAACTCACAAACCGTGAGATCATGACCTGAGCCGAAATCAAGGGTCAGACACTTAACCAAGTGAACTACCCAGGCACCCCTAATGAGTACAGTTTCGTTTTGCAAGATGAACAATTCTAGAGGTTGGTTGTACATCTAAATGAATATACTTAATGCTATTTAAACTGTACACTTGGGGTGCTTGGCTGGCTCAGTTCATGGAGTGTGTAACTCTTATCTTGAGGTTATGGGTTTGAGCCACACAGTGGGTGTAGTGATTACTTAAAAAATAGAATCTAAAAAAAATAAAAAAAAACCGTACACTTATAAATGGTTAAGATGTAATTTTTTAAATTAAAACTTAAAAAATGATTAGGATGGTACATTTTATGTTATATGAACTTTGCCACAATTTTAAAAAGTTAAATGTGTATTTTTTAATTTTATTTTTAATGTAATCTCTATACCCAACATGGAGCTCAAATTCACAACCCTGAGATTAAGAGCTTCATGCTCCACCAACCAAACCAGACAGGTGCCCCTAAATGCGTAAGTTTTATAAATATTTTTTCTGAGTCTATGGCTGGTTATTTCATTCTCTTATGTCTTTAAAAGGGCAAAAGTTTTTTATTTTGATGAAGTCCAATTTATCACTTGGGGAAGGATTATACTTTTGGTATTATATCTCAGACATCTTTGCCTAACCCCAGGGTCATTTTCCTGCATCTTCGCATGCCTGGTAATCTTTGATTGGATGCCAGATGTTGTGAATTTTACCTTGTCAGTTGGTGGATGTTTTTGCCTTTCTATAAATTTCCTTAAGGTTTGCTCTGGAATACAGTTCAGGTACTTAGAAATAGTTTTATCCTTTTGAGTCTTGCTCTCATGATTTGTTAGGCTGGTCTGGAGTAATGATCAGTTGCTAATTATTCCCCATTACTGAGGCCAGGCCTTCCTGTGTACTTGAGTTTCTTATAGGCAGACCTTCCTGTGTACTTGAGTTTCTTATAGGCAGCATACGAATTGCCTTTTAAGTTAGGTATTTAAGCCATTTATATATAATGTAACTTTTTATATGGCTAGGTTTGAGTCCATCATCTTGCTATTTGTTTCTATCTGATTCATCTGTTTTTTTATTCCCTTTTCCCCATTTTTCTCCTTTGTTTGTTGTTGTTCATAATTGAATATTTTGTATAATTCCTTTTTATCACCTTTGTTGGTTAATAACAAAAGAGAAAGTCAAAGATTCAAAGCACTAGAAGGATTGATTGTGTTGTTGCTGCCTTAAAGATACAGGAAACCATGTGTCAAAAAACGTGGGTGGCCTCTAGGAACTGAGAGGCGTCTAGAGCGGGCAGCTAGCAAGGAAATGTAGACCTCAGTTCAACAACCACAAAGAACTGAAGTCTGTCAGCAACAAGAATTAACTTGGAAGTGGATTTTTCCCCAGAACTGCCACACAACACGACTTGATTTCAGTTCGTGACACCTTGAGCAGAGAAGCTAGCCATGCTGAGCCCGACTTCTGACTTATAAGAGTAATAAATGGGTGTTGTTTTAAGCTGCCAAATTTGTGGTAACTTATTATGCAGCAATAGAAAATAACTATAGATTGTTTTTAAATGTTTATGATTATCTTGGGCTTCATAGTACACCTATTTACCAGTTTCCTTTTAAGTGATATTATACCACTTCAAGTATAGTGTAAGAAACTTACAATAGTATACTTCCAATTTTTTCCTTTTGGTCTTTATGTTATTGTTTCCATATACTTAACTTTTATATAGGTTATAAACCTCATAATACATTGTGATTATTTTTTGCTTAATCAGCCAGTCATCTTTTAAAGAGATTTACATAATTTAAAAAATCATATATATTTACCCATGTAGTTAACTTTTTCTGGTGCTCTTCATTTCTTTGTGTCGATCCAGATTTCCATCTGGTGTCACTTTCCTTCTGCTTGAAGGGCCTCCGTTAACGTTTCTTGTGCTGCACGTGTGATGAAGTCTTTCAACTTTCATATTCCTTTACTTTGAGAAAGATATTCTCCCAGGTGTGGAATTCTAGTTTTTTGTTTGTTACTTGAGTTTGTTGAGTTTCTAGGACCTGTGGATTTATGATTTTCATGAAGTTTAGAATGTTTTGCCCATTATTTCTTCAATTTGTTTTTGTTCTTCCCTGTCAGGGACTCTAATTACCATGTACTGGACCACTTTAAGTGGTCAAAGATGTCACTAATGCACTTTTAATTTATAAAAATTTCTTGTTCTCTATGTGTTTAATTTTGAATAGTTTCTATTACTATGTCTTTGAATGAATTCTTTTCCTCCTCTAACATCATAAAGGGCACCTACCAAAAAATCCAAAAAATACTTAATGGTGGAATAATGAACATTTTCTTCTTAAAAGCAGGAACAAGGTAAGAATGCCATTCTCACCACTACTATTCAACATCATACTGAAAGCGTGACCCAGTGCAGCAAGCCAAGAAAGATCAAATGCATACAGATCGGGAAGGAAAACAGTAAAACTGTCTCTATTTGCAAATGACACAAGTATTTATTTAGAAAACCTTAAGGAATATACACAACTACAACCTAATTTTTCAAAGTCACAGAATACAGTTAATTTTTAAAAAATTATGTATATATTTTTATTAAAAATGTAAATGTTTATTTTTGAGACAGAGCATGAGTGGGGGGGGGGCAGAGAGAGAGGGAAACAGAATCTGAAGCAAGCTCCAGGCTCTGAGCTGTTGGCACAGAGCCCCATGTGGGGCCTGAACTCTTGAACTGCGAGATCACAACCTGAGCCGAAGTCAGACACTCAACCAACTGAGCCACCCAGGCACCCTGTCAATTATATTTTATATGTTACTAGCAAACAATTACAAAATAAAATTTTAAATGAATTTAAATAATAGCATGAAAAACATAAAATACTTTAAAATAAATTTAACATGTGTAAGACCTCTACACTAGAAAACATTTTTTCCTTTCCTTTCCTTTTCTTTTTAAATTTTTTTTTAAATTTTTTTAACGTTTATTTATTTTTGAGAGACATAGAGACAGAGTATGAGCAGGGGAAGGGCAGAGAGAGAGGTAGACACAGAATCTGAAGCAGGCTCCAGGCTCTGAGCTATAAGCCTGACGCAGGGCTCGAACTCACAGACTGTGAGATCATGACCTGAGCCGAAGTTGGCCGCTTAACCGACTGAGCCACCCAGGCGCCCCTTTTAATTTTTTTAAAGTAAGCACTACACACCCAATGTGAGGCTTGAACTCATGACCCCAAGACTAAGAGTTGTATACACTACTGACTGAGCCAGGCAGGTGCCCCAAAAACATTTTTGAGAGAAATTACAGAAACACTAAATAGATGAGGGAGATAAACCGTGAATTGGAAGACTGGATACTGTTGATCTGTCAGTTCTACCTACACTGATCTATAGATTCAATGCAATCTTTTTTTCAAAAAATTTTTAACATTTATTTAATATTTTTGAGAGAGAGAGAGAGACAGGGGGCAAGTGGTGGAAGGGCAGAGGGGCAGAGAGAGAGGGTGACACAGAATTGGAAGCAGGCTCCAGGCTCTGAGCTGTCAGCACAGAACCCGACTCAGGGCTCGAACTCATTAACCGTAGATCATGACCTGAGCTCAACCGACTGAGCCGTCACGTGCCCCCCTGCCAATGCAGTCTTTATCCATATATCAGCAGTTATTTTTTTAGACATTGAAAATCTAGTTCTAAAGTTATGGAAATATAAAGGACCTCGACTACCCAAAGAATTTGAAGAAGAACAAAGTTTGAGAACTTGCACTACCTGGTTTCGAGGCTAATTGTAAAGCTACACTAATCAAGAGAGTATGACATGTAAATTGATAGGATAGAGAGCTAGAAATAGATCCACGCTTACATGGGCATTTGATTTTTTACAAAGGCACCAAAGTAATTCAATAAAGAAAGAAAAGTTTATGCAATAAATGATGCGTAGTAATATTTATCCATGTGTAAAAATAGAAATGTTAACCTCCACCTCACACCGTACACAAAAATTAATCCGAGACAGATCATACACCTAAATGTAAGTGGTAAACTATATATTTTTAAAGGAAACTTTAAAAGAATATCTTCATGATTTGAGATAGGTAAAGTTCGCTTAACATGTCACAGAAAGCAGTATCATGAAACAAAACATCGATAAATTAGATTTCATCAAAATTAAAAACTCTGCTCATCAAGACGCCACTAAAAATATTGAAAGACAATCTACAGATTGGAAAAAATACTCAGAAAACATATATCCGACAGAGGACTGCTCTGGAATATAAAGAACTCTATAATTCAGTAGTAAAAAAACAAAGAACTCAAAACAGGCAACAGCTCTGAAAAGACATTTCTCAAAAGAAAATAAATAGCCAATTATCACACGAAAAAGTGATCAAGATCAGTAGTCATTAGAGAAATATAAATTAAAACCACAATGAAATACTGATGTGGGGTCTCCCAGTGAACGGTCAGGAAAGAATTCTTGAGACATTTTCCATGCAAACAGTTGCTTTTTTCTTTTATAGCACGGGCAGGGACAGAGCTGTACGGGGATTGTGAGAAATGACTGATTATACACTTTTTAATTAGTGAGGGTTAGGGATAACATAAGTCTCTGAGGAATTTGTGCATGTTAAAAGCAAGGTCTCCGGGGCGCCTGGGTGGCTCAGTCGGTTGGGCGGCCGACTTCGGCTCAGGTCATGATCTTGCGGTCTGTGAGTTCGAGCCCCACGTCGGGCTCTGTGCTGATGGCTCGGAGCCTGGAGCCTGCTTCCGATTCTGTGTCTCCCTCTCTCTCTGCCCTTCCCCTGTTCACGCTGTGCCTCTATGTTTCTCAAAAAAATAAATAAACATTAAAAAAAAAATTTCAAAATAAAAAAAATTAAAAAAATTAAAAAAAAAAAGCAAGGTCTCCATGCTTCACATTCTGTGTCTCCCTCGCTCTCTCTGCCCCTCCCCCACTCATGCTCTGTCTCTCTCTGTCTCAAAAATAAACATTAAAAAAAAAAAAAAAAGCAAGGTCTCTAGGACCTTGGAGGGCTAGCTACTGTTAGGACAAGGTTGCTTTTAGTCTCTAATAAAACATCAACATTAAGGCAGCCGTGAGTTCCTCGAGGAATGTCACACTCTGCATGGCTCAAGGATCTACCCAGGGGCTGCAAGTTGTAAGGAGATCTAGCTTGAGCTACGTTGTTTTAGCTACATTTCTCTTGCGTTCTCCTCACCAATACCATTATACGTCTATCGGAATGGCGAAATTTCGGGCGCCTGGCTGGCTCAGTCCGTGGAGCTTGTGCATCTTGATCTCGAGGTTAGTTATGAGTTCGAGCCCCACGTTGAGTGGAGGGCTTACCTAAAAAAGAGATAATAAATTTTAAAAAAAGAACGACAAAATTCAAATGACTGAGAACCCCAAATGTCGGTGAGAGCAACTGACTGGAACGCTCAAACCTTGTTGGCAAGAATGTTAAATTGTGTAACAACTTTAGAAAAAGATGTGGCGGTTTCCTATAAAGCTAAACATTTACTACCCTATGACCCAGCAATTCCTTTCCTAGATAGTTACCCCAAAGAAATGAAAACCTATGTGTACACAGACGTCTACACGAATCTTCATAGCAGCTTAATTTATAATAGCCAAGATGAGGAAATATCAATAGGACAATGGATGAGCCCAGGTATCTAGCAATAGGGGAATGGATAAACAGGCTCTTGTATATTCGTGCAATGAAATACTCCTCAGAAGGGATGAGCTACTGGGGCAGCTGGGTGGCTCAGTGCGTTAAGTGTCCGACTCTTGATTTCAGCTCAGGTCAAGATCCTAGGGTCATAGGATCGAGCCCCATGTCGGGCTCTGCTTAATATTCTCTCTCTCCCTCCCTCCCTCTGCCCCTCTCCCTTGCTCACATGTGCTCGCTCTCTCTCTAAAATAAAAAAAAAAAAAACACTTATCAGAAAAAAAATTCTCTCTCTCTCCCTCTCCCACGAATGCATGCACATGCTCTCTCTCTTTCTCAAAAGAAAATAAAAAGGAAGGAATGAGCCACTGATACATGCAACGGCATAAAGAATCTCAAAAACATAATGCTGACTGAAAGAAGCCTTATACAAAAGAGTAAATACTGTATGATTTCATTTATATGATATTCTAGAATGAACAAAAACCAGTCTTCACTGGAAAAAGTAAGAAGAGTGGTTGCCTCTGGCAGATGGGGTCGGGGAGTGACAGCAAAAGAATATGAGGAAACTTTCATGCGTGATGGAAGTGTTGTATGTGTTTTTTTTTTTTAACATGTTATAATTTGATTTATTTTGAGAGAGACAGAGAGAGCGCACAAGCGAGGAGGGGCAGAGAGAGAGGGGAACAGAGGATCCAAAGCAGGCTCTGTGGTAACAGCAGAAAGCCTGATGTGGGGCTCGAACTCATGAACCAAGAGATCATGACCTGAGCCGAAGTCAGACACCTAACCGACTGAGCCAACCGGGTGCCCCTTAACATATTTTTTTAAGTAAGCTTTACACCCAACATGAGGCTCAAAGTTACTACCCTGAGATCAAGAGTCGCATACTCTACCAACTGAGCCAGCCAGGTGCTCCTGGATGTGTCATGTATCTTGATAGGGATTTGGATCACGTCATTGTCGAAAGTCAGTGAATATACTCTTAAAATTTGTGTCTCATGGCGCCTGGCTGGCACAGTCAGTAGAGCACGTGAATCTTGATCTCGAGGTTGTGAGTTCGAGCCCCACGTTGGGTGTAGAGATTATGTTAAAAAAATTATGTCTCTAGTTATAGATAGATTTTACATCCAAGGAAAAACTGTAAACAAATAATCAGCTCTCCTTAATTATTTGCCTGCTGAAGTATTTCGGGGGTGTGCACTGATGTCTACAATTTAGTTCAAAGTGCATTACAAATTAATGGATAGATAGAGGCATGGGTTAATAGATTTGTGATAAAAACAAGTCTAGTAAATTGTTGATGGTAAAATCTAGGTCGCATATACCAATGTTCACTATCAAATTCAAATTTGCTGAATGTTTGAAAAAAAATTTTTTAAGTTTATTTATTTTGAGAGAGAGAGAGAGAGAGAGCACGCGCACACGAACAGGGAAGGGGCAGAGAGAGAGAGAAGGAGAGCGAGAATCCCAAGCAGGCTCCACGCTGGCAGCGCAGAGCCAGATGCAAGGCTCAAACTCAGGAACTGTGAGACCATGACCTGAGCCAACATCAAGAGTCAGACACTTAACGGACTGAGCCACCCAGGGGTCCCGTTTGAAAATTTTCATAATAAAATGTTGAGAAAAATTAAAACAACACAGAAAATATGTAGTAAAAAGTAAAAGTTCCCCTCCTCCTACCCTAAACTTTGCACCTGTCCAGAAGTAACCACTATTAACAGTTTGATAGATAGCTTGCCAAATCTTTTTCTTTGAATTGTACATGTATATATATTGAAATATATAGTTAATCTTTTTAAAACATAGAAGGGATCATACAATTAACATATTGAGTAATTTGCTTTCTTCGCTTGATATTTTGTCTTGGAGACACATATACATCAGCTTTTCTTTTTAACTGCCACCTACTACCCTATAGAATGTGTCATAGTTTATTCATTCCCCAGTAGAAATTTAGGTTGCTTAAACTTTTTTGCTATTAAAAATTACTCTCCAGGGGCACCTGACTGGCTCAGTCAGGAGAGCATGCAATTCTTAATCTCAGGGTTGTAAATTTGAGCCCCACGTTGGGTGTAGTTTACTTACAATAAATCTGGGGCGCCTGAGTGGCTCAGTCAGTTAAGCGTCTGACTCTTGATTTCGGCTCAGTCATGATCTCAAAGTTCGTGAGTTTGAGCCCTGCTTCAGGCTCTGAACTGACAGCTTGGAGCCTGCTCGGGACTCTCTCCCTCTCTCTCTGCCCCTCCCCTCCTCATGTGCACATGCTCTCTCTCTGTCTCTCTCTTTCTCTCAAAAATAAATAAACATTAAAAATAATATAAAAAATAAAGCTTAAAAAAACTTAACTCTTAAAAAAAAATCTCTAAAAAAATAAAATCTTAAAAAAAAATTACTCTCCAAAAACTCTGGGCCAGATTACCTAGAGAAGGCTGTTTTTTAGTATTATATATATCAATCCTTGTATTGATATATAGTATTATATATCTTGCCATCATTTCAATTTTGTCTATCCAATGGCTAAAAAATGTTTTGCATTTTCCTGAGAGTTACTGAGGTTGCAAGTCTCTTAATATTTCCTTGGCCATGAATGGTTTTTCTTTTGTGAATGGTTTTTCTTATTCTTTGCCCTCTTTTCTGTTGGATTCTGTTCTTTTCAATCGATTCTTTGTGTATCCTGGATACAATCCTCTGTCTGCTACCGTGTTGAAAATATAAAAGTATTGCCTCCTAGTTTGTGGCTTATGGTTTCACTCTTTCATGTATGGCTTTCGATTATCATTAGGTTTTAGTTTAAGTGTGTTCAAATGTGGAAGCCCTTCTTTCTGGATTGCACTTTTTATGTCTTATTTAAGAAATTTTCCATTATCACAACATCATAAAGATAATTCTCCAATATTACCTCCTAAACAGTTGTCCAGATATTTTTTTCTCTGCAGATATATAATTTATGTAATAAGAAAACAGGACAACATCATGCGTAGTGCTTTATAACTTGTTTTGTCATTTAGCAATATATTTTCTTCTTTTTTTTTAAGTTTATTTATTTTGAGAGAGAGAGAGGATACTTGAGCAGGGGAGAGGCAGAGAGAAAGAGAGAGGGAGAGAGAGAATTCCACATGGAGCCTGACTCAGGGCTCCAACTCACCCACCGTGAGATCATGCCCTGAACCGAAAGCAAGAGTCGGCCTCTTAACCGACTGAGCCACCTGGGTGCCCAGCAATATATTTTCAACATATTTTCCTGTGAATAAATGTATCAGTAGTGTTGTGGGTGGGGTTTCCCAGGAAACAGACTCAGATAGAGATTTGGTACAGGAAGTTTATTTGGTAAGGCTTTCAGGATCAACATGTATGGGGGAAAGGAATGAAGTAGGATTAGGGAGGACAACAAGCTAGGCCATGGTGCAGCTGCAACAGGGGCTCCAAGTTCATAGTTTAGAGGGCATTGTAAATCCCAAATTGACGAGGCTTGGCCTTCACGCTCTCCGTGTTATTAGGTGTGGCTGCCTCCGGAGAAGCGGGTATGACACTGAGTCAGGCAGCTGACTTCAACGGAACACAATTCCTGGAGATAGCGGGCAGATGAAGGCTGTTATTCTATAATACTCCCAATAGCTGGCAGTCCCTGAAGGGGTATCTGAGCAGCACATCACAGAATCCCCCCTAGTTACGGACAGTTTTGACTCTGAATGGCAGAAAACCATTCGGCCATTCGGCTTAATAAATAGGAGTGTCTCACTTAACAGGTCTGCAGTAGATAATTGCGGACATCAACAGTATCTGTCCTTTTTATCTGGAAAGCCAAAAAAGTTCTCAGAAGTCCCCAGAAGTCTTTCCCTTAAAATTAATTGGCCAGAACTGGATAAAAGTCCATCCCTAGGCACAGGGGAAGCGCGGAAAGTGGGAACAGGACTGTCAAACGATTTTGTGCCTGGAGCAGTGAACATTGCTGCCCTAAACAATCTCTGGGTCCTGTTAGCGTAGAGCAAAAGGGGAAAGGATATTAGGCACGCCCGTAACAAAGCCTGCCACAAACAGACCTCCACAACGTTATTTTGAATAATTGCATATGGATATAACTTACTGAAACAGTATCCATATCGCTAGACATTTGGTTGTTTCCAGCTTTTTGCTATCCATTCACTGTGCTGCAATAAAAATCCTTGTAATTTTTCTCTGCCCGCATCCTCAGTTATCTCTTCAGAATGAAATGCTACATATGTAATTGCTAGTGGGAGGGAATGTGCCTTTTAAAGAATCTTGATGTAGATTACCAAGGTGTCCTTACCGAACACCTGATAGTCACATTCTCATTCATTTTTATCAGTTTTATATTTTAAAAAAAGTACCTACTTTTAGTTTGCATTTTCTATTGATTTTTATTGTCTGTATTTGCTAATTTCTGCCTTGTGGTTTTTGGGAACGTATTGAGATGTAATCAGTGTTTCGCTATTGTGCTGCAGGGGTTAATCCAGCAGGCCTGAGTTGTTTTGCCCGTCAAGGCATGAAACATACTGATTAACAATGTTTCCATTTAACCACTGCCCGGAAGAATTTCTGCGCATTTCAACTCGGTTTGTTAGATTTGTTTATTGATAACAATGAGAGTGATAATTTGCAGGTGGTCTTGGTGTTAGCGACTCCCACCCCCACCCCACCCCCTGGAGGGCTCTGCTGCTGAGTCTGGTTACATTTCAGGAAAATGGCTACGTGTTAGGAATACCTAAGTATATATTCATAATTAGTATTCACAGCAGCAGCAGCAGAACTACGCAAGAATACTTTGTAACATGAATATTTTTATGACCTATAAATTGTACTCTGTATAAATGCCAAAAATATTTTTAAAATATCACTCCGAAAGGTAAAAGAAGAAAAAATCATTTTGCTAATTAATCCAATGAAGAATGATGACACGAATTTAGAAACATATGCCATCGGTATCTTAATGAGAAACATGGCAGTGCTGTTTTAAAAACATTTACCGAATCTGTAGTTAATGAATAATAGATCTCTTACTCCAATAGATATTTTCTTACTGAAAAAGGGTTAACATCTATGTTTATAGCAAAAATAAAACCATAATGCTACAAATCCAGCAAAATGACCTGAATATTTTACAATCTCGAAATAACATGAATATAGTCTACTAAAAATTGCTGGAATAATTTTTATTGCATTTTATATGACTCGTGTAATCATTATTGCCCTTTATAATTTTTGCACACATTTATAGGCTTGCATGTAAGTAATGAATATTTACTAGCTCAGAAAAATATCCTGTAAGTCCACGTGCACTTCAGGTTAAAGATAGAGAAAATAGTAAAAGATGATATTTGATATATTATAGTTTCTAAATTAGTAAGCATTATCTTTGAAATATAGAGTAATAAAGTAAACTAGCTTAGCACTAAAGCATCACGTGAAAATACATGGCCACTACAAGAATATACTTAAGTATATCTGTCAAATTAGTAAAGGTTAAAAAGAATTGGGCGACGCAAGTCATGTAAGAAATACGGAGAAAATGAACACACTACACACATTGTAGGTAGAAATGTAATGCAGTGTGGCTCTTTTGTGAAACAATTTTGCAGTACATAAATAGAGCATAAAAATTATTCACACCTTTGACTTAATAAATATATGTGAGTCTAGTAGTCTAAGGTAATAATCCTACATGCAGAGAAACCTGTATACACAAAAACATTTGTTGCAGCATAATTTATAATGATGAAAATTATAAGCAACTTAGACATCCAAAAATTGGAGAGGAATTAATAAACAATGGAGCCATTAAAATGTTATTTAAACTATAGTATATCCATAATGAAGTTTAATGAAGCTGTAAAACAGAGTGAGGAAGATCGCTGTGTGTTGCTTTAAGATGATCTTTGGGGGGCGCCTGGGGGGCTCAGTTGGTTAGGCAGCCCACTTCGGCTCAGGTCATGATCTCACAGCCTGTGGGTTCGAGCCCCACATCGGGCTCTGTGCTGACGGCTCATCAGAGCCTGGAGCCTGCTTCGGATTCTGTACTCCCTCTCTCTCTCCCCTCCTCCTGCTCACGCTCTGTCTCTGTATCTCTTAAGAATAAATAAACGTTAAAAAATTAAAAAAAAAAAAAGATGATCTTTGGAATGTGGTGTTAACTGAAAAAAGCAAGGCACAGGAGAGTTGTGGTATGGAATATGTTTTGGGAAATATAAATACAGGTATGTATTTTCTGAATACATATTTATTTATTTTTTAAAAAATACTTATTTATTTTTGAGAGACAGAGTGCAAGAAGGGGAGGGGCAGAGAGAGAGAGAGGAAGACAGAAACGAAGAAGGCTCCAGGCTCCGAACTGTCAACTCTGAGCTGGACTTGAACTCAACTCACAAACCGCAAGATCATGACCAGAGCTGAAGTCAGACGCCCAACCGACTGAGGCACCCAGGTGCCCCTTTTCTGATCTTTTTCAATAGAAAACAATGGAAGGGTAAAGCAAGGAATAATAAAAGTGGTTCCCTAAAGAGCAAGTCAGGGAACGTGGAAAGCACAAAGATGGAAGCTAGACCTCTCAGAATATATATTGTTTTCTATTTTTGTTATGAGTAAAAAATGGCCCCAAGGATTCCCCCCTCCTGATATTTATTTACATCCTTGTGAAGTTCCCTTGACATTATAGCAGGGTTGTTCTGTGTGACAATTAGAATTTGGCAGAAGTGATAGTATGTAACTTCCAAGATTAAACTCTAAAAGACAATAGGGCCTCTGTTTTATTCTTTCTTTCTCTTGGATCACTTGTTCTGGGGGAAGCCAGTTGCCCTATTGAGCAGTCCCACATGGTGAGGATCTGAGGTCTGCCAACAGTCACGTGAACCATTTTGGAAGCAGATGTCCAGTTAAACCCTGAGCTGGCTGCGGCCCTAGCTGACATCTTGACTGTATTTAATGAGAGACCCTGAACTAGAACCGCCCAGCTAAGCCATTCCAAATTTCTGACCCTCAGAAACTGGGAGATAATAAATCTGTTATTTTAAGTTAGGTTTAATTTGCTATGGGGCCATAGATCACTAGTATATGTTGGAACCATAACATTTAAAATAGTTGAAAAACTGAATATAATCCTTAAAAACTGAAGACAAACTGAAACAAGTGAACCTAAGCATATATCAATTTGGTGGCAAAGCTACACGGACAATGATTATTTCGAGTGACTTGCAAGCGCACTATTTTTACAGTATCTCCCTAGTGAGCTGGATCTGAAGGACAGTAAGAACTGCAAATAAATCTTAAAGGGCATTCAGTGGTCTGTCGGCAGTAACATTGGCAGTGTTACCCTGACACTACGCTATCTATATAGTAGGATCAAACCAATATGGCATTATGTTAATATCATTAAGAACCAAGATTTTACACGTGAGAGAAAAGAGATACAAATGCAGAATCAAAGAAATTAAGTAAAAATCCTTTCATCTTTAATTTGGATTGGAATTAGCAGTATGAATTCATAGTTTCTTTTTCTTTTTCTAAGAAATAGGTCTTCCCTAGCTCTGTGCACTGAAAAGACCTAAAGGAAATGACAACGTAATAGCAATAAATGCCCAGCATCCAGATTATGGTGACTAAATATAATTTAAAACAAACAAACATGCAGAGCTCCTTAGGGAAACAGCTAATTTCAATTCTGAGACTGGTAATGTAAAAGATGAACCTGGAATATTCTGTGTTACTAGAGATTAAGGACTACAAGGGTTGTATTAAAGGACTAGGGAGCCAACTTTTTTAGGAGTTCTCACTGGCCGAGATAGAACACTTTAAGCATTAAAAAGCATATAATGAGGGGCACCTGGGTGGCTCAGTCGGTTAAGCGGCCGACTTCAGCTCAGGTCATGATCTCACAGTCTGTGAGTTCAAGCCCCGCGTTGGGCTCTGTGCTGCCGGCTCAGAGCCTGGAGCCTGCTTCGGATTCTGTGTCTCCCTCTCTCTCTCTGCCTTTCCCCTGCTCATGCTCTGTCTCTATGTCGCTCAAAAGTAAATAAACGTTAAAAAAAAAAAGCATATAATGAGCAGAAAGTAGTATATATATTTATGTATCGAATATTTCAGAACTCCACGAGTTCATAGTGATACTAAAAAATAAAACCTCACTGGTCGCTTCTTGGAGGCTGCTAGGACACCAACTTTGTCATAGAATTGACAAAGGAAAAAAAGTAAACATCCTGCTAGACTGTATTTCAGAGCATTCAGAATTGATGAGAAAGTTCTTCATTAGAAAAGAATTCAAGCGCTGAAAGGATAACAGAATTGGAAAATTACTATTTATGATGGAATGGGCTGGGTTATGGAAATGCTTATAAGATCTTAATCTGAGTCCTGGTTACATGGATACATAATATGTAAATATTTTTCCAGCTGTTTACTTAGTTTTTGTGCATTTTATTGTAGGTAAAGAATATCTCAATTTAACAATTTTACCTCAATTTTATTTCTTTAATTTTTTAACATTTATTTATTTGAGAGAGAGAGAGAATTTGAGCAAGTGGAGGAGAGACAGAGAGAGAGGGAGAGAGAATCTGAAGCAGGCTCCCCACTGTCAGCACAAAGCCTGATGTGGGGCTCAAACCCATGAACTGTGGGATCATGACCTGAGTTGAAGTTGAATGCTCAACCGACTGAGCCACCCAGGCATCCCTATACCTCAGTTTTAAAAAATGACCATAGTAGGGGTGCCTGGGTGGCTCAGTGGTTTAAGTGTCTGACTCTTGATTTTGGCTCAGGCCATGATCTCATGGTGAGGAGTTGACAGTGAGGAGCCTGCTTGGAATTCTCTCTCTCCTCTCCCTCTGCTGCTCTCCTTGCTCATTCTCTCTCTCTCTCTCTCTCAAAATAAATAAGCTTAAAAAAAATAACCATAGTGCCTTTCAACGAGGAGTAATAGGAAGTACACAGTGAGCTATGAAATATCCTTGCCAAAAAATTGAATTTGAATCTAACCTGGTCTCCAGATGTAACTACCAGCTTACAGAAAATCAGGGGGACAGAGGAACGTGTTAAATGATACCAACAGGATTAGCAGGATTTGACCAGACAAATTTAGAATATGGGATGTTCTACAGGACAAACGACATGATTTCTTTGGTGAATTAAAATGATTTATAGGAAACAGGGAAGGGGGAGGAAAGGATTATAGATTAGGAGAGACTTAAGAAATATATTAACAAAAACCGATACCTGGACATTATTTGGGTCTTAACTCAAACAAACCAATTGTAAAAAGCCATTTTTTTAAAGTTTATTTATTTTGAGAGAGAGAGAGAACCAGCGGGGAAGAGAGAGAGGGAGACAGAGGACCTGAAGCAGGCTCGAACTCACAAACCGTGAGATCATCACCTGAGCTACAAGTCGGACGCTTAACTGTCTGAGCCACCCAGGCACCCCAAGTAAAAAGCCATTTTTGAGACAATCAGGAAAACCTGAACACAAATAGGATATTTGATTATATTAAGGAATTAGTGTTAATTTCATCAAGTGCAATAATGGTATGGTATTCCTAAAGTCAGTATCCCAGTAGACACTGAAGTATTTATGGGTGAAATTATGTCATTTGCTCTATAATACTCCAGGGGCACACTATGGAGGGAAGCAAATGAAGCAAGAAAGTCAAAGCAGTAATACCTCTTGAAGCTGAGTGATAAATGAACTCGGGCTCAGTAAACTATTCTCTACTTCTGTGTATGTCATTAAGTTATGAAGCTTCCAACTCACCTTTTATCCTCTGCCTGTTTCTGTCTGAATTCCCCAAGGCACGTTTCTTCCTCCCCCCACTGCCCCCCATCTGCAGCGCCTTCCATGTCTACAGCTGAATCCAATTTGCGGTTTTCTAGTAGTCCCAGAACCAGCCCCATCACCCTCCCCATCAGAAACACCAGCCTCAGGTGAGCAGAACCCCCTCCTCAGAGGGGAGCCCTTCCTCCAAGCTTCTGAGTTGTAATAATTCCGTTCTCTCTCCTTTGTACCGCAGCCCGCGGGTGGTAGGGGTAGCAACTTCCTGCTATTACTTTCTTTACGATACCTAAGAGTTCTCTTTTCCTTATGCCTAGTTAACGGATTTTTTTTTGGTTTTGTTTTTTTTTTTTTTTTTTTTTGTATTTTGGTGTGGTTTTTTTGTTTGTTTTTAAATAGCAAATCGTGTCTGTTCAAATAACTAATGTGGTATCTGCCTCCTGACTGGTCCCTAACGAGAGGTACAGACAGCAACTCCCATCAGTCATTGGTTGAGGGCTGTTTCCAGGGAGCTTATTCCTCAGCATTTCTGGTCAGCCGCAGGGGTAGTAAAGCCACTCCCAAATCCTGAGCAGGTTCCGGTGGCAAGAGGAAGCCCTGAGGCAAAGTGATGCAGGTGCTACCAATTGGAAGTTGGGCCAGTGTGCGCTGCAGTGATAAACGAGAAGGTGGGGGCCGCAGACAGTTTTGCTACACAGCCCAATGCCCTTTATAAAACATTCATTTCTAATTACAGAAGCATTAATTGTCCTTGAAGGGTGGTTATTAAGAAAAGGCTACAGTCCTCTCCATCACCCAATTCTGATTCCCTTCTCTTCCCTCCTACCTGAAGGCAACCACTGTTACTGCTTACCATGTCCATGTGCTTTTCTAGGTGTACATATATATGTTTATTAAAATGTATATGGCATCGTTTGTAGGTTTTTCAATTTTTATTTCATAGCGTACATATCATTTTTGCAATTTGCTTTATTCACCAATTTGTCTTGGAAGTCATTCCATACGATGATATATAGACCCACTTTATTTTTTCACCTGCTGCATATATTCTTTGTTTATTTTGCTGTTGGCCTATGTTCACCCTTTTTTTTTTAGTTTATTTATTTTGAGAGAGCGCGCGCGCTCAGCGAGCAAGCACGAGTGGGGGAGGGGCAGGGAGCTAGGGAGACAGAGAGGATCCCAAGCAGGCCCCAATCTGTCCATGCAGAGCTGGTCGCAGGGCAGGATCCTATGAATGGTGAGATCGTGACCTGAGCCGAGATCAAGAGTCAGAAGCTCAACCGACTGAGCCACTCAGGCGCCCCGCCCTATGTTCACTCTTAACCAAATTCTATGATGAATGTTCATCTCCCTGCATCTTTGTACCTGTTTAGGAGTGTTTCTCTAAGAGTAGATACAGAGTAGTGGAAATGCCGCGTCACAGAGAATGCATATGTACAACTTGCATTAGGTGTTAAAAATATGTCCTCCAAAATGTAGTTCCCATTTCCAAGCTGTGATAGTGCGATTTATAATAAGGAATATGTATTTGGCCTCCCTTTCATTTCTGGCAAAGAGCTCCTAAAACCCTTGGAATTTCCTAAGTGATGAGGCTACAAAGGTATCTTTTGTTATGTTAACGAGTGACATTTGGGCTGCACCTAAGGCTGGGGGCTGGTTGCCAGGGGAACCAAGTCTGAATAGAGGATTGGAACTTCCAGTCCCACCCCCTGACCTCTGGGGAGGGGAGAGGGGCTGGAGGTTGAATCGATCACCAATGGCCAATGATTAAATCAATCATGACTATGTAATGAAGCCTCCATAAAAACCGAGAGGACGGGCCACAGACCTTCCAGGTGGCTGAACACGTGGAGGCTCAGGAAGAGTGGCGCGCCTCGAGAGGGCACGGAAGCTTCTCGCTCTTTCCCCTGTGCATCTTTTCCATCTAGCTGTTTCTGAGTTATATCCTTTTATAATAAACCGGTGATCTAGTAAGTAGAGGTTTCTCTGAGTTCTGTGAGCCACACAAGAAAATGAATTGAGCCCAAGGAGAGGGTTGTTGGAACCTCCACTCTCTAGCTGGTCAGTTAGAAGCACAGGTAACAGCCTGGGCTTGTGATTAACATCTGCAGTTGAAGTAGGGTGGTGGGGGAGGCGACAGTCTTGTAGGACTGAATTCTTAACCTGTGGCATCTGATGCTGTCTCCGGGTAGGTCGTATCAGAATTGAGTTGAGTTCTTGGGCTCACTGCTGATGTCAGGAATTGCTTGGTTTTGTGTGAGGAGCCCTCCCCCACCCCCAAACTTTGGATTTGGGTCCGGGAACCCAAAAGAGTTGGTGGTCAGGGAGTTGGGATTTACTTAACGGCTCTGGTTTGGGAAGAGAAAGCATGAAGGGAGGTAGGGTGGGGATGAGGAACCTTTGATTCCTAGGTGTCCATGTGGTCACCCAAGGTATGAAGTGGCAGCTGTTCTGCGTTGTTACTAAAGATGGACTCAACTCCCCTCCAGTTGGAATAAGGAAATACATACTAATGAGAAAAAGGCAAAATGTTCAGTCCCTTCGTCATTGTTCTCTGTAATACCTAAACTAAATGGGAATGTTCCGTTGGACTTTGATGCTAGTCCAAAGTCCGATTTCAGTGAGTCTGAGCTTTGGCCATTAGCCTCAAAACTGCCCCCCAAAGGTAAAAATCACCATGGGGGAAGGGCAAAACCAAGAAACTATTGAAACTACGGGGATTAGAGTGAAAGAGCTGTCTTCATTTTGTAGATCAGGGTCCTCGGCTTCCTGAGGAAGCTTCGCGGAGCTGGATTGGGGACAGGAACTGATTGGGGGCGGTGTCTTCGGTCTGAATGCAGCCGGGTGGAAGAGGACGTGTGGGTTGGTGCGGGACCCGCGGCTCGCCGTGGAACGGCCGCAGACGGCTCTGCGTGATCCGGACACTCCCGAGGGGACAGCCAGCCCGGTGGACTGGATAAAAGCCACCCGAAGGCTTGTTAATCCTGAGAAGGAGGTGTGTCCTTAACCCCGATGAACGCCAAGTGGAAAACCCCCCCGGATGAGGCAGCTGCTAGGCTTCCTGGCGTGTGGGACCGGCGTTATGACGACCGAGATATTAACCCGCCGAATATGCCCTTTACTCAGGTCACGGTAAATGCCGGGGTCGAGGGGGCCCCTTTCACATGGGCGCCCCATGTAACCTCATTGTTGCAAAACCAAGGAAGAAAAAAAAAAAGCTCTGGAGGCCTCATCGAATTTGCAGTCTCTGCTTCTCCTCAGGGGTCTTACAGATGCTAATAGAAACCTTAGGTTAATTAACAAGCAAATAGGGAAAGTCACGGGACGCTCGCTTCCGAACCAGGTGGAAATTTTTTAAATTATTAAGAAATATAGTGAATAAAGTGAATATTGATAGGAGCGAAACAAAGAGGAAACAGGAAGTGGATTCGTTCCAGTGGGTGGAAATTCTTATATGGTTATTAAGAAATGGGTGAACTGCGTTTTTTGTTTAGTATATATAAGTTGCATAATTTTTTTTTTAAAAAAAGAAATAGGATGAAGGCAACATTGATGGGGTTATGACAAAGGTTTTAATGAAGCATTACCTAAGGTCGGTCAGGCCAAATGGATCCCTATTAGTCCCCCAGCATTAAAGGGCCCCGAACAATTCTGTTTCATTTACTTTTATTTGGAGAAATACCGACCGGAAGGCAAAAAGTTGCAATGAAATACCTGACCAGCAGGTGCTTGGGCCAACAGTTAGGCAGATTAATCAAGATAAGGATGGACCCCTTCACTGAGGACCCAGAGCCTTTAGGATGAGAGTGGATGAAATGGTCAAAGAAGAGGTTTCCGGGACTCCTTGACAAGGGAGACCCAATGAACTATGGTACCAAAGCCCGTTGGCAAAGCCCTAACTCTTGCTTCAATAAGATTGAGACATTGTAAACACCTAGGGTTGATAGGATTATGAAAGTTGGAATGTGTAAGCTGATATTCTCTAAAGGAATTGTTACCTTTACCTGAATGTTTTATAGGAATGAATGTTAAGTGTGGCTGAGGAACACTTACTTCCCTTATCCTATTGTAAAACCATAGCCTGTTGATGAAGTTCTAACAGAAGCTACAGCTAGGAAACAGAAGAGTTGATGGAATTACTGTCAAAGTTTGTAGGAGAATTTGCATGTTTGAATAGACTTTATTTGAAGTGGTTCTTTTCTCTGATCCTTAAAAGGCAAAATATTGGGGGCTCGCCCAGGGATAGGCGTTATATCTGGGGAACACTTCCCCTAACTAGTATTGTAACACAGAAGGCATGTACGTCTGCCCTTTAAGCAAAAGTACTTGGACATGCTAAATGGGAACCAGTAAGATGCCTGAGCCTACACAATGTAGGGTAGAAGTAGGAATGCTGGTAGAGACCAGTTCCCTGCAATAGCCCTTTTTAGGGTGTAGACTGGGGTTTATGGCAAGAGCCTGCGAGCGCCTCCCAGTGACCATTATTGGGACTCTGGAGAAGAGAATTTTGTGGGGCATTTACTACCTTGCTATTGGATATTATTATTAATTTTTGTTTTTATTTATTTTGAGAGAGAGAGGGAGAGAGAGCAAGTGGGGGAGGAGCAGAGAGAGAAGGGGACAGAATCCCAAGCAGGCTCTGTGCTATCAGCACAGAGCCCGATGCCGGGCTCAAACCTATGAACCGTGAGATCAGGACCTGAGCCGAAATCCAGTCGGACCCTTAACTGACTGAGCCACCCAGGCGCCCAGCTATCAGATGTTATTAATTGAAGCCAGTCCTGTGACCGAAAGACATACATGACCTAGAAACCCGAAATACCCACAATGTCTAGGATGATGTTAGAGAAATACCTTTATGGGGACGGCAGTACCTGGAGAATGCAAGCCCCTCTCCCCCTAGGACTGACTCTGGAGCTATGTGAGTTGCTTGATGGATTCTATCCTCACTTGGTTTATGCCCTCTAAACAGCTCTTGACAGACTAAGAGCTGCTTAATGTGTGGACGTAAGTTCCACGGGGAAAGGACCACATCTTGCTTGGAAGGCCTCCGTTCTGCCCGGAAAATGTAAAAACACCAATTAGCTTAGTGATCTGAACTGCATGCTATTTTGCTAGCAATGATGGAAGAATCGAACAGTGATAAAAAGCCTGGACGTTTGACTTTTTACTGACAAATGGGCAGTGGCCGGTGGCCTGGGCTTATGGTCAGCAGGAGGGTAACAGACACACGGCTTATTAAAGGGATGTCCATGCAAGGCATAGCCCTATGGAAATTTGAGAGATGCTTTATAGCGGGATATGTCAATGCCCATCGGAATTCCCTTTGGGTTTGGAAGGTGATTGGAACGAACAAGCAGATAACCCCGAGGGGCTCCCTTGAGGGAGCCACCTGGGACCATAAGATGAGTGGACACTGGGGGTCTGCAGCAATGCAGAGATGGGCTGGTTCCAGACCTATTCCTCTTCACATCTTCGAAGACACAAAATGTCAATACGAACTGTTCCGTTAGCAGAGGAGACAAAGCCTGCAGATGGCTGTGTGGCAGGTTCCCTGATGGGAAGGCCCTGAATGGAGCTGGCGAGGGAGACTCATGCTGGCAGTCCTGGGAGCTACAAGTGGTCCTGATAGGAATCGTCACTGACTCTAGACTGGGCTTTGCTTACCGGGAGGGAGGGGCAGATGCTTTTGAGTGCTGCGAAAGAACCAGATCCGAAGATACTGTGCTAGTTTGGACAGCCCAGTGTCATTTCTGCAGACCAAAGAATATACCTTATAGCTGATGATGTCCAACAGTCGGCAGGAGTATCCTCCTCAGAGTACTAGTTTGACAGAGAATGGACCAGATAATTAAACAGTGGTTGTCTAGGGGCTCCTGGGTGGCTCAGTCAGTTGAACATCCGACTCTTGATTTCGGCTCAGGTCATGATCCCAGGGTCGTGGAGTCAAGCCCCATATTGGGCTCCAAGTTGAGCGTTAAGCCTACTTGAGATTCATCCTGTGCCCCTCTCCCCTACTTGTGCTTTCCTTTTCTCTCTTAAAAAAAAAAAAGCATAGAAAAAAACCCCAGTGGTTGTCTAAAGTGGGGGGAAGGGGGGCAGGAGGGAGAGAAATCCATGAAGGAGGCTGGCTTACAAGACCTTCATGAGCGTGTGCTCACTCTCAACACGAACACTAGGGGGGCTACAGGAATGTCCCCACTGAATAGATTCTTCTGTTTCTCTGGTGGATCTGAAGAAGAGTGTGGAAGGTGCTCGGATTCTTCCCTTTTCTTTTCTTTTTTTTTAATGTTTATTTATTTTGGAGACAGAGAGACAGAGCATGAGTGGGGGAGGGGCAGAGAGAGAGGGAGACACAGAATCTGAAGCAGGCTCCAGGCTCTGAGCTGTCAGCACAGAGCCCGACACGGGGCTCGAACTCACAGACCGCGAGATCATGACCTGAGCCGAAGTCGGACGCTCAACTGACTGAGCCACCCAGGCGCCCCTCTTCCCTTTTCCCACATCACTTCAGCCCCCCCCCCCCCACTTGATGCAGTGGTCACAGGACCCAGGACTACAAGGGCTGGATTCCTAAGCAAGAGACTGTAACCGTGTTTTTAACCTTTATGTCAGGATTCCTAAGGGCCCGATGAGGCAGGATGGCCTTGGTCCCTTCGGGCGAAATTGGGGCTGTCTATATTGCCTGACGGCAAAGACAGCCCACTGGTTCTGCACGCCTGTAACCTTACCTTATCTGACTAGAGCTGGACTGAGGGGGCGTGACTTGCTAGACTAGTTTTGTTGCGTGCAATCTACACCAGCAACACTGGACGAACCCAGTGTCCCTTCTAATGGTGGAAATGTTTGCATATAAATGGAGGGATGGAAAAATAGTAGCTGAGAGTAAGGGAATGAATACATGGGTTATGTAACATGGTTGGGGGGGATCCAATATTACGTTAACATCTCCAAAGAGGCTCAGGGCAGGAGATGATTTTATTTCGTAGCTTGAATGTAGCAGATGCCTGAGCTGGTAAAGACCACTCTTCGTTTGGGAACCTGACAGGATTGAATGGAAGCCTGCAAACCTGAGTGGCCTCCGCCTGGGAGACCTTTACAAATAAGATACGATGCTGGACTGGGTAGTTATTAATGACTGAATGAGATTCGAGTGATGTGCCAGTATCTTTTGACTTTTATGATTGCTTTGCTGTTAGAGATCCCTGCTCGAAAACTAGGGTGGACTGTGATATTGTGGTTTGTAATAAATGTATTTGGTGCTGGTCCTGTTTCTGGCACAGAACTCCTAAACCCTTTGGAATTTCCTCAGTGTAGTGAGCCCTAAAGGTGTCTTTTGTTATGTTAATGATGACTTGGACTGCACCTAAGGATGGGGGCTGGTTGCCAGGGGAACCGACCTTGTGATTGGAGAGGTGGAAATTACAGTCCTACCTCTGATGGTTCCGGGCTGATGTTGAATCAATCACCTTTGGCCGTTGATTTAAACTAAAAGTCCGAGGTTCAGAGCGCTTCCGGGTTGGTGAGCACGCAGAGATGTGGGGAGAGCGGCAGGCCTGGAGAGGGCCTGGAAACAACCCCTCCACCCTCCCATGCCTTGCCCTGTGCATCTCTTCCATCTGACTGCTCTGGAATTATATCCTTTTATAATAAACCAATGATCTAGTAAGTAAAATGTTTCTCCGAGTTCTGTGAGCCGTTCTAGCAAATGAATTGAACCCAAGGAGTAGGTTGTTGGAACCTAGCCAGTCAGAAGTAACAGGGAACGTAGACTTGCAACTGGTGTTTGAACCGAGTTACTAAGCACTCTTATCTAGAGCCTGTTGGTCAGAAGGACAGGTAACAACCTGAGTTTGCAAATGGCGTCTGAACCTAGGCATGTGTGTGTGGAGGGGGGCAGTCTTGTAGGACAATCCTTAACCTGTGGGATCTGATACTCCTTCCAGGTAGGTAGAGTCAGAATTGAGTTGAATTCTCAGACACCCTGTTGGTTTCTGAGAATTGTTCACTAGTGTGGGGAAACCTGACCCCCCTCCAGACACTGGAAATTGTGTTTCAGAATACCCCAAAGACAAGAGTACTGGGAAGGTGCCAATGCTCTTACTACAGGACTCACTATAGCTGCCTTATCCTACATTTCCCATCTGGCACTGCTCTGGGCTCCTTTAGCAGAAGATAACATGGGTAAGAGAGGTGTTCGCCCTGACCACGCCACAAACCAGTAGGCGCCTTCTGCACCCTACTCAGGGTGCCCTCAGGGGCTACCAAGGTGGTGGTGTAATTGAGCTGGAGCTGCCAGCACTCCCAGGGAGGCTTCAGAGTGGCTGCCATATCTGTGGCATCCAGCTGAGAGCAGTCTCATGGGGTCTGTTGGGTTGGACTTGTTCCCGAGTGCATGTGACAACCCCTAGCAAATCCCGGAAATAATCAGGTACGTTTTCTGGGGCTTTCAGATCCTGGCACAACCAGGCGGCCGGGCAGTTAGGTTATGCCCAGCTTTTGTTTTATGCAACCAACAGTGGACCTGGTCACTGTGGAGTGGCAACTGCAGAGAGAAAGCTAGATAGTTTCTTTCAGTTCCTTCCAGGATCTTCTGGGCTGGGGATCCACGCTGTACCTTGTAAATATCTGAAACGTGTAAATACGAAACACTATGTAAATATCTGAAAAGAAAGGTTTTTCAGGGAGAGGAAGGAACCAGCGAAGGTCAAGGATCTGAGGTGGGAATGTGCTTATCATGTTCAGGGAATGGTAAGGAGGCTGGTTGGTACAGAGTGAGGGGGGCAAGAAGGAACCGATGCTGGAGAGTTCATGATCAGGACTACGTCCGCTTTCCCAGATCGCTTCCCACCCAAGTGTTGTTTTAAACCTCGCAGCTTTTTCAGACCAGGTCTTGGTTTCTTTGGTGATTCAGTTCCCTCGAAACCTTAGCAGTCCTTTTTCAGGCGAAAATTATAAAGTATGTAACATCTTTAGAAAGTTTTCCAACAAATAACAAACTAGTTTAAAGTATTTAAAAGGAAGCTTTGGTGATCTGAAAAATTCACTTCTACAGAACATTATCCCCTAAGATATCAAATTAATGAAGTATTTTGTAATGCCTCATTCTTTCCTGGGCACAGTTGTAAAGTCTACCTTACGTACTTGCCTCCTTGTTCCTGTGCCGCTCCCTTTTGAAATGAACGGTGACTGCCTTGATGCCATCTCAAACAGCCGGCCCAGGTGAGAAGGACCCCACCATTTTCAATCTGATCTTTGCTTTAGGGCAGAGTCCCCCTGTTTATTTTTTATTTTTCTTTTTTTTAATGTTTATTCGCTTTTGAGAGCAAGCGAGTGCATGCAAGTGGGAGAGGGGCAGAGAGCGTGGGGGACAGAGGATCCCAAACAGGCTCTGTGGAGAGTGAGCAAAGCAATAGAGTTTATTGAGGGAAAGTACAAAGCTCTCAAGAGTGGGAGGGGTCCCGACTGTAGGCTGCCAAGGATTACTGTCCCTGACTTTTTATTGGGACCTTATCAGAAAGTTTGTGAGACTCTACGCATGGCGGTATCCTTTTTTTTTTTTTTCCAACCCCTCCGCTTTTTCGTCTCTCACTTGCAGCTGCAGTCTGCCGCTCTGAAGGTCCCTTATCTCTCCCTGCCTAACGTGAACCCTTTCCGTATTCAACATCATGACCTGAGCAGAAGTCAGACGCTTACCCAGCGGAGCCACCCAGGCGCCCCGAGTCCCCCTGTTTAACTAAGGGGTCTGATGCGTCTTTGTGTCAAGAGGTGTCACAGTCCCTGAGCAGTGTGGTGGCTGATCCTATTGCGGCTGCTAGGCTGGTACGAGGTAATGAGGCCAGATGTTTTTTAGATGGTATGTTACTTACAGGGACAACATAAGATCAGATCAGCATGACGTCATCTCCCCGTGTCCCTAGTCCCACAGGGTAACACTGAACATGAGGAACCAAATGACAGACCACCAGAGTGGTAAGCCACTCTGCTGCGGAGCCAAGCAGTTTCGTAGAAGGCCCCAGAAGCTGGCAGCTGGATCCTAGCGGGGAGGTGGGGAAGCTGGAAAGCACTGCCCTTTCCCAGGCCAGGGAGATGGATAAGATAGGGACGAGAAACAACACTGTACATAGCAGCTGCCTGTTCTTATCTCCCCTTGTTCCAGGAGGAATCACAGAGGATTCTGCCCATGGGTTGAGTCAGACTGCAGACGCCTTGTTCATGGGGCCCCTACACGGACACGTGCAGTCATCTGTCTGCCACGATGGAGCTGTTCCCCTAAACTTTTGTTACACAAAGCCTTTTTCAGTATTCTCTTCTTTGGGAGACAGAGGTGTGGCCCGCTTTTCTAATCTTGCATCCCCAAACTTCTTATTTCATTTCTGCACCTTAATCAGCCAGTTCTTGCCTGAGCTTTTTACTTTCTTGTAATGCCTTGCTTAAATACAGCAAGTAACCATCAACACACGCCAGCATCACTTTCCATCGTCCTTTCCTAAAGCTGTAGGCTCACAAGGCACTTGGCCTGACTTCCTTTTATTACAGGTAACATCTGCTATTTAACAAGACTCTCCATCTTTCTTTCTTTTCTTTTTTTTTTTTTGAACTTTTTTTTTCTTTGACTCTCCATCTTTCTAGGCTCTAATATCATTTTTCTCATTGTTCACTGGTTGAAACAACAAACATTTCTTTATTGCTCATCCTATCCTACCTAGTGGGTGAACAGGTCATTGGGACAGTCCTCCATGCTTTCATTCTGAAAAGAAGTTTTGCTGTCCTCAACGCCTGGCTACCAAGGTTATCCTTAGGGTTAAGGTTCAGAGCTGTCTCTGCAAGCTGCAAGTGGAGAAAAGTACATAGGAGTATGCTTGGGCGGTTCACACAGACAGGCTGAAAATGGTACACGAAATCTGTTCTCCCATTCCAGGTGGCCACACCTAACTGCAAGGGAGGCTGGGAAATCTCTGCTCAGGAAGAAGAGGAGAGCATAGATTAGGTGAGTGGCTAGGAGTCTCCACCACAGCGTGTTGTGGAATAGTGTATTGGTAGTGTAGGTGGTGAGAAGTGGCTGAATTCTGGATTTCCATAGAAGGTAGGGACCCCAGAATTTGTTGACACAAAGGTTTTTGGCCTAAAAAATTTGGAGAATGGAATTGCTGTATGCCAACATGGTAAAGGCTATCGAGAACTCGGTTTTAGGCAGGTGATTTTTGAGGTCCCTGTGAGCATCCACGTGGCGACATTAAATAAGCCATGGGAGATGCAGGCTTCCAGTTCAAAGGAGTGATTGGGACTGAATATATCAATATGGGGCGCCTCAGTACATGCATGGGATTTAAAGCTATTAAACAACACTGACTGCAAAACTATATACAGTAATATATACAGTAATACTGTATTTCATTCATTCTACAAAGTACATTTTTTTTTTTTACATCTGAAGAGCTTTGAAATCGGAGTGCATCTGACAACACTAAATACAGTCTTCAATGATGATCGACAGTGTTTTCTTTGTTAGTAGCATTTAAAACACTGATGTGTCAGGGCGCCTGGGTGGCTCCTTCGGTTAAGTGTCTGACTTCGGCGCAGGTCGTGATCTCTCAGCTTGTGAGTTCGAGCCCCACCTTGGGCCTGTGCCGACAACTCAAAGCCTTGAGCCTCCTTTGGATTCTGTGTCTCCTTCTCTCTGCCCCTCCCCTGCTCACGCTCTGTCTCAAAAATAAATAAACGTTAAAATTTTTTTTCAAATAATATGTTTTATAATTGATGGCACCCCAGATTCAATGAAACCATAATAATAATAATAGTAAAAATAATGAGGATATTGAGCACTTAATAGTGTGCGTCAGACACTGTGTTAAGTAACTTCTGTGATTATCTTTACATATTGCAGGAATGTTAAGAGCTCATATACCGGGGCATGACTGCATGGGTCTGATTCTGGCTCTGAGATTACAAACCATACACCCTTGGCCGAACGCTTAATCTGTTTGTGCCTCCATCAACCATCACTATGGTGGATGTCATATGTAAGAGATGAATCACTGGGTTCCACTGAAACCAAGACTATACTGTATGTTAACTAACTTGAGAATAAAAAAATCTGTGCCCCCGTTTCCTCATCTCTAAAATGGGATGACAAAAGTACCTAAGTTACAGGTTTATTATGAGGATTAAAGGAATTAGCGCATGTGACGTTCTTAGAACAGTGCTTAACACATGGTAACTGCTAAATTATTAACATTAACAAAATTAACATTGTTACAACTGTGGAGATTGTATGTGTGTTTGTAAAAATTCATCAGGCATGAAATCTTGGACATTTGCAACGACATGGGTGGAGCTAGAGAGCATTAATGCTAAGCGAAATAAATCAGAGAAAGACAAATAACAACATGATTTCGCTCAGATGTGGAATTTAAGAAACAAATAAGCAGAGAGAAAAAAATGGAGAGGCAAACCAAGAAACAGACTCTTAACTACAGAGAACAAACTGGTTACCAGAGAGGAGATGGGTGGGGGAAATGGGGGAAATAGATGATGAAGATCAAGGAGTGCGCTTGTGATCAGCACCGGGTGTTGTATGGACGTGCTCGATCACTATATTGTATACCTGAAACTAATATAACACTGTATGTTACCTAACTGGAATTTAAGTAACTTAAAAAAAAAAAAAAAAAGAGCGGGGGCGCCTGGGGGGCTCAGTCAGTTGAGCATCCAGCCCTTGATTTCGGTTCAGGTCATGATCCCCAGGGTTGTGGGATCAAGCCCTGAGTTGGGCTCCATGCTGAGTGTGGAGCCTGCTTGATATTCTCTCTCTTGCTCTCTCTCTCCCTCTCCCTCCCCCTCTCTCCCCCTGCCCCTATCCCCCACTCATGCTCTCTCCCTCTCTCTAAAATGATAAAAACAATAAAAAGTAATTTAAAAAAAAGAACATTTCAATCAAAAAAAATTCATCAAGCTATACTCTTTAATGCATTTTACCCATGTTACTGTATGTATTTTACACCTCGGTAAAAGAAGAAAACAAACCAAAACAAAAGTTTAGAGAAAAAGAGATCACCTGTCTCGTAAATAAGAAAAAAGTTTGTGTAGAACAATATTCATAGAGATATTTTTGTCTGAAATTAATATAGTTACTCTAGCTTTCTTTCAGTTAGTGTCCACATAGTACATCTTTATATCCCTTTACTTTTAATTTATCTGTGTCTTTATATTTAAAGTGGTTTCCTAAACAAATAGTTTGGTCTTTTTTTTTTTTTAATCCACTCTGACAGTTTCTTTCATTTGGTATATTCAAACCATGGATGCTTACTGATAGAGTTGGGTTAACATTTGTCATATTTGTTCCTGTTTTCTATTCACTGTCCTCATTCTTGATTGTTTTTTTTTTTTTGTCTTCTACTGTTTTCCTACATTTTCTTTTCTTTAAAATGAGGTATAATTAACCTATAACATTATATTCTCAGGTGTGCAACATGATTCACTATTTGTATGTATTGTCAAATGATCACCACAATAAATCCAGCTAACATCCATCACCATACATAATTTTTTTCTTGTGAGAACGTTTAAGATTGACTTTCTTAACTCTCCTTACTCTCTTCTAATATCCAAGACAATATTATTATTATTATTATCTTATTTTAGAGACAGAGAACATGAGAGGGGGAGTAGGGCAGAGGGAGAAAACGAGAATCTTAAGCAGTTTCCATGCTCAAAGTGGAGCCCACGCAAGGCTCGATTACAAAATGCTGACATGACCTGAGTCAAAATCAAGAGTCACACGTTTAACTGACCAAGCCACCCAAGTGCCCCTCCAATAGTATTATTAACTATAATCTCCATGCTGAAAACTATGTCCCTATGCCTTATTTATTTTATAACTGGAAGTTTATACCTTTTGATACCCTTCATCCATTTTGCCCTGCCTCCCACTCCCCTACCTCTGACAACCACCAATCTCTTCTCTATCTATGGGTTTTGTTTTTTTTTTTTTTTTAGATTCAACATATGAATGAGATCATATGGTCTTTGTCTTTTTCTGTCTGACTTATGTCACTTATGCCCTCAACGTCCGTCCATGATGTCACAAAACGGCAAGATTTCGTTCTTTTCACAATAATATTCCATTGTGTGTGCGTGTGCACGTATCACATTTTCTTTCTTTGTCCATTGATGGACACTTAGGTTGTTTGCATATCTTAGCTGTTGTAAATAATGCTGCCATGAACATGGGGTGGTGTATTCTCTGGTTTTAACAGGACACTTTGTACGATTCTGTTTTCTTTCCTCTCTCAGCATATCAACGATACTCCTTTTTTAAATGATTGCCCTGGAGTGCGCACTATACATTTGAAACTAGTCCATATCCACTTTCAAGTAACACTGTATCACTTCATAGATAGTGCAAGTACTTTATAACAGAATAGTCCCAGTTCCTCCCGTCTCTTCGTTAGAATGTTGCCGTCGTTTATATCACTTATCTGTAAGCTTATTAAATGTTCTTATTGCTATCATTATTGCTAACGTCACTATTATTATTTTGAACAAACTGTTACTTGTTGGATCCATTAAGAATAAAAATATATTTTATTTTACCTTCATTTATTTCTTGTCTAGTGTTCTTCCTTTCTTTGTGTCAGTCCAAGTTTCTCACCTATATATTTCTCCTTTTTTCTGAAGCACTTTTAATAGATCTGCTCTCAACAAATCCCCTCAATTTTTGTTTGTCTGAGAGCGTGTTTATTTCCCCTGCACTTTGGAAGGATAATTGGCTGTATATAGAATTCTATATGGTTTTTTTCTTTCAACACTTTAAATATTTCACTCTGCTCTTCTCTCTTCTTATTTGCTTGGTTTCTGAAGAGAACTCCAATGTAATTCTTTTTTTTTTTTTTTTCTTCTCTCTAGGTAGGGTGTTTTTTTTCCCTCTGCCTTCTTTTAAGATTTTCTTTGTCTTTGATTTTCTATAGTTCAAGGAAGGTATACCTAGGTATACATTTATTGGCATTTATCATGCATGGTATTCTCTGAGCTTCCTGGTTCTGTGGTTTGGTGTCATTAATATTAGAAAATTCTCAGCCATTGTTACTTTAAATATCCCTTCTATTTCTTTCTTTTTTTTCCCTCCGTTATTCCCATTATGTGTATGTTTTGCAATTGCCTCACGGTTCTTAGATATTACATTCTTTTTCATTCTTTTTTTTTTTCCTCTTTACATTTCAGTTTTGGAAGTTCGTGTTAACACATATTCAGGCCCACTTGTTCTTGGGCTGTGTCTGATATATTAATGAGCCCATCAAAGGCATTCTTTTATTTTTTAAAATTTTTTAATGTTTCTTTATTTTTGAGAGAGAGACAGAGTACAAGCAGGTGAGGGGCAGAGAGAGAGGGAGACACAGAATCCGAAGCAGGCTTCAGGCTCTGAGCTGTCAGCATACAGCCCAACGCGGGGCTCGAACTGATCATGACCTGAGCTGAAGTTGGACGCCTAACTGACTGAGCCACCCAGGAGCCCCTTCTTTTTTTTTTAATGTATGTTTTTTTATTTAGAGAGAGAGAGAAAGTGGGGGAGGGGGAGGGGCAGAGAGAGAGGGGAGAGAGAATCTCAAGTAGGCTCTGCATTGTCAGCACTGAGCCAGAAGCGGAGCGCCTTCCCAGAACTCAAGATCATGACCTGAGCTGAAATCGAGATTTTGACCCTTGATAGACTGAGCCACCCGGGCGCCCCTCAAAACCATTCTTCACTGCTGTTACAGTGTCTTTGTTTCTAGCATTTTCTTTTGATTCTCTCTTAAGAGTTTCCAACTCTATGCTTACATTACTTATCTGTTCTTACACGTTGTCCACTTTTCCCACTAGTGCTCTTAGCATATTAATCATAGACTTTCAAAATCCCTGGTTTCATATTTCCCACATCTCTTCCATATCTGAGTTTGGTTCTGATGCTTGCTCTGTCTCCTTAATACTGTGTTTTTTGTTTTGTTTTGTTTTGTTTTTGTCTTCTGGTATGCCTTGTAATTTTTGGTTGAATGTTGGAGATGATGTACTGAGAAAAAGGAACTGTGGTAAATGGACCTTTAGTGATGTGGTAATGGGGGAGGGGGGGAGATTCTATAGCCCTATGTATGATTAGGTCTCAGTCTTTAGTGAACCTGGGCCCCTGAGCAGTGCTTTTACAAGTGCTTCTCATTTCTTTTCTTTCCCTCCAACTGAGGTGAAACAGAAAGGCTAGAGGGGGCTGGGGCTGAAGTTGAATATTTCCTTTCCCCCTTGTAAAAGACTAGAGAGACACCCCCCTCCCATCCCCTTAGGCTTACTTTCGCCTTCCCCTAATGATAGGCAGGAGGGGTATATCTCTTGAAAACATGGTGGAGCTCCTACAGGTAAAATTGTGGACTTCCTTCCCCATAATTTTTCTGGACCTTCCCCAGCTCACACACACACACACACACACACACACAGTCCTGGTGTCTTGAACTCTAGCTTGTCCACACTTGAGTCTCCAGTGATCCATCATTATAGTTTAAATTTTCTTAGCCTGGTATTGGTTCCAGCCTTAGGCTTCTGTTCTAAGGCTTCTGCCATAGTCAACCCTAATTGTCTGTATTTGCCTGCCTCTCGATTTTGGGGGTCACCAGTTAGCTCTGTGACCTCAAATTTCTGATGGATCTAAGAAGAGTTGTTGATTTTTAATCTGTTGAATTTTTCTGTTGAGGATGCCGGTGATGACTTCCAAGTTCCTTATGTGTTGGACCAGAAACTGGAAGTCAGCATTTTCTTACAACAGCAAATGATTAAGAACATGACAAATATGTGTCATACATCAGTAAAGGCCTGACTAAATTATGCATATACCCAATGGAATACTATGTAATCAAAACGGTCAGCTTTGGATGTCCTGATATGGGAAGATTTGCAAGATATTTTAAGTGACAAAATGCGAGGTACAGAAAATAAATAGCATGAATGAATGTTATTTGCAGAATGTTCTTGAAGGGAATAAATGTTTGTTTTAAAAAAGGATAGGTACCCATACCTACTATCTTCAAAATAAGGAAGCGTAATTTCAAAAGATTAGCAGAAAATATACCAAAATTATAGCAATCACATTTTAGCGTTATAGGGGTCATTTTTGTTTTTCAATTTTCCAAACTTTCTTAATTTGGTTACATTATTTGTATAATTTTTTAGACAAGTATTCATATGAAAAAATCTGGAAGATAATACATAAAAATGATAGTGGTTATTGGTTTTGGCGATGGAAGTAAGGAAAATTTCTCCCATTTGCTAAACATTTTGTAATGTTATATTACATATACAATAATGTTTATTTGTGACACACACATAGGTTTTATTTTGTTAAAGCATCTGGTGTCCAGGTTAGGCTTGGACCAGGTTGGTTATACCACCTGTTACACCAGCATTCCTAGCACACATTTAAAAGCTATTATAGGGGCTCCTGGGTGGCTCGGTTAAGCATCTGACTTTGGCCCAGGTCATGATCTCATGGTTCCTGAGTTCGAGCCCCGCATCAGGCTCTGTGCTGACAGCTCAGACCCTGGAGCCTGCTGCAGATTCTGTGTCTTTCTCTCTCTGTCCCTCCCCTGCTTGTGCTCTCTCTTGCTCTCTTTCTCTCTCTGTCTCTCAAAAGTAAACATAAAAAAGAAGCTATTATAAATTACCATTTTGATATACAGTCCCTTATTTATTGAAGGACTTGATAAAGCAGAAAAGACTGGCTGATTTTGCAAACCATGTAGTTTTTCTCCAGTTCTTGAGCAAATTGAGTGAGTGATGCAGCCACAAATAGCACCTTCTGCAAACGGCTACTTGAGTTTGCAAACCCAAGAGCAGAGCACTGATGTTCTCTGTATTACCTAGTTCAACCCAAAAAGAAGCAAGAAGTCCTGAAATGGGCCCAAAAATAAAAAGAAGGGAAAGAATTGATACTATATAGTTGACAAATCGTCATTTGCATGTTTTCCAAAAAGAATAAATTTTATCTAAAAGAAAGAGGCAAAACGTACGTAAAGAACCAGGTAAGAATAGCTGTTTCTAGCAGTCAAAAATGCAATGCTTAGAAGACCAATGTAAACGAAAACAAGAAACCAGAAATCTCACCAAATTCGGTTGAAAGAGCCTCTTTGTATTTGCGAGAAGTTTGAATTGCGGAGTGTATTTAGAGAAAGAGCACTTTATTACATCTTATATGTAGAATATAGTTATATGGATTAGAATATATACAATTGCCATTGAACAATAGGGGGTTGACCTGCACAGATCCCCCTTATATGTGGATTAGTTTTGATAAATACCGTCCAGTACTGTAAATGTCTTTTCTCTTTTTTATGATTTGTTTAAAATAACATTTGCTTTTCTCTTATGTGACTGAGAGAACCCCGTGTATGATGCACATACCTATTATGTGTTAATTGACTATGTTATCAAGGCTATGTTATCAAGGCTATCAAGACTATGTAAGGCTTCTGGTCAACAGTAGTTAAGTTAAGTCTTAGTTAAGTCTTTGGGGAGTCAAGTTTTATGTGGAGTTTTGACTGCATGGGTGGGGGTCGGTGCCCCTAAACCCTACGTTGTTCAAAGGCCAACTGTATGTTATATATTCTTAGCAGGTGAATTCTTCCTTGCCCTCCTGAAAGAAGAAAATCTCATACTTTAGTAGTCTGCAGTAGTGTCATCCTGGTGGGGGCATAAGTCATTCTTCTGCTTATCTCAGATGCCCTAGAGAAGCTATGTTAATTGCTAAGAATGATTTGGGACTTTAGTTTTGTCGTTGTTGTTTGAGAGAGAGACAGAGAGGGAGAATGTCAAGCAGGCTTCGTGCTGCCAGCGCAGAGCCCAATGCTGGACTCGAACTCACAAAACTTTGAGATCACGACCTGAGCTGAAACCAAGAGTTGGATGCTCAACTGACTCGGCCACCCAGGCGCTCCCAGGAGTTTAGCATTTGTTTATTTATTTTGAGAGAGACAGAGACAGCATGAGTAGATGACGGGCAGAGAAAAAGAATCCCATGCAGGCCCAGAGCCCGATGGGGGCCCGAACTTACAAAACCATGACATCATGATGATGAGCTGAAACTGAGAGTCAGATGCTCAACCGACTGAGCCACCTAGGCGCCCCTCAGTTGATTAATGCCTTTTACAAAATCCAATGAATGATAGGGCAAGCATAGACTTCTAGACCGTTTCTGTCTGAATACCATGTTCTAATTTAGTAAATTCCAAATTAATTATGTTGCAGTATATGAAGTAGTAGCAAATGAGGATATTTATGAGCTTGCGGTATTGCGATTTTGTCAGATGACCAAATATGTATTTCTCATATCTTTGGTCTTTGTGCAAGGTTCCCGGCTCATAGCTCCCCAAATCCTTGGAATTTCTTGAGCAGTAAGAGCAGTGGGAACATATTTTGTCCAAATATTTGGCCTTTTGTCCTCAGTTCCTGAAACTTTATGGCTTCAGAGCCATGAAGGTGAAATGGGTGTCTTGTTATTCATAACAAGTCCCTTTCCGCCACAACTGGGTTCATGTTAATGAGGTGACTTCTGGAAAGCACCTAAAGATGGGGGCTCCAATCTTCAGGGAGCAGAGAGGGACTGGAGATTGAATAGATCACCAATGGTCAATAAGTTAATCAACCTTGTTTATGTAATAAAGTCTCCATAAAAACCCGAAAGTGAGAGGGAGGGTTCAGAGTTTCCAGGCTGGTGAATGAATGGAGATATGGGAGAATGGCACACGTGATAGGGCATGGAATCTCCGTGCCTTTTAGCCACCTGTCTTGTCTCTACGCATCTCTTCCATCTGGCTGTTCTTGAGTTATGTCCTTTTATAGTAAATCAGTAATCTAGTAAGTAAAATATTTCTCCAAGTTCTGTGAATCGCTCTTGCAAATTAATGGAACCCAAGGAGGGTGTCATGGGAACTTTTGATTTATAGCCATTTGGATGGAAGCATAGGTGACATCCTGGATTTGTATTTGACATCCGAAGTGGGGTGATGCGGGCAGTCTTGTAGGACTGAGCCCTTAATCTGTAACCCAAGGTGGGGGTCATTGGAACCTCAGATCTATAGCTGGTTTGTCAGAAGCACAGGTGAAAACCTATAATTGCAATTGGCATCTGAAGTGAAGGGCATTCTTGGTGGGACTGATCCCTGACCCTGTGGAATCTGACGCTATCTCTGGGTGAATAGTGTCAGAATTCAGTTGAATTGCAGGACACTCAGCTGGTGCCAGAAAATTGTTAATTGCTGATGTGGGGGAAACTACCGCCCTCCCACACACACGTTGAAATTGGTGATCAGAACCTTGCAGCTTAATAATGATATTTCCAAATTAGAGTGGACTTTGAGGAAACTCTCTCAAAAGGAAGAATTGGTTGAAAATTTGACTTTTCTTACAATGTTTCCATGAGGAAATAGTGACATTGTGCTAAGGCAGAAAGCAAGATGGAGCTAAAGTTTCACCAGGCTGCAACCACTTAGAGAGAATGTAGTAAGAATTTGAGTTGGTGTTTGAATTACCAAATGGGTGGTCTGGGTGACTGCAGTGTAATTTTGATTGTAAAACTGGTTGAGAAAATCAGGTTGACTTTGCAGGTTCACTTTTTTTTTAAAGTTTATTTATTTTGAGAGAGAGTGAGAAAGCGTGCACGCGCACATGCTGGCAAGCAGGGGAGGGGCAGAGAGAGGGAGAGAGAGAATCACCGGCATCGTGGAGCCTGATGTAGGGCTGAAACTCATGAACCGTGAAATCATGACCGGAGCTGAAACCAAGAGTCGGTCGCTTAACCAACTGAGCCACCCAGGTGCCCCACTTTTATTTTTTTAATGTTTATTTGGGGGCGCCTGGATGGCTCAGTCAGTTGGGCCTCCAACATTGGCTCACGTCATGATCTTGTGGTTCGTGGTTTTAAGCCCCATGCCCGCTGAAGCCCGCTTCAGATTCTATGTCTCCCTTTCTTGCTGCTCCTCCCCTGCTTTTGCTCTATCTCTTTCTCTCTCTCAAAAAGGAAAAAAATGTTTATTTCGGAGAGAGAGAGAGAGAGAGCAAGCAAGCAGGGGAGAGGGAGAGAGAGAATTCTAAGCAGGCTGCATGCTATCAGCGCAGAGCCTGCCAAGGGGCTCCTGAGATTGTGACCTGACGTGAAATCAAGAGTCTTGCTTAATGGACTGAGCCACCCAGGGGCCCTTGAAGGTTCACTTTTGAATCATGAGGCTTATAAGTTAGCTAGGTAAGACCTGGAACATTTGGAATCTCTGCACAGACAAAACAGCTGAGCTATACCACTGTTAAGGACTAGCATTGGGTCACAGGTGGGCCATCATTAGCAGCCCCAAGTCATGCTGAGGCTACTCGCCTGTGCCATGAGCATAATTGGAAGATTCAGGCTTCTAAGGAGGCACAGTCGTCATTCCCCGCCTGGGAAAATGTGCACTTCTTAGGCCTAGATGAAATAAGTAAGACTGGTAGTAAAATCGAAAGGACCAGATTATTTTGCACCATGATCGTTCATAGAAATTATATAAAATATTTCAAACCTTTCAACTTTTAAATAAAATTCAGGTTTTCCTAAAACTCTAGAGTAAAAGGAGTGAAATAATACCCTGAAGACTGAGTACAAGTCCTTATCTGGGAGTAGGTCAGTGTCAGAGAGAGTCTCCCAGAGCAGGATGACAGACTACTTTTAAGCAGGTCTGTTTCAGGCACTGTTGTCTAAAATTCAACTGAATATCCATGAGAAATAGCATATTATCAACTGTGATCTTTTGTTTGTTTAAGTAAACTCTACCCCCAATGTGGAGTTCCAGCTCACAACCTTGAGATCAGGAGTCACGTGCTTTACCAACTGAGCCAGCTAGGCACCCCTCAACTGTGATCTTTTAGATTATACCCTCTTCTCCCTAATTGTGTCCTCTGTCTGCTGTCCAGGAGGAAGCTGACATTGGACCATCTGCTTAGATTCTTAGTTATTACTTAAATACTCAGTTATTACTTAGAGTACTATTAGATTCTTACCTACCCAATTTTTATATTAGAGATTCTACGTCATTATGGACTTTCCTCATTCCTTTCAAATCACAAAGCCTTCTCTAGGAGACATTATCAATTTATTTTAGCTTGGCCCTTAACCCAGAAGACCTTCACAAGTATGAAGTATTTAATCCCTTGTCTACAGAATTTTGGAATTTGTAGCCCTGAAAGTATTAAATAGTATCAAGGACTTAACCTAGGAAGTTCTGTCTATTCTTCTTTTTTTCTTTGAAGTATTGTTGACACAATGTTATATTAGTTTCAGGTGTACAACATGGTGTTACACAACTCTATACATTATGCTCTGCTCACCACAAATGTAGATAAAATCTATCACTGTACAACACTATTACCGTACCTTCACTATATTCCCTATGAGTACCTTTCATCCCTGTAACTTTTTCATTCCATAACTGGAAGCCAGTTCCTCTCACCCCCCTGCACCCATTCTGGCTTACCCTCAGCCCCCTCCCCTGTGGCAATCAACAGTTTTTTCTCCATATTTATGGGTCTGTTTCTGCTTTGTTTCGGTTTTTAGATTCCACATATAAGCGAAATCCTATGATATTTGTCTTTGTCTGGCTTATTTCACGCTGTGTCTGTTCCTGAAGATAAGTGTCTTAGTAAACAATGAGTATACTTATTAAGCATTTCTGGTTGGACAAATAAGAGTGCAATGGGAAATTTTATGAGGAAATGTAACATAATAAGGCTTTGCCCTACCAACACAGAACCAGGAAGTAAAAAATTACAGTTTTAAAGCCAAAGGGCAGGTGTTAGAAAAGAGAAACCAGGGGCGCCTGGGTAGCTCAGTTTGTTCGAGCACCGACTTGGTTTCAGTTCAGGTCATGATCTCAGGGTTGTGGGATTGAGCCCCGGCTCGGGCTCCTCGCTGAGCATGGAGCCTGCTTGGGATCTTCTCTCTGTCTCTCCCTCTGCTTTTCTCTCTAAAATAAAATTTTAAAAAATATTTAAAAAATAAAACAAAACAAAGGAAATAAGAAGGAAGGTCTGGGCTATATGGACGTTAAGGAGCTTGCACTATGGCATTGAACCTATTCTTTTAACTTAGAACTGTTCATTGCCTATCCTATAACTGAGTGGATGTATAAGGTGTCAAAAGTGGGCAGTCCTGCAGGCCACCCCTGCCCCCCAGGAGCCAAGGTGCTACCGTGTGGTAGCTTCACAGAGCATAGGAAAGAGTGAGTTGCTGGTGAGTTGATATACTTGATAGGCTAAGTCCCCCTAGAACTGCTGGTGGGAGTGTAATTTATAGGCTAAACCATATGAAATTGAATTTTTCCCACTTTTTAAAGATTGTGGTAAAAATATATATAACATAAAATTAATCATTTTAACCATTTAAAAATATTTTTAATGTTTTGTTTATTTCTGAAAGAGAGAGAAAGAGGACACAAAAGGGGCAGAGAGGGAGACAGAAGATTGAAGCAGGCTCCATGCTGACAGCAAAGAGCCTGATGTGGGGCTTCAACTCCCGAACCACAAGATCATGACCTGAGCCAAAGTCTTAACCGACGGAGCCACTCAGGCGCTGCCCCCATTTTAACCATTTTTAAGTGCACCTTTCATTGGCTTTGAGTACATTCACAATATTGTGCAGCTATCAACAGTTTTCTCTTCCAGAACTTTTTCATCATCCCAAACAGAAACACCTTACCCATTAAACGGTTAGTCCCCCTTCCCTCCTCCTCCAGCCCCTGGAACCTCTGTTCTGCTTGCAGTCTATGAATTTGTCTGCTATAGGTGCCTTATTAAGTGGAATCCTACAGTATGTGACCTTTGGTGTCTGGCTGCTTTCACTTAGTATGATGTTTTCAAGATCCATTCATGTTGTCGTATGAATTGGAATTTAATTCCTTTTAAAGTCTGAATAATATTCCATTTGTATGTATATACCACAGCTCATTTTTCTACTCATCTATTGATGGACATTTGGAATGTTTCTACGTTTTGGATATTATGAATAGTGCCGCCATAAACAAGGATGAAAAAGTATCTGAGTCGCTGCTTTCAGTTCTTGTGGGCATATGCTTAGGAGTAGAATTGCTGGTTCATACCGCGATTTTATGTTTAGGTTTTCAGGAACAGCCAAACTGTTTTCTATGGCAGCTGCCCCATTTGACATTCCCACCAGCTGTGCACAAGTGTTCCAATTTCTCCACATCCTTGCCAACACTTTTTATTTTCGACTTTTTTTAAATCATAGCCATCCTAATGGTTTTGAAGTGGTACCTCATTGTGTTTTGATTTGCATTTCCCTTTAGACTAGTGGTGTTAACATCTCTTGGCTTATTGCAAAAAAGTCTGCTGGGATTTTGATAGGGATTGGGTTGGCTCTGAAGATCAATTTGGGGGGTATGCCTTTCTTAGCAAAATTAAGTCTTCTAACCCTTGAACGTGAGCTGTTTTTTCATTTATTTTGGTCATCTTTAATTTCTTTTAATGATGTTTTGTAGTTTTCATTGTACAAGTCTTGCACTTATTTTGTTAAATTCATTCCTTAGTATTGTACTCCTTTTGACATAATGATGTAATGGAATTTTTTTCTTAATTTTATTTTTTATTATTTAAAAATTTTTTTTGAATGTTTATTTTTAAGAGAGAGAGAGAGAGAGAGAGAGTTGGGGAGGGGCAGAGAGAGAGGGAGACACAGAATCTGAAGCAGGCTCCAGGCTCTGAGCTGTCAGCACAGAGCCCAATGCGATGCTTTGAAGCTAGGAACTGCGAGATCATGACCTGAGCTTAAATCCAATGCTTAACCCACTGGGCCACCCAGGCGCCCCTTAATTTCATTTTTAGATTATTGCTAGTATATAAACATACAATTGACTTTTTATTATTGATCTTATATCCTGCAACTTTGCTAAACTTGTTTATTAGCTCTAATAGTTTTTTATAGTGGATTTCCCAGGAGTTTCTACATATAAGATCTGATCTGCAAATAGAGGAGAGAGGTGGTTTAATTGTTCCTTTCTTACCTGGATGTCTTCTAGTTATTTCTTGCCGTGGTTTTGAACCACAAGTACAATGTTGGATAGAATTGGTGAAAGTGGACTTTTTTTTAAAGGCGCAGTTTTGATAGAGTTAAAAGACCTATGTTAAACACTTTCCAGTCCTGACTGGTGATCCTGGGCAAATTGCTTATCCTTTTTGTTTCTTTATCTAAAGTTAGTGATAGCAATATATGTTTGGGCTACCTCAGAGGGTTCTAAGGATTCAGTAATGTGTGTAACAAACCTACAGTGTACACAGTAGCGTGTTCTCTTTAGGGGCTCATAAGGTAATGGAGAAAAGAAGCCATTCGTGGAAATAATTATAAAAACAGGAAAAAATGTGCTATGAATTATTAGGGCTATGAACTGTTTTTTGGACCCCTTATTAGATCATTTTTGTGGTGAAAACATAGTCTAGTAATGTATAGAGAAAGGATTTTAAAATTTAAGACACTAGTAGTGTGCTGTCATCCCAAATTAGTTTGGATTCCATTTTAACGACTCTATTACAAATTGACATAATTATAGCATAACTAAATCTAACTCTGTTCCATACAGAATATAATCTTGTTTTGGTACAACTTTGCTTTTAGTGTCCAGAAGTATTTTTAAGTCAAAAGGAAATCTGTGGTAGATTAGGAACCACGTTTCTTTTCTCTTCATTTGGGCAGCCAAGGTAGACTGTATAGAATTGTTGCAAGCACTCCATTTATTTGAGATTGCCCTGATAACCTTCACTTTGGAATATAAACATGTAGAAAGTCGTCCACGACATACATAGTGGATGTCGTGGGTTCTTAAAGCCCTTCCGGGTTCTAACTCTGAATTGTGCTAACGATTGGGCAAAAGAGTAATCTTGCTACATTTAGTGCTGCTTAGTCGTTATGCCTGCCGTGGCACTTAATTTTTTCTTTGCTGTTAAGAGCTCCTATAGCCAAAGGGTGGTCGGTCATATACTAAGGCTATGAGGATGTCCAAGTGCTTTCAGGTACTGATGCTGCAGGATCATGTGAATGAGTTTCTCAAAGCACCTGCTTCATAGAGTGGGGAGAAGGCCCTCCCCTCTTATTCTCCGCCCCCCACCCCGCAGGAGATAGCCACACCTTCCCACTATCGGGGCGGAGCAGGTGGCCCGGCCTCGGAGACCGCTGCCACCCCCAAGGAACCCGCCCAGTGGGTCTGGCTGGCTCACGAACCGAGTGACGCCGGTCACCTGCGCCCCCGGGACCCCCACGCACCGCGGGTGCGATCGCCCAGAGTGTGGTCTCAAGATCTAGTCTTTCCGCTACCCTTCCCCCCACAATCCCGGAAAAGGGGAGGTGGTGGTGACGTCATCATCCGGGCACTCGCCGGCGGGGCCACCGTTCACAATGGAACAAAAACAAGCGGCCCAAGTCGAACTCTGAGGGACTCAGCTGCGGTTTGCGCGATTAACCCTGTACTGACCACACACTCTGCCAGTCCTGATCCTTCTCCGGCGTGGTGCCCCAGATACTTCCTGGCTTCCCTTCCCCCACTTTTCCCCGTCCTTGCGTCACCTCTGCCCTCACAATGGTCCCGACCTGAGCGGTTTGGAACACAGTTACTGGTCATAGCGGGACCCTAGAGGGGCGGCCGGAAGCAACGATTGTGCGTGAACCATCTTTACTGCATTGTGTTCCCCTCCCCCACTCTAGCTCTCCGGGTTCCAAGCGTCACTCGCCTGGCCCGGCTTCCCCCATGGCACTCGCAGCTCTCCCTGGCTCGACGGCCCGGAGCGGAGGGAGCAGAAGGAGCAGCTGAGCGAGAGGGGGGTAGGTAGGAGGAGGTGGAGGAGGAGGGGCCAAGGGGCGGGTCCTGTTTGGGGGGGCGGGGCTTGACGGGGGCGGGGCACCTCACGGCTTTGGGCGGCGCTCGGGCTAGTGGGAGTCTGCGCCGCCGCGCTGCTGCCTCCACCGCCACCAGTGCTGCTGCCGCCGCCGCCACAGCCGCCGCCACTGGCCGAGCGGTTTTTTTTTCTTTTTTTCTTTTTTTTTTTTTTTTTTTTTTTTTTTTGGTTTGCCGGATCCGCCATATTGGCGAGGACGGGCGTCCGCGGCTGCGGAAGCTAGTCTCCGCCGCCGCCGGAGCCGCAACCTCACAGTACCCGGCCCGTCCGGGCCTCAGCCGCGCGGAGCCCCTCCCCGCGTTGCTCAGCTCACAGGCCTCGCGGGAGCCCGCTGCTGCCGCCTCTCTCCCGGGAGGCGGCCGCCTCAGCCCCCGGTGCTCCGGTCGGCGCCGGGAGCAAGGAGCAAGCCGCAGCAAAGCTACCAGGCCCGGAGCGGGGACAGAGGCGGCGACTAGGGAAAGGTGAAGCCGCCACTGCAGGAGGAGGAGCAGGAGGAGGTGACGCAGGAGAAACGCACCGCCCGGAGCCCGTCTGAGCCGAGGGAGAGCCCCGGCCCGAGGGGAGAAGGGGGAAGAGGGCCGCCGCCGGCAGAGGAGGAGGAGGAGGCGGCCGCGGCTACTGCTGCTGCAGAGCGGGCGCGGCGAGCCGCGAATTCCGACGCCCCTTGTGCAGCTCCTTGGTTTTCACGCCCGCAGCCTCTCGACACACTTTGTCGCCCGTCGCCGCCGCGCCTGGGATGCGCCCAGGGTCGGCCTCGTCCCGGGACTGAGTGAGTCTCGCAGTTGCCTGCTGCCTCCGCCTGCCCTGGTTCTGAACAGAAGACGCCTGTGTCGTGCGGTGAGTAGCCTGCCGTGCCGGGACGACGCGCTTTTCCCGGGCCAACAGCTGGATCTGAGTGAGGGGAGGAGGGCGAGGGGGGGGTGTGCGAGCCCACGGCCGTCCCCTCACCACCCCAAGGCTGGCCGCCGGCCGGGCCGGGGGGCTTCCCCGCTCCCCCTCCTCCGCCCAGGACTGGGCGAGCGCGCGTCGCGCGGGTGGGGGCGCCGGGCTCGGTTCCGTGCCGAGCCGGCGTCCCGGGAGCGTGTCTGTGTGTTTTGGACTGTGAGGGAAAATGGCTGACGGCTTCGTCCCTCCCCCTCCTCCCCCTTCCAGTCCTGTCTGGGGCGGAGTGGGAGGATGGAGTCTCCGGGCCCGGCGTGCGGCCCCCGCAGCGGCGCCCGGGGGGCCCCGGTCCGCGGCTGGGGGCTAGTCGCCCCCCACCCCCACCCCGGCCCCCGGGCTTGTAGCTCGGCCGACTCGCGGCCGTTCTCCTCCCCAGTCTCGTTCCACTTGACACCAAACGCCATTACTGAGGTGGAGTGATTTGGAGCGGCAGAGCTAGGCCTCGGCTACGCCTGGCTATCAGGCCCGACGACTTGTCCGCCGCCGCTCCCCCACCCTCCCGCGATAACCGGCAGCTTCTCCTCGGCCTTGTGGACTGGGAGCCGGAGCCGGGTTATCGGCCTGCTACACCTACCTCGCCCCGCTTCATTCGCCGAGGGCCGAAGCCGCGAAAGATGTTTTGATGCAGAAATCGCTTCCAAGCCAGCCTGGACCCACCACTTTTCTATTTTTAACCTTTCCTGCAGAAATTTTGGCATGTGCGAGCTTGTTAATAATGAAACCTTCAGATTCTTGTGGCGCGAGGCTTCGGGTTTGATACATTGTTTATTTTTCATTCATTGTGAAATACTAAGAGGTACGGAGCAGGTGTATACAGTTTTGTAATCTTTGTGGCGACTGGAACTTAACGGGAATTTTTTTAAGATTTCCAATAGAACCTGCTTAAACTGAGCATATTTTTTGAAAGTTCCGAAGTTATAACGATAATTGGATTTTCCAGCATGCAGTTTACAGGTGTGAGTAATTTCTTCGGATTGTCTTTGAATTTAACTGAGCGAGTTGTAGTTGTAAAATATTCGTGCCTTATTTTGGGCGGGGGGAAATCTTTGTAGCAGTCTGTGACCTGGAATCCCCTAAGCCTCCCAAATTCACGTAATGATTGTATACCTTCATTTCTGACGAAGAATCGGGGGTGTATTTATTGATTAGGAAACTTTTCAGCAGGTACTTAACCCTTGGAGCTCATTAGCTACTCGCAGCGATTATATGGTAAGGACTCGTTAACCACGACTAGCTTTGGCTTTCTTAATCCCTACTCTTGAATTTAAAAATAGAGACCGCAAACTCTCCTTTAGATCTCTCTGGTCTACTGATTCAGTGGGCTGCCATTTTGGTTTCAGTAAATGGCCTTCCAAGTTCTTAAAGATTAAGCTTTATTGTTCGAGTGTCTGCATAGAGCGAAAGTCAGAAGTATTTGGAACTTGGTGCATCAAAGGTGAACTCAGAATGTTTATGACGTTTTGTTTTCTCTATTTCAAAAATAAGGCATTCGGAGTATACAGATTTTTCCCCCTGCCCTGTTTCCCCACATATATATATATATTTTTTTTGCTTGGACATTTAACTCGTATTTTTTAACGTGTTGTCTTCGTGTTCTCATGCAATCTCTTCCTTTTGTTTGCTGACCTTGGTAGCCTCTGAGAGAAAAACTTCTGGAGGTATTTAGTATTAGCAAGAACGGTACATCTGAGAATCAAATTCATCAGAAAGTTACTTTAAGGGCAGATTTTACTTTTCACCAAATTATCGTAACCTCTTGTTGGTGTTCCATAGTTCTCTTGTTTAATCAGTGGAATGCTCAAGTAGGATTTACTTTGCATCTTTTTTTCTTCCAGGATCTTGAAATAAATTTTCTGGCCTCTCAAGAAGATGAGGGATTTCGTCGATGTCTCTTCACAGATATATATTTTTTGACATGGTATTAATAATACTCCTTACAGTTTTTGAAAATGGATGTTTGTCATGAATTTGCTAGTCAAGTTCTTGATTAGTTGGACATAAGCAAGCATTCGTTCAGCTTATTTATTTGATAAGTTCACTTTAAAGTTTTTATATTTTAGTTTCAGATTTTTAATATTGAAACTAATCTTAGTTTAAATTAGGTTAAAGAAAGTCATTTGAAATATGTGGGGGGAGGTGTTAAAGGATCATTCCTCTTATAAGTCTTTTGGGCAGTTAGGGGAGGGATCTTATTCTGTGGTTCTTGAGCTATTTGGGTTTTTTGTTTTTTGTTTTCTTTTTCGAATTCTGAAATAATGTGGTAGTTCCATGATAGATAGTCTGCATTATATTTCACCTCTTGCTAGTATGTTTTCTGAATCTTGGAGGTTTTTTTCTAAAAATTGAAAAAAAGGATTTTCGTTTCCTTTTCCTTTTGATTTTGGAGCTGTACTGTCCCTATTTGTTACTAAGTTCTTGTTTTATTATAGGGTCTAATATTAGTGTTTGGGAAAGGGTTGATGCATTGGCCCTCTGCCCTGACTGCACATTGGAATCACTTAGGGGCGTTTAGGGAAAAAATACTGATGCCTGGGTTTCGCTCTCTAAGACCGATTAGGTCTGATACGGGTCCTGGGCAAAGGCTTACTTCAAAACCACTGCGGGTGATTCTCCTGAAGTCAGGGTTGAACACCACCGTGTTAGCATGTTCTTACTAAACTTTCAAGCAGATAAATAAGACGAATTATTTTCTCAAATGTTTTCAATTACCAGCATAATTGTAATTTATTGAGCGTTAATTAGGTTCCAGGATTGTGTTAAACATTTTCCATTTATTACCTTATGTAGATAGTATTGTTTCTATTATGTAGATGAGGGACTGAGCTCTGTAAACCAGTGGTACTGTGTCATTAGTGAAATGACCCTGATCACTATTTAAAAAAAAAAAAATTCGAACTTTGGTTTGTTTCCTGAACCAGAGTAGCTTTAGATTAAAATTTTAATAAAAATATGGCAATTAGCTGCAATTTGGGAAATAACTTGGTTAGCCAGGGAGGTGCTAAAAGCTTTGCAGTGAGTAGGTTCTTCCTCTTCCATATGTCTCCCAACATGTTCTGGTTGATAGTTTAGTTGGTGGGTGTGTTTATGACTAAAATAATGTTAGGCGACATAACGTTCCTAAAGATGCAAAATCCAGGCATTCGTCTCCCAGTAATTTATTTAAATCCTCTCATAAATGAGCACTTAGTATCATGTGAGCTTCTATTATCTCAATTTGAAAATTCTCAGTTTTATTTAGCTTAGTTTAAAATCAGTATAATTTTTGCAAAAAGTTTTCAAAACTAAGGGTTTCATCTTGCATTTTTGTAGTATTGGTCGATAATTTTATGAAATAAATGAAGTAGCGATAAACATCTTTATTTGGTGTTTATTTCTCGTAATTCTTGGTCCATTGTGTTAAGTTCTATCTATATTGAGGCTGAGGGGAGAGCCTGCTACTGTCGAATCTGTGAGCTTTCTTAAATTTCTTTTTAACGTTTTTATTTTTTGAGAGACATAGGGTGTGAGCAAGGGAAGGGCAGAGAGAGAGGGGGACACAGAATCTGAAGCAGGCTCCAGGCTCTGAGCCATCAGCACAGAGCCCGACGCGGGGCTCGAACTCACAGACTGTGAGATCATGACCTGAGCTGAAGTCAGGCCGCTTAACTGACTGAGCCACCCAGGCGCCCCTGTGAGCTTTCTTAATGTGGCACAAGATCTGTGAAAGATTTCTGTTAATGATCATTGTAGTCCTATTTTCTATGCTACAAAGTATCAAAAGGAAAAAAAAGACTATGGAACTTTTGATATGCATATTGGAGTTTGAATTCATTCAGTTGTTACTGTAGAATATAATGACCAACGTTAATTTATTTCTAAGAAATAAAGTATGAAAAAGTATACTGTTATCTTTCCTAAATTTATTCTTCAAATGTGCCTCTTGTAGTCTCATGGGCTCCAGTACACACATACACTATGTGTATTTGGCAGCAAATGGGTTTTTAATTCTATTTCCAGTCACTAACAATGATTTTCTACCTCAGCTGTGTATCAGAATCACATGTAGAGCTTTTTCAAAATGTATTTTCTTAAATCTTACACTTTGGAAATTGTAGTTGAGTAAGTTTGGGGTGGAAACTAGGCATTAAAAAAGTCTCAAAAGAGAATTCTGATATGCTGCTAAGGGATTCTTTGCGCTGCATTTCAGAGAAAGGGGAGATCTGAGACTGAGTTCTGTGTCCTACCACTAAGTGTAATATTCTTGCTTGATCTTAATGTTGCCAGTCACACTGCCAAAGATTCCAGGCACAAAGTAGCAAAAAGTTCAGACTCTTTGGGTATATACATACATACATACATACACACACACACACACACAAGATATATTCATAATCTCTTACTGAGCACCTTCTTGGAGTTACGGTCCCAGATCTAATACTAACATTATTAATATCTGTTCTAAGGCATGAGTTTGCTTTTTATCCATTCAACAAATATTTATTGGGCATCTACCATGTGCTAGGCACTTTTCTAGAGATTGCTATTTTCTAGTAGCTTATGTTGTATGAGGTGAGGGGCATGGGACTAGCTGATCTCTGAAGTTCTTCCTAGCTCTAATTTTGTCATTCTTTATTGTGCCTCATAGATGGAGACTGAATTTCGTTACAAGAAATATACCTAGTTAATGGTATAAGCCATTGGAATTTTCTTTTACATTTCAGTTTCTTTTAGTTAAATAGAATTTCATTCTGAACTCTGGTCTTCTCCAGTGACCACAGATGTCAAGTACAGTAGACATGGGTTAGAATTCTTGCATATTGGGTTTAGGAATAGCTGTATTTGCAATGCTTTTACTTTTTGGTCAGGAATTACATACTCTGGTGTCAGCTGTTCCTCCTGCCTTTCCTTTTCTGTATTGATGATGCTCTCAGTTACCTCTACACTGTTGGTGTGCTCTTCTTTTTGTGTTACTTATTTTGTTCAGATGCTTTGCTTGACTTTTGTCTTCTAAATTCTTTTAGGTTAAGAGCTTTCATTTGCTCAGACTCCAGACCCTAAGTCACTGATACATCTCTAGTATCTAAAAAGTGCCTGGCATATAGATGAGTAATTATTTATTGGATGAACAGTCAGTTAACCATGTTATATTTTGGTATGATTTCTTTTTTCCTTCCTCCCTCTCCTCCCCTCCCTTCCCTCCCTCCCTCCCTCCCTCCCTCCCATTCTTCCTTTTTTCCATTCATTCTATTGCTTGGAGTCCCTTACTTTGACCTGAGAATTGTTTTATGATGAGCAGTCCTGGAAGGAGTCTTAGATCTACTCCTTGTTTTTCAGATGAAGAATGTGGCTCAAAAAGCTGCTGAAGTAACTCGACTAATATAGTGTGTGTAGACTGCCTCCTGCATGAAGCTATTTCTGTATCTAACAAGACACAGTAATTATTCTTGGGTTTCCATTACCTTTGTAGTCCCTGTCCTAAAATTCACACTTAAATTCTCTCTGGTAATGGATAGTAAATAAAGTCAGTAATTCTGTTCTTTACTTTTTTGTATTACAGAGCATGTAGAATAATCTTGTTTATGATAATTGCCTAAATGGCAAAATCTGGAGGAATATTTGACTTCCATTGTCTAAAACTACATGCAAAATTGATGTGTCATCATATTTTGGCTTCTTTCAGTTTATCCTTCTGTAACTGATCAGTTGTAAAAGTTTTGAATACTTGAGACCCATATTGATGGGGCAGCCATTATCAGAGGAATTATTTTCCTTGGGATGATTTTGGGCTGGTAGTCTTGGATCCCATCCTTGGTTACAGAGCGTATGAAGTGAGAAGAGGAGAAAATTTAGGAAGAAAAAAAGGGAGTGAGAGAACTCCCTTTCCTACCCTATTCATACCCGTTTCCTCCCTACTGACTTTGGTGTTTATTGAGAATAGTTTAGGTCGTTGGTTACATCTCTCATTTGGTCTTTTCTCTCAGCTAGTTACTTCTAAGAATTTCTAAGTACGTCTACTCAATTAACTCGGACACCAGAGAGCATAAGAATTATTACATGGTATTAGGCCCATTTGTATTTTAATATAGAGTATTTTGTCTCTGATCAAGGTAGTGTAGAAAGATATGGTTGTTCTCCTTGATAGCACCTCCCAAATTTAAATGTGAGATCAGCAAACTTTTCTGTAAAAAGCTGTATCAGAAATATTTAGGTTTTGCATGGTAAGAGGCAACATTGAGGATATTAGGTCAATTCTCTGTTGGTGAAATTCAAAATCTGATGATTGGTGCAATTATTTGTAATTCAAGCCTAATAAGAATAGCATGGGAGGGGCTAATTAGTACAGTATTTTGCCTAATTAGGGATTAAAAGTTAGTGTTCCCTGTCATCAAGTTGATGGTACATGTTCCTGTGTTAAATCCATTTTCAGCTTGTGGGCTATACAAAAACAGGAGGTTGGATTTGATCTAAGAACATAGTTTGCCAGCCCTGGTTTAGAGCAAGATTCTAAAGCCCAGTCCCCCAGAGTTTGATTCAGTAAGTATGGAATAGGGTTCAGGAGTATCCAGTTCTAACAAGCTCCTAAGTATGAAACCACTCTTAGAAAATTACTGGTTTAGAGATAATTCCAGCATATCTTAGCTTTCTTCAGGCTTATCATTTTGTCTGATTTTTTTTGAATCCTTTTTATTTTGTACTTTTTCTAAATTCTGCAATTAATATATTACATGCCTGTTATGTCGTAAGTGTTGTATCAGTTGACAGGGATACAAGGTGAGCAAGACAATTGTTTCTATAACATATACCAGTTTGAGTTTAAAAATCAATTTCCACAAACCCTTAAGAGCTAGGGTCCATGAAACAAAAAGCAGAATTTTTGAAAGCAAGGCAGTGATGTTTGATGTTCGTTAAAAGAAAGCTAAAGTAGAAGGAGGCATTACAAAGTACTTCATTAATTTGATATCTTAGGGGATAATGTTCTGTAGAAGTGAATTTTTCAGATCACCAAAGCTTCCTTTTAAATACTTAACTAGTTAAACTAGTTTGTTATTTGTTGGAAAACTTTCTAAAGATGTTACATACTTTATAATTTTCGCCTGGTTATGGAATTGATGTATTCTGTTAAAAGGTTTGGGGAGCATGAGGGAATAAAAAGCAAAACAAACCCCATCATTCCATCATTTAGAAGCAACCGTGTTATTTAGATGTGTGTTAAATTTTTCATTTACTTGACTCTCCTAACTCTTTGTACACTCCTTATTCTTTCACACTTCTATTATTTTATTCCTTTGGTATCCTTTTTAGGTGTTTCCTGTCCTTTGTGTCAGCTGGAGGTCCCAAACTTAATATCCTGGTTACGGATATAAATCTTTAACATTATGGGGTTAGATTGTGCTCATTGGTTATGTCGGTTGATTGTGTTCAGTGGTGAAGGAAATAATTACACTGACACAGGAAATTATGGCAAATGTGTAGTATAAAGCTTATGTGTGAAAGATGAGGTATACTTAGGGATTTTATGATACTTTCCTGCACCCTGAGAGTTGGAAAAACCTCTAGGGAACATGTGAATCTATTGTTTAGCTTTGTAATATTTGACTTCTGTCATATTTTCAGGAATGCATTCTGTATGGAAGGGAAGGGTACCATGTAGGCTCTTGCGAAAATGACTGCAGAAAAACTCATTTACTCCTGCTTCATCAATATGTATATATCTATTTACTGTGTCCTCCGTAGAGCTGTATTAGTTATCCAACATTCTTGAGAGATTTTGACTTGGAGCTTGTTGAGCCGGGGTAAAAGGGATTGTGAGTCCAGGCTGAGGGTTGGAGGAGGAACCTAACTGCAGGTGTATTTCCTTGTCTAACTGTGAATGTCATTATCTGAGCCATATAAATGTCAGTCGTCTTAAATTGCTCCTACTCAAGGATTACCTAAGTTATTCTCTGTGCATCATGGGAAGAAGAATCATGTCAGTGAAAGGAGAAATCATGAAAAGATTCTTTCTTTGGCTTCTATTCATCTGCAGAGCCACAAGAATCATGTTCAGGTACCTCCTTATCTTCCTGCTTTTTCTCCAAATACTGCTCAAAATTGGGGTGCCTGGCCGGCTCAGTCGGTGAAAACATGAGACTTTTTTTTTTTTTTTTTTTATGTTTAATTTATTTTTGAGAGCAGGAGAGACAAAGCATGTGCAGGGGGAGGGGCAGAGAGAAGGAGACACAGAATCTGAAGCAGGCTCCAGGCTCTGAGTTGTTAGCACAGAGCCCGACGCGGGGCTTGAACTCACAGACTGTGAGATCATGACCTGAGCCAAAGTCGGACACTTAACCAACTGAGCCACCCAGGTGCCCCGAAAACATGGGACTCTTGATCTCTGGGTCATGAGTTCAAGCCCCATGTTGACTGTAGACCTTATTTAAAAATAGAAAAATACTGCTCAAAATTTACCATGCCAGTTTTACCCAGAAGTCATTTTGACATAGTTCCAGTCTGCTTTTTCAAGTTGGTTTGTTGTTCTCCCACCTAATCAGACTATTTATACATGATGTGGATGCTCTAGCCTTTCCTGTTTCCATCACTTTACTTCTTAGAACTCCACCTCTCCCTTTATGGCTAGCCTCTAGTGTCTAGCTCATATGCCATATTCATGAAGAATTTTCTGATTTTCTTTAGTTGGAAAGTGGTCTTTACTTTCTCTGAATTCTGTTAGGATTTTTCCTATGCTTTTCTTTTGGCCTTAACTTATTCTACTTTTGTGTTTTTTTCAGTACAGCCCCTACAAGGTGGCTCTGAGAAGTTCCTGGGGCTCTGTCTTTTGTAGGTGATCAGAACCTCCCTCAGCCTGACTGAGAGTAGTATAGTGTAGTAAGGAGCTCTAATCTCTGTCAAAAGGCTTAGGTTGCAGTTGTAATTACTCTACCAACTAGTGAGCAAGTTAGTTAACCTTCATCATGAAATTGTAAAGTAAAGGCTTTGGATTGGGTGATTGCTATCTTATAACAATTGAATTCATTCATTTTATACCATTGTGGCAGAAGGGATACAAAGGTGATTGTTACCTTCTAAGCTCTATTGTCAAGTGGATCAGACAATTAATGATACATATGGTAAGTGCTGTGTTATATACGGGTATGCAAAATGAAGTGGTAGAAGAGATGAAGAAATCTTTCTAGTTTGACATTGAGTAAGGTTTGCTGGTCTTCAAAAGTGTACTCGTTTGGTGGCCCTATGAATTAGAACAGGGACCTCTGGGCAGAGGGAGCAACTTGAGATCAGGATTTTTAACCTTAACACTACTGATAGTTTGAGCCAGATGATTCTTTGTTGTGTGGGGTACTGTCCTATTCCTCCCTGCCTCTACCTACAAGATGCCAGTAGTACCCACTCCTACCCGCCCCTCCCCCGCTTGACAACTCTGTCCTGGGGACAAAATTTGAAAACCACTACTTGAAACCAAGGAATGGAAATGAAAGTATAGTGTTTTAGAGAAAAGTTAGTAGTAGAATGTAGGAGTGTTGGAGATAATTGGGAGGGAAGGGCTTGTGGGAGATGAGACTAGATCACAAGGACTGACCTTGAGTACTGCATTAGGGCACTTATGTTTTTAGGGTAATAAGATGGACCCTGGAATTAAGTGAGAGATGATTAGATTTGTGTGTGTGTGTGTTTTTTTTAATGTTTTTATTTATTTTTGAGAGCAGGAGAGACAAAGCATGAGTGGGGGAGGGTCAGAGAGAGAGGGAGACACAGAATCTGAAGCAGGCTCCAGGCTCTGAGCTGTCAGCACAGAGCCCGACGCGGGGCTCGAACTCACAGACTGTGAGATCATGACCTGAGCTGAAGTCGGCCGCTTAACCGACTGAGCCACCCAGGCGCCCCTAGATTTGTGTTTTTGAAAGATAATACCGATGGCATAATGGCAGCCATGTTGGAGGAAATTTGGGGAGCCAGGAGAAGTTGAGACAGTCTTTTTAACACTGTGGATGATAGAATGGTTTATGGAATGGAGTAAAGGAAGTGTCACACCTGGGACTCCCCTTGTATGAGAGAGTTGCTGCTAATTTGACTTCGGCTTCTGTCACTGAAGAGAAGGCTGAGCTGGAAAGCAAAGCACCTTTATTGTCTTTTCTTTCTTCAACTCTTCCCTCATCCCCAATTTCATCTCTCCACTTGAGAGCTTCTGTCTGTTGAAATGTGTCGAAGGTCAGAGAGAGGAATCCGGGTTATAGAATGACTGTATTTTTATTTTCCCAGTGTGGCTGTATTACTTAAACAGTGGATTATCAAAGCACATGCTTTTCTTACACCTCTCTCCCCGTAAAGTGTATGGGACTAGAATCTGGCATCCGGAGAGTGTTAACTGTTGGCTTTCCATGGTTGGGATAGGTGTTATTTTACAGCTTTTAAATTGCATTGATACACAGAAATAGACGAATAATCTTACTGTTGAAATAATTGCATTAATTCCATTGGCTCCTAGGAGGTTTTTTGTTTCAAAATAGTATTCATATTTGAAGTGAAAAAGGTGTAGCCAGTGGAAGAGTACCGTGTTTTAGTTCCACTTACCGTGCTTTCTTTGTGTTAATCCCTTAATTCTTGGGACCTCACTACTCTTATCTGTAAAACCATGGTGTTGGACAAGAGATGAGTAAGGTATCTTTTTTTGTTGTTATTGTTGAGTTAATAAATTTTATCTTTATCTCGAGAGATGTGGAAGAAACTGGATTCCAGAGAAGAAAAATTTTTCAGTAAAGGAGCATAGGAAAGGTAAAAAAGGGTTACTAGGTTTAGCAGTTGTTGGCTTTGTATTGACAAGAAAGGGTAATAAGATAATTCAAGTGTTTCCTCTAACTTGTTTTTTCTTTGTGTCTGGACTTTTTCTGGAGGGCTTTATTTTATTCAGATTCGTGCGGACTAATTATGCTTGGCCAACAGCTTGTAGTATGAATTTAGGGACCACAGAGTTGGTAGCCAGGACATAATTTCTTGGCTGGCAGAACAGCTTAAAGTTTGGTTTAAGTTTTCATCTGAAGTCTAGGTTAAGCTTTAAGGACAAACCGCTGTTAAAAACTGATGTAGCCAGCTAGGGAAAATAATATTCAGGGGAAGTTGTTTTTTCTGAATCGAGGATGAAAGTTATGCAGATAAATATAGTAGCTGTGATTTGTCTGGTGCATATGGTTTCAGAGAAAATGTTGTACCTTATTTTTCATCACTTCAAGAGAAGTAGCAAAAGAAGCTTATTGTTTTCACTGTATATAATTTAGGCCAGTCATTCTCAAATTTAATGGTCTCAGGACCCCTTTATGATTACGGAGGACATCAAGGAGTTTTTGTTTACATGGGATTATATCACATTGAAGTTTATTATATTGGAACTGAATTGGAAAAAAATTAAATTTGTGTATACATTTAAAAACAAAACTCCTTGCACCTTAATGTAAATAATACTTCTATTAAAATTAGCTTTTCCAAGAAAACAAAAATTACTAGCGAGCAGTGTGGTATTCTTCATTTTTGCAGATCTTTCTTTTGGCTTAGTAGAAGAAAGCCGGATTCTCTGTCCACTTCCACCTTCAATTTCTTGTGATAGAATATGTCATGTAGCCTTTGGAAGCACTCCACTATATACTGGAGAGAGAATGACCGCGATGATTTCATACAGCATCGTCTTATTGTGAAAACAATTTTGACCTCTTGGGTCTCCTGACACGGTCTCGGACCACACATTGAGAACCAGTGTTTTATTTTTTATTTTTTTATTTTTTTAATGTTTTTATTTATTTTTGAGAGCAGGAGAGACAAAGCATGAGTGGGGGAGGGTCAGAGAGAGAGAGGGAGACACAGAATCTGAAGCAGGCTCCAGGCTCTGAGCTGTCAGCACAGAGCCCGACGCGGGGCTTGAACTCAGACTGCGAGATCATGATCTGAGCCGAAGTCGGACGCTTAACCGACTGAGCCACCCAGGCGCCCTGAGAACCAGTGTTTTAGATTCCCAAAGGAAGTTTGACATTATCTTTTGAGTGGCTTGCCTACCATACATTTTTATTTTTTGAGATATAACTTAGATACAGTCAAGGCCACAAACCTTGAGTGTGTAGCAATGTACACATTTGTATAACTACCATTCAGATCAATATATCATTTTTAGCATTCCAGAAGGCTCCCTTGCACCTTCCTGCTCCCCCAAAAGAAACCCCAATACTCCTTCTATCTTTTAGTGAATTAATTATGCATGTTTTTTGTGTTTAACATAATCGGAATAATACAATATGCACTCTTGTGTCTGGCTTCTTTTGCTCAACGTAAGATTGCTTCTTTTTGTTACTGGGTAGTTACTGTAAGAAATACACTGTGATTGATTTATCCATTGTATTGTTTGTGGACATTTGTACTGTTTATGGTATTTTCACTAATTATAAAGAATGTGTCATGATCATTTTAGTACCCGTCTTTTGGTATACACCCAGAAGTGGGGTTGCTGGGTTATAGGATATGTATCTGTTTAGTTTTAATAGAGACTGCCAAACAGATTTCCCAGGTAGTTGGTGTACCAGTTTAGAATCCCACTGATGTAGTTCATATTGCTCTTCCTTAACACTTAGTATTGTCAGTCCTTTTAATTTTAGCCAGTTTAGCGGAGATTTAGGAATATCTAATTGTAGCCTAAATATTCATTTGTGTGTCTAATGATGGTTAGAACCTTTTCATATGCTTACTGGTATTTTGGCTATTTAACTCTTGATTACCTTTAAGATTTGAAATTTGGCTAGTATACAGCTTGAAGTCTCTTGTGGCTCACAATCACTAGTTGAAAAAAATTGGTAGTTGAGTGAATTCTTGAAAATATGAGACATTTTTTAATGAACTTAATCGACTAGTTATAAGGATGTTAAACATTACTGTTAAAGAAAACTATGTTTGGCTTTAGAGTATGTCTGGAAAGATCTTTGCTCTCGAAAGATTCAATACTTAATAGTAAAATATGGCCTTTAGAAATAAACCAAGAAGAAATAACAAGGGTTGGTGAAGATGTGGAGAAAAGGGCACTGTTGTGCACTGTTGGTGGGAAAGTAAATTGATGCAACCACTATGGAAAACAGTATGGAGTTGCCTCAAAAAATTAAAAACTCGAACTACCATCTGATCCAATAACTCCACTACTGGGTACCTGGAGAAAATGAAAACACTAACTTGAATAGATATATGCACTTGCATATTTGTTGCAGCACTATTTACAGTAGCCAAAATACAGAAGGAACCGAAGTATCCATCAGTGGATGAGGGGATAAAGAAATTGTGGTGTGTATATATATCCCATTGTGTGTGTATTTACAATGGGTTGTTATTCAGCCATAAGAATGAAATCTTGCCATTTGTGACAGTGTGAATGGACCTTGAGGGCATTATGCTAAGTGAAATCAGTCAAAGACAAATACCATATGATCTCTTATATGTGGAATCAAAAAACAGAAACCAAGCTCAGAGATACAGAGAATAGATTGGTGGCTGCCAGAGGTGAGTGGGCACGGGGGAAGAAATGGATGAAGGGGGTCAAAATGTAAAAAGGGGATGATGCCTGGGTGGCTCAGTCTTTTGAGCATCTGTCTTCGGCTCGGATCATGAACTCACATTTGACTTGCTACTTATGGTTGGTTACTCTAAGATGCAGCTGAAATGTTCTTCTGAGAAACTTTTGTAGATATTCTCTGTCTCTGGAGAACTTATTTCTCCCTTTTCCAAACTTTTAAAAAAGTTTTTATTTAAATTCCAGTTTACACGTAGTGTAATAGTTTCAGGTGTACAATATAGTGAATCAACACTTCCATAGAACACCTGGTGCTCATCACAAGTGTACTTAATCCCCATCACCTATTTAACTCATCCTCCCATCCAAACTTTTTAAGAAGGAAAAATCAAACATACAGAAACGTGGATAAATTCCCATTAACTAGCTTCATTTTTAGGGCTGTTCTTTTTTATATACCTTCTCTATTTAGAAGCAAATCCTGGGGTGCCTCGGTGGCTCAGTGTTTAATGGTCTGACTCCAGCTCAGGTCATGATCTTGTGGTTTGTGAATTCGAGCCGTGTGTCGGGCTCTGTGCTGACAGCTCAGAACCTGGAGCCTGCTTCACATTCTGTGTCTCCCTCTCTGCCCCTCCCTGCTCCTCCTGCTCTAGATCTCTCTCAAAAAAAAATAAATAAATAAATAAAAATAAATATATAGAAGCAAATCCCAGACAGCATTTCATCTTCAGTATTTCAATATACCCCAGTCTAGTTGGTGCAAAGGACGAATGATGTCATAGCACAACATGTCTATGCAGTGATGTAGTAATTCAAGTAGGAGGGCTGAGTCTCCACGTGGTGTGTGATGGTGGTAGGATAGCTGTGCAAAACTCAAGAACAACGCATGCTTTAGCAGTCAGTAATATGCTGCCATCTGTCACATTCTGTTATTGTTAATAGTTTTGTGTATATTTAGTTTGTTTTGTAGTACAGCAATTAGCATAAGGAGTATAATTCTTAATTTCATAATTGGATATGTTTTAAGAGTGTTAAAATAGAAAGGAATTTAGTTTTTAAAAGTTTTGTTAGGGTAGAACCAAAATTGGCACACTTGAGCCAGCCATGGTGCTTGAGTCCGGTGACTGGAACTGCGACTCCAATTCCATATTTACTAAATGAAAGATGTACTTCTATTTCTACCTAAAAGGTGGTTGTTGGGGTGCCTGGGTGGCTCATTCAGTTTGGTGTCCGACCTCGGCTCAGGTCATGATCTCACAGTTCATGGGTTCAGGCCCCGCATCAGGCTCTGTGCTGACACCTTGAGCCTGTAGCCTGCTTCGAATTCTGTGTCTCCCTCTCTGCCTCTCCCCTGCTCACACTCTGTCTCAAAAATAAACATTAAAAAAAAAAAAAGGTGCTCATTTTGTTCATTCTATTACTTGACAAATAATAAGTTGTGTACCACCACAGAATTCTGATGTCTTATTACTAGCTTCCTTATTATTCTCTTTACTGTCATATTTTCTTTAGAGCCAGCACAAATTTTGATAGGAATACTGTGCTATGCATTGTATTATAAATGGTAAGATAATCTTTAATCTGAAACTTTTTGAAAAGTAGGACAGAATTTTGAAATACGGTTAGGATTCTATGTTAAAGCAATATAATAATAAAAGCAGTTATATTAGTATAAAACTGTCGAGGCTGTTTATTTTAAAAAGCAACCTGAGCAATTGTGATACATATATAAGAAGCATAGAATCCTGGTAATTTATAGTTGGGAGAATACTTTTTCTCTGAACTGATCTAGAGATCATATTTACGGGGGCCTGGGAAGGTTCAAAAATAAGAGTTGTCAAGAGTACATAATCTAATTAGCATTTCAAGGGAGAACTGGCACTTGCACTTGTTAGAACACCTACTATTTATTGGATGCCTTTTTTTTTTTAAGTTTTTAATGTTTATTTATTTTTGAGACAGAGAGACAGAGTGAGCGAGCGAGCAGGGGAGGGGCAGAAAGGGAGGGAGACACAGAATCAGAAGCAGGCTCCAGGTGCTGAGCTGTCACCACAGGGCCTGACGTGGGGCTCGAACTCATGAACGGTGAGATCATGACCTGAACCAAGGTCGGAAGCTTAACCAACTGAGCCAATCAGGTGCCCCTTATTGGATGCCTTCTATGTGCAAGGCAGTGAGCATACATTCTCCCATTCAGTCTTCCCCCAGAATCTTTGAAGGTATTAGCCAATATGAGAGGGAAAGAAAAAATGATACTTTGAGATTAAATACTACCTGTTCTAGACATATTTATTACATGTAGTTACTGTAAAACCTTATGCTCTTCAAACTCACACACCGAAATGTAACCAGATTTATGGAGAAAATAGAATTAAAAGAGCAAAAGAATCACTGAAAAGCTTATGTAACTTTGTAATTAGAGCACTAAAAGAAACAAGAATTCTAATAAAACACAGTTAAAAACATCTTGAATTCCTGACAAACTATAGTAAATACAGAACTTTTAAAAACAGGTAACCTAATGGAACCCTTCCGTATAGGGAAGATTGAGGTTACAGAAATAGGGAGCTCAAGGGGGAAATAAAATGCACAAAGGATCAGAGAGAACAGTAGAAATATGTCTAAGGTAGAGCATGTAGCCAGACTGAGCCAAAGAGAATGTGAAGTGATGGCTATCCAGTTAAGAGCTTTTTGTTTTAATGTTTATTTTTGAGAGGGAGAGAGAGTGTGATTGGGGATGGAGCAGAGAGGGAGACACAGAATCCGAAGCATGCTCCCAGATCTGAATTGTCAGCACAGAGCCCGATACGGGGCTCCAACTTATGAACCATGAGATCGTGACCTGAGCTGAAGTTGGAAGCTTAACTGACTGAGCCACCCACGTGCCCCTATCCAGTTCAGACCTTTGTGCCCCACGCTCATGCTGCTGCTATTTGGTGCAAGACGTTAATGCATTGAGGGAATAATTCTTTTTTGAATTAAGTTGACTTGCAGGTGTATTTACTGATACGTTGTGTTTGCTGACATTTGCAGGTGAGCTAAATCCCATTACAAAACTGCATCCTTAGTAGCAAAACAGACTTCATGGTGACCAAGTCTTTTGCACTTTTAAATCCACATTCCTATTCCACCTTCAGTACTAAATTGCAAATAGTTGTCTAACATGTCTCCCCTCCAGTGGAATGTTGTTAGGAAAGGGAGCTAATACATAACCTGAGACCTTCTAGCATTTAAAGATAATCATTACCTTATGTTTAATTGTCACAACCATAGCCTAATATCAGGTGGGGATTACAGTAAGTGAAACAAGCCAGTCACAAAAGGGCAAATAATGTATGATTTCACTTATATGGCATACAGAATAGTGAAGTTTAAGGGTGCCGGGGTGAAGAAGTCAGTTGGATGTCCAACTCTTGGTTTTCGGCTCAAGTCATGAACTCACAGTTCAGGAGACTGGGCCCTGAGTCAGGCTCTGCATGGACTTTCCCTCCCTCTCTGCCCCTCCTCCATGCTCCATCACTATATTTTTTTTTTTAAAAAAAGTCAAATTCAGAGACAAAAAGTAAGATGGTGGTTATCAAGGAATTGAGGGAAAAGAAGCTTCAGGAATTAGTATTTAGTAGACATGGAGTTTCCGTTGGGGAAAATGAACATGTTCTGGTGATGGATGGTGGTGGTGATAGCTGGACGACAATATGAATGCACTTAATACCACAGAACTGACACTTAAAAATGATTAAAATAGTTAATTTTACATGATGTATATTTTACCACCAAAAGAAGGGGGAGGGGAGACAGAAGTATTGGCAAAAACGTGGAGAAATTGGAAACTTTGTACATTGCTAGCAGGAATACAAGATGGGGCAGCCTCTTTTTAAAAAGACTGAGTTGTTTCACATCAGTGATATGAAGAGATGCACAAGGATTCTAATCTCTCCACATCCTCACTAATACTGGTTCTTTTCTTTTTTATTATAATTATTCCAGTTGGTGAGAGGAATCTATCTCACTGAGGCTTTGATTTGCAGTTTCTTGGTGGCTAATGATGTGTTGAGTATCTTTTCGTGTATTTACTAGCCATTCGTACATCTTTGGAGAAATGCCTATTCAGATGCTTTCTCCGTTTTTAAATTGGTTGTCTTTTTTATTACTGAGTTGTAGGAGTCTTTTTGTGTATTCTAGATACAAGTCCCTTATTAGATTCCTGATTTGTAGTGTTGTTTTTTTTCCCTCCCATTCTCTGGGTTGTCTTTTCACTGTTTTAATATATACACTTTTTATTTTAAGTAGGCTACATGCCAAATGTGGGGCTCAAGCTCACGGCCCTAAGATCAAGAGTCATAATCTCCACTGACTGAGCCAGTCAGGTGCCCCTTCACTGTCTTAATAGTAAAATCTCTTTTGAAGCACAAACATTTTTAATTATGGTGAAGTCCATTTTGTCTGTTTTGTTGCTCCTGCTTTTGGTGTCATACCTGTAAGAATCCATTCCTGAAATGCTAGGTCATGAAGATTTACCGTTATTTTTTCCCTAAGAATTTTATAGTTTTTGATCTTATGTTTAGGTCTTTGATTCATTTCATGATCAGTCATTCTGTTATTGGGAAACATTTCTATATGCAGTAGACTCAATTATGCATTATGTACACTTTGTTTATATAATGCTTTTAAAATCAGTTAAAAGAAAGGAGAAGAAAGGCATTTATACTGGTTTTTATGATTATATTTACCGGTGGTCTTTCTTTCACTGGGGGTTGGGTCTGCTAAGCACCTTAGGCTGTCATGCTGGAAGTTGATCTCAGACTTAAGTTTTGAAACAGTTTTGGTCGACAGGCTTTTTTTCTTTCAGTGCTGTGAATGTGTCATCCCACTGCTTTCTGGCCTCCATATTGTCCGATGAGAAATCAGCTGACGGTGTTATTGAGGAACCTGTATATGTGATGATTTGCTTCTTCCTGCTTCCTCATTTCTCTTTGTATTTGGCATCTAACGTTTTGATTATGATGTTTTTCAATCTGATCTCTCTGAATTTATCCTACTTGGAGTTTGCTGAGCTTCTTGGATGTGTAGATGAATGTGTTTCATGAATATGGGGGAGTTTGGGCCATAATTTCTTCAAGTATCTTTTCTCTTTCTGGACTCCATAACATGTATGTTGGTATGCTTAATTGTTCCACATTTCTCTGAAACTCATTTTTTTTTTCCTCTTGGTTCTTCAGATTGCTTAATCTGTTCATCTGTCCTCTAGTTTGTTGATTCTTTTTTCTAACAGCTCATCTTTTATTGAGCCACTTCAGTTAATTTTTTCATTTTAGTTACTGTATGTTTTTAAAAAAAATTTTTCATTTTAAGTAGGTTCCTCACCCAGCATGGGGCCCAAACTCATTACTCCAAGATCAAGTGTCTCTTGCTCTACCTACTGAGCCAGCCGGGTGCCCCAGTTATTGTACTTTTTGACTCCAGAATTTTTCATTTGGTTCTTTTAAAAAAATTTCTAGCTCTTACATCTTTTTTTTTTTTTCTTGTAGTCTCTGTTTAAATGCTGTCATATTTTCCTTCTTTTAAGCATGGTTTCCTTTAGTTCTTTGAACATACTTGTAATAGCTGTGTTGAAATCTTTGCTAACTAAGTCTGACATGTGGACCCTCTCAAAGCCAGTTTCTTTTGGCTGCTTCCCCCAACCCCACCCTGGTGTACAGGTCACAGTTTCCCATCTTTGCACCACTCCTGTAAACTTTTTGGGGGGAAAACTGGATCTTTCATCTACTGTAGCAACTTTGGACACTGATTCCCCACTACCCATACCTGGGGGCTTGTTACTTGTTTGTCTGTCTCGCTACTGACTAGACCGCTGTAATGAAATCCATTTTCCTTGCAATATGTAGCCTGTGATTTCATACTCTTCAGAGAGTACAGGCTTAGTCATTTTGTGTTAAGCTGTCTCCCTCTGTTGGTATCACATGCAAATATTAGTCTCCACTAATTGTTGGTTGATTGCTTTATTCTTTCAGGTGATGCCCTGGGATTTAATTGCCCCACAGTATGAGCCAAGTCAGTTTTTTTCCTTTCTAGAAGGTAATGTTTGAGTTCAGTCTTTGAGGTTTATTCTGACTCCAGGGAGGCTTTTAGCTGTCTCTTTTTCTGATTCTTCCTGGTAAACTGCTAGCTGGTTTAACGTTTAGTTGTTGCTCTCATGAGACTAACCAGCCTCCTAATTGCTTACTGCCTTGCTCTCCATTGTTTTTAGTGCACTCTCAGATTCGAACTTCCTGTACTCTGTTCCAGATAGTCAGTTCACTTTGAGAGAAATTTGAAACTTCTTGATGGCCTGTCTCTCCACCTGGGCAAAACCTTTACATCATTACTTCAGAATGGGGGTGAAACAATGGTTCACTTGTAATCAGAGTGACGCTCCTGCTTCATGAGTAGGTTGCTGGGTGGGAGCAGCAGCCTCTGGTGTTCTTGTTTCTCCTGTTGAACCTCAATCCCATGAGTGAGATGGAGTGAGGGCCATTAGGAGCACATTATTCTTGGCCTGAAGAACCTGGGGCCAAACTTTTCCACAAGTAGAGCTTGCATAGAAGAAAGGATTCCTGGACATCTCAGCGGTTGTGCCTGCAACAGAGCCCCTGCAAGTCACAGTTGGGGATGAGAAATGCTAACTGTCTCCCCTCTCTTGGGCAGATCCCTTGATTGAGAGGTTTGAGGAGAGAGCCCTGTATTCTTGGCTGCACCCACCTGAAATGGAACTTCTGTCCTGTGAGCTGGTCCAGAATGCCAGACTCTGTTTTTAGTGACATACAGTAGATTTTCTTTAATAAGTGTTTCTTCATTTACTGTATACCCTTAGGACAATTATGGGGACCTCAAAAAATTTTTTAATGTAATTGTCACTGGTTATTGAGTTCACTGGGGAAGAATATCCACAGAGCTTCTGATGCCAGCATTCCAGAAGTCATTTTTAACTTAAAATTGTTCCTTACCTGCAGCCACTTAAAAACTCACACTTGAGAATCTCTTGGAAAGGATGCTGGAATTTATTGAAGCTTTAATGTACATATAAAAGCTTCCAGTACCCTAATTGTATACATATGACTTGACAGACACTGAGCATGGAGAAGTTTTGAATAAGAGTGTTTAGCCAATTACCGAGCATTTCTAAAAGAATACGTTTTTGCTGCAACAACAACAAAAAAAAACTTAGAATGCAGGATGTGGTTCTGTTGTGATGCCATAATAGAAAGTTATCCATAGGAAGCAGCAGTGAGTGTACATAGTGATTTTATTTAAAATTTAATTTACTTTATTTTTTTAGTGAAGTACAGTTGATCCACAATGTTACATTTGTATATGGTGATTTGGTGACAAAAATTAAGGGCCGTGTGTGGTTAATAGTGGTGGTAATAGAATATGAGCATTTGAATTTAACAAAGATTAATTAGACATCTTCATTTGGATTAGCCTGAGTTATTGATTGAATGTGAAGCTGTCTAGAGCTAGCCTCACACTTGGGGGTGGGGGAACCTGTGCTTAATAATAGCTGCCTTGACTGGTTTTGTGTCGAATTTATCATAATTGTGGGAAGAATGAGGAGTCCTGTGTTAATGGCAGTGCTGGTTGAGCTAGGAAAAGAAAGTCCTTTACTCTTGAGCAAAGACTAGATTTTAAAACTGCTTAGGGATATTTAGGTTTATAGCTGTGGACTCAGCTGTGTTGAAAATAACTTTGCTGCATTTTAAACTCCTGAAACCTGAAATCTCATCTCCCACCGAACAATAGTTTTTTATAGCATAGTTTTTGATTATGCTGTATTTCTTAGGGACATAGTGCTAGTGTTTTAGAAGAAAATTCTGTGGTAATAGCTATTAGCAATGTTATAAAGGAATAATCAACATGGGGAAATTTTAAATGAAGTGAAAATCCAGTTTTATAAAATGTTTCTGCATCAAAAACATTTTGATAGAGTTTATCTTGGAGTTGGGGATATGGTAAGATTAATGGTAGCTTTTTCGTTATTTTCCATCATTATTGATGTATGGCATGGTAGTTAAAACTGTAGAACTCTGGAGCTTGTAGTACATGGGATAGAATCCTGGCTGTACCACTTTGCCTATTTATTCACTCTGCTCTAGTTTCTTTACTCCCGAAAGGGAGCCAATAATAGGCTTGTTCTGAGGATTAAATAATTTTATACATATAACTTAGAATAGTGCCTGACACAAAGTTAACACTCAAATGTTTGGTATTATCACTATTAATAAAAAAAATTTTTTAATTTTTTAATGTTTATTTTTGAGAGAGGGAGGGAGAGCATGAGTAGGGGGGGGGCAGAGGATCCAAAGGGGGCTCCACGATGATAGCAGAGAGCCCTGTGCAGGGCTTGAACTCATGAATTGTGAGATCGTGACCTGAGCTGAAGTCGGATATCCAACCGACTAACCCACATAGGTGCCCCTATAAGAAAAAAAGTTTTAAGTATTTATTTTTGAGAGAGAGAGTGCATGCCAGGAGGAGAAGAGATAGAAAGAGAACCTCCAGCAGGCTCAGCATTGTCCGTGCAGAGCCTGATGCCGGACTGACTCATGAACTGTGAGACCATGACCTGAGCCAAAATCAAGAGCTGGACACTTAACCGACTGAGCCATCCAAGCACCCCAGTGAGAAAATTTTTATTTAAAATCCAAGGTATGTCAACTTTGCTGTAGTAGTATTGAAATTGGGGAATGAGAGAGGAAAAATAAGTCAGGGCTGATTGAGAATGACCTTGAATAGTACTTATGGAAAACGTGGAGAGGAGGATGGCACTAAAGGTTTCAGAGACTTGAAAGTATTGGATTAATTTACAATTAATATGCTAAACAGATTGGTAGTGTGGAGATCAGCCAGGATGCTGTTAAAATTGGAGTCTTTTAAAGTGGAGTGGAAATGGAAAAGATAATTTTGGGCACATTATAAAAGAGGATTTGGAGATAGGAAGGGAGAGGGTTTGTTTGACCTTGTTGTTACTAACCCCTTCCCCCCCATTTTTTCTTTCGAGCACTGTCAATGAACGATGACTACAGTTCATAATTTCTACTCTTATGGAACTTTTGTTTTTGTAGGGAGTGTGATCATCACAGGGATGCTTTAAGTAAAGTGTAGCTGGCTCTCAGAATCTCAGCTAGGAGTACTTGATGAGTTCTTAGGTGAGTTGAGCGCTGGTGAAGGTGAATTAGTATGGGCAAAACTAAGGAGACTGCTTGTTCAGAGGCTTCAGAGTCTTTGTGAAGGAAGTAGGTTTGAAAGAACGAGAAAGCAGGTTGAATGGAGTTAGAACAGACAGCTGGGTTGCAAGATGAGGCTGGAGTTGGGTATTTGAGGACCTCATAGACTGTTAGAGAAGCATTTTGGTCTTCATCCTGGTCTTAAAGATTTTTAAGCAGGGCCTCATGGAATGATACGGTTTGCATTTTAATAAGAGTCATTGTGATCGTTTCTAATACTGAAAAAATAAAACGTAATTGGAGGGATGGGTATAAGCTTGATAGTAATCATGATTTTAAGAGGAAGATCACAATCCTTTATCCTTATTCCCTCCACATCCCTTTTTTTTCCATCTTAATTCTCTCCCTTTGAATTCAGAGAGAACATCTTGAGAGCTGTGGAGAACCTTCATGGTTGAATGGAAGAGCCAGTGGCTTTAGAGTCTAACACATGTTAGTAACTGCCATCTCGGACAAGCTCGAGTTACTTAATCTTTAAGCTTCAGTTTGGCCGGTTTTTTTTTTTTTTTTTAATTTTTTTAACGTTTATTTATTTTTGAGACATAGAGAAAGAGCGTGAGCAGAAGGGCAGAGAGAGAGGGAGACACAGAATCCGAAGCAGGTTCCAGGCTCTGAGCTGTCAGCACAGAGCCCGATGTGGGGCTGGAACCCATAGACCACAAGATCATGACTTGAGCCAAAGTCAGATGCTTGACTGACTGAGCCACCCAGGCACCCCGAATTTGAGCATTCCTTTAGGAAATGGTTATTGTGTTAAACTTTAAATGATTCGAATAATTAAAAAAAATTTTTTTTAATGTTTTATTTATTTTTGAGAGAGAGTAGGAGCTGGGGAGGGGCAGAGAGATAGAGGTTAGACACAGAATCTGAAGTAGACTCCAGGCTCTGAGCTATTAGCACAGAGCCTGACACGGCGCTCAAATTCGTGAACGGTGAGATCACAACCTTGAGCCTAAGTCAAATGCTTAACCGACTGAGCCACGTAGCCAGCCCTGATTTGAATAATTTTTGAGTTGCTCAGTGGAGGACATTGCTGCTTTGACTTTGTGGAAAACAAGTACTGGTAAAGTCTTGGGACTCTGTCTTGCAGTCCAGTAGAACAGTGATTCCCATCTGTTCCTCCACTTGAATTGAATGGGATTTATTAAGAAAGGTAGGAGTATTGGAGCTCCTGGGCAGCTCAGTCAGTTAAGAGTCTGACTTTTGATCTCAGCTCAGGTCTTATCTCTGGGACGTGAGTTCAAGCTCCACATTGAGATCTGTGCTGGGCATGGAGCTTACTATGAATGAATGAGTGAGAGGTAGCAGTGTTATTCTTGGATAACTTAGTTGTAGCATATCTTTGATAATTTTTGTCCTATTGAAAGCTTTCCAAATTATATCCGAAAACATTATTTTCCAATTCTTACCTCAGATATTCAAGAACCCTACCCAGTACATTATAGTAGGGAAAAGAAAATTACATATTTTGTGAATTACTGTGTGTTTTGGTATTTGCAAAAACACCTTTATTATAATAATCCTTGTGGCATTTTTATGGGTGGCATTATCTCATTTGTAAAGACTTGCAAAAATAGAGTGGATGTTACTGGCCTTTAAGATAGGCAGCTTGTTGGGGGCTCCTGGGTGGCTCAGTTAAGTGTCTGACTCTTGATTTCAGCTCAGGTCACGATCTCACAGTCTGTGAGTTTGAGCCCTGTGTTGGGCTCTCCTGATAGCTCAGAGCCTGGAACCTGCTTCCGATTCTGTGTCTCCTCTCTCTCTGCCCCTCCCCCACTTGTGCTTAGTCGGTCTCTGTCTCTCTCTCTCTCTCTCTCAAAAATAATAAACATTAAAAAAAGGAAGCTTGTAAGTGGCAGAGGTGGGAATTTGAAATAAAAGTTATCTTTTAATCTGGAAAATATTTTTCATTGCTCCATACGTATTTCTTGCTCTTCCATTTGTCGATCCTAGTGTAGTGAGAAAAAGGTACCAAATTCTTAATGTGGTGATAGAGAGATGGCTGTTAAAAATAAAAGAGCAGAGTATGCTATGCTGAGCCCTGTTATACCTGCTCAGCAGTACTGGGAATCTTGAAATGTGGAGAACTTGACAGAGGTAGAAGACAGAAAGGTGAGAACTCAAAGGAGAGAGGGATGGCAGGCAGCTTGATGTTCTGCCAGAAGCAGAAGATGACTTTGTTCTTTGGTGAGAGTAAAAGGTACATTGTTGGTGGAAAGGTTATACTTCTCTCTTTTCCATTTACTTTAAAGTTATTTTGTTTAAAGAGATAACTCTTGTGGCACCTGGGTGGCTGAGTCAGTTCAGCGTCCGACTTTGGCTCAGGTCGTGATTTCGCGGTTTGTGCGTTCAAGCCCCGAATCGGGTTCTGTGCTGACAGCTCATAGCCTGGAGCCTGCTTCCGATTCTGTGTCTCCCTCTCTCTCTGCCCTTCCCTCCCTCCGCCCTCCTCTCAAGAATAAATAAAACACTAAAAAGAAGTTCTTTAGTACTCGAATAATACTTTGTCTAGAATAATTTATTCCTTGACTTTTGCAAAATAGTTTTGATTTGTCTATAGATGGAGGGTTATTGGGATACATAATAGATAGAAGGATAGTGAGCATAAACAAAACAACACAAGGATATAATTTTAAGATATTTTAACTCAGATGATCTCCAACTGTTAAAAGGACTGCAAAAGCAAGAGAGCAGTTAGTGTTTTATATATATAATTTTCTTGTGGGAAAATATATATAACCTAAAATTTACTATTAAGTATATTTACATTGTGCAACCATCATTCATTTCAAGAACTTTATCTTCCAAGCTGAAACAGTTAACTCCCTAGTCTCTCCCCACCCACCCCCCCAATCCCCTGGTAACCACTTTCTACTTTTTATATTAGTGTAGGTACCTCTTATCAGTGGAATCATAGAATATTTGTCTCTTTGTGACTGGCTTATTTCATTTAGCATAAAGTCTGCAAGTTTCATCCATGTTGTATCATGTGTTGGAATTTCCTGACTTTTTAACACTAAAGAATATCTCATTGTATGTACACACCACATTTATTTATTTATTCTTTTGTCCTTGGATTGCTTCCTGGAAAGACTCTTTAGATAAAGAGAGAAAGTATTAGGGCACCTGGGTGGCTCAGTCAGTTAAACATCTGACTCTTGATTTCTGGTCTCAGGTCATGATCTCATGGTTTGTTAGATTGAACCCCACATTGAGTTCTGTGCTGACAGCGCAGAACCTGCTTGGGATTCTCTCTCCCTCTCTGTTTGCCTCTCGCTTGCTCATGCTCTTTCTTCCTTTCTCAAAATAAACATTTTTTCAAAAAATAAAGAGAGATGGTATTGGTTTAATGGACAAGGTAATAGAATTCTAGACTTTTTAATTTAATACTTGTGGCTTGGTCAAGTTACAGAGGGTTGGTTTTCTATTTATGGAAAAATACCACAAATTCTGTGTAAATGTTAAGATTTACCTTTAAAAACCCACTTTAATTTTGGTGTGTCTCAGGATTTGTTCTCTCCCCTTGATTTACCTGACACTTGGGGTATATATTCTTAACACCCCACAAGATAGTGGCCCCCTTACTCTCAGAAAGAGGTAGTAGCCATATGGAGGTTGTGTTTATGGGTAGGTGGGACGCTCACAGGTAATACTGGTAACTAATGAGTCCATCTGCCTTCACTCTTTAGTGAATAATAGACTGTGTATTCAAGACCCCCAAGTTTTGCTTCAATTCCAGACTTGGAGAGTCAAGCGTCTAGTGGACGTTTTCACTTCTGTTTCGGTATTCAAAACTGTACTCCTCACTGACATCACTACTACCTGCCACCATCCACTTTGAAAAGAAATAGAGAGGAAAGGAAGCCTGGATTCCGGGATTGTGTAAGCCTAGGAAGCTCAGGGGCTGAGAAAGGGAAGGTGGAAGAGGCCAAACAGGGTGAACAGCAAGAAACAGTTATTTGATTTGTCAGTTAGTAGAGCAGTGATGATCTGTGAATGAGACCTTCTCTCCCCACCAAATGTATACATTCACAAAGCTTTGCATGTAGTTTTAGGAGAGTTACTCTTCAAATCCATCTATAGACCTCAGTTAAAACCCACTGGCTTAAAGCAATTTTGGTAGCTTAGACTTAGCCAGATGAGGGGAAATGGAAGAAGTAAAAGGGGAAGCAGAGACATTCTTAAGATTTTTGGGAAAAGAGAAGGCCAGAAATTGGTGATACAAGCATATTTATAGACTAAGAATAAGATCCAGGAAAAGAGTGAGGGGATGATGATGGGAGCTTCATCCTTGGGGAGAGTATACAAGCAGATCATGAACCCAGGTTGGGAAAAAAAAGAGGAAGAGATTGGAACAAATTTGAGGTGGAAAAGAATCAAGTTGAATTGATTAGCTGATAATTTTTGAGTGGTAAGAAAACAAAGTTACTCAAGTAATCTGCCAACAGACTCAAATTGGCTAAAGAAAATTATAGACTATTTTCTCCAGGTTTTTCAAATTGTTTCCTTCACATGAAGTTTTTTGTAACTTAGGGTGTATGAAAATGGGAAACAAAAGTGAAAGCCTGCTCATTCATCTTTTCTGTTTTCGCTTTATATATTAAACATTCTTCTGTGTCAGTTTTTAGCCCCACCAGTACTTGATCTTATTGGTCTTAAACTTTTTTGTTGTTGTTATACCAGTTTGACAAGTGAGAGCAAAATCTTGTTATAGAACCCCATCTCTGGGTTAAATGATTATATTTAAATTGGAGGTTAATAAATAGTAGGTAAACATGGACTGTTCTGAACTAAATGCAAAGTATGGTCACCTTATGACCAAATACCTAGAACTCCTCAGCTAAGGTTTTCAATCTCATGGCACAATTCTCAATCTCCAGGGGAGAATTTTTGGAAAGTAATGATGCCTAGGCTTCACTCTCAAATGTAGTAATTCATTTAGTTTGGAGAGGGGTGTGCACGTTAGTGTTTTTCAAAGCCTGTCAGATGATTTTAGTATGCAGCTAAGGATGACAGCCATTGGTCTTAAATAATATTAGACTTGAGGATTTGGTGGCATTCCCCTGTACACCTTTGCTGGTCAGGTAAGAAAGAATTCCATTGTTAAATAGTTGTGGTCCATAGCCCTGTCTTGCCTTTGGGAATGCCTGTGACCTAAACCCTGCCAAAAGTGGAGAGTTAGGGTCACTTGACAAATTAGGTTGCTTTGGAGTAATAGTATATAGCTTGAGCTTTTTGCAAAGAAAATTTCCTCCAAAGATTTTAAAGTTTCTGTTAAAACCTCTCATAAGGTTGTTCAAAATCCATTTATAAAGCCCTCGTACTGGTGATAAACATTAGTTGTGCAATCTTTCCTGAAATGGTTTTAAAAATATTTTGTTACCTGATTTATGTCTTGAGTATACATATTTTTTTACAGTGTATTTAAGGCATTAGCAAGTCGAAGACAGTTTTGCCATTCCATGATTGAATCAAAATGGCAACTTAATACCTCGATATTGTCTTTGGAATCCCAGGAGAAAACTGAAATCTGTCATAAGGCTATGCTTTGATACAAAAGCTGGTCTATAGTTAACAGTTTAAGTTGAATATGGTATCAGTGAGACTTTAGCTTTTCATCTTACCTTCTCATTGTATAGCCATCTTCTCTTGACTAGATTCACTGGTAATATTAAGATGAAACAGTTCCTTAATTCATTGTTTTAAAATCTAAAATGTACTTTTTTTTTCTTGTAGGTTATGCAATGGTCTCTGCAAGATGGTTTATTCTTGAATTGGAGCTTTTTAAGACTGACAAATGCTGGTACTTCATCTTCTATAAGTGGACTATAATTTCTTTTCTCAAGACAACTACATAAGCAGACAAAATTGCAAAGATCTGCCCTGTGTCGAGTATGACAGCCACGACTCGTGGCTCTCCAGTAGGAGGGAATGACAGCCAGGGCCAGGCTCCTGATGGACAGTCTCAGCCCCCCCTCCAACAGAATCAGGTAAGACATTTAAGATACTAGTTAAAGCTACATTGCTATGTCTATTATGAGATAGTAAATAAATAATGGAGCTGTTCTGAATAATTTGTGAAGTAATCATAAAAGAGTTATTTTAAGAAAAATAAGTATAGGTCTTAAACAGTAGTAAGAAAGCTCAGGTGCTGGGTAGATGGTGATGCTTGAGCACGTGGCCTCTCTTTTGCTGGTGTCTTACTTACATGATCAGTTATCAGATGAAGTATTTAAGCCCTATGTCATTTCCAGAGCAAAGCACGAAGTCATTCAGTGTAGCCTCTGTTACAGAGCATGGGCTCTAGTCATGTTTATGTTCAAATTTGAGCTTTTCACCATACTAGTCTATGGGTAATAGAACCTTTGAGCCTCAGGTTTTCACTTGTAAAATGGGGGTAACTACTTCATAGGATTAAGAGGATGGAGTGAAATAATGTTTGCACATAGTTTAAAATAGATTTTGGTATCAAGATTTTATGCTGGCCTTAAAATTCACAGGGTAGTATTTTTTGTCTATTCTGTGGATGAATTCGTGTGAGATTTCTGTTACTGCTTCATATCTTTCTAATGTCTTAGAGTCGTGGTAACCTCTCATCTTTGATTTCTGATACTGCTAATTTGCATTCTCTTTCCTGATACTCTTTCCTAGGGATTGATCAATTTCCTTAAATTGCCCCAGAACCAATTTTTGACTTCGATTCTCTCTCCCCTCTCTACTTGTGTGCTTTTACCCTCATATCTTGTTCCTTTCATTTCTTTTGAATTGTTATTATTTTTCTCATTTCTTGAAGTGGAAGTTTAGTGATTGATTTTTCAGCTACTTTCTCTAATATATGCAGTTTTATATTGGGAAATAAATAAGATATACATACTAAAATTTGTGATGCACAGCTCGAACGGCACTTAGACGTGAATTTATAGCTGAGTTGCATGCACATGAACCACAGACCTGCTGCTTACAGTTGGTACATGTTTATGTAGAATTCTGTATGGATGAGTGTCTAGGCAAAAATACGATAGGGTACTTAACATTTGTCACTTGGGGATAAGTTCTTATTGTCCAGTTATTACAAGTATTGTAGAAAAGAGATGCACATGCACTCTGTCTCCCTTTGCCCCTCCTCTCTTCCTCTCTCATTTTAGAGAAGCAGGCATGTCAGGTTTTAATTTTATTTTTCCACATAAGTGTGTCAGCTTCATTCCTTTTCCTCTCCAATTCGCACTTTTAGGCCATAAAATACTGAAGTACATGGTCCTAGATATTGGATAGAGTTGTTAAGTCTTCTTGTGTCATAAATTTGTTATCCATTATTCAGGTTTCTTTAAACATAGTCAAAGTTGTGTTGGGTCCCAAAGATGCTATTTTTAAACCAGGAACTAGTAGAGATTCAGTATATTTGCACGTTTTTTCTGTTTGTTTTCAATTTTCCTTATTTTTAAAATCCAAATACAATTAACATACAGGGTTATGAGTTTCAGGTGTATGATTCAATAATTCCATATATTACTCAGTGCTCATCACAAGAAATGTGTTTGTCCAGTAATTCCTATTGTGACAAGGCTTACATAATGGGAAATGTAAGCAGAGGAGCAGTATACATCGTGGTTAAGAACACAAATCTGGATTCGAATCCTGACCATAGAGTTGGAGCTGTGTGACCTTGGGCTAATTACTTACTGAGTTTGTTTTTTCATCTATAAAATAGCTGTCTAATGCTTTCTTAGGCTGTTAAGGACTAGATGAAATTATTTTACAGCATAGTAGCACAGAGACTTCCTGAAGCATCATAAACTTACTATGATTTTATCTTTAAAATTTTATTCTTTTACCCTAATTTGTATTGGTGTTTGAATTATTAAATGTACCTATGTTATAGAAACCTAAATCTGGAATATCTAATTTTTAATTAAGACTTCGTCGCCTGATTCTTCCAATGAAAATTCCCCGGCAACTCCCCCAGATGAACAAGGTCAAGGTGATGCCCCACCACAGGTTGAAGATGAGGAACCTGCATTTCCACATACTGACCTGGCAAAGTTGGATGACATGATCAATAGGTGAGTTGATTTGTTTCTTAATATGTGTAAACAGGAGATCCAACAGTTGCTCAGCACAGTGATTCGTAGTAAATAAGAAAAGAGAAAGAGTGGACAGAAATATCACAGTAGCCACACTGCCTGCTTAATAGCCTTAACATCTTAATGATTACCAAGTACTTTGTAACCCCTGGTTCTTAAAGGATTTGAAAAACGAAAGGGAGTAACAATGTCCATAAAGTTTTTTAGAATTAATGATGACCCAAGCTGGTGTGTTTCTGAAGTAGAACCATATGTGTGATTTCTCTTTTTGAGTGTTTATGAAGATTTCTTTTCATTTTGGCATGTTGGCTGTTAACAATTGCTGGGTGATTTTCATTATTATCATATGGTCCCGAGGTAAGCCAGGTCATAGGAACATGGAGTTCCCCAGAGCCTGCCCCTTGTGAACCCTTTACTTGTCTGAGGCATTTAACCATCTATTTGTTCCTCTTGATCTTCATCTCAGGGGCAAGTTTAGAGTATAATTTTTTATACTCTAAATACTTTTTGTTTTTTAATACTTTTGGAAGACTCCAAAAGAATTAAAGTTTAAGCTTGTGTGCGGGGGAAGAAAAAGTTTTAAAGAAGATAAGGGAATGGGGTACCTTGGTGGCTCAGTATGTTAAGCATCCGACTTCATCTCAGGTCTTGATCTCACGGTTCGTGAGTTTGAGTGCCTCATCGGCCTCTGTGCTGACGACTTAGAACTTGGATCCTGCTTCGGATTCTGTGTCTTCCTCTCTCTACCCCTTCCCCCCCCCCCCCCCGCCCCAAATAAACAAACATTAAAAAAAAGGAAAAGATGAGGGAAGAGCGTGTCGGGGGAACCCTGTATGGCTGTGGTCTTCACCAGGCTGGGCTGTGGGATCTCAGTGAGTGAGTGCTAGGGAGGTGCGACACATCCCTTCAACCCCTAAAAAGGAAAATATACAACACTTACAAGCATTTGCCTTATTAAATGTTTTTTGTCTTTTCACTTTCTAAAAAGCAGTTAACACTGTTAATGTATATAATAGCAGGGGAAATAGAACCCCCCCTCCTGTTTTCCCTCCAAAATCTTGATTACATAAGTAATAGAAATATGCATTGTTCTAAATGGAAATATAGTGTTGATAAAGTTTTCTATAATTTCCTTCTGTATACACATCCCAACAAAAAATTAACAATAGGGATACCTGGGTGGCTCGTGGGTTGAGCATCCAACTTCGGCTCAGGTCATGATCTCGTGGTTTGTGAGTTTGAGCCCCACACCAGGCTTTGCGCTGACAGCATGGAGCCTGCATCAGATTCTCTGTCTTCCTCCCTCTCTCTCTGCCCCTTCTCCACTTGCACTCTTTCTCTCTCTTTCAAAAAATGAATAAGCATTTTTTAAAAATCTTAAAATTACTAACAATAAGTAGTAGACTTCAGATTATCTTTGTGTTTTCTGTCATTTGTATTGATTTTTCTACAAATATGAGGTTTCTTACTATATCATTTTGTAACTGGCTTTCCTCACTTAATTTATCTTGAAAACTTTTCTATTAATGTATTTTTAACTCATCGTATTTAATAAGTATATTTGAAAGAACACATTAACTGTGATTCTAGCAGTATATAGTGTATAAAGTGAATTATAATGTATAACATATACAGTGAATTATAGTAAAAATTAAATGGAAATTGTATGAAGTTATTTGTTTTGTCCCTGGCTATTCTTTCTCTATAGCAGAGACTTAGCAAAAGATTTTATTGTTGCTTTTTGATTTTTGTCTGGTGATTGGTGATTGTTAGTAAAGGGTACTTGTTATGCAGACTTAAGGACAAAGTTTGCATGTATTAGTCATGGAGGACTTTTTCTCAAAACAAGGGTTTTTGGAGCAATGAGGAGGGTGAATGAGGAAGGTCCACTGGGACCACAGAAAGCACCACCTGGTGTGTGCTGCATCCTTGTTGGAGGGAGGAAGAAGGTACCTATGGAGGCAGAGAGGTCTGGAGACCCACATCTTACTTAACAACTTCAGGATAAATTGATGAATTATGATCAATTAAGGCAGAAAACCCTCAGTTTCCACCTAAATTTTTCTTGTGAAGAAATTGAAGACAATTAAGAGTTTCATCATAATTCTGAAAGAGCACTTTCCTTTGAACTCGAACAATAGGTATCCATTTAATTGATACTTGGTGGTTATGGTAGTTTTATATTCTGTGTTATTAAAATAATTTCTTTTATGGGGCACCCTGGGTGGGTCAGGTCATGATTGACAGGTTCATGAGTTCAAGCCCCACGTTAAGCTCTGTGCTTAACAGCTCGGAGCCTAGAGCCTACTTCAGATTCTGTATCTGGCCCTCCCCTGCTCACGCTGGCTCTCTGTCTGTCTGTCTCTCAAAAATAAACCTTAAATAATTTCCTTCCCCCACTTTGCTATCTTTTGTTTGACAGTTCTTAAAAAAAAAAATTCTGTTTGTAGAGACAACAGATGGAGCTTAGTTTCACAAAGCGGATATTCTGCCAGCCTTGTTTTAATATTTTAACATTTTTTAATATTAATATTTAATTTTTTTGTGGCGAGGTGAGTAATTATAGTTAGTAACTCATTTATAGTGCCTTTTTAGGGTGCAACCAATAAACATCTTTTTATATTATTAAAACTCTTAGGCCTCGATGGGTGGTTCCAGTTTTGCCGAAAGGGGAATTAGAAGTGCTTTTAGAAGCTGCTATTGATCTTAGTAAAAAAGGTAAGTTTAGATGTTCTTATGATTTTCATAATGTATGCTACTAGATTCGCTTTCACTTCATCCCCAAAGACTTTGTTTTCCTCTCTTATAAACACTTAACTGGATATTGCTAGACTAGAACATCTAAGTTTTCTTGCTGTGGCTTATGATACATACCTAGAACAAGGGTTTAGGTCCTTTGGTCAGCCTTGAGGGGTGTTTGTGAACTAGCTGAAGTTACACATAAAATTCGTGTCTATTCATTTTTAAACAAAACTGTTCAGCTTACATGTTAACTATTTTTTTTAATATACTGAAAATATTTGATTTTTCTCTAAAAGAAAAAAGGCTCGAAACTCTCTGGTTTGGTGTTTTTACCTTGTCATCTAAAAGTGAAAACTCACTGTTGGAATTATTTTTTCTAGTGGCTTTGGTCTGCTTTAGGTGCAGTTGAATTCTCTTAGCAAAGGACTACTATTGTAATATTCTTTTCATTTTTAAGGCATTGGATATTAAAATAAATGACAGCAACATATCAATTTCTGAAATAGGGTAGCCATGGAATAGGCATTATCACAGTTGAAGGTGATTATTATAAACATTAATATACTTATTTGTCTTCATGGCAAGGGTAATTTTTTTTTTTTGTCTTCTAATAATTACCTTCATTTAAAGAATGTCTCTCCACATCTTTTTAATCTTGAAAAATAATCTAATAAATTATGAAAAAACATTTCCATATTACAGTTATTTTCTACTACCCAAGTTTCTTTTGTTCATTTACACATTTAATAATTGAGCAAATTTTTAAAGACTTTTGCAAAAGGCATGTTCTGGGTCCTGACTGTACAGCGATAGGTGAAAACACATAATGGTATCTCATTTAATATTCCTTGACATTCACTGGACACAGAGCTCCCTGCCCCCCATGGGACCACGGTTTATTTTAGGTTTATTTCAGATTTTCAAATAGAGTACTGAGTTTAAATGTCTCTTTTGTACAATCAAAATCAAAGAACATTTTATATACAAATTGAATCACTTTTCATTGTGTCATCAAAAGTTAAAGATTTTCTCTGTGTTTGGCGGGGTGGGGCATGTGGCTCTGTCGCCTTTCTGAAATCAGATGAAATTAAGCAAAGATATAAAGAAGCGTAAACGCTGGGACGGTGAAAGAGACTGAGACAAAAACAATTTATCTTATTCAATGAAACACTTGTATAGAATAGTATGAGGATATTGATATCTAATGGATCGTTTACAACCAAAATAAGATTTTAAAAATAGTTGTGAAACATTATTTTTTAAGTTTTAAAGTTTAGTTTCAGAGAGTAAATGCTCTGAAGCATTTAGATTCCCTCTCTGTGGCACTGGTAGCCATTTTGCATTTAAGGTCTAGTGCCATTACTGGAAATATTTTCAGTTCACCTATTACTTGATTTCATGTACTTTTATAAAGTTTAAATAATTTTGAAATTCATTGAAGATTATTTTTGTTTCTGAATCTGTTACCTTCTTGACACATAGGAACTTTGATAATACTTGTAGTATATTTGTCTTTTTGCCCTCTCATGATAATGTTTTTTCCAAAACCAGTCTGAATTTCTTACCTATGAGTAAGTAGTTTATTATTTTTTATCATGTAATTGAACATTGTGAGACAACTAGAAAAATACTTTGTTTACATTTATTTTTCTTCCCTTTTCTTAGGCCTTGATGTTAAAAGTGAAGCATGTCAGCGATTTTTCCGAGACGGGCTAACAATATCATTCACTAAAATCCTTACAGATGAGGCAGTGAGTGGCTGGAAGTTTGAAATTCATGTGAGTCTTGCATGTGACTTTAAAAAATCGGATTTCCACAGTGATGCCTTTGTTGTTTTCTCCTATGTATATAAAATACATACTTGGTTATATATTTGATTCATTAATTGAATGAATTAAAGGGTCTAAAACTGAGAAACTTTAAAAATACTTCTTATAAATTATAATTTCTGTAGAAGGAAGCATGATCATTTTAGGAGTATGTGATTTAGAGACCTTTGGTTTAATCTGTCTCCTGGGTTCTCAGATGCCTTGTTGACCATGTTTTATCAGTTTTGAGATGCACCGTGCACTCATTTTATGTTACCATTAAGGAAGAAAAACAGGATTAGGGAATCTATTATCTGGGACACAAAGATCAATGCAGAGAAATAAAGTTGCCATACAGAAAGCGATGCAGGGGGGCCTGGGTGGCTCAGTCGGTTAGGCGGCCGACTTCAGCTCAGGTCATGATCTCACGGCCTGTGAGTTCGAGCCCCGCGTCGGGCTCTGTGCTGCTGGCACAGAGCCTGGAGCCTGCTTCAGATTCTGTGTCTCCCTCTCTCTCTGCCCTTCCCCTGCTCACGCTCTGTCTCTATGTCTCTCAAAAATAAATAAACGTTTAAAAAAAAAAAAAAAAGCGATGCAAAAAAACCCTGTGTCTCAACCTTGTCTTAGAGGAGGTAAAAATCACCTGAAAATTCAAACCACAGGCCAGTATTCAGAGTTTTGTAGTCAGAATTCAGATTACAGCTGTGAAACAAAAAATAAAATCCTCAAATGAATAAAGCGGTCTCTGGTTCATGGTATGCCCAAGTGATTAGAAGAAGCAAACACAAGTTTTCTCTACAACGCCTTCAGTCTAAGAGAATAGTATTCGGGTTGATTATAAGATACAATTAAATTCCAAAGATTTTAAAAAGTAAAAAAAGTACATCTTCGATTGATGAAATGCCATAATTACTCCAAGTTTCTGTTCCATATTTATACCATGGAAATGTGAAGCATTCAGTTGTGAAGCAGACATTTTTGTGCCCTGTGAACTATTTTTCAAATATAACCATAGCACAAAAATCTCAACACCTTCACATTCAACATATAAGTTTACAAGTGAAGAAATGGAAACTTTGGGAGTGTTTTTAGACTTTTTTGCATTGAGGCTTAGATAGCAAATCTACTTCAGTTTGGATAATTAATATATTACGTAGATTTTAGAATTGCTGCCTCTAGTGTACAAATTCCAAAGAGGAAAAAAACGGTAATTTGCATCTTGTCAGTAGACATATAAACAAGGGGCAGTGCCTACTTCATTTTGTAAGCTGTTGCAAATGGCTTTTTTAAATAGGTACTATACAAAGGATAGTAAATGTTAATTCATTTTTTTCATATATCCATTTGATCCCAATATTAAATAATTCAAATGGTCAGTATAGAAAAGTGGAGAGATAATAAATAAAATATAGTTAAAATGGGAAGAACTTTCTCTTTGGAGTTAGCAATGATCTGATCTTGTAAATCATCTTTCCCCCTTATATAACAGAGGTGTATTATCAACAATACGCATCGCCTGGTGGAGCTATGTGTGGCCAAGTTGTCCCAAGACTGGTTTCCACTTCTAGAACTTCTCTCCATGGCCTTAAATCCTCATTGCAAATTCCATATCTACAATGGTACACGTCCATGTGAATCCGTTTCCTCAAGTGTTCAGTTGCCTGAAGATGAACTCTTTGCGCGTTCTCCAGACCCTCGATCACCAAAAGTGTGTTGGTTTGTTATTTTCATAATAAATAGTTTTGCTCTGCCATGTAGCTGTCAAAGATCTGAACCACCTGTTAACGTGAAGAAGAGTAATTTCATGTTACTATTAAAGGGATTCTGCATTATTTTGTGTTTTGGATTCTTCCCATCCCCAGTCCTCCCTGCTCCCCCCAGCTTTATTGAATTATAAGTGACAAAATTGTTGGGATTGTGATCTTCGTTTTTGTTTTTGTTTTATTTTTTGGGTTTTGGTTTGAGATGACTTATTTGACCAAGGCCATGATCACTGTAGACATTCTAACATTTTGACTTCAAGGTCAAGTATATCCTATGTCTAAAATGTGTCATAAAAGTAAAATTATAGAAATTATAAATATAAATATTATATGTATCATTCCAATTACTAGAGAAACGCAAATACATTGCATGATGAGCATGTACTTTCTTAAAATTGTTGAATGCCAAAAGGGAGTGGTGAATTAAAATGCTCGGATTTTTAATTGTTTTAGAGTTAGCTTTTTAAGACCAAATGAAGAGGTAGGAAAATACTATAATCAAAACTTATGTAGAGAAATGGTGGTTAATTTTGTAGAGAATTTAATTGATTTAAACCTAAAATCCTATCAAAACTACCTTTAGCTACCATATTGTCTCTTTAAAGCATTTACCTTATATTTCTATTTTCCCTTTGCCCTGGATATGGTTTTTTGTTTTTGTTTTGTTTTTTCTAGTAGCCGTAGAAATTATTTTTGCTTAAGACTTAGCAAAGAAATTACCTTTAAGTTTTAAATGTAGGCATGCTTTTAATTCCACAAACCATTGGCTCTCCCAGCTGCATTGTACTTTGAGTTATTGCTGTCCCTTGTTGAAGAGTTTGAAAGACAGTCCATTCTAGTGCATCCCGGTTATCTCTAAGGTGAGAATTGGGGCATTCACGTGAGCCGTCAGAAGCATCAATGAGCATGTTCTAGTTAGGGGCAACAAATAAAATACCAGGAGTTGGTATTTAATTAATAGTTCACTCTCAGGCTCTAAGATTATTTTATTTATAGGGAATTTTAAATTATTCACAACTACAATAAAAATGAATTCAAATATTGTCTCAGGTCAATAAATAGCCTTTTTCTTATGAAAATTTTTTTATCCTCCTAAGTTTCAAAAAAAATTTTCAGGTAATTCTATAATGAGATATCTGAAATAGAATCATGGCTTCTTGTTCCTGTTCACCAGCTGTATTGGTATGAACACATAACTGCGCCCTAGCGATCTCACTTGTACTGCTATTCATGCTTTTTTCTCACAGACAGCATTACTAGGAATACTATGTACTATTTTGTTTTATTTCAAAGATAATTTTACATAATCATCTTTACTGATTTACTGAATTTCCTGTTTCTAGTATTTTTCAATCAAGAAATTACTTCAGATGGTGCTCTTCTTCCCTGAAAACAGGACGTTAATCTTTTTCATTAACTGTATTGCAGGGTTGGCTGGTGGATCTTCTCAACAAATTCGGCACTTTAAATGGGTTCCAGATTTTGCATGATCGTTTTATTAATGGATCAGCATTAAATGTTCAAATAATTGCAGCCCTTATTAAGTAAGTTACGTTTTTAAATGAGTCTTCAGTGCATTATAGGAATTCCTACTTAATTGCTTGATAAAAATTTTCTTTTTTCAAGTATGGTTTTCCTCTTTACCTGATAACTTGGGTTTTTTAAATATAGACTTCAGTCCTAGTTAATTGTAAGAAAGTATTAACAAGCGTTTTGTTGTTGTTGTTTTTTGTCTTTGTTCTTTCAGACCATTTGGGCAATGCTACGAGTTTCTCACTCTTCATACAGTGAAAAAGTACTTTCTTCCAGTAATAGAAATGGTTCCACATTTTTTAGAAAACTTAACTGATGAAGAACTAAAAAAAGAAGCAAAGAATGAAGCCAAAAATGATGCTCTTTCTATGATTATTAAATCTTTGAAGAATTTAGCTTCAAGGGTCCCAGGACAAGAAGAAACTGTAAAAAATTTAGAAATATTTAGGTTAAAAATGATACTTAGGTAAGAGTTTATCTCTGGAAATAAACTACTATGTGGATGTTTAGAATCATGTATGTTAACACTGAATTTCTCTTCTAGATTACTGCAAATTTCTTCTTTCAACGGAAAGATGAATGCACTGAATGAAGTTAATAAGGTGATATCTAGTGTATCCTACTATACTCATCGACATGGTAACCCTGAAGAGGAAGAATGGCTCACAGCTGAACGAATGGCAGTAAGTCCTTTGATTCTTCTTCCATGGATAAGAATCTGCCCAAAACAAAAATCAGAATAGCTTTACTTAATGTTAATAATAGTAACATTTTAAGGAAAACCTTGAAATTGGGAGTTATTTGGATTGAGTTAGTACTCTTAATCCTCAGAACTTTCTGTAATATAATTTATTTGGTAGTGATTTAGGTAGCTTAGCACATCTTTGATAAACTTAACGCTGAATGTAGGTGTTGTGAACTAATTAGCTTGTCCGGGGGGGTTTTGAAATGGAGTAGACAAAGTTGATCTTGGGATTAGATCGGGAAGTATCTGGTGCCTGATGAACGAAGTGGCCTGTTGTCATTTGACCAATTCCATGTACAGATTTTAATATTGGAAATACAATTACTGGAATAAGATCTACATGAATTCATGTTTTATCATTTTAAGAACTTAAGCACTTCTATTTATACTATTTTAATATTGAAAGTTTAGGAAACTACCATAGATACTTGTGTATTTTGTAGTTTTAAAATACAGAAGTATGCCATTTAAGAAACATCTGTGGTTGAATAACTTGAGTGCATATTGTCTGGTTGTACTGAGCAGACATCTGTAAAAGAACTGTTCTTGCCCTCATGGTGGCCTCAATTTAATAGGGGAGACTGAATAGAATGTGATAAAAGAGTGGACGATGCATAGACATTGGCTCTGTGTTAAGGAGCAGGTGTTAAACATCTCATTTTGCGTATGCGATTTGTCCGTCTGACTTGTTGGAAGGTTGAACACCAGGCTTCTCAGAATGTAGTCTGACGTCTGGTTCTGGTCCTTAACTGTTGCCAGTCCCGGATGAGTGAAGAAAATGGCATCAAGTATTCAGAAACTGTTGTAGTAATTTGACATTGCCACATGTTTATTTTATTTTATAGACATACCTGCAACAGATTAGAAATAAAAATAGACCTTTACCACCTGAGAGGTGTATTTTTATAGCACATTTCGGGAGTAAATACTTTTATTCTCATTAAGTTGAGTAGTGTGAAATTTCACAGTATGAACTATTACCTATTTGTATAGTGAGTTAAGAGTTTTCTCCTATTAGTATAGATACTAAGTAAATGCCAGTCAGCAGCATAGCATAGTGTTACAGAAACAAAGACTTGGGAAGCATGCATGCAGCCTTGGTTTAGATTCCGGTTCTAACACTTCTGAGCCTGTTTCCTCCTCTGTAACAGGATAATATATCCCTCATTAGGATTGTTCCAAAGATTAAAGAGTTAATGGATAAGCAATAATAGCATAATCGGTTAATAAATAAGAGCAAGAAATTAAAAGGGCATGTTTTCACCAAAGCAAAACTGATGTCAGGTGTCGAAAGATCCTAAAATGGGTCCTGTACTCACTACCTAAACCTTGGTGCTTGCTGCACTAAAATATTTCTCTGCATAAATGCTAGAGTAGAATCTTTTTAATAATTTCACTCTTTCTGATTCATGGAAACATTTCTGTGTAAAATTATTTAAGTTCCATAAAATTGTTGTTTTTCATAGTTTTGAATTAAAACACATAAGCCTATTGCAATAGTGTATTAATTTTGTATTTTTTAGTCCCTACTAATGTTCAAAAGTGTGAACAGTATTTCGTACATATTTTTTAAAAGCTTCTGTGTTTCAGTTTCTTCTTTGAAACAAGTTTTTTATTTATATTTAGGAATGGATACAGCAGAACAATATCTTATCCATAGTATTGCGAGATAGTCTGCATCAACCACAGTATGTAGAAAAGCTAGAGAAGATTCTTCGTTTTGTCATCAAAGAAAAAGCTCTGACTTTACAAGATCTTGATAATATCTGGGCAGCACAGGTAAGGAATTTCAGGTGGGGCTATTTGGGTTCTAAAAAGAAAGACACTAAAATCTAATAGTAGTTCTGAAATGAGATGAAGGCTTGTATTGTTTGATTTGTAGTGTGTTTACTTATTTATTTATTTTTTTAAACGTTTATTTATTTCTGAGAGACATAGAGACAGAGTGTGAGCAGGGGAAAGGCAGAGAGAGAGGGAGGCACAGAATCCGAAGCAGGCTCCAGGCTCTGATGAGCCATCAGCACAGAGCCCGATGTGGGGCTCGAACCCACAGACTGTGAGATCCGACCTGAGCTGAAGTCGGCCACTTAACCGACTGAGCTACCCAGGTGCCCCTTGTAGTGTGTTTAAATGCTCATCATTTACAGAAAACCTGTCAAGAATCTTTTTTAACTAGCCAATGAAATTTTAAATATATTCATCATTTACTGTATGTTTGGTACCAGTCGGCAATTTGTAGGTGGTTTTGTTAGTATTTACTACAAATTTTTGACTGAAGTATTTTTTTCTGAGAGAGACAGAGAATCCCAAGCAGGCTCCACACCATCAGCACGGAGCCCAATGCGGAGCCTGAACTCACAAACCATGAGATCATGACCTGAGCCAAATCCAAGAGACAAAAACTCTTAAACAAGACTGAGCAACCCAGGAGCTCTAGTATTTCCTTTATTTATATGATATTACATCACATGTTGTAGGTGGTTTTAAATAAGAGTCAAACAGTGGGGCACCTGGGCGGCTTAGTCGGCTCAGGTTGTGATCTTCTTGAGTTCAAGCCCGGCATTGGGCTCTGTGCTGACAGCTCAGAGCCTGGAGCCTGCTTCAGATTCTGTGTTTCCTTCTCTCTCTGCCCTTCCCCCACTTGTGCTCTCTCTGTCAAAAATAAATAAAAACATTAAAAAAATTTTTTTAAAGTCAAACAGTAAAATAATATAAGGAATGTCTCTTGAAAGAATATAAGACATCTGTAATTGGTTTCTTCATAAACTTAATGCAAAGAAAACTTTAATAGGAGAGGTAAATCACTAGCTTATTTATAAAAGACCTATAATTAAAAGATTTATAGCTTTTCTGAAGTATATGTAATGTTTTTGGTTTCAGAGCTAGAAACTAGGTGATTTGATTATCTTAAGTGCAAGTTTCTACTCGGATCGCTTAGGAAATATTGTTGAGTTTCAGATTAAAAAGCTTTGTCTTTTGAGTCTGTAGAAACCAAGAAAACTTTCAGTTTTTCTTTGAGTGCTTAAGGTTCCAGTTTTGAAACAAGATCATTGGTGTGCCTCGGCGTTCTACTTGCAGTGTTAAAATTGGCGTTAAATTCAATAAACTTTAATAAAGGCTCACATGAATTCCCGAAGTATATATTAACCATGTGTATCAAGGAATTAAGTTGTCAGGTTTCAGAGGGTAGTTCTAAAGCATTTAAAATGTTACGAGTTTTCTTATGGTACACACTTAGGTGAAGATGGTGGGAATAGTTTCTAATTATTAATAGCTATCAGCAGACAATATACACAACTTACCCGCTGTCCAGATTCTAATATGCCATTTGCTCTTTGGTTTTTCAATAGGCGGGGAAGCATGAAGCCATTGTGAAGAATGTACATGATCTACTGGCAAAGTTGGCATGGGATTTTTCTCCTGAACAACTTGATCATCTTTTTGATTGCTTTAAGGTAATAGCTAGCATAATAAGGTAGTACCGCTTCATTTTTAATAAAATTAATTCATTAGATCTGTGAGCTGCTCTTAGCCAATAAATACTTCAGTAGAAATAATTAAACAGTTTCGGGTATGAAGGAATTGGTAATTTTTTTTCCCCAATAAGAACTTAATGTTCATTTTTATATTAATAGCCCTCATAAGTAATTAAAAACAATTTTTTTTCTTGTTTGTTTATTTTTGAAAGGGGTCATCAGCAGGGGTTGGTCAGAGAGAGGGAGACATAGAACCCGAAGCAGGCTCCAGGCTCTGAGCTGTCAGTACAGATCCCAACACGGGGCTCAAACTCATGAATCATGACATTATGATCTGAGCTGAAGTCAGATGCTTAACCGACTGAGCCACCCAGTTCCCCCCATAACTAAGGAATCTTAAACTCAGGATGTCAATTCGGATTCTATTCCCTTAGCAGTTTGAATTTTTATTTATTTATTTTTTTTAATTTTTTTTTTTAACGTTTATTTATTTTTGAGAGACAGAGAGAGAGAGAGGGAGACACAGAATCCGAAGCAGGCTCCAGGCTCTGAGCCGTCAGCACAGAGCCCGACGCGGGGCTCGAACTCACCGACTGTGAGATCATGACCTGAGCCGAAGTTGGCCGCTTAACCAACTGAGCCACCCAGGCGCCCCTGAATTTTTATTTTAAAGTTCAAGTGCACTGTAGGACTTGAGGGAAGGATGATTAGTTGTAATAAAAAAAAATTAAGCATCAATAACAAGGATTACCAATACCTTGGTATTCTGGGGTGAAATGTACAGGCAAATATTAATATAATTCATAAGGTATTTCAGTAGCCCCTACAGTCATATCTGAATTGGTACCATTGTGTACTTTTTAAGGCCATATTGGATAGTAGTCTCTCTACAGTTGGCTAGTGTTGGGTTTGTAAAAACCATATGATTGGTGAATTTGTGGATTTAAGAACGTATGACCTTATGGCAGTGATCACAAGGGTATTCTATTAACAACTGGCATTAGATGACAAAAAATATCATAGGGGTGCCTGGGTGGCTCAGTCGGTTAAGCATCTGACTTTGGCTATGGTCATGATCTCACGATTTGTGAGTGTGGGTCCCGCTTATCTCTCTCTCTGTCCCTCATGAGATTCTTTCTCTCCTCCTCCCTCTCCGTCCCTTGCTCACTTGTGTCCTGTGTCTCTAATCAATTAATATAAAATAAGTTATACTGATTGCTGGTGGTACATAAATTACTACAATTACCTTTGAAATAGGTTGATATTTCTCAAAACGTGTAAGATTCTCATGACTCATCATCAGTTGACATCTGAATATATCTTCTAGAGAAAGTCATGCATATGTGCACCAGGATACACGTTTAACATTTGTAGCAGAATTATTTGTAATCGCAAGCAAGAAAATTGCTATGTAAGATGGAAAAGTGGAATTTTCATATACTGAAAGACTTCCCAACAATGAGAACAAGTAAATTTGAGCAATTCAACCGCATGGATAGGTCTAATAAACAAAGTTGAAGAAAGGAATAAAATCACACAAGAATTCACACACCTTGATTGCATTAACATAAATTTCAGAAATAGACCCAGCAAGCCTCTGGAGTGTTGCTCACCATGTGTTACTTTTCACATGAGTAATAGTTACATAGGTTTTTACATTATGTATTGTAGTAATGCTACTTATTTGTACCTTTCTTGATGTGAATTTCACATTAGAAGGAAAAAAAGTGTATTGCTGGTTTCCACCTCACAGATTAAATCTGAATTGCTAGGTAGGGAGCCTGTATTTTAAGCAGTATTCTCAGTTGAATCTTAGGCAACATTAAAGTTGTAAATTATTGCCTTATGGAAAAGTTTAGTTTGAAAACTATCAAAGGCAGCTAAGGTAATAATAGAGTCCATTATCATGGGTACTCTAAAGTTAATTTCCATTCATTTTTAATCTTGAGATGACTTTCGAAATGGCGCAGTGTGTGACTAAGGATGGCCACGATAGAAGAAGGAAAGAAGAAAGAGATCAATTGTTAATGCAGCCCCTGGGCCCTCCTCTTCTGAGGATGGTCTAAATACAATAATAGTCTAAATGTAAACCTGGTTCCATTTGATCTGTTGGCTTAGCAGGGGTTTAATAAGCACTTATTATTTGGTAACAAGCACTGTGTTCTCTTGTAACTTTCTACAAAAGAAGATTCAAAGGAAGCATGAAGTCCAGGTCACTTTGCAGTTCTTTACGGACTGGAACCAAATGATTTCAGACTGTTAGTCTGAAAGTACCTGTATATTTCCCCAGTCTAGTTTTTAAATGTTTTTAGTTTAGTTTTTTTTTTTTTTTTAAGTTTACTTATTTATTTTGAGAGAGAGTGAGCATGAGCTATGGAGTGACAGAGAGAGGTGGAGGGAGAATCCCAAGCAGGCTCCGTGCTGTCAGCGCGGAGCTCAATGCCGGGCTCGACCTCACGAACATCATAGGTGGTCATGTGCTCTTTATTCAGGAGGCACATGATGCCTAGTTATCTTTCTTTTTAAGATATTCTTAATTATAATATCTAATGTTTTAGTTTTTTCCTGTATCCTTAGCAGTTTGCATAGTTCTTTCATAATTTTGAGGGGTCTAGGAGGAAATGGAAGTATGCACTCAAGTTGTCTTCAAAGACATCCTTATTTATCTCGTTGTAAATATGTAATAATTCCATTGAAAGGATCTGCTATAATTTACATAGGTACCCTTCTATTGTTTGCCTTTAGGTTGACTTCACTTTATTTTCCTGTAAAGACTCATTAGCAACCTTATGCATAGAGCTTTTCTTATATTCTTTAGCAGCATCCCTGGCCTTTACCCATTAGATGCCACCATCACACACATGCCACCCAATCCTCATTGTACAAACTGGGCATTTGTAAAAATACCATTTTCAGAGGGTTTTCCCCCCATCGTAGATATTTTAAATGAGCATTATATCTTCCTAATTGGAATGGTGCTGTATCATTTCTGCATAAGTTAGAAATAGTTTTATTGGTAAATAGCAGACTTTGTTGCAGCTTTTTATTTTCATATGTGTAATGCACAGTGCTCTCTTATCAGCTTTTTAAATTTATTATGAACACCTTTGTATGTCAGTCTGTCTTTGCCATCTTTTAATATAATTTTAAGTCACAGATAACAGGATGAATCTAATGCAGTGGTTTCCAACAGGCCAATTCTGTACCCCTCACCCCACCTTCAGAGATATTCAGCAGTATAAGGAGATAATTCTGGTTGTCACAGCTGAGAGGAGGAGTGTCTACTAGCCTCTACTGGATAGAGGCCAAGTATGCTGCTAAACATCCTACTGCGCACAGGGCAGCCCCCACAACAAAGATTTCCCCAGCCTCAAATGTCAGTACCAAGGTTGAAAAACCCTGGTCTTTTTAACTGTAAATTGAGACCTTTTTTTATCCTCGTGTTTAAGTCTGCCCTGTCGTATCTCTCATATATCGCTGGAATAATTCTGTGTTGGCTATGTTTTCTGATGAACATAGTTATTAGTCTCATGACACGTCATTTAATCAATGATGGGCAAAACTGTTGTTTTCATGTCATTAAAATTTTTTTTCTAGGCCAGTTGGACAAATGCAAGCAAAAAGCAACGTGAAAAGCTGCTTGAGCTGATACGTCGCCTTGCAGAAGATGATAAAGATGGGGTGATGGCACACAAAGTGTTGAACCTCCTATGGAATCTGGCCCACAGTGACGATGTACCTGTAGACATCATGGACCTGGCTCTCAGTGCCCACATCAAAATACTAGATTATAGTTGCTCACAGGTAAGATGTGCCTCCTTTCCTCACTTTTTCTGACCCTTCACCTTCCTTATCAGGATGGCTTAGAAACAGAATAGTTCTTGATCTTTTGGACATTGTTATTTTTGAAATTATCTTAAAGAATTAACTCACTTTCTTCATCTAAGTCCACCTTCCTCAGGTCTCTATGTCAGAATTTTGTGTATAATCTGACAAACATTTAACCTCCTTGGGAGAAAGACAGTATAAAAAAACATGTAGTGGTAGAATTGTCAAATGCGTGGTGCTGGAGTGTTAGTTTCAAATAGATCATAAAATACTAAAGGTGATAAGGGACTTTGGAGGTAAGAGAATTTGGGTTTTCTTTGCTCATGGGGAAATTAAGAAAAATTAATAGAATTTCCTAAATAGTAAAACATTTTGAGCCTTACCTGTAAGAAAATCACACAACAGCTTCCCTGCATTCTGACTTGTAGCATGTTAACTATAATGGAAATTGCCAAATAGTTTTCCTCTTGTTAAAACTATTTGCTACACCAGTGAACTGAAATTTAGGTGAGAGCTAAGAAAGTAAGTTCAAGTAGGTGTATGTGATTCATATGCTGTTCAGTTTACTATACTTACTTGTGACAGTTCATTAAATACCCAGTATAGCAAATACTAATAACTTTCCATTTAAATTATTTCAATTAAACAGAGAGTCAGTATGCTTAAATAAAGTAATCAAACTTAAAATTGTTAGGTACAGAAACCTGCATTTCCGTTTACTATTGATTTGGGGGAAGGAGTAAAGTATAAGGTATGGGAAGTAAAATATATGAAATAAATACTTGAGTTTAAAATACTTTTGTAACCGTTCTCCCTTTATCTTTTTGTATATATGTCGATATATCCTTAGTTTGATTTTTGGTGAAAAATTTTTTAACTTAGTTGCCATACCATTATTTTTGGGGTAAAACATAAATTTTCAGTGTCCCTCATTGTTACTAAAACATATCCATAAAAAATGTATTTAATACTGCTTTTATTTACTATTAAACTCTACTGCAATTATTACATATTTCTGATGATAATCTTATTTTAAAAACCCTGTTTTATAATCGAAGGTGGAGCTTTCCTGAGTATGACCTATCTAAAATATTGAAATTATTTGTTTAAGGACCGTGACACACAGAAGATCCAGTGGATAGATCGCTTTATAGAAGAACTTCGTACAAATGACAAATGGGTAATTCCTGCACTGAAACAAATTAGAGAAATTTGTAGTTTGTTTGGTGAAGCCCCTCAAAATTTGAGGTAAGGCTTTTAACAGAAAATTTGAATATTTTTAGTTTTGTATTTTATTGAAAAGAAATCACACGGTCACTTGGTAAAACCAAAATTTTCAAAAAGAAAATTAGAGTAGGTGAGGGGGTAACAGGAGGTTAAGAGAAGTTTCAATTTGTAAATGAAAATTCATTTATCATATCCACACCTTGATTTTATTGAAAAAGTAAGCCACAGTTAAGTGATGAGCAACAGAATCTGCAGTATCCTGTATTACTCATGAAAGATAAGATCTGGTTTAAAATAATTTTTTATTGATTTTAGCTAAATTGCTATTAAATAGTGTTTATATTATCTTACATGTTGAATTCTAGTTACTAGAATAATTCTGGCATTTTCTGTTTATAAAAGTTAGAACACTTGATGTGAAAGTTAAAATTGTGCAGAGAATGAGAGCTAGGTGTAGTGCAAAGAACATTTACAGTAGGGTCAGGATTCCTGAGTGTGATGACCCTTATGTCTGGCCAATCATACCATCTTGCAAAGATTTACTAATAGAAGAAATGTGTTTTTCATATGTGTAAAGTTAGATGATTGCCAAGGTCCTTTGTAGCTCTAGATTATTATTGATTATGCCTAGGACAGAAAAGGCCATATACGTTTTGGTTTTAATGTTTGAACTTTGTCTCATTTTTTTCTGAAGGCTTAAAAAATGATAGGAAATTAGAAAAGCTATAGGGGTTAAACTGTGGAGAAAACACAGATGTATGTCCTAGTACCAGTAACATTTATTTGAGGGACATATTTTGATTTGAGGGCCACTGTACAAAATGCTTTTTTGCCTTTCTCAGATGAATCAAATTTGTTGCAGAGTATTTTACATACTCTTCCAGGATACAGTGGCTTTATCTCCACTAGAGTAGTAATGGCTCCAAGTCTTTATTGGTTTCAGTGAAGGCGGCAGAACGGGTTGGAAAGGAACTAGATGTCTTCTTGATGATAACCTGTGGGCAAACATGGCTACAAACCAAGTGACCCAGAATGTACCTTGAATGGCTAATACATTTTTCTGAAAGCATTTTCTTTGATCACATTCTTCATCTATAGTATAATCTTTGTGTTGCTAGTCTTGCAAGGGTTATATACTATAGAATAACAGAATAAATGACTTACTTTTTGAAGCATTGTTTTCTTTTAAGTTGCTTAATCTTGTTATTGAAGTAAATGGCCAAGAATATAATTCTGTAATGAAGGAGAGACCATTTTAAGTTTTTAAATTAGTAGCTAAGAATTTAGATTATATAAGCTCTTTTGATTACAACAGAGTTTAATTGCCTAATTATATTGTTAAGTTCTTCTCGTTTCAGTCAAACTCAGCGAAGTCCCCATGTATTTTATCGCCATGACTTAATCAATCAACTTCAGCACAATCATGCCCTAGTTACTTTGGTAGCAGAAAACCTTGCAACTTATATGGAAAGCATGAGACTGTATGCTAGAGGTATGTTTTATAAGCTAACATGAAATATGGGAAATAACAGCAACTTCTCAGCATTTGTTCATCAGTTACCTTAGAGATGGATACCACCTATATTTTAAATGATGCAAGATAATTGGTTTTATTAACTGTGTTCTTTATTAGCTTATGTTCCACTTTTACTCTCAACTTCTGTTCACTCTAAATTCCAGCCCAACATTTCAAAGCTCTCCTTATTAAATTGATTTCTTTTTCTTCTTTGGGACTTCTGCCTGCCTGTACTATAATTGGTTGGTACCCTCTTCGGAATCTACTTGGCTCATTCTCAACGTTTGTTTCCTTACTACTACTACCTTAATTTTTTTTTTCACGAAAACTTGTTTTGTCTAAGTCTATTGTGCATATTATAGTTCCTTCATAATCCTACGTCCACATTTCACAAGTGTTTAATTTACGTTGGTTTTCAAAGTGGGAATTTGTTTAAATGTGTTAGTTTCCGGAGGTTTCAACAGGCAGTTTTTTTAAGTTCCTGCCATATGTAGAACTCTGTTTCAATACTCTTTTGCTCTTTGATAGTTATGTCTATCTGTGCTAGAGTACAGATTGGTTTTTAGGTACGTATTCTACTGTCTTGTACGCCCAACTTCATTCCCATAGGCGTAGAACGAAAACTTTATGCTACCAGTGCATAATGGTTCCTGAACATACTACTCATTTAACATGTTACACTAGATAAGAGTCTGCAGAAGCCAACAGTATATATGAAAAATGATTTTTTAAAGTTTATTTATTTTTGAGAGAGAAAGTTGGGGAGGGACCGAGAGAGAGAATCTCAAGCAGGGTCAGCACTGTCAGTGCAGAGCCCAATACAGGGCTCGATCCCATGAACCACGAGATCATGACCTGAGCCAAAATCAAGAGTTGGACGCTTAAGTGACTGAACCACCTAGGTACCCTAGAAGTGATATTTCTGATACTCCTCATTTGAGGTGTAAAATGGATTCTTGGCATTCTTGAATAAAATCCTAAGACGCTTGTAAATCATAGGATTTGCTTAACATTTATAGGATATATATTCCCTTATAAAATTCAGATCAGCATAAATGAAAAAATAAACAACTCTTCAGGTACGCCTACTGATTGTGTTGACGGTTTGTTCTTCTGTGTACCCCCCTCTGGTCCAACTGAGTCCTCCTAGTCAGTAGATTGTACAGCTAGATAAGCAATCTCAGCATCAGGAGGCTGCTAAGTACCAGGCAATGATCTTTTATCATTTCAGGCCCGAGTTCCTTCTAAGCATGATAGAATAGTTGGAGCAGTATAGGCATATGACCTTGTGATTTATGTTCTCTACCAAATATAACCAAAGTCTGAGAGAAGCACCAGAGGTTTGCATGTAATGCACCCAGTCACTTGAGCATCTGGGCTCAGTTTAACATAATGCAGATTCTTTGTTATGATTTCCTGTCTTCTTGCTGGTACAAAGTCCTCACAGATGCCATTATAGGCCTTCCCCCAAAATGGAGCCATATAAGTCATATGCACTGCAATGCTAATTTTTATTTACTTCATTTGTATGTTATGTTTCAATTTATTTCATTGCCAGAAGTTGAATACTGTGCTGTCGGGACAGTCAGGAGATGATGTTGCATGTGCAGTTCAGCCTCACTTGGGTTTCCAGCTTCGTTTTATTCCAGTTCCATATTCATTGCTTCATCTCAATTTCATTGTCACAAGAATGTTTTTCAGTCTTTAGTTTTCCCTTAAATTGCCTGTAGTTCCATAAAATGAGAGGTATGACTCTTCATAGTCACTTTGTCTAGTTTTGAAAACTGACCTAAACATACTAGGTGTATGACCTTGGGCAAGTTATTTATGTGAGAACAATGCCTAGCACATAGCAAGCACTTAGAGTTTTTGTTGCTGTTGATGTTCCCTGGAACTCATTGATGCACCTTCTGTGTCTCCTAATTTTGATAACTTTCCTTCCTTTATTAGAGTACTCCTCTGATAAATACTATTTAATCCTTAAATATGGTGGGTGGGGTGGAGAGCAAGTACTTTTTACAACTAGTAAAACTCTACATGGTAAGCTTTTTGTAGCATTAAGTCACTTTTGTGATAACATCAACCACCAATTTCTGAATTTGAAATTCTAAAATAAATTCAGCCTTTGTCTCTGTATAATAGAAACATTACATAGATCTCATTAGGTATGAGACATATTATTTAGCAGGGTAATATCAAGCTTTCAGAATTTACTGATAGTCTTAATTTCTCATAATTATTACATCAGTATCACATATTTGTCCTGCCCATGTTTCATGTCCACCAGCATCATTAGCTTTGGAATAAAATGTTTTCATAGTACTTTGGTCAGCTGATTCTACCTCCTGGTTTTTTTACTATTTAGGTAAAGTTAATGAATTTATTAACATTCTCTCTAGTATTTACTCATGTATTCTTGTTTTAAATTTTTTTTTAACGTTTGTTTATTTTATGAGAGAGAGAGAGAGAGCTGGAGCATGAGCAAGGGAGGGTCAGAGAGAGAGGGAGACACAGAATCTGAAACAGTCTCCAGGGTCTGAGCTGTCAGCACAGACCCCAATGTGGGGTTCAAACCCACAAACCATGAGATCATGACCTGAGCCGAAGTCGGACGCCCAACCCACTGAGCCACCCAGGCGCCCCTCTTATATTCTTACTAGTATTTGTGCCCTCAGACAGTGGTGCTTACCAACTCATCCTTTAAAAGCTTTTTAGTGCATGCAACAAAGTAAAAAACCACTTCTAATTTTCACTCAAGTTTTGCCTTATTGATAGGATCGTTATTGTACTGACTTGAATGCTTATTGTTAGTTTTATTTACCATTTTTCCTGGTTTCTGTATAAAACAGCCTGACATGGGGCTCGAATTAACGAACCATCAGATCATAACTTGAGCTGAAATCGAGTCAGATGCTTAGCCAACTGAGCCACTCATGTGCCCCTGCATTCTATTTTCTAAGGACTACCACTCCCCGTGATCTCTTCCTAATCTCTTACCTACAGTACTGGCAGTTTTTAGGAACATTTTTCCACATGAACAATTTCTTCATGAGTGTCATTCACCAACAGTGCTGTGTGTTAAGGTCACATCCTAGGCCAGACTTTGTCAGCTCTGGCTCATTCCTACACAACAGCCATGAAATACGGCTAAGTTTGTGTGGGTTCTTTGTTGTAAAAAAAATAATAATAATTAGTATCCCTTTTATAAGTGACTCATAGTTCTGTAGAGTAATGGTTATTTCCAAAGACTGTGTAAGGAAAGTAAATAGGATCCTCCAACATCTTACTTTAGAAATTTAGAAAGGGCTTAAGGAATCTTACTGACCTGTCCAAAAAAAAAAAATAAGAGTTGACTCTTAACTGGCCAAAATAAATAAAAGTAACTAAACCCATTAAATAAAGTACAGACCCTTCAGTCTACGCTGAAAGAAAGGCAAGTGCCAACTAACATATGTGGAACATGTGATGATCATAAAAAACCAAGGGATGAAGGATTTAAATTTTTTTTTTTAATGTTTATTTATTTTTGAGACAGAGACAGAGCATGAGTGGGGGAGGGGCAGAGAGAGAGGGAGACACAGAATCCAAAGCAGGCTCCAGGCTCTGAGCTGTCAGCACAGAGCCCGATGCGGGGCTCGAACTCGCAGACCGCAAGATCATGACCTGAGCCGAAGTCGGACACTCAACCGACTGAGCCACCCAGGCGCCCCGGATTTAATTTTTTGAATGGTGAGAGTAAGATGCTCAGTGGACCTTCTCAACAAAACAACCATTTCACTGAAGAAAATTTTTAAATGATTATTGAAAGTATCTGGGAATTATTCTAAGGGGATACAGAAAATGGGGAAACGTTTATTTTTAAGAAAATCTCTTGAGAAGAACAGCTAGAGTCTAGTATTTGAGCTACAACTTGTTCCCTCTCCTCACAACTACCAGTCTAGGGCTGTGGTTCCATCATGAGAAGGGTAAGCTATTGGCATTTATTATCTTCCCCAGTTATGTTTTGCAGAAGCCCTAGATAGTCATGGTGGAAAGAACAGAGACTCCCTTATCCTGCTCAGTGCCTGCTCCTAGGGCTGAAGCTTTACTTCAGTCATGGCAGTCTGAGAATACCGAAGCTTTGATTACCTCTACCGCAGCTTGCTCGTAAGGTGGAAATTCTGCATAGAGGGACACCCTGAGAAAAATCGGCCACCACCACACACCAGTACGACTTATAGTGCCAGAGGTATCTTTCTGGGAGAAGCTGCCTGCTATCTTGTTGCCAGCTTCTGTGCAGTGGCACAGAAGTTCTGCCCAGAGGGAGAGACAGGCTGTGAGAATGAAGAGCTCAGCAGTTAGGCTTGAAGGGATTCACCTTATTTGGATAAGAGCATGCCATTCCCAAGAGCATTATTCAAACTGGTGGAAATTTTGGTAAAGAGCAGTTAAGAGGGTGCTTGTAGCTCCATGTACTCACATTGATAAATGAATCAGCAGAGCAACCAAAAGTTTAACAGAGATTTTTTAGATAAAGAGGCAAGATGAGCCCTTCTGGAAGCAATCAACCCTAGGGGGTCACGAATATTCTGCACATACATTAGGTTGCACCCACTCAGAAGCAATCAGAGCAAGACAGGGACAAGTTGAAAACATTAAGTTCACACACCGTTCCTTTAGCAAAGGTGGTGAGCTTCACTGGCTCAAGTACTTAAATTCAATTTCTGACCAAACACTGGGTGAATAATAAGCTACCCTGACCCAGGAACAACTCTTAGGAAGCCAGGCTTAAAAGTAAAATTTTATTCCTTTAAAGGTAAAAGGAATACAACATGATCCTTATAGTTAAGACCATTTGTCATGCCTAAGACTGTACCCTCATGAGTGGGTGGGAAGAAACCATCCCAGCTATTAGTCTTTGAATGTGGTACATAAACAAACTACTTGAACTGGGATGGTAGCCCCTAAGCCACACTCACATCCACTGGAAAAGGGTAATCTAACTAGCCAAGGGGACTTAATTACAGCACTTGACCAATAAGGGGTTTATGTTGAAGCAGAAACAGCCTACAGGTAGCAAGGCTGAAAGTTTGTAAAAGAAGGAAAAACACTGTGGGTGAGATAGACCTCACAGAGTTAGTTCAGACTAACAAGCAAACAACACCAGCCTGGGAGTGAATAGGTGGTGTCAATATTTAGGTTGCTATAATATATTTAAATACCCAGATTTCAACCAAAAAATATTAAAGGTGTCACCCATATATATATACAGACCACGGAAACTGTCTCTGAAAGGGCCCAGATGGTAGACTTTGCAGACAAAGACTTGAAAGCAGTTAATACAAATATGCTCAAGGAGCTGCATGAACTTGTGTGTAAAGAATTAAAAGGAAAGTATCATGACAGTTTTAGTTGAGAATAACCGTAACGAGATAGAATTTTTTCTTTAAAAGAGAAAGTATCAAATGGAAATTCTGGAGTTGAAAAGTACGATACCAAAATGAAAAATTTGGTACAGGGGCTGAACAGAGCTTGCAAGCTTGCAGAAGAATCCATCTGAACTTAAAGATTGATGAATTAGAGATTATGCGATCTGAAGAAGGAATGAAGAAAAATGAAAATTCTGTGGAAATACGGGACATCATTAAAAGTACCAACATGCATGCAATGGGAGAACCGGAAGGACATTGAGGGGGAGCGGGGAGAGAAGGGAGCAGGAAAAAAATCATCACTGAAGACTTCCTAGATGGATTTAGAAACCTTAAACCATATATCCAGGAAGTGTAAAGAATTCCAAGTAAGGTAAAGCTAGACCCGGATGCAGGCACTTAATAGTTGTAAGAAATTTTGAAAGTTATAAGAGAAAAATGACTCTTCACAAGGAAACATCAATAAAATTAACAATTTGTTTCATAGAACATTGGTGACTAGAAGGTATTAGGATAAATGTACAAGAAGTGCTAGGGCAGTGGAGGGACCTGACAACTAGGAATATTACATGCAACAAAACTATCTTTCAAAAATGAAGATAAAATAAAGGCATTCCCAGATAAATGCTGAGAGAATTTATTGCTAGCAGACTTGCCTTGCAAGAAATACTAAAGAAAGTAATTAGATTGGCTGTAGGTGACACCAGATAGTCATTCAAAGCCTCAGGAAAAAAACAATGCAGTTAGTCCTTGTTTTATTGCTCTTTGAAGATAACTGCATATTTTATAAATTGAAGGTTTGTGACAACTGATTGCATTGCAATCAGTGCTATTTTTCCAAAAACATTTGTTCACTTCATGTCTCTCACATTTTGGTAATTCTCAGGATTTCAAACTCTTATTGTATTCGTTAAGGTGATCTGTGACTGGTGATTATTACTTGATGAGCGCTCAAGTGATTATCATTTTTTAGCAATAAAGTATTTTTAAGTAAGGTATTTACATGGTTTTTTAAGACAATGCTATTTCATGCTTATCAGACTATAGTATAGAGTATACCTAACTTCTATATTCATTGAAAAGCCAAAGACTTCATTTGACTCACTTTATTGCAATACTTGATTTGTTTTGAGGGTCTGGAACCAAACTTACAATATCTCTCAGGTATGCCTGTAGAAGTTTTGAACACTATAAACCCATAATTCATACCTAACAGGCATATTAGGAATACTCCATCTAACAAGAGCAGAATGAACTTTCTTCTTAAGTACAGATAGAATATTCTGCAGGACAGACCATATTCTAGGCCATATAAAGTAAGATTTCTGTCCACAGTTGGATTAAATTAAAAAGGAAACTTGGGGATTTCACAAGTACATGTCCATTATATGCTCCTGACTAACCAGTGGGTCAGAGACGAAATGACAGCTGTGAAATGAAAATATACTGAGATGAATGAAAACAGAAAATGCCAGAATTTTGGGATAGTTGCTAAGTCAGGGCTCAGAAGGAAGTTTATATCTCTGAATGTTCATAGTCTGTCTCTGTCTCTCAAAAATAAATAAAAATGTAAAAAAAAAAAAAAAGTGGTCACAATGAATGTTCATAGTAAAGAAGAAAGTTACCAAATCAGTAACCTTCAGAAACTAGAAAGGAGCAAACTAGACCTATAGAATGAAGGAAGGAAATAACGAAGATTGGAGTTGAAATCAAGGTAAGGGAGAAAAAGAAAAGAAAATCCATGGAACTAAAACTTGGTTTTTTGAAGAGATCAGCAAAATTGACAAACCTCTAGCTAGGTTAAGGAAATAAGACTCAATTATGAAAATCAAAAGAGGGCATCACTACTGATATTACAGAAAAGCATGAGAGTACCAAATTGCTGAAATTGGAGAAGCAATTAAAATTTTGAATGACCTTAAGTAAAAAGATTGAATAAGTAACGAAGAAACCACAAAGAAATTACGGGACCAGATGTTTTCATTGGTGAGTTTTATGGAACATTTAAAGAATTACCACCAATCCTTCACAAATTCTTTCAAAATAAAAACAGGAACACATCCCAACTCATTCTGTGAAGCCTTTATTGCCCTGATACCAAAACAATACAAAGACATCAGAAGAAAACTACAAACCAGTATCCCTTATGAGTATAGATTCAAAATCCTTAATAAAAAAAAAAATGCAAATCAAATTCAACATATAAAAAGGATTATGTGTCATGACTAAATAGAATATATCTCTGGAACACAATGTTGATTTGACACCCTAAAGTCCATTGTGATACACCAAGAGAATAAAGGACCAAAACTTTTATGTTCTCAGTAGGTGAAGAAAAAGCATTTGACAAAATCCAACACCTTTTCATTTTAAAATCATTGAACAAACCAAGAATAGATGGTGACTTTATGAATCTGATGAAGGGCATCTCAAAAATCTCCTAGCTAACTTCATACTTAATTGTGAAAGACAGGCTGCTTTACCCCGGGTTGAGAAATGAGACCAAGATGTCTATGCTAGTCACATCCATTTAACATTCTGTGGAAGTGCTAACCTGAGCAACTAGGCAAGAAAAATAAGCATCCACATTGGAAAAGAGGCAAAGCTGTCTGTAATTACAGAAATCAACACTTGTATGTAGAAATCCAAGAGAACCCACTGAAATCTATTAAAACTAATAAATGTGTTTAAGTAGATTGCAGGAATTAAGATCTGTGTACAAATGTCAGTTATATTTCTGTATGCGCAGCAGTGATCAACCTGGAAATGAAATTAAGAAAACTTTATTTACAGTAGCTTTATAAAGTATGAAATACTTAATAAATTGACCAAAAATACAAAACTTGTTTGTACATTTTTATTATTTTTTAAGATTTTATTTTTTTTTTAAGTAATCTCTGTACCCAACATGGGGCTCAAACTCCTGACTTTGAGATTAAGAGTCACATGGTCCACTTACTGAGCCATCCGGCACCCCTAAAACTTGGACGTTTTAAACTACAGAAAAGAACTGTTGAAAGAAATTAAAAATCTAAGTAAACTGAGAGACAGCCCGTGTTCATTGGATGGAAGGAAAACTTAATATTGTTAGTCACAGTACTCTGCAAGTTGATCTACAGATTCAAAATAATCCCTAAAAAATTCCAACTTATTCTTTTACAGGAATTGACAAGCCAATCCTAAAAATCATGGAAATGCAAGGGACCACAGGACCCTATAGTAGCCAATACTGTCTTTTGTGGTGAAAACCAAAGTTGACTGGCCTATAAATATTTCTTGATTTTAAACTTAATACAAAATAAACATAACACAGTGTAGTGCAAACATAAGAATAGATGAATGCATCGGTGGAATATAATAATCTAGAAGTAAATCGTTGAATTTATGGTTAACTGACTTTTACAAGGGTGGGAAAATATTTAGTGGGAAAGAAGTAATCTTTGATAAACGTTGCTGGAAAATTTGTATATACACACCTAGAAGAGTAATGTTTGATCCGCTACCTCATACCATACACAAAACTTAACTCAAAATAGATCATAGACCTAAAAGTATAAAACTCTTAAGAAGAAAATAGAAATCTTTGTGGCGTAAGGAAGGAAAAAAGTGATATATTGGACTACATCAAAATTTAAAACTTAACTGCTTCAAATGATTCAATCAGGAAAGTAAAATGACAATTCAAGAATTGGGGGGGGGAAAAAAACACCTAAGTCCTATATCTAATAAAGGACTTCAAAATATATAAGAACTCTTACAACTCAACAATTAAAAGACAGCCCAATTAGGAAATGGGCAGAGGCTCTGTATAGACATTTCTCCAAAGATACACATGGCCAAAGGCACAAAAAAGATGCTTAGTATCATTAGTAATTAAGGAAATGTGAATCAGAACTACATTGAGATCCTATTTTATGCTTAGGATGACAAAAATAAAAATGACAAATGTTTACACGGCTCGAACTATACTAAAAATCGTTGAATTGTGCATTTTAAATGGGTGAATTTCATGGTATTTGAGTTATGTCTTGATGCTTTTTCAAAACTGAGCTGCTTTTATGAGTTATGAAATAGATTCTAGGCAATTTGCGTTCCATAATGACAAGAACCAGTTTATGTTAGCCTTATCCATAGTCATTTGAATTTCATTTTGTCTCATTTAATATCTCCTGCTCTTGTCAGTTGGATGGGACAGGAGTCAAAAATGGATCATCTTTGACTTCCGACTAGAGCTGAATGTTTACAAGGAAGACCACCAACCATGCTATTCATGTTCTGACAGCCCAGAATCTCTTCTGTAGCAATGTGTAAAGTCTCTCCCTTCCTATTTAGCATTGAGGGATCGTCTTATTTCTTCACTATTCTTGATTATTGTCTGACATTCGTTGAATATTTTCAAAGTTCTAACCTGCGTTCAGGTTCTCAGGGATTTTTGTTGTTATTGTTGTTGTTGTTTTAAAGGAGGCTCATGCCCAGCGTGGAGCTGGAACTCACAACCCCAAGATCAAGAGTCGCGTGCTCTACCAACTGAGCCAGCCAGCTGTCCAGGGTCTAGTTCTTGATAAAAGTGCTGGCACATAAATAAAAAGGGGATGCAGATATTAAAACTAGTGGGTAAAAGTTTGGTAAGAAGCAAGTTACTTAACATAGTCTGAAGGCATCTCCCCCACTACTTAATATGAAGAGAAAACCAGTAACTTTACAGCAGAATCCTAATGGAAACACTTTAACCATATGATAAAACTTAACTTCAGTATTGTATCAGTGTTAATTGTAATGTGGTAATGTAAGCAGATGTCCTCATTATTTGGAAATATTTAAGTATTTAAGGGGTAAAGATCTATGTCTTTCAACTGACTTTCAAATGGTTTAGAAAAATTGCACTTAACATATATTTGGCAACTAATGAGATGGGACGAAATGTAAGCAACTGCTGAATGTGGGTGAAGGTCATCAGGGAATTCTCACATTTTTGAAACCTGTATTAAATAAAATTACTAAAATTTAAAATTTCCCTTAAAAAGGAAAATGGCAAGTGAACAAAGCTGTGCATAAACTCTTTTAGACAATAGCAAAAAAGGCAACTGAAGTCCATTGATTAGATACTTCAAGACTGATTTTCTGAAAAAGAAAATTTCTACATAGTTGATGAGAATTTGATATTCTATCCAGTTTCTTGATAAACTGCCTTAAGTCTGCAACCTGAGGAAATTGACTTTCACGGAAGTAGAGAATACGTGTTTAGAACATTTGGTAGATGGCAATACACGTGGAAATAGAAAGCAGTTAGTCCTAATACACTGTGTTTTTCTTCACAAAAACATCAAAAGCAGATTTTATTATTTTTTTTAAGTTTATTTTTTGAGAGAGAGAGTGTGCACAGGAGGGGGAGGAGCAGGGAGAGAGAATCCCAAGCAGGCTCTACACTGTCACCACAGAGCCCGATGCGAGGCTTGAACTCATGAGCCATGAGATCATGACCTGAGCCAAAATGAAGAGTCGGACCCTTAACCTACTGAACCACCCAGGTGCCCCGAAAAGCAGAGGTTTTTAAACACTGTATATGTTCCATCTTTACAACAGGCCAAAGATTTTCTTCAGAGAAGAAACGTCACTAGTTTTTAAGAGTTTGATTACTATTTCTGAATGGTCTCAAACAATTAGAATTCTGTGGCAGTAGCACACACACACCGTAAAGTACATGATCTGGTGTTCAAATATCAGTAATTCTAAAGGAAATCACACAATTTCTTGTTCCTCCATAACTTCGTACAACTTTCTGGAAGAAATGTCAGTGATTTCTTCATGTTTGATAGCCCTTGTCAGAGCATTTGCTTCATTTCTCTTTAGCCCTGTGCCACAGATCAACTTGACCATTTCCAGGTCACACTGCTTTTTCTAGCAAAGTCAAAACAGGAAACAACTGTCCATATAGTTTTTAGTACAGTGGGTGCTTTTTAAGATTTTTTGCTGTGGTCTTTCAGTGCAAATACTGAGACTTTTCCACCCATTGTATATTGAAATGAATGTAAAACCAAAGAGTTTACTAGCTTTCTTTTTTTTTTTGAAGAAGGAATTTATAGATTAAGCTAGGCTTAGTGACAGACACCTACCGATGGTCATGATAGAAGGGTAAGTTCTTTTGAAATTCTATATGAGACTTCAAAACTTTTATAACATGCTGTTGGTAATACCTATGGTAACTTAATTGTACAGAATAGCATCTTATGTTACTCTTTTTAGGTAAACGTTAGTAATCTAATTTTTTTTTCTATGAAGGCAGTTTTCAGGATAACAGGAAGGAAATTGAAACGGTTTTGTCTTGCTGACTAATTTTCACAGATCACTCGGGTCAGTCTTAGGCTGTAATCAAAAATTGCTTCATTGTATATACAAAGGGACTATAAAGAAAAATTATTTTTGATAGCTTAGATCATTTTCTTTTGGTTATGTAAAAGAAAAGTTTGTTTTTGTAGGGAAAATAGGAGATGGGTAGAAAACATCAATAATTAATTAGTAAACTTCCGGTTGCCTTTTAATAAAGAATTAATGACTTTTTAACTGACTTAAATTTCCTTTGGTTAAATTTGGTGATGTGGTATCCATTTATATAATGCATTATTTTTCTTAACTTGCAGATCACGAAGACTATGACCCCCAAACTGTGAGGCTGGGAAGTAGATATAGCCATGTTCAAGAAGTCCAAGAACGGCTTAACTTCCTTAGGTTTGTTTTAAATCATCAATGATGCGCTCTTTAAGACCCAGATAAGGAATGCTTAATGTGCTGTATGGTTAGGTCTTTGTTAGGTGACCTTTCCCCCCCACCCCCCGCCATGTCTTATTTTCCGACATGGAAATGATTACCTAAAAGTCCAAGGACATTTCCCTATGTGTTTATTATTAAATACTTTTATATTACTGGCTGACAGTTAACTCTTCTTTGCAATATTGGAAGTGAACACATTTTAAGCTTTTGTATAGACTTTTGGCTTTCATCTTTTTTTTACACTAGAAATAGGTTTATTTTTAGAGAATAAATTTCCATATTTTGACACAACCAACTGGAGAGCTGTACCGACTTTAATGATATCCTAGTCAAAGGAAATGGAGTCAAAAGGCTGCTGGCCCAGCACCTGGAAAGAGTGGTTTGCATCTACTGGTGCCTTGTTTATCCTAGCATTGGCTGACAAAGGCCATCTGAATGAATAACATTATTTTGATGGGAATGAGGAAAATCGGTTTATTCCCTTGAGCCAAGGCTGAATGTAGTCCAAGGCTGAATTTAAATTTGCTCAGGGATAATTAGCCTTTAATGATTATACACTTAACAGATTTGAGATTGTTAAAAAAATTTTGGTGATGAGCAGTTTCTTGTGAATTCAGAAACCACAGGCTGCAGAAGTGCTTATTCAGTTCCTAATTGTGCTAAGAGAAATGCCCAGATTGTCAGTGCTTTGGGAAATCTATTGCATTTATTATTTTGATACATTGGGGAATTTTTCCTGAGCTGAGTTAATTAGGGACTTGTTGATTGAACTGTCTGCTTATTTACTGGAAAATGTTTACATAAATAGTTATATAATGATTTTAACTTGAGGGAAAACTCTGACCACTAAATTTTAAGATTTGGCATTGGTCTAAAATGGAATGTTTTTTTCTGTGTGTGTTTCGATTTTTAACCACCTGGATAGAAGGACCTGCCTCCCCACATTGAGAATCACTGCCATAGTGAGTCATTTTTATTGATGGGTTTATGTTGTATCTGTTAGGTTTCCTAGAACAGAAAAATGGTTATGAGTCCTACTGTATTCAAATTTGGAATCAGAGGACCTGTTTTACTCCATGCTCTGTTAGTAACTGTCCACATGACCTATAGCAACACACTCAAGGGAAAGAATCTCACATTACTTACTGTATATTTGTCCTATGTTAAACACTTTATATTTAATCCTCATAGCAATGCAGAAGGGCAGGTGTTATCTCCATTTGATTAATAAGGAAATGGAGATTGACATGGCTTAATAGCGTCTTTGATATCTTGAAGCCTATACATAATGTCATTGCTCAACTGGATCTGACTCCAAGGTCTGTGCTCTTTATATTAAACCAGTGATTTTTGCAAATTTATCTTGGAGCCTTAGGGCTTCTAAGGAGCTTCCTCCAAGATTTCTGAAAACAAATTCATGTTACCACACAGGACATATCATATCGTATCCATAAATTACAAGTAGCAGAGTTAGGTAGAACAAGGTGCTAGATACGTCTTGAAGCTCAGCAATGCTTTTAAAATATCAGACCCTAGAATTGAGATCCTAAAATGTTTGAGATAATAAGAGATCTTCCTCCCATGAAATACATGCACCTTACTTTTATAACCGGATAGGGAATCGTCATTATGTAAGCTAAAAATATGTGTTACTTGGAATAAAGTGAGGTGTTCCCTTTTTCTTTCCTTCACAGACAAGGCATACAGGGTGGGTGGAGGTATGCTGAAAGAAATCTAAAGCTATAACAGAAGAGACTGCAGCTGCAACAAAATTCACTTCCATTGTCTTAATAACCAATAGTCACAAAGCTAAAAAGACCCTAGAGACCATCACTGAATAATTGATAAGCATCCTGTTAGATACTAACATAAAAAGTTTAAATCATACATAGGTTATTCTGTTTAATGTGGCCAGGTACTGAGTAATGCATCTTAGGCCATCAGAAAGCATTACAATTTAAGCAGTTTTGACCTAAATTCATTAATGAAATGGTTAGCTGTGAAAGTCACTTGGGAAATACCTCATTTTCCAATGATGGCATATAAGCAGAATGGTAAAAGTCAAATAACCCATCAAATACAGTTTTGAAATGGCTGGTTTCAAGACCAAATTGTTTAAGTTCAGGAAACAAATACTTGATTCAGTTTAAGTTCAGTCACCTCACAGGGTTCCCGGCACATTGTAGGTGCCCAGTATGTGCCTGTTAAACGAATGAATGAACACCTAGGGTTTTTTTTTTTTTTTACTGCAAGATGAAAGGTGAGGAATAAGTTTTATCTGTAATTAAAATATAATTGTGATAGGTGGATTATTTCTACATATACTGATAGATTGCCTTTCGGGATAAAAATTACATAGATCTAATTGCTAATTTTCTATGTTTTTCCAAGATTTTTATTGAAGGATGGCCAATTGTGGCTATGTGCTCCTCAGGCAAAACAAATATGGAAGTGCTTAGCAGAGAATGCAGTTTACCTTTGTGATCGCGAAGCCTGTTTTAAGTGGTATTCCAAGTTGATGGGTGATGAACCAGACTTGGATCCTGATATTAATAAAGACTTCTTCGAAAGTAATGTGCTTCAGCTTGATCCTTCCCTATTAACTGAAAATGGGATGAAATGTTTTGAGCGATTCTTCAAAGCTGTGAATTGTCGAGAAGGAAAACTAGTAGCAAAAAGGAGGGCATATATGATGGATGATTTGGAGTTAATAGGATTAGACTACCTTTGGAGGGTAAGTGAAAAGTAGGAACTTTGTAAACATTCTTCATGATGAAGTATTTCAAATAGAGGAGTCACAATTTTGCATATAAATTACGTATATATGCTAATCTGATGCTTGTCCCAAAAGGTAGTGATAGTTCACCTTTATCTTACTGTATGATTTATAATTAGATTTTTTCTTCTCTCTCCCTTCCCCTCCTCTGTTTTGTCACTGGATGATACTTTTTAGTCTTGGCTTAGAATCTGTGCATTCCAGATGTATTTAGAAATACACTGATCTTATGGATTTTTTCATCCCCCCCACGGAAGTCATTGTTCTTCCCTTAGTCAGTGTAGCTCTGTTTCTTCTTCATTGTTAATTTTACATTATTACTTATGCAATGCTAAAATAGAGGACGGAAGTGAAGACTATTTAAAATGGGTTACAAATGTATACTCTATTGGCACGGTTTTAACCTGTGATGTTTTTAAACACCTGAGGGAGTCAAATATTACGGTCTCATTTTTCCACCGTTGTAGTATTTTTTTTATTAAAAAATTTTTTTAATGTTTAGTTTTGAGGGAGGGACAGAGACAAAGCCTAATGGGGGAGGGGCAGAGAGCAGGGAGACACAGAATCCGAAGCAGGCCCCAGGCTCTGAGCTATCGGTACAGAACTCGACATGGGGCTTGAACTCATGAGCCACGAGATCATGACCTGAGCTGAAGTCTCATGTAACCGACTGAGCCACCCAGGCACCCCTCACCCCTCCACCGTTTTAATATTAAAATATATATATTCTTGAGATGAAATGGGTACAACATCATATTAGTTTCAGGTGCACAGCATAATGATTTGATATTTGTATACATTGTGAAATGATCATAATAAATCTAGTTAACATGATCACCACATGCCATTACAAATTTTTTTTCTTGTGATGAAAACATTGAAGATGTACTCTCCTAGCAACTTTCAAGTATGCAGTACAGTATTAACTTTAGTCCCCATGTTTACATTACATCCTCAGTACTTATTATTTTTTTTAATATTTTTATTTATTTTTGAGAGCAGGAGAGACAAAGCAGCATGAGTGGGGGAGGGTCAGAGAGAGAGAGAGAGGGAGACACAGAATGTGAAGCAGGCTCCAGGCTCTGAGCTGTCAGCACAGAGCCCGACGTGGGACTCGAACTCACAGACTGTGAGATCATGACCTGAGCCGAAGTCGGACGCTTAACTGACTGAGCCACGCAGGTGCCCCCTCAGTACTTATTTTATAAATGGAAGTTTATACCTTTTGACCACCTTCACCCATTTTGTCCATCCCCCGCCTCTGGTAACCACCAGAATGTTCTGAGTTCAGTTTTTTATTTGTTTGTTTTTAAATACCACATACAAATGAGATCATCCAGTATTTGTCTTTCTCCAAACTTACTTCACTTAGCACAGTGTCCTCAAGGTCTCTCCATGTTGTGGCAATTATTTTTACCTTTAAAAATCTGACCTGTTCATAACAGTTTATATTGTTTCTTTGGATATACTTTTTACTGTGTCATTTGATTTTTCAAACTTTTTCATCAAGTGGTTTTCAACATTTTTAAACAGCCAGAATCTTTTTTTAAAATAAAAGTTTATACAGTACTCCAAAATGTAAAACTGGTTGGACAAGGGAGAGCCAGTTCTTTTGTTTCTGTTGTTTGTTTTTTTCTCCTCATTCTCCCTTTCCCTTTCCTCAGGACTAACATAGGGGTCTACCTCAAAACACTTCCTCAAACCCCTAGAGTTCTGCACATAGTTTGAAAACTATCAGTATAATTAGATGAGTGATAAAGATCTTGTAGAAATAGAGGGAGACTTAGGGTAGCTCTTTGTGCTAACCTGTAAATCATGTATCTTTTATTTCCTTTTAACTAATTTGAATTCTTCTCTCAGTGCCTCACAACTTGGTTATTACCAAGTTGATTTGCAGGGTTCAACAATACTGGTCAAAGCATATTTTATTCTTAGTAAAATCCGTCTTCCATTCTTAAATTGCTTTATTCAAAGACTTGAGTTTTGCATTTTATTACCCTTATTTTCAGTCTCTTACATGATTTTATTTGATTATCAAAGTAAATATACCCCTAAATTATGGAGTACTGTGTTGAAAATAGTGCTTTTTCATGGATATGAAATATCCATATTTCAATGGATCTGGTTTGAATTGAAATGTCCAACTAAAATATTTCCTGCAAGTTGTTTACACTTGAATCTTTTTGAACCTAGGTGGTGATTCAAAGTAATGATGATATTGCCAGCAGAGCTATTGATCTCCTTAAAGAGATCTATACAAACCTTGGTCCAAGACTACAGGTCAATCAGGTGAGGATTGACATCCATGAAAACTTTCATAAATTAGAATTCTGGTTAAAGAACTCTTCTGCTTATAAGAATTTTTTCAATTCTGAATTAACTAAATTGTTTTGTTTCAACTCCTATTAAATATATACCTAAAACATTCAGTCTGTATTTCCATTCTACAAAATGCAGTTTAGACAACATGAATCTTGTCTTGATAGGTACTTGAATTGATTATTTTGAGCATAATTATGGCATGAGATATCAACTGAATTTCTTTTGATTCTGCTACCTACTTTGAAGCTCATTCTTTAAGTATCTAGTTTATACTTGTTAACTTACATAACTGGCTTCCTTTGACAAAACACAGTGTAGACATTGGTTAAATATGATGGCAGTTAAAGTATCTTGGACTGTCTTTATATTGGCCCATTATTCGTAGGTGGTGATCCATGAAGACTTCATTCAGTCTTGCTTTGATCGTTTGAAAGCCTCTTATGACACGTTGTGTGTTTTGGATGGTGACAAAGACAGTATTAATTGTGCAAGGCAAGAAGCCGTTCGAATGGTTCGAGTATTAACTGTGTTAAGGGAATATATAAATGAATGTGACAGTGATTATCACGAGGAAAGAACAATTCTACCTATGTCAAGGTTTGTGAATAGCTGATCTACTGATTAGTTATTTGGTATTTTTCCTAGACCTTTTTTTCCAGGATCTATTTTTTGTTCGTTGTTGTTTTGGGTAGGGCATTAAGTCTCGTTTTCTCTATTTATTTATTGCCGTTCACTTTATTGCCTGTTACGTCTTGCCAAGGATATTTTACAGTTGAAGTATTTCGATGCTGTTCATTTATACAGTTAAAAATAATTGCATGGTCAGAACTGAAAAGAACTCTTAAAAGCTGCTTTGGACAGATAGCTGATCTGGCAAGAAATACTTCTAACTGGTCTACTAAATATTTCTGTTAAGGTCTCATCATTGAGTAATTCAAATAGTATTTATAATTTAAAGATGTTTATAGAATGAATGTCATCAGTACTTATTTTAACGAGTTCTCATTGTTAACCATGAAATTATACATAAAGTTGCTTTTTTTAAAAAAATTTTTTTAACGTTTATTTATTTTTGAGAGAGGTAAAGACAGAGCGTGAGCTGGGGGAGGGCAGAGAGAGAGGGAGATACAGAACCTGAAGCAGGCTCCAGGCTCTGAGCCGTCAGCACAGAGCCCGATGCGGGGCTCGAACTCACAGACTGTGGGATCATGACCTGAGCTGAAGTCGGCTGCTTAACTGACTGAGCCACCCAGGTGCCCCTAAAGTTGCTTCTTAAATGTTGAATTTTAGTTTTTCTATCTTACCTATAAGAAGATATTATCAACAAATGTTATTTGGTGTCTGAATTTTGATATTAACAATTTTTTCAGGAAATATTTACATCTTTGCATTTTTGTTGATATTCTCACGCTAAAGTATCTTTCACGTTTAAAAATAGTCTTAGTTGCACTTTTATGGCATTAAATAGAGTGTTAACTCAGTCTCTGATTTAATTTCTTAAAACTAGACTTCTCATTTTCTGCAAGCATAGGTACAAGAATAACAGTGGGGTAGGATTATTGTATTTTGAAGTTTGCTTAAAATATTTTTTAAAAAATTTTTAATGTTTATTTTTGAGAGAAAGAGAAAGAACACAAGTGGGGGAGAGGGGAGAGAGAGAGGGAGACACAGAATCCGAAGCAGGTTTCAGGCTCTGAGCCATCAGCACAGAGCCTGACGCGGGGCTTCAATTCATGAACCGCGAGACCATGACCTGAGCCGAAGTCGGATGCTCAACCAATTGAGCCACCCAGGCACCTCTAAAATATTTATAATTAGAGGACAATAGGGGCACCTGAATGGGTCAGTTGAGCATCCAACTCTTGATTGTAAATTTTTATTTTCAAGTTCCTAAAAATAATAAATATCCTTAACTTTTTCTTGTTTAAAAAGAAAATATTCAATATTAAATTCCTAGCTTTATTTTCTTTGGAAGATCGGAAATTCTGCTGACGAGGACGATGTTTTTTTCTTTTCTTCCTTCCTCCCCGCCCCCCCCTCAGAGCTTTCCGTGGTAAACACCTCTCTTTCATAGTTCGATTTCCAAACCAGGGCAGACAAGTTGATGACTTGGATGTATGGTCGCATACAAATGATACGATCGGTTCAGTACGACGATACATTCTCAATCGTATTAAAGCCAATGTAGCCCATACAAAAATTGAACTCTTTGTGGGTGGTGAACTGATAGATCCGGCAGATGACAGAAAGTTGATTGGACAATTAAACTTAAAAGATAAATCGGTAAGTATCTACAGTTGCCAACCTTTTCAAGAAAGTCAGACCTGAGACTATTTTTCATTTCACTAGTTAATTTCATTCAACAAATGTTAATTGAGCATCCGTTATGTGTGAGGCTCTTTATTAGTTATTTAGATTATAACCCTATGTAAGACTGCCGTTATGGTACTTACAATATAGTAGAAGAACGGATTTCTAAAAACAAAACTATTTAAGTGGTTCTTAGACACCTGTAAATTGAATTTCTAAAAGTATAGTAGCCTGTAGGTTTTTTTTGTTTGTTGGTATGTTACTTCTGTTTTGCATATTTTTCCTGGTCTTTGATCCTAACTTACTATATTATTTTCAGCTAATTACAGCCAAACTTACACAAATAAGTTCCAATATGCCTTCAAGCCCTGATAGCTCTTCTGATTCCTCAACTGGATCTCCTGGAAACCATGGGAATCATTACAGTGATGGTCCCAATCCAGAAGTGGAAAGCTGTTTGCCTGGGGTGGTGAGTAGATGGTTTTGAGCTACTTACTGTATGCAAGGCATTATGCTAGGTTCTTTGAGAATAAAGAAACACAGTTTGACCGTGTATCAACCACCTGCCCCGTGCCACCATGCAGTGGAAAATTCATGTATAACTTTTAACTCCCCGGAGTTAAACTCAACTACTCAAAGCCTAGTGTTGACTGGAGGTCTTACCAATAACATAGAGTTGATGAACACGTATTTTATATGTTATAGGTATTATTTATTGTATCTTTACTGTGTTTTATACTGAATGTATGTATTATATACTATATTTTTACAATCAAGTAAGCTACAGAAAAGAAAATGTTAAGAAAATTATAAAGAGAAAGTAACATTTACAGTACCGTGCTGTACTTCTGGGAGAAAATCTGTGGAAGTGAACCTGTGCAGTTTAAACCCATGTTGTTCAAGGGCTAGCTGTATACAGAAAACTTTTTTCTTGAGAAACTTACAGTTTATTAATGAGGCAAAATATCAAAGAAGTGTATAGTTAACCATCAACTTCAGAATAGATCTCTCTGAAAGGTGATTGTAACTTGGTTGAAATTTAAAACACTTCCTGTTAGGGGCACCTAGGTGGCTCACTCAGTTAAGCATCCAACTCTTGGTTTCAGCTTAAGTCATGATCTCACAGTTTGTGAGTTCGACCCCGTGTTGGGCTCTGTGCTTGGAGCCTGCTTGAAATTCATTCATTCTCTCTCCCTCCCTCCCTGCCCCTACTCCCACTCATGGTCGCGCGCTCTCAAGATAAGTAAACCTTAACAACAAAACAAAAAAAATATTTCCCTTTAGATACAATAATATGTTTACATAAAATTAATCTGTTATACAGTGTAATTAATACTATTGAATGTATAAACTTAGAAAAATTCCACCGTATTTTGTGTTTGTACCACAGAAATTAATCCTTTCTTCACAACTGTTTCTGTACGAAGATGTCTGCAATCTTTCTCAAGTTGTCATTTATATATCTTGTATGTTAAGAAACCATGATTCCTCCCTTCCTTCCCCTCTCCTTCCATCCCTCCCCAAGAGAATTTTAATGGCTACGATAATCATCAGCCACTCCAGTATCAGAAGAATTGGCTCCCTACAACAATTGAGTTAGGAATTTATTAGCAGGCATGACAGCCTTTTGTTATGTATAGAGTCTAACTTGTATGTATGAGAGAAATAATTTAACAAAATAGTAAAAGACCTGTCACGCAGAAATTATTGGAAATAGCTTGGGTAATATATTCAGTCTGCATTATGAAGGATTTATTCGGGTGGGAAGATGGGTAAGGCAGGCCATTTTAGAGAGTAGAAATAAGCAAAAATGTGGAAATATATTTACTTTGGGGCTCTTTTATTGAGGGGCGTGTAATTTATAGGTAAATATTTTGTGTATTTTGTGTTCTAGATAATGTCACTGCATCCCAGATACATCTCTTTCCTTTGGCAAGTTGCAGACTTAGGTAGCAGCCTAAATATGCCTCCTCTTAGAGATGGAGCAAGAGTACTTATGAAACTTATGCCACCAGGTAAGAATTTTTTTTATATGTATAATGTTCATGAAATACAAGCTGGACAATATTAACAAATTCTGTTTCTAGATAGAACATACTTTGTGGTATAAAATACCACGTCAGGAAATGGCAAAATACAGTCCACTGCCTGCTTTTGTGCCGCCCAGGAGCCAAGGATGGTTTTTACATTTTTAAATAGGTGGGGGAAGAAAATTACGAGAATAACATTTTATGGCTCATGTAAATTACACAAAACTTATATTTTAGTGTCCTAAACAAACTTATTAGTGTACAGCCATGCCCAATAACTTATATGCTATCTGTGGCTGCTTTTGTTTTAAAACAGCAGAGCTCAGTAGTTGTGGCCAACTCCCTATGGCCTGGGAAGCCTTAAATATTTACTATCTGGCCCTTTACTATGTCTATAAATAATCTCTTAAACTGTATGTGTCAATTTTAGATACCTACTGAGTTTCTTTTACGGAGATGAAAACTTTTATTCTCACATCCTCCCCACTTTTGCTTAAATTCTTATCTAAAATTGTCGCTAAAGGGGCGCCTGGATGGTTCATCTGAGAGAGCATGCAACTCTTGATCTTGGGGTCATGTGGTTGAGCCCCACATTGGTTGTAGAGATTACTTCAAAATAAAATCTTTTAAAAATAAAAATTTTAAAAAAGCAATTAACACTAAACTAGGGCACTAAAATGTAAATTTGTTTGGTAAAAAGTAGTTTGCCTGCATTACTGACAACTTTGTTCCTGAATTTAATGATTTCTGCTTTTTGCTTTTTAAATTTTCTATACACCTATCACTAGTTCATTGACTTTTTCTTATTTTTTTCTCCCCTCCCACATGGATATTGTCCTCACCCTGCTTGGGCTGTAGTACCCTAGACGAGGTAGCCCTTTCACATAGAGTTTAAACAGCACTAATAAAAATAATGAGTATCTTCAGAGATACCTTGAACAGCCCGCCAGGCAGTAGAGTGTGGCTGAAGACTGCCTCAGGAGATCATAAAAAGACATAGGACCAATAGAAATTGATGACTTGATAGTGCTGAGATAATAAAAATGGAAGTGGAGCTTGGAGACAGATGAGCTACCATTAAAGTAGGCACAGAACAAAGTAAAACCTGTGAAGAGTCATGAAAGACTGGGAGGCATGTGCTCACTTTTCATTTAACTAAAAAGTTAAAAGGGCCTCGTCCTGCACAGCTGCCAGGCCAACGGGTTTTTGGTTGATGGGTTTTGGTTGTTTTAAAAAGTTACACTTCTTCTCCTGCTATACGGGCTCCCATTGTCTGGAAGAAATCACGTATGAGCAAGTTCACCTTTCACATTGTACCGACACCCTTTTATTTGCCATTTGAATGTGAGCTAATTGGGGTTTTAGAAACGAGTGTTACAACTTAACAGACTGTACTTATTTCCCCGAAAGCTATTACTGATAGATGCAGTATTTTATTCTGTTTCCTGCGTGTGTCTGCTTTTTATAAAGTCTCTTTTTTCCTGTTAAAAACTTTTTCTGGAGTTAAGCATCCAACTTCAGCTCAGGTTACCGCGTTAGATTCTCCTGTTAGCACAAAGCCCACTTCAGATCCTCTGTCTCCCTCTATCTTTGCCCCTCTCCCCCTTCAAAAATAAACATTAAAGGGGCACTTGGGTGTCTCAGTAGGTTAAGCTTCTGGCTTTGGCTAAGGTCATGATCTCAGAGTTCCTGAGTTCCAGCCCCACATCGGCTCTGTGCTGACAGCTAAGAGCTTGGAGTCTCTTTCAGATTCTGTGCCTCCCTCTCTCTCTGCCTCTGCCCCTCCCCCACTCATGCTCTTTCTCTTACAGAACATTAAAAAATTTTTTTGAATAAAATAAACACTTAAAAACCACTTTTTTCTTATTGAAATAATTTCAAACTTACAAAGAATAGCACAGTCTCATTTACTCTTCCCCAGATTCAATAGTTGATAACATTTTGCTATAGTTGTTACATCATTCTCTCTCTGATAAGATTTTCTTCTAACCTTTGAAGAACAAGTTGTAGATACTATATCTTTTTATTCCTGAATACATACTGCTTTCTAAGAACAAGGACATTCTCTTAATATTACCACAGTATTAATCAAAATCAGAAAATATACAGCATTGATAGTTTATTATAATTGACAAACCTTATACACATTTTCCCAATAATGAACCTTACAACAGTGTTTTCTGGTGAGGGTCCAATTCAGGTTCTTATATTGCATCATTCATTGGTATCTTTAATCTGGAGCAGTTTCTCAACCTTTTTCTATTATGACTTCAACGGTTTTGAAAAGCACAGATGAATACTGGTGTTGAATGTGTCTTTGGGTTTTGTCTCTTTCCTGATGGTTATATACAGGTTGTACATTTTTGTCAGAATACCACTTATGTGATGCTCTAAGAGCATTTCTATCAGGAGGCACATGTCAATTTGTCCTTTATTGGTGACATCCAAGATCACTTAATTGATCTTTGTCAGGTTTCTCCAATGTAAAGTTATTTTGCCTTTTTTTGGAGAGATGCTTTGAGACCCTGTAACTTTTTCCTCATCAAACTTTTACTTGTTCTACCGTTCTTTGTGATTATTGCCTGAATCGGTTTTTCCTGTGATGGTTGCAACATGGTGATTTTGTTTAACTTGATTGTTCTTTCTGCGTTTATTGGTTGGCAAAGTAGAACCCCATTTGTTGTGTTTTATATGTATATATAACCATATTGGGTTATAGCCATTATAATCATTACTGATTTTGATGTTCAGTTGTCCCAGATGTGGTCAGTGGATGAACCTCTTGCCTTTTTATAGCCTCATCATTATTTAAGTACATTATTACTTTCTGGTACAAGATGTTTAAAGCTCATCTAGTACTTTATCCTAGCCCTATAGTCAGCCATTTCTCCTTTTAGTGACGAGAGAGGATATTTAGAAACCAAAATCGGAGAACTATATTGTGCGTATTATTACTACTACTGGAGTAGTACTCCACTACTGGAGTGGTCTTGTTTCTAGGCCTTTTCATTAAACCGAGAAAGTTAATACACATCTCTATCAGTTTCTGTGTCTGTCTCTATTAGAAAAAAACATGGGTTCATACTGGTCCTACCCCAGCTTCTTAGTCTTTCACCATTTTATATTTGTGTCTGTCTCTACATTTCTGAGGAGTCTTCTTCCCATCTTCAGTTGACTTGTTGGGATGAGCATGGCTTATTTCTAGGTTTCAAATGCAGGCAATTGGCATTTATACTGTTATAACTCTGTGTTACTGTTCATTTTCTATACATTTTAATAATCCATTGCTACAACCATATAATTGATTAGGTTTAGGTATCTATTTGAAAGACAAGGGAATAAACTAAAATCTTAACTATATCTGGATGACAGGATTGCGGATGGTTTAAATTTTTCTCTGTTTTCCATGTCGTGTGAAATGAACTTACATATCATTGGGTATCTTTGATCATTTAGATTGAAGAATGCTATAGTTAGAATAGCCACTAATGTTCATTTGGTTTACATAGCACAGGTGAATAAAGTATAATGCGACATTAAATGATTTGCTTAGTATTCACTGCTTCTTTTTCTTAGAGGTTTTTTTTTTCCTCCTACTCCCTTTTGCCTTCATCCTTCACTCAATATTTTTAAACCAAGCAAGACATTCTCAAATACAGCATATGAATTGATTTGTTTCTAGAAAGTAATTTGATGATATATGCAGAGGTCTTGGACGTCGGTGGTTCTTTCTGCTTGCAGGATTTTTTCCTGATGAAATAAATAATTACGAGATTTAGCTGCTAGGATCTTTAGTGTAAACAAAAATAATGTTGGGAAAAAACCTAAATGCCCAATAATAGAGATTCAACTGGTAAAATGACACAATATCATTTTACTCACCGATTAATGTAATAGAGGGGAAGGGGCACCTGGGTGGCTCAGTGGGTTAAGCTTCCAACTCCTGATCTCAGCTCAGGTCATAATCTCACAGTTTGTGGGTTTGAACCCTGCATCAGGCTCTGTGCTGATAGTGCAGAGCCTGCTTGGGATTCTCTCTCTCCCTCTGTCCCTTTCGTGCTCATGCTCGCTCTCAAAATAACTAAATAAATAATAAAAATTTTAAAGAATAAGTCTTTTTTTTTTTTTAATTTTTTTAATGTTTATTTATTTTTTAGAGAGAGACAGCATGAGTGGGGTAGGGGCAGAGAGAGAGGGAGACACAGAATCTGAAGCAGGGTCCAGGCTCTGAGCTGTCAGCACAGAGCCCGACACGGCTCGAACTCACCGCGAGATCATGACCTGAGCCGAAGTCGGAGGCTCAACCGACTGAGCCACCCAGGCGCCCCAAATAAGTCTTTAAAAATAATACAGAGGATGAATATTTAATGACCTGAGAAGCTATTCACAAATGTTTGATTATAAGAATTTAATATTTTAGTTACATTGTCAGTGTCTCTTCAGAATAGAGAAAGCAATCAGTTATAACACAAGCTGAAAAAATTTTTTTTGGTAAGATATTTCTAGGCTAATTCCAGGCCTATAAAATTAGCTTACTGTATGGAAATTATAGTAATATATCTATGTTCTTCAAGAAAGCTTTTAATTTTTTGAAGCAATCTTATTTATCAAGCGGTGTTTTAATCATAGCACATTTAATTACTTTGGAGATAATTTGATTAACAACGTACTTCCTGGCAAACCATTAGAGGCTTAACGATAGAGAACAAACTGAGTGTTGATGGATAGAGGTGAGTGAGGGGTGGGCTAAATGGGTGATGAGCATAAAGAAGGACACTTGTTGGGATGAGCACTGGATGTTGTATGTAAGTGATAAATCACTACATTCTGAAACCAATATTACACTATATGTTAACTAACTAGAATTTATATAAAATTTTGAAAATAGTAAAGTACTTTCTAAAGTTGATCAACTGTTCTTAAGTGTGAATGTTTGGTAGGTGATGCTAAATTGTATCATATGATTTTTTATTTTAACTCTGTCTTTTCACTGATTTAAAAGAAGCTTGTATTTTAATACCATGAAGAGGGGGCGGTGGGGAAAAAGCTGTGCTTGCTTTAATCACTACAGGTTTCTCCTGCTACTCCAAAGTAGTGTTCCTATGAATCCTTCTGTAAGCCAAAAGAAGCAGTTATTACCATTAGTGTATATGGGAAAATTTTTGAGCATTCCCAGACCCAAAAAGTAACCTCTTAGGCTTTTCTGATACCTTAGGGCACATTTTGTTCTAACAGATGCACAAATTAAGAAAGAGCACAGATGGTCACAAAGGCTGCTCGAAACTCTAGCAGCTTGATGCTGAGTGTAGTTCCCAGGGAAGGAGCTTGGCGCAGCCACTCTCGCAGCTCTGCGGTGTGCGCTGCCTCTTTAACAGCTCTCTGCAGAACAAACACCGCTGTTTTTGCTTTTTGCCTCTTTTCATAAGAGTGAAAATCCTCTTCAGATTTCTTTTGGCTGACGAAAACAGGTACTAATGTAAGTCTTTCATAAAGGTGAAGTTGTGTGAGGTGAGGGATGCCTATATATTCCTTTTTTTTTTTCCTATCTTTCCTCTTAAAGTTCAGTTTCTAAGTGCCATACTAAGCCTCTTTCAGTAAAATAAACCAGTTAATGCATAGTGTCATAAATGTAAACAGTAGAGAAGTCGGAAGGAAAACCTTCTCATTTTTTCTCTTTTGTTCTTTTCGATAAGAATTACTTCCTTTTGAAGTATACTGTATTTTTTAGGTTTCCAGTGGCTGAGGAGGCATGTTGATTTGAGGTCTTTAAGTGGAGACTGCCCCCTTCATATTTGGGTTGACTAATTAGAGAGTCCTGGTTGATTGTGATGTTTATTATTTTTATTATTTTTTTAATCCAGATCTGGCTGTTCTTGAGAAGTATGAGCCTGTAATTCAATGAATTGATTGTTAGGCCATAATAAAGTAGTCTTCAAAACGTCAAAAGTGAAATACTATGAATGCATGAATTATATTTTTAGACTGTATCTCATGTTTTCTTACAGATAGCACAACAATAGAAAAATTAAGAGCTATTTGTTTAGACCACGCCAAACTTGGAGAAAGCAGCCTTAGTCCATCTCTTGACTCGCTTTTCTTTGGTCCTTCAGCCTCACAAGTGCTATACCTAACAGAGGTTAGTTTTTTCCCTTTTGAATTTATTTTATGTTCTTCTAACTTGACCTTTTACATGGTAATGTGAAGAATGTGGATAAAATTTATAATGAAATATTTTGCAAATGGTCAAGAATTTGTTAGCAACGATGATAGGGAAAATAGAAATTATCTTTTTAAACCCTTTTAATATAGTTATTTTCTTTTTCCAGGTAGTCTATGCCTTGTTAATGCCTGCTGGTGCACCTTTGGCTGATGATTCCTCTGATTTTCAGTTTCACTTCTTAAAAAGTGGTGGCCTACCCCTTGTCCTGAGCATGCTAACCAGAAATAACTTCCTACCAAATGCAGATATGGAAACTCGAAGAGGTGCTTACCTCAATGCTCTGAAAATAGCCAAACTGTTGCTCACTGCCATTGGCTATGGCCACGTTCGAGCTGTGGCAGAAGCTTGTCAGCCAGGTGTAGAAGGCGTGAATCCCATGACATCGGTAATAGACTTTTTTAAAATGTCTTATTTTTAGTAATAAATGATAATTTTCAAAGTTTGAGTTCAGAGTTGATTCAGAATGTTTCAAGTTCGTTTCGAGTGGTACCCCATTTCAGAGGCTTTCTAAATTTTATATGTATTAAAAGTGAAAATGCTTTTTACTGACTATCCTCTAATTTTGAGAGGACAAGTCCTCCCTGCTCCTTTAAACTCTGTTTGACTTTCAGCTATTTTAAACCTGATAAAAATTCCATATGAATCTTATTAATTAGTATGTGGCAGATATATGAAGATACAGTTGGTAATAAGAAATTTGTAATGACTTAGCCTATTGCCAGCCTCTCTTCCCATCTCAATAGGCTTAACCTCCAGTTCTGAGCTTATTCTGAATCTGTCTTTGCCTTGGTGGCATCCTTGCTTCACTATTAAAGAGGTGAAACTATGTACTTCATTGTAAAATTTGAGGTTTTCTATATTCGTCATAAGTGATGGTTTACTAAGTTACCAATACAAGTTAAAAGCTTCAGGAATATAGATTCTCTTTTTTATAAATGGCTTAGGTCTTAATCAGGGAATTGGAATGTTGATTAGATCTGTGATATGATAAATCTGTGATATCGAATAATATATATTGCGATAATAGCACTTATAATTGTTTTAGATGTGATAATGATATGGTTATGTTTTAAAGGAAGTGCCCCTCCCTTTCTGTTTTTAATAATTGCTGAGGGGCACCTGGATGGCTCAGTCGGTTGAGCGTCCAACTCTTGACTTTGGCTCAGGTCACGATATGGTTCATGAAATCGAGCCCTGCGTTGGGCTCTGTGCTGAGCGTGGAGTGTGCTTGGGATTCTCTCTGTCTCCCCCAATCTCTCTCCCCCTCTTTCCCCTTCTGCCCCTCCCCCACTCGTTCTTACTCTCAAAATAAACATTAAAAAACGTAATTGCTGAAATATTACAAATGAAATTATTTCCAGGATTTGCTTCAAAATAATCCTGGCATTGGAGGGGGTTGGAAAGTGAGGGGGACTGGTTAGATAAAACACTCTTGGTCCTTCTTTCATAATTTTTGAAGCTGGGCAGTGGGTAAATGAGAGTTTGTAATGTTCTCTCCCCTTTTGTATATGTAAGAAAATTTCCATTAAAATGGTAAAGAAATACAGATGGCCTAAGTTAATATTGTTTTGTACTGAGGGTCCCATGTTGGTTGGGATAAAAAATAGTGGTTCTATATTAAGATAAAAAAACCGATTCCAACTATGGTCCTTTACACAGACGCTTAATGAAGTACACAGAAAGCAATTACATGCTTTCCTCTTTCACTTTTCTCCAATATTTTTTCAGAAAATGTGCCACCGTGGATACAAAGATTAAAATAAATAATCTCTAATCTCAAGGAACACACAGTTTATTAAGGACCTAAAGACAAAACTTAGTAAAACAGACATGTCTTAAATACTATTGGAGAAATACATATAGAGAAAGGGAGTTAAAACTTGAAAGGCGGTCAGAATGGCATGGCTAATAACTACAAGGTTTTTTTTATAGATTTAAAAACTTGGTTATACTATTAAATAGAACAGTGGTACCTTTCATACATTAGTAATTTTATTTTGTTATGGAAATTCATTAACGTTTCTCCTTTTCAAAGAAGAAAATGATGACAGGGGAAATGGGAGCAGATCTGCCCAGGAGGATGCATGTAAGAGACATGAACTAATTTATTGAGACTCTCGATAGGGCTGTGGAACCATCGCTTCAGTTTATCACTTACCTCTACAGGTTACACTGAGCGCAGATGTAGAGGCACAAGTTGAATTGATCTAGAATAGGTGTTTGCAGAGGGACATGTAGTACTTCATAGCACAAGAAAAAGTGGAAGCCCACGTTGTTGGCAATATGGACTTTTTGTGTCGGTCCCTACGGTTCTCTAGTGTGTTTGTATATATGGAAGGGGGGTCATCTTGAGGGAGCGGTGATGGGTAGGGAGTTCTGTACAACTTACTTCTAAGTAAAATGGTTGTTTTTTCAGGTCAACCAAGTTACTCATGATCAAGCTGTGGTGCTACAAAGTGCCCTTCAGAGCATTCCTAATCCATCATCTGAATGCATGCTTAGAAATGTGTCAATTCGTCTTGCTCAGCAAATATCTGATGAGGTTAGTATTAAAGTTTTTAAGCTCTGAAATCCTGCAAGGTTTGTTTGTTTCTGCTTTTGACCTTCTGTTTAAGAAATAACCCTTATCACAATTTAAGGCTCAGTTTTCTTAGGCCCACTTTAATCACTATCTCAGTCTAGATTTCCCTTAACATGAATTTTATCTAATCCTAATGTTAGTACTTCCAGTTTGAATCATCTTCATGTACAATAAACAGCATCCTTAAAGTATATAATTCAGTTTTGACAGACATATGTATGTATAAGTCCACCACCGTTTCCATTGCTCTGTATGCCCCTTTGCAGTCCCTTCTTCCCTCTACTTCTTAAGGCCGGGTACCCAGTCATCTTTTGTCACTATAGAACAGTTTTCATTTTCTAAAATTTTGTGCAGTGTGTGTGTTCTTTCATGTCTGGCTTCTTCCACTCCGAATTAATGACATTGAGAATTATCTGTGCCATGTGGACCATTAATTAGTCCATTCCTCTTTACTGCGGAGTAGTCTCCCATTGTGAATATTCCACATTCATACACTTGGCGAGGGACTTTTGGATTATTTCCCTGTTCTGGCTGTGAATAAAGTTGCTGTGACTATTCTATACAAGTGTTTGTGGGGACTTGGTTTTCATTTATCATGGGTTCAAAAAACAAGGAGTGGGTCATCTTTGTAGTCTTTTTAAGATTCTTCTGAAAGTAGTATAGGGCCAGATGATAACTTGGAGAGCATACTTTGTGGTATTGCTGTTAAATGGGGAAAAAAAAAAAGACAAAAGCAATTTGGGAACCCAAAGATAATGGTACTGCTTTACAGCCATTCCTATTTCCTTTATAAGGAGAAACATTTTTTTCTTATTATTTTACTCTAATACTCTATCAATCAGTTTTTTATTACTTATTATCTTGCAGGCTTCAAGATATATGCCTGATATTTGTGTAATTAGAGCTATACAGAAAATTATCTGGGCGTCAGGATGTGGGGCCCTACAGCTAGTATTTAGCCCAAATGAGGAAATCACTAAAATTTATGAGAAGGTAAGAATTATCTCAAAAATGTTTTCCTTTTAAATAAATGTTTAATCGTGCATGAGGCCCAAATTACTACATCTGCTATCTTTAAAAATCCAATCATTTGCATCTTAATGGCTTAAAATTAAATGGTAGGTATAGGTTAGATGAGAATACAGTAAAATTTCACTTTTGAAATAAAGTACTTAGGAATCCTGCCATGAGGCTTCTTTTTTAAAATATGAATCCTTTTCTACTTCTCACTAGGGTCAGATATAGTGATCTCCTACTGAATGTGCTTTTTCTCATTCTCTCCATTCTTTGATCTTTCTGTCCTAAATATTGGTTTAGGTAACTGTCAGCTGTGGTATCCTGATGCTTAAATATTTTTGATTCTCTTAAAGCAGTCAAAGTAGAAAGAGTGTCAGCCAATATGTATCATCTCTGACCTTCCCTTAGATTATTAAGCAAATTATTTACAGAAGCAAGGCTGTGTTTGACTCTTTGATTTCCTATCCTATGTACTTGCCCTTGATAACCACTGCTACATAGTTAGAAGAGGAAATTAAACTATAGGAACTTCTCAGCTCGGTAGAGCTTTCTTGTTATGGCCAATATAACCCTCTTTTTCCCAGGATATATGTTGGAGTCCTGTAGCATCTGTCTGGTACAGTGCCTGGGCATTCAGCTAGTATTTGAATGTTTGTTCTTTTTTAGACATGTATTGTAATTATTACTTTTTCATAAAATCAGATTAGAATTTAGTAATTACCTACCCAAGCATATTTTAGGTTGTAAAACCTTCAAAACCTTCCTGAATGATTGGCCAAGACAGTTGCTTTCAAATAAAACAGCACTTGAAAGTACGCTACATTTTGGAACTGGTCATAAGTTCCTAACTCGGCAATGCTAGAGTGGTTCTTGAGAAAGGAATGGTTTTTCAGAAGGCTCTAAGGAGCCCAAAGGACAGAGAAGCAGGTGGTATTCTCAGTGTCCTCCTTCCTCCCGCCTTGGAATGTAGAAAAATACTGGAATTAGACTTCATTGTCTATTTTAGTCATTTCCATGCTATTCTAAATGGGTCTCAAGTTGCAGGTAAAGAGGCTGAGGCCAAATAGTGTAAGTGAGTTGGTAAGTTTTAAGCACTAACTTGAAGTTGTATGAGATTTTTCTTAAATGCATCTCTAGGTAATTTGCCTCTGACCATAATTTTACAGACCAATGCAGGCAATGAGCCAGACATGGAGGATGAACAGGTTTGCTGTGAAGCATTGGAAGTGATGACATTATGTTTTGCCTTGATTCCGACAGCCTTAGATGCTCTTAGTAAAGAAAAGGCTTGGCAGACATTCATTATTGACTTATTGTTGCACTGTCACAGCAAGTAAGTGTCTTTTCTAATTGTAAGAAACTTGATCTTTTGTTAAGCAGAGATAAATGTATGCTGGCAGAATTTATCCCAGAAATCAAACATTTAATTGTCTCTACAGCATGATGATGTTCAAGAAAATTTTGTCTAACCATGTTTTGCCTGGACCTAAGTTTGTTTGGTTTTAGTCTGTGCAAAATGGCAACATCAAGTCTCAGAGTACAATTAATTTTTCTCTAATGTCAGAATTCAGTCTTGCCTAAAAGAGGTATATATTTTAATCCACTTCTAAAATCTGGTTTACAGGATTTTTTTTTTTAACATTTATTTATTTTTGAGAGAGAGAGGAGACACAGAATCCAAAGCAGGCACCAGGCTCCAAGGTGTTAGCACAGAGCCCGACATGGGGCTCAAACTCCCCAACCGCGAGATTATGACCTGAGCCGACGTCAGACACTCAACCCACTGAGTCACCCAGGCGCCCCTGGTTTACAGGATTTAAATTAAATAGGAGGGGCGCCTGGGTGGCTCAGTTGGTTAAGTGTCTGATTGTTGATTTTGGCTTAGGTCATAATGTCTCGGTTTGTGGCATCAAGCCCCACATTGGGCTCTGCACTTATAGTGATGCACTTATAGTGCGAAGCCTGCTTGGGGTTCTCTCTCTCTGCCCCTCCACCACTCATGCTCTCCCCCTCCTTCTCTCTCTCAAAATAAATGTGCTTTAAATAAATTAAATAGGACATTAGCATCCTATCTTGGATACCTAGATGCCAGGTTTGTTTGTTTTAAGAGAAATTGTTGATTCAGTATGAAATTCATAAGGCAGAGTTATGGTAAGAACTTCTGCATTTATTATACTAAGAATAAAGACCAACTTTATATAAAGCCCTCGTTTTCACTTCAAGATAATTTAATCAATGACAAACTTTGTTTCAGGCTTCTTTTTGTGCAAGTCAGTCAGATTTGTAGAAAATGTTGGCTTCCATCCTCTTGTGTCATTCTAATCCTGACCTTCATAAGGTGATTTTTTAAACTCGAGCTCTGATTAGTGTCACTGTTCTATGTAATTAATCTGTCTTACATACATTTTGTGAAAAGACCGAAAATGCTCACTTCGTTTATTCTCTCAAATGCCAGTCAACAATGACAGAAATCACTGATGAAATTAATGTAAAGTCAGAATTAACAGTTTGCTGAAACAAAACCCAGGGACAAGGCTTTAAAAAAAAAAGTGTATATTAATAGAATAGATACATCTTGCTCATTCCAGAGGATGCTGTGAATTGGTGTGAATGTCTACTATTTTAGAAGTTACTTGGTAATTTCCTTGAAGACTTCTATTACAGCCTATTCATAAAGTCCTTTGACAGGACTCACACCCTCCAAATAATATTGAGCTTGTTGTCTGCTTGGGAAGACTTGATCATCATTGGACAGCCGTCTATGTTAAGAAAAATAGGTTGAGAGAGTCTGGCTTTATTTAATAATGCATTGGGTGGAGGGAGGAGAGGAAAGATGATTGGCCAAACAGTTGTAGTGAAGTCAAACCTAGAGGTAGCAAGTTTTTTATTTTATATTGATTTTTAAATCTGAAACTAAATTTGGAACTTATTTCACTTCCTAGGCTGCTAAGTATTAAAGAACTTGGTTTTGCAGGTTTTCTGCTCTCTATCCTTTATGAAAACTCCCCTTTATAGGAAATTACAACCATTTCCCTCCTCCTCTCCTGAAATTTCACACAATGAAGTAAAGTTCTGTAGACCGCACTTATCTCGGTTTGTCTCTTTTTTAACTTTGTCTTCAATAACAAGGGTCTTCTAGGGTGAAAATCTCTTTGACCTTTAGATACCTGATTTTCTTCTCTAGTACTGGCTCTCTTCCTGCCCTGAAGTTTTCAATCATTTTATATATAGCTGAGTACCTACGATAGGTTCAAAATCCCTTATTGCCAGATTGTAAGAACTTGATGCAAACCTGACCTGATCATAATTTGTTGGCCTTACTTTTCCAAAATCTGAATCCCCAAACATGTCTGGCTCCAACGGTTTCAGTTATGGCCTTGTGGACCGGCATACATGAGGCTGTCCTTCAGGTCAAGTTTATACTTGAATATACAGTGCATTTCCCACATGTGTTTTCTCACTTAATTCTGTAGCAGGTTGGAAGTAGGCTGCTGCTGGAGAGACTAAGGCTGAAGTTCTATGACAATGCCATACCTCTTGAGATCTAACTTTCTGCCACACAGTTGTACTCTGTGTGATTATAACACATGAGCAAATTAATGTGAGTCCCTACTATGTGCTTGGCAATGAAAATTCCAAAGTTAAATAAGTTCCTTGCACTCAAGAAACTTTGAGACAGAAATTAGTGTCATAAAAGGCAAAGTACTGTGGGAATTAGAAGAGTAGCAATTTACTTTCTACCTGGAAAGATCAGAAGTAAAGGTTCTTTGCGGAACGTAACATGTGAGCTCGTATTTGGGTAAGACTTATGTGTACATACAAATGGAAATGGGCATTGGCAGTACTCCCCCTCAGCCTCACTCCCCATTATGTTGTTTTTACTTATGTATTGTTGGACTCCATACAATCTTTCACCCCCTCCATATTGCTTCTACTGTCGGCTAAGCAGCCAGCACCCATTGCCTGGACAATCACAGTATCCTTAATCATCCCACCCTAGTGCTGCACCACTACAGTATTATTCTAATCTGGTGACCACACTTCAGACAGTATGATCTTTGCCAAGCATAATGGTGTTTTCCTGTTTAAAGTCTTTCTATGCCTTTCCATTGCCTTTGAATGAAGTCTAAACATTTAAATTTGATTTTTAAGCACTCCACAGTTGGGCCGTTGCTTCTGCTTATGTTTCAACTTAGTGCCACACTTCCCAGTAAGTTTTCTTGAAAGTCTCCCAGACCTCTGTTCATATTAGATGAAGTCTGTTTCCATATCATAACACTGAACTTCTTATAATCGCTCACTACTATATTTAATTCCTTTAAGTGGCTATGTTTTTTCTAGCCCCTTCTAGCACCTGTTGCTTTATACCCTGCCTATTTAACTTTCATGTTACCTTTGACTGGTGAAGGCATTTGAGTTTGCTACCCCTGGCATAGTGTTTTCAGGGAAGAGCTGAGTAGTCTGTTTTGATGTGTGAAAGAGTACGGGATAATGCTGTAAAGGAGATTAGTGGGAGTCGCTTTACAGAAGGCCTTTGATGCTGAGATCTAAGTAGTGTTTAATGTTAATATGGTAGGCAGTCTTGTTGGTAAATAATTTTGCAAGTGCCTATTGTGTATCAAGCACTATTACAGCTACTAGGGATATAGCACTAAAGAAAACAAACCATCAGCCTTCTTAGAGTCTAAGTACTAATGAGGATGGGGAGTGGAAAGGACAGACAGGGGAAGATATATAGTAGGTTAGATAGTAATAAATGCTATGGAGAGAAATAAAGCCGGGAAAGTGATAAGGAGTAGTGGGGAGTCCGTTGAGTTTGCTTTTCTATAGGATTGAGAAGGCTTCCTAAGAAGGTGATCTTTAAACAAAGCTCTGAAAGAGTAAGGTCGTGATCCATGTAGATAATGGGGCAAATGTGTTTTAAGCAGAAGGAACAACAGATGTACATGTCCTGAGGCAGGAACATGCCTAATGTGCCAAAGAACAGCAAGGGGACCAGCATGGCTGGAGCGGTGAGTAAGGAATAGGCAGTTGTCGGAGGTGAGGTCAGAAAGTTAACAGGCAGCCTGTTGAGATTTTATAGATCATTGTAACGAAAGGAATTTTTTTGTTTTTGTTTTTACTATAAGTGAGATGGGAATCCCATTGTAGGGTTTTGAGCAGAAGAATGATATGTTCTGAGTTATTAACATTTTGAGTTTATTCTGGTTCCTTTGTTGAGAATACGTTCTAGACTGTTAGGAAAAATGGGACTGTTAATCCAAATAAAAGGATGACAGTGACTGGAAGCATGGTAGTATTAGTGGTGAGAAATGAGTTTTTGAATATGTGGTAAAGATACGGGCAACAGGATTCGTTGATAGGCGCATGTGTCTTTGGAAGCATTACAGAAATCTGCATGTATGCGAGAGATTTCATCTGGAAATGATAAATACTGTTTATAGATCCCTACGTTATTTGGGCTGTGTACCTAACTTTTAAAAAAAACAAACTATGTGCGAATGACATATACCTTTGAAAAATCTAATAACTTTCTCCCCACAAAACTTAGGTACACCTGACTTCAGTTGTGTTCCACCAAACTCAACCCACAAAACATCTAAAGTCTCTCTGGTTTATAAGGTCTTATACAGGTTTCTAGAAACCTAGAAACATTCAGGAGGGAGGTTAGTACATGGAATATATGCTGTCAAGTCCTTTACCTTGAGCTATAAATTTGGTTCTGGTATTTCTGTCAGCTAGCACAAAGACAGAAACATGATCATTATTCACGAAATGAAGTTTGCAATGTCTGTAAGATACACAAATGCTTGGCAGATACTTGTTCAGCATCTTCTGTATGTCAGGCATTGTTCTGGTTGTCAGAAACTCTGGCATCAACAAAGCAAATCCCTGTCCTGAAAGAGCTTACTTGCTAATGGAGACAGACCACTATCTTCTAAACAAACAGCATTTATGCATGTGGTAACTGAACTGGTTCTTAGCATCTGTATTATGTCGGACGCTATTCTAGGTTTTGGAGGGACAACAGTAAACTAAATATGTCTCTAATCTCTTGGACATTTACTGTAGTGAGATCTGTATAGTATAAAAATTTTTTAATGTCTATTTTTGTGAGAGAGCGAGCGAGCATGAGCAGGGAAGGGGCAGAGAGAGACAGAGACACAGGATCCGAAGCAGGCTCTAGGCGCTGAACTGTCAGCATAGAGCCTGATACAGGCCTTGAACCCACAAGCTGTGAGATCATGACCTGAGGTGACGTCAGATACTTAACCACCTGAGCCACCCAGGCACCCCTATAATTTTTTTTTTTTTTTTTTAAGATTAATAATGATCAGGTAAAATTCTCACTGCTGGGACAGTAGACAAGTTCTTCACGCGGGTCATCATAGACTATTGTATAATACAATGGTTCTCAATCTTTAGCACACATTAAAGTCACCTAAAGGATTTATTGAAATAACAGATTGCTGGGGACCATCCCCAGTATTTCTGATTCAGCAGGTCTAGGATACAACCTAATAATTTGCATTTTTAACACGTTCCCAAATGCTGCTGATGCTGCTGATCTGAGGACCGTGCTTTGGGAACCACTAGTATAATATAAGGGACATTGCAGCAATATTCTTACTGTAATTGCAACAGAATTCCTACAAAGTTATTTGCCCCAAAGTGCAATTGAGTAAAAATTCTATGGATGGTCAAAAAGATGTGTAAGACTCCCCGTAGAACACCTTGTGTCTAGTGGAGCATTTCCAGCCTGTTTCAAGAAAGGGGTGTTATGAGATACCCCTTAAACTCTTCTGTGACAATTTGAGGTTATAGTTCTGGGCATACAGCCTAAAAAGTTGTCTGTTCTATGTTGCCTGCTTAAGGAGGTATTACCTTGTATCCTTGTATTTTTACTTTTACTTTACCCTTTACTCCACCCCACCCCTCCCGCAAAGAGAGATGAGTGTTGGAATATTGTTATTTTTCTTCATGCAAATAACATATTAAACGTGAAACATTTTTATTTCAGAACTGTTCGCCAGGTGGCTCAGGAGCAGTTCTTTTTAATGTGCACCAGATGTTGCATGGGACACAGGCCTCTACTTTTCTTCATTACTCTGCTCTTTACCGTTTTGGGGGTGAGACATCTTTTTAATATGCTTATCAGTGTAATTAATTCTGTAAACAAAGCATTCAGGAATTTATGGTTGTAGGTTAAAGTTAGAACAGTCTATATGTATTAAATAAGTATTAGTAATTTCCCATAGTGTTTTTAGTATCTGCTCTAGTTAACTCTAGATTTTTAAAAAGTAGATTCTGAGCTTGGACATGTAAATTCACATTATTCTACTTTATTGTTTCAGAGCACAGCCAGAGAGAGAGCTAAACATTCAGGCGACTACTTCACCCTCTTAAGACATCTTCTTAATTATGCTTACAATAGTAATATTAATATACCCAATGCCGAAGTTCTTCTCAATAATGAAATTGATTGGCTTAAAAGAATTAGGGTAAGTTGCCTCTAATACTGTGTTTATTATAAGTAGAGTGTTTTATACATAAATAGTTTGTATTTTGAGCATTTTGGTTAAGCGAAAAATATCAAAGAGTAATAAAAAGGACTAAATAGACTCTGTGATGGTGGATCTTAGTAACTCATGAGTCACAGAATGAATGCATAACTAGTTTTATAAAATGCTTTGTTTTACCTGAAACTCGAAATACTGAATTTCAGCTTCTTCCATTTTAGAATCTTGTGCCTTTTTTGCAAATTTTCATCTTCTAAAAAATTTGAATTGTTTTCATCAAAAATCAGTCTGTAGACTACCACTTAACTCTTGATCTTAACACCTTTATTCAGAAGTGTGTGAGAATTTACTTCTGAAGAGATTCATACCTTTTATAGCCTTCAGAAAATTCTGAAAAGAACTTCTTGCTTAGAACGGAACGATTTGGCAAGAAAGGGAGTCTTTAGAGAACAAACAGATGGTTACCAGAGGGGGAGGTAGGTGAGGGGACCAGGGAGTAGGTGATGGGGATTAAGGAGGGCACTTGTTGTGATGAGCATTGAGTAATGCGTGGAAGTGTTGAATCACCTCAGACTAATACAGCAAGCATTGTATGTTAACTACACTGAAATACACACACACACACACACACACACACACGTATATATTTGTTGATTGATTGGTTTTAAAAACTTTTTTAAAAGAATGGGAAGGTTTGGGGTAATTACCTCATGTATGTCCACTTCTCTCTTTTTCTAGCTCCTCCCTCCCTTTCATAAATTGGGCATTTGGTATTTTCTCTTTGGCAGGATGATGTTAAAAGAACAGGTGAAACCGGTGTTGAAGAGACGATCTTGGAAGGCCACCTTGGGGTAACAAAAGAATTACTAGCCTTTCAGACCCCTGAGAAAAAGTATCATATTGGTTGTGAAAAAGGAGGTGCTAATCTTATTAAAGTAAGTTTTGTCCTAAGCTAGGTATCTTAACCTCCTAAGTGTTTGTTATGAAATCTGTCGGTTTATAATGTCTTTGGTGTATTATCTTGATCTTTTCTCTCTTCTACTTTTTAAGAATCGTTCTAGAGGTTACAGTAATTTTTAAAATACAGTTTCTAAATTTTGTATATAAATGAGTACTACGTATTTCATAAATAAGCACCAATTTTTTAATTTAGAAAATCTGAATTTTTTTCACTTAAAATCGGTCGATTTAAAACAAGACAAACCTATTTGTAAGACTGTGCATCTTGTTTATCATTTTTTAATGAGTTTCTTTACATATATGTAACTAAAGGAAACAAAAAGTGTCATTTTAGTACATATTATTTTTATTCAAAATGAGCTTTCGGGGTGCCTGGGTGGCTCTGTCATTTAAGCATCTGACCATGACTTCAGCTCAGGTCGTGGGATCGAGCTCGGTGTCAGGCTCCATGCTTGGGATTCTCTCTCCCTCTTTGTCTCTCAAATTAAAAAAAAAAATGAGTTTTGGTATACATATAATTAAAGGAGTAAACTTATTTAAAATGTAAATTTTGTTAAGTGCTACAGTCAACTCGCTCCTGGTGCTTAAAAAAATTTTAGCGTGAGAAATTGGGTGTAAGTTGTAGTAAATAGTGATTTGAAGTGGGATCTTTTTGTTAGAAAATCCAAGTAAGTTTTCTCAGATGAGATACTTTAATTCTGACAATTTCAACACTGTTTCCCTTCTAAAAGACATTTTTTCTTTCCTTAAAAAAGTATACACACACACAACTTTGTGTGTCATATATAGAAACATTATATATAGATATATAAAGCATTATATAATAGACATATACAATTGCTAAATGTATAATCCTTTTTTCATCTCTTGTAGGAATTAATTGATGATTTCATCTTCCCTGCCTCCAATGTTTACCTGCAATATATGAGAAATGGAGAGCTGCCCGCCGAACAAGCAATTCCAGTCTGTAGCTCTCCAGCTACCATTAATGCTGGTTTTGAGTTACTTGTAGCATTAGCTGTTGGCTGCGTGAGAAATCTCAAACAGATAGTAGATTCTTTGACTGAAATGTATTACATTGGCACAGCAATAACTAGTAAGTATACTAAAATACAATGTTGTGATGACAGGTAATTCTCTAATGTGTTCAAATTCTATTTTCCTGTTTTTCTTTTAGTAAACATCTTCAACTCCTATTTTTCTTTCAGGAACTAGCAGATGGATGTGTAATTTAACACCATTACAAGCAAAGAGCCTTGATGTAGAAAAATTATCAGTTGTTTATTATATGTCTTCCTGTAGGGGTTTGAGTATTTAGCAAAATAAATTTCATGTTAGTCAAGTCTGGAGTAAAACCCAAACTACAGAGTAATAACTAGTCAAAATAAGTGCCAGAGTTCAAAGTTAAAACTCAGGTTGCAGGGGCCCCCTGACTGGCTCAGTCAGTTGATTGCCCAACTTCAGCTCAGGTCATAATCTCACAGTTCGTAAGTCAAAGCCCCATGTCAGGCTCGCTGCTGTCAGCACAGAGCCCACTTTGGATTCTCTACCTCTCCCATGCTTGCACTTTCTCCAAAAACAAAACAAAATAAAACCTCAAGTTGCATGACTTAGAAAACCTTTTGGCCCTCACTTAGAAGCTCTTTAATATTATTTTCATTTGAGCTTGAAGGAAATCTGGTTTTAAAGATTAGAAGATGAAAAGATAACCTTCTGGTGGACCATATGTCCTCAGTTAATGCCCACATGAAGTGCTTGAAATCATTTGTAGGCTCCAGATCTCAGAGATGTGGAACTGAGTCTCCGAAGGGATTCGGGCAATATTTAATGACCAAAAAAGCAGAAATAAATCAAACATAACAGAGGCTGTTTTGATTTAAGAGAAAACAAGTGTTTATCTATAAAGCTTAAGGATGCGTCATTGATTGTAGTAAATCTTTAAACACGTCAAATTATTTTTTGATGTATTTCATAAGGACATTTTTAATAACATTTTAGGAGGTTCTAATTAAACTGCTTAAAAGGTTAGACCTGGGGTGCCTGGGTGGCTCGATCGGTTAAGGTCAAGATCTCATGGTTTGTGGATTCGAGCCCCACATTGGGCTCTTTGCTGACAGCTCAGAGCCTAGAGCCTGATTTGGATTCTGTGTGTGTGTGTCTCTCTCTCTCTCTCAAAAATGAATATAAACAGGGGCGCCTAGGTGGCTCAGTCGGTTAAGCGTCCGACTTCAGCTCAGGTCATGATCTCGCGGTCTCTGAGTTCGAGCCCCGCGTCAGGCTCTGTGCAGATGTCTCAGTGCCTGGAGCCTGCTTCAGATTCTGTGTTTCCCTCTCTCTCTGCCCCTCCCCTGCTCACGCTCTGTCTCTATGTCTTTCAAAAGCAAATAAACGTTAAAAAAAAAAAATGAAAATGAATACAAACATTAAAAAAAATTTTTTTTAAGTTTTAAAAATAAGAGACCTCTAGCTATTTATTCTACCAAATCCATATTAAGTAAGGTGCGGTTTGCAGTTTTTGTCTTAAAGAAGGGTCTTTGTTTTTAATAAATCCACACGTTTATTAATTTAATTTTCAGTAAATTGAAATCCTCAAGGAATACAGTATAGCAAATTCTGTGTCCAGTGGCCTTAGCAGGAAGCTTGCTTTGAAATTTGGCGTGAACCATACCATGGCCTACATAAACATGGGGTTACCTTTCCTCAGATTACTCTGGTTTTGTTCAGTTTCCCACCAGGAGTCACTGTGTTGTTCTTTGCTTTGTACACATGAGCACATCTCTTACCCAGATAGAATTATTTCATCTCGAGTGTGAACACCTTCGATTTTAAGATGAGCTGTGTGCTCGCTCTGGTTTTGGAGGACCCCACACCTAGCCGGCAAAAGGTAGCCTTGAACCATAGCCTTCCAGATTTGCTGTTTTAGAAGTCCTGTTCTAGTACCCCTTCACAGGCTTAAAGATGGCAGAAACAGAAAGGCTATACTTGTTTTTTAAGTAGTATGTTTGCATGGTAAAAATTTGAAGTACCAAAGAAGCTATGTACTAAAAAGTATGTTTCCTGCCCATTTTAGTCCCCAGCTTCCCTTTGATAGCTGTAACTGCTATCGTCAGTTCATGTCTGTCCTTCCAACATCTCTGTATCTGTATGGAAAATCCACATATAAAAGTTTTTTTGTTTAGTTTTGTTTTTTTGTTTTTTGGTTTTTTTTTTACTACAGATTGGTGTATGTGCACACGGGGTTTTCACTTTATTTTTGTCTTAATGTATCTGCATCTGCAGTTGTTTCCTATCGACACATACATATTTGCCTAATTCCATTTATTGGCTATATATTTTGCAATTCAATATAATGTATTTAAGCAGTCCCACAAACAGTGATAATATTTACACTGTTTCCAGGTTTATACTAGGTAGAGGGAGACGTACAGTGATTTGTATTTCTCACAGAATTTTCAAACGCTGCTATTTCGTTACCTCCTCAAAATAACATTGTGGCTATAAGCAAAGCAGGTGTTACTCTTCTTATGTTTATTAGTAAGAAAACAGAAGCTTACCTGAAGGGGAAAGAGTTGGTAAGCATCAGAACCTGGATGTGAACCCAGTGGTGCTAAAATGCTTTAAACCTGAGCAAGCTATAGAACATGTAGATGGATTTATATTAACATGTCAGAATGAATTTGAAGACCCTTTAAAAAACGTACAAAAGTAGGGAAAAAGTTCACAATGACCAAATAACTAAAGTGAGGACATAGAAATCAGCATGGTACAATCTCATGGGACTGCTTCTGACACTTTTCCATAGAAGCAATGTCCGGTAAAACGCAGGTTCTCACATAGTGGGGTGTAGGAATGCACCTCGGTGCACTGCTTCAGCTGCCTGGAGAAGTAGTGGGGTTGTTGGTGATGTTAATTTATCAGTTTAATAGAGCTAACCGTGGACAAAAGGACTGTATTCATACTACAAGAATCTTTTCTCCTTTCTCAGCTTGTGAAGCGCTTACAGAGTGGGAATATCTGCCACCTGTTGGACCCCGCCCACCTAAAGGATTCGTGGGGCTGAAAAATGCTGGTGCTACTTGTTACATGAATTCTGTGATTCAGCAACTCTACATGATTCCCTCCATCAGGAACGGTATTCTTGCAATTGAAGGCACAGGTAGTGATGTAGATGATGATATGTCTGGGGATGAGAAGCAGGACAACGAGGTAAATTTTATTTAGCTTTTTTGTTTTCTGTTTGAAATTCCAATACCAGATATTGTCATTCTCTCTTGGAGAGTGTTGTACTTTCACTGGACTTGTAGACATAGATTTAAGAATAAAGCTGGAGTCTTCCCAGCATGGACTACTATGTCTTGACATAGTATGGTGCTCACTATCTACCAGACTTTAAACTGCAGTTAAAGTTCATGATAGTTTATTTTTTTAAAGCAGCAGTTCATGTACTCCAGTTTTGTATGTGAAAAGTGTTTAGTATGATTTGGATTGTGCGTAATGATAAGGATTTTTTTCATTTTTATAACAGTTTAAATTATATTTTCACTTTCCTACCTGATATTTTTAATTATATCTCCATTCATTTATGCCCAGCTGTATATACTATGCCAGTTTCATTATCTGTGCTTACTTTTAGGATACTTTTCCATTTGCCCCAGATTATAGTTCTTCTTACTTAGGAAACACACTTCTCTTTACTTTAAATGTTACATGGTCTTATGACAAAATTTACACTGCCTCCTGAGTATCCAGTACACAAGCTATGCAGAAGTTAAGTTGTAGTGGTGCATCAGATTGGACATAGCAGTGGCACAGCTCTGTAGAGAAGAAAATATTGCAAAACTTAAGTTGTGGTCATGTTTATATCCATCCTGTATTTATTCGATTTTGATCTTTTACTATTCATGATGTTGGTGAGAACTTCAGAGAAAAGCCAGGGTGTTCTAATTGTAGTTAATGTCTTCAGTGGTTATTTCCTCATTCCTTCTCTTCAGTCACCAGAAGTATTTGCTCTGAGGTAGTTTAACACAGGGCTTCTGAAACATTGATTTGTCCCAATTCCTTCCCAGATCCAGCGAGCCACATCATCCAGGGGTTAGAATCTGCACATTTTTTACTTTTTATTTATTTTTAAAATTTTTTTAAATGTTAATTTTTAAGAGAGACAGAGCATGAGTGGGGGAGGGGCAAAGAGCAGTGGAGACACAGAATGTGAAGCCGGCTCCAGGCTCGGAGCTGTCAGCACAGAGCCCGACATGGGGCTTAAACTCACTGACTGCAAGATCATAGCCTGAGCCGAAGTCAGATACTTAACCGACTGAGCCACCCAGGCACCCAAAGCTTTGTAGTGGGGATGCCTAACACCTTTACCTGATTAGGAACCACTGCTCCAAATGGAAATTGAAATTCTAGTTCTGTAACCCATCACGTCTCTAGGATGATGAGGGTAAGCAGAGGGAGAGATGGCTAATAATTCTCCCCAAAAAGTAAATAAAGCAGACAAGATAGGATAAGGTTTCCAATAAGGTGTCCCATCTTTGCTCTCATGGGACCTTCTGCTCTGTGTTGTCTCGGCTCTCTATTGAACTTGTGGGGTTTTGTGGTTCTTTGCCTGTTGTCTATGTTCTTCTTTCCTTCCCTAGTCTGGGAGTTTCTCCTGGGCAGGGACTGGATGTTATCTGTTTCTATATCCAAGATCTCTGACGCCAAAAACTTCTTTCCATCTCTATAAACATGGCTGTTCTGGGTACCTCCTATAAGTGAAATTGTACCGTATTTGTCTTTATGTTACTACCTTATTTCACTTAATGTCATGTTCTGAAAATTTATGCATGTTCTCGCATGTGTCCAAATTTTCTCCCTTTTTAAGGCTGAGTAACATTCCATTGTATGGATAGACCACGTTTTGTTTATTGTCCATCAGTGGACGCTTGGGTTGCTTCCGCCTTTTGGTCACTGTGAATGGTACTCCTGTGAACTTGGGTGTACAAATATCTCATCAAGGCCTTTCAGTTCTGGGTATATACACACAAATGGAATTGCTGGATCATGTGGTAATTCTGCTTTTAATTAATTTTTAAGGAACTGGTCCACAGTGGATGCACCGCTTTACATTTCCGCCAATAGTGCACAGAGGTTCTAGTTTCTTTGCACAACAGTTTTTAATTTTCATAAGTTCTAGTATGTCTCATTTTTCTTTTCGTTACTTGTGCTTTTGGTGTCCTATCCAGTAATTATCACCAAATACAATGTTGTCATGTTTTTGTCCTATGTTTCCTTCCAAGAGCTTCATAATTTTAGCTCTTGCATTCAGGTCTTTGATCTGTATTGAGTTAATTTTTGTATCTAGGGTTACGGAAGAGTCCAACTTTATTCTTCCACATACGGATATCTCCTTTTTCCATCATCGTTTTTTGAAGAGTGTTACTCTTAATATGCATACTTTATTGATTGTTCATAGTTCTGAGTACCTCATGATCCTCAACACAGCTGCACATCCCCACGAGGAAACTGAGGCTTACAAAGGTTAGGTAGCTGACTTTCTTGAAGTTACTTGGCTTCTAAGTGGCAGCGCCTACACAGGGGTCCAGTTCAGTCTATGTTACACACTACACTCTACTCTGCTGTGTTACCTTTATGATCGGCCTTTCCCACACGTAGTCAGCATTATTCCTTCATGAGAACTCCTCTATGAAATGGTGGGGATGAACTCTAATACTGTAAATTAAAATTTATTAATTGGAAGTTAAGTGCTGTGGAAATGAGAAATTAGAAGTATAAATGATTAATCATTTGTTCACTAACTGTTGGGCATTTCTCTCAACATATTTTACTGTACTTAAAGTTAGATCAGCTTATTAATGATATTTTTTTTCGATTCTAGAGCAATGTTGATCCCAGAGATGACGTATTTGGATATCCTCAACAATTTGAAGACAAACCAGCATTAAGTAAAACAGAAGACAGGAAAGAGTATAATATTGGTGTTCTAAGGCACCTTCAAGTCATCTTTGGTCATTTAGCTGCTTCTCGACTACAGTACTATGTGCCCAGAGGATTTTGGAAACAGTTCAGGTAAACTTTAAGTGGACAGTAAGGGGGATACTGTTTAAACCTTTATGAACATCTCCGTACACTTCTAAAATACACGTTTGAAGGCATCTTTATGTTGAATATTTAAGCAGTAGTACACTTGACCTTGAACAACATGGGTTTCCACGCCACGGGTCCACTTATACACAGAAAATTTTTATTCCCCCAGTAAATACAGTGCAGTACTTTAAATGTATTTTCTTTTTCCTGTGGTTTCTCAATAGCATTTCCTTTTCCCTACCTTACTTTATTGTCAGAATACACATAATACATAAAACATACAAAATACGTGTTAATTGCCTGTTTTTGTTATAGGTAAGACTTCCAGTCAACAGTAGGCTATGAGTAGTTAAGTTTTGGGGAGTTAGAAGTTCTAGGCAGATTTTCAGCTGCATGGAGGTCAGCACCCTTAACCTCCATGTTCAAGGGTCAGCTGTAATACTCAAAGTTTACTTCTTAGGTTTTTTATTTTCTCCTTGTCTTCAAAGGTGGAAGTGGAAAGTGTCCTACTTTAGAGAGGCAGCATTCTTTTGTCTCTTAAGATGTTAGTAATTTTTTTTATTTTGAAAACTTCTAATGTACAGAAGTAGGGAGAATACTGTGAACCCTCATGTATTCATCATCCAACTTCAGCAGTTGTCAACTCATGCCCAATCTTGTTTAATCTGCATTCCCCATCTACTTTTTTCCAGATTATTTGAAACATATCTCACACATTTTCATCTATAAATACTGTAGTATTTATCTGATTTTTTTTTTAAAAAAATAACCATAATACTGTTACCATGTTTGTAAAAATCCTTAATATCCTTGTCAGTGTTCATATTTACTCAGTTTTACTATATTTTTTTTTGAAATTGGGATCCAAATGAAGTCCATCTACCTCAAATGTTGCTTTGACTCTTCTCTCTTCTAATCTTTTTTCACCCTTGAAATTTGTTGGAGAAAAAAACAGGTAGTTTACCCTGTAAAGTTTCCCACCATCTGGATTTTATTGATGGGATCTTTGTGGTATTTTTGTGTTTTCTGTTTTCCTCAGTCCACTGTATTTCCTACAAATGAGTAGTGAGATCTGGACACTTGATCAGATTGAAGTGGTATTTTTCTCTTTTTTTGAAATGATAGTCAAAGCTACTTTATTAGGTGGTAATGTTTACCTCAGTGTTACATAATGTCTGTCTCCCTTGATAATAGCCATTGATCGTCATTGCCTAAAGTATTTCATCAGGGGTACAACATGGCAGTATTCTAATTTTATCATTCTCTCATTTATTAGAGTACATCTATAAAGAGATACTTTCCTACCAACAACGTAGCTGTCCTCATGTACAATTTTCTACGAAAGGTGGAATAAATACCTTTTTTAAAATTAATTCTCAATTATATCTTGGCTATTGTTTTTTTACTTCATTTATTTTACTTTCTTCTTTTAAATCATTGCCTGCTATGTGTCCTGCAGTGTACTAAATACCACATAATAACAGTACAACCTCCTCACTCTTTAGCGCATATGAAAGAAGCTGTAATCTACATAGCAGTGGGTTTTTTAATACTCCTCGTCATCTCTTCAAGGTCTCTAGCACACAGCTGAGAGCAGGGGAAGCAAAGGGTCACCTGACACTCCTGCCCCCACCTTCCCTACTTCTGTCAGAGCAGCTTCCCTTTTCCCTACAAGGACACCATTTCGATTTCTTTTGAAAACCACTGCTTTGTAGTATGATGGCTTTCCTTTAACTCACCATACGAATTTCTCTGATTCCCCTAACTAGGCCCCCTGCTTAATCCGAACTACTGGTTTGTGTGCTCCACCCTCCTTCCCAGCTCTGCTTTTACGCTTTCTGCCCCATCACCTGGCACACCACTCACCCTCCTCTCTGCCTACCCTAGCTTTTCCGTTGCCCAGCCTGTCCTGTCTCTGCCATAAGGCTTTTAGCATTTCTGTTCTTCCTCTTCCAGATTACTCTCACACTTTTTGTGCTTCTATTTTAAAATTTATCATTGCTATAAATCATTTTCTCTCTTATAATACATTTTTTGTTTTGTGTATGTGGTTTTTTCAAGTTTATTTATTTTGAGAGAAAGGGAGAGAGAATTCCCAAACAGGCTCCACACTTGTCAACGCGGAGTCTGATACAAGGCTCCATCTCACGAACCGTGAAGTCATGACCTCAGTCGGACACTCAACTGACTGATCCACCCAGGCACCCCTCTCTTCTAATTAGTTTCCATTTTGATTTCTAAATTACTTCCTATGCTAGTGGAGCTTCCAGTTTATTTAGATTAGCACTTCTGGATTATCCTCTTTTTAAACATGAAATATACTCCTGATACATGTGGGTTAATCACATTCCCCACCCCATGCCCAATTTTTGATTTTGAAAATTTGAAACCAACAGAAAAAGCGACAAATGATCACCTTTATGTTATGTTCTACCCAGATTTACCAACGGTTAACATTTTGCCATGCTTGTTTATGTGTATACAGTTAGCCCTTGAACAATGTGGAGGTTTGGGGCGTTGGTTCCCCTCACAGTTGAAAATCCGCATATAACTTTTGATGCCCCCAAAACTGAACAGCCTGCTATTCTTGACTGGAAGCCTTTACTGATAACATAAACAGTCAGTTAACATTTTGTATGTTCTGTGTGTTATGTACTATATTCTTACAATCAGGTAAGCTGGAGAAAAGAAAATGTTACTATGAAAATCATAAAAGAAAATACAGTACTATACTGTATTTATGCCGAAAAAATCTGTGTATAAGTGGGTTCATGTTACTTCAAAAGTGTATTGTTCCAAATGTCAACTGTACTTGGGTTTTGGTTCTTCTAAACCAGTTGATAGTAAGTCGTAAGCATGATCCTTTACCCCCACACACATGCATGTGCTTCATTGTATCTGCCAAGAATAAAGACAGTTTCCGGGATGCCTGGGTGGCTCACTCGGTTCAGCATCCACCTTCAGCTCAGGTCACGATCTCACAGTTTGTGGGTTCAGGCCCCACATCAGGCGCTATGCTGACAGCTCAGGGCCTTGAAGCCTGCTTCAGATTCTGCGTTTCCATCTCTCTCTGCCCATCCCCTGTCACACTGTCTGTATGTCTGTCTCTTTCAAAACTAAACATTTAAAAAATATTTTTTAAAAAAGGACACTTTCCGGGGCGCCTGGGTGGCTCAGTCAGTTAAGTGTCTGACTTTGGCTCAGGTCATGATCTCACAGCCCACGAGTTCGAGCCCCACGTTGGGTTCTGTGCTGACAGCTTAGAGCCTGGAGCCTGCTTTGGATTCTGTCTCTCTCTCTCTGTCGTCCTCTGCTCACGCTCTCTCTCTCTTTCTCAAAGAAAATAAATGAACCTCAATTTAAAAAAAACAAAAAAGACACTTTCCTACTTCTGCATAATACCATTACCACACTCAATGAAATTTAATACTGATTTAATAATGCCTAATATGGGGTGTCTGGCTGGCTCAGTCAGTAGAGCATGTGACTCTTGATCTCTGGATTGTGAATTTGAGCCACACATTGGGTATAGATCTTATTAGAAAAAAAGTTTACCCCTAAATACTTTTTTTTTTTTTAATGTTTACTTTTGAGACCGAGAGAGACAGAGCATGAGTGGGGGAGGGGCAGAGAGAGAAGGAGACACAGAATCCGAAGCAGGCTCCAGGCTCTGAGCTTGTCAGCACAGAGCCCGACGCGGGGCTCGAACTCACAGACCGCAAGATCATGACCTGAGCTGAAGTCGGACGCTCAACCGACTGAGCCACCCAGGCGCCCCCCCAAATACTTTTAAAAATTAAAAATGATGCTTAATACTCATCATTATGTATTCTGATTTCCCCAAAATATTCTTTGTAACTTTTTTTTTTTCAATGCCAGACTGGTATCCTGGAAGGAACCTTCGCAAGAGGTCATTACCTCTTTAGTTTTCTTTCAAATAATCTCCTCAACTTGTCATGACTTTTATGGCGCTGAAATTTTTGAAGAGTTTAGACCAGTTGTCTTGCAGAATGTCTCTGACTTTGGTTTGTGTGATTATTTCCTCATGATTAGATTCAGGTTAAATGTTTTTTGGCAAGAAAACTAACAGTAGGTGATGTTAAATGCTTCTCATGGCATTGTATTGTGAGATACATGGTATCAGTTTATCTGATTATTGATGATATTAACTAAGTGTCTTAACGGATTTGTTCGTTGTGAAAGGACCTTTTCCCTTTTGTAATTAATGGTTGACTACATGTTTGAACGTTTGGGGAATCAATGATAATTTGAAAGTTCAATAGAATGGATTGGTGTCATTTCCAGTGATGAAACAAATTGATTTTTTTTTAAACTCAACTGTATCAAATTTGTTAAATATAATTGGAGTGAGATTTACTGTGTAGAAAAAAATGTTACAAATAATATATCAAAAGACAATTTCTGTAGCATATTTAAAATACATTTGTCATACCTCTCGCTTAGAATGCTTGCAAACTTCTACTTTCAACGTATGCCCCTCTGTAAATACAAAATTAGATGTCATTGATATTTTCCAGCAGTGTATAGGTTTTTAGCAGTGTCTGTTCTCATTTTTGTGGAACACCCAATCAGAGGTTTGTTTTCTCAAGATTGATTTGCATTCTTTAAGTGTTTAGATTACTCAAAAGAGACCATGTCAAACTTTTCTCTTTTCACTTGGAAAAAGCAGTTTAATTAAGATTAAATAGGGGTTCCTGGGTGACTCAGTCATTTGGGTGTCAGAATTTGGCTCGGGTCATGAACTCACAGTTTGTGAGTTCGGGCACTGCATCAAGCTCTCTGCTGTCAGCTCAGAGCCTACTTTGGATTCTCTGCCCTCTCACCCCCACCCCTCCGCCTACTCATTCTTCTCACTTGCTCTCTTGCTCTCTCTCAAAAATAAACATTTTTTTAAAAAGTAAATTAGGGACGCCTGGGTGGCTCAGTCGGTTGAGCGTCCGACTTCGGCCCAGGTCATGATCTCACAGTTTGTGAGTTTGAGCCCTGCGTCGGGCTCCGTGCTAACGGCTCAGAGCCTGGAGCCTGCTTCGGATTCTGTGTCTCTGCTCCTCCCCCAATCATGCTCTGTCTCTGTCTCTCAAAAATAAATAAATGTTAAAAAAAAATTAAAAGGTAAATTAATCTTTGCACTGTAATTTATAACCTCTCCCTAAGAGTGAGATCCACCACATACTGTCTTCAACTAGAATCAGAATGAATGCACTTACCATGTTACTTAAAGCAGCCACCTTTGTTGGAGCCAACATACCTGTCAGCCACACTGGCAGTTTGTGCTATCTCCTCCCTACTGGAGCGCACTTTCACTCTAAGCCTCACTTTCTTTCCCACTGCAATTTATGCATAAAGAGCGTTTATTTTTTTTTTCTACTTACGTAGTTGAGGGGAAAAAATGTGTTTATGTATTGTCGTTTGTAGTTGTATTGCTTTTTTTTTTCCCCTGAAAAAAGATTGCATATATTATTCTGAGAGTATCACACGTTACATATTTTATTCCATTTATTTCTTAGGCTTTGGGGTGAACCCGTTAATCTGCGTGAACAGCATGATGCTTTAGAATTTTTTAATTCATTGGTGGATAGTTTAGATGAAGCTTTGAAAGCCTTAGGACATCCAGCTATGCTAAGTAAAGTCTTAGGAGGTTCCTTTGCTGATCAGAAGATTTGCCAAGGCTGCCCACATAGGTAAGTACTGATTAAATATTTAAAGTTGTTCTGTTTATTTACTAGCAAAACTAAAACATTTATTAGTAGTTATGTACAAGAGTGGAGTATGCCTCAGACTGGATGAATTACACAGTGTGGATACCTCACTATTACGGGTTTCAATTTTGTGTGTGGTGGTGGTGGTGTTTTCATGGAGGTTTTTGGTTTTTTGTTTGTTTGTTTTGAGTTTTGTTTTGGTTTGGATTGGTCAAATAAGTTTTGGTTCCTTTTCTTTTATGTATGGTCATTCCTGGGGGAATCAAATAACATTTTGCTTATATCTACAGGTATTATAAATTTGCCCTTTATCTTAGAATTAAAGTAAGTAAGCTTAGAAGATGACAGGCATGGAGTACTATTTCCTTTACAAGCGAAATACTAATTGTTTAAATTTTTTTTTTTTGATGTTTATTTTTTGAGAGAGAGAGTGTGAGAGGGGGAGACAGAACCCGAAGCAGGCTCCAGAGTCACAGGGCTCAAATTCACAGCCCGTGAGATCATGACCTGAGCCAGAGTTGGACATTGAACTGACTGAGCCACCCAGGCGCCCCTAATTTTTAAAATAGCATTGATTATGGTGGAGCATCTGGATGGATAAGTTGATTAAGCATCTGACTCCTGATTTTGGCTCAGGTCATGACAACGCGGAACCTGCTTGGGATTCTGTCTCTGCCCCTCCCCTGCTTGTGCTCTCTCTGTCTCTCTCAAAATAAACATTTAAATAAAATAGCATTGATTATGGTGAATATCCTTAAAGAATGTTTTCAATAGAAAACATGGCAAAAGTTGACTGAACAGTTGTGTTTTTGACTTAAAAGGGAAATTGTTTGATTAAGGACTCTTACTGAAAATAGTTAAATGACTGTTAAAGTTCACTCTTATAGGTACACATTTATCTCTGTTATATGGAAGTTTTACTTTGGAACTTCTCTTGCATGTTATTGATTAATGTTGGTTTAAAATCACTTTTCACCAAAATATCACAGTAAGATAGTATTTTCTACAAGCTCAAACAGTATTAGATACAGTGTTGCGTGTGTATATGGCTGGTGGGAGTGCTTCATTTTTGATCAAAGGGAAATGATTGGCAGAGAGGTAATGAGAAGTTTCCATGAAGTTAAACCATTCATTCAGAACAAGACCAAGTATCGTTCATGTAGCTTGGACAACTTTTGGTCCTTTTGGAAGACCTTTTGCGTTAGGTGGACAATAAAACTGTCATTTTAATCTTTTGTTTTTAATTACTGATAAAATAGCCAACTTTTGGTCATTTATTCTAATCAGTCCTTCTTGGTTTATTTTAAACTTGGTTTGGTTTTGTTTTTAAAGTTATTTGGAAATTATTGCTTTTCTTTGCTAAGTGAAAATGTCCAGAGAGCATCATTATAAGTAAGATCCCTAAAGTTCAGATACCTGCACCACAACTAAGCTAGTCTTGTTCTTAGTACATGCCAGAAGGTGGTTACCTAAAGAATCCCAAGTCTGTCTCTCTGTTTTAGGGCATTATTTGTATAGATCACAGGTTAACAAACTGCACCATAGATCAAATCCAGCCTTGTATCTGTTTTTAGAAAGAGTTATTTGAACATACCCATCTCTTTACCTGGTCTCTGGCTGCTTTCCCTATAACAGCACAGTCAGAGAGACCTCACCGCCAAGAAAAGCTTGTAATTGTTACTTTTTATAGAAAAATGTTGCTGGCTTTTCCTCTTCAAATGTCCTACTTTTTAAGTGAAGTCATAAGTTTTGACTTCTTTTTTCTCTTTTATAGGTTGTTTCCTGATTATAGTAGCAATATGCTTAATACCTACTTCATATTCCATTCGTGCCACTTATAAATACCTTTATTTGCCCACCTTTTTTTCCACTATCTAAACTGAAAAGCCCTAAATATGAGGGACTATCTTCAACAGTGACTATCCCAGAGTACTTTTATGGAAGGCACTTTGAACATATTTGTCGAATGAATGAATTTGATGGTTGGGAGTGTATTCCCCATATCCCATGTTCTGAATTTATGGAATATGTCTCCTCAGAAATCTGAAAAACCCCTGGTAGAAAATTTCCACAAGTTGGGATTCTGTCTTCTACTCAGATTGCTGATCTCCAAAGATCCAGCCCATTAGTAGTTTAAAATGACCTTTTCAGAAGTTGATGAGTTCATGCTTTGGTCTTGGCATGTATTTACTTACCATCTAAACAGAAGATGGTGGAAGCAGCCCGGTAGACTATAAAGACCTTAAGCTGTGAAGCTAGACAGACTGACTTTAAAACCATTTTACCTAGTCATCTTGGCCAGATTAACCTTTCTGAACCCCAGGTCCTTCATCTCTGAAATGGAGATGGTGCAATTTCTCTAGCAGGTTTGTCATGAAGACAAAGAACCGGGTATACAGATAGTGTATAAACAACTTAATGTGGTGCCCAACACTGGATAAGTGACCAAAAAATGTGTCATTTATTGCTAACATTTTATGACTTCAGGTTTCATGTTATAAATATCACAAATTTGGTTTTCATTAAGTCTGTAACTAAAAATGTTGAGAAAACTAAATTATTTCTTAAATGATCTCTTTATCTTCAGATACGAGTGTGAAGAATCTTTTACGACTTTGAATGTAGACATCAGAAATCACCAAAATCTTCTTGACTCTTTGGAACAATATGTCAAAGGAGATTTGTTAGAAGGTGCAAATGCCTATCATTGTGAAAAATGCAATAAAAAGGTATGGCTTACCCAAGTTTTTAAAATAATTATGATTGCCTTTAATGAATTTGAAAGTTGATTGCCTTTGTCGTCAGAGTTCACCCCCTTTTTATTTCCTCCCTGCTTCGTTAGAGTGGTGGTAGAAAGTAGTTAAGGTAATGGATATAAAGGTTTTTCAGGGATAGAAGATTGAGAGAAACTAGTGCCAGAAAGGCTAGGGAAACGGGTAAATAAGAGTGAACACTTTAGAAATCATAATAGCTTAATACCACATTCTCTTGTCGGAGTTCACATACACTTTCCATCCATATCCAACCAAACTGCGATTGAGCCCCTCAAAGCTATAGAGCTGACAGGAAAACATTTCTCCTATCGTGTCCAGTTACTTGTAAGGACCAAGAAGGTACTGAAACCTTAATTACTTGATTTGATCACATTGGATTTTTAGGCCCACCTGATAAAAGTTTTATCTCTGGGCACTTACCAGCACATACAGTAAATAATGTATATCTTTCGGGGCTCCCAGACTCTCTCACATCCTAGTCACCTGTACTTTTTTGACATTTACACACCACCTAAGAAGATATTAAAGTCTAGAGATGGAGATGAGAGCTGTAAAGCCATATTATACTGCCTGTCACCCACAGCTCTGAGACTTGAGGCAAGTGACTCTATGTCTGTGCTGCTCCAGATCCCCTCCCCATTACTATTCAGTTTTTCCTGTCTGGTGGGCTGTTAGGGTTAAATATACTACTGCTCAGACTGTACTGAGCATACCTCTTGGCACTTAATGGCCCAATAAATACTAACTGCTGTTACATTTCTACTGTTGGCTCATAACAAAGCACACCTTCATTAGAATAACAGTAAGTGTCCAACAAGTAATAATGGTTAGATGGCAGTGACAATATAGAAACCAGGCAGGCAGTGAGTAACATCTGTGTCATTGCTTTTTGCAGTTTGTAACAAGTGGCATCAGCTATTTCTGTATTATTAGCATTGGCATTTTTTGAAATACCCACTGTGACAGAATTACCTTGGTTATATTCATTGCTGTGTGTTTGCATTTATAACCTCAGATTCATCTTAAAGAGAATTTAATACTACAATTTTCTAGTTTGTTTTTTTGCGGTGGATTATAAAAGAACATCTAGTAACTTGCTCTATTTACTTTAGGTTGATACCGTAAAGCGCTTGCTAATTAAAAAATTACCTCCTGTTCTTGCCATCCAACTGAAACGATTCGACTATGACTGGGAAAGAGAATGTGCAATCAAGTTCAATGATTATTTTGAATTTCCTCGCGAGCTGGACATGGAGCCTTACACAGTCGCAGGTGTTGCGAAGCTGGAAGGAGATAACGTAAACCCAGAGAGTCAGCTGATACAACAGAATGAACAGTCTGAAAGTGAGACGGCAGGAAGCACGAAATACAGACTCGTGGGTGTGCTGGTGCACAGCGGCCAAGCAAGTGGGGGACATTATTATTCGTATATCATTCAGAGGAATGGTGGAGATGGCGAGAGAAATCGCTGGTATAAATTTGATGACGGAGATGTAACAGAATGTAAAATGGACGACGATGAAGAAATGAAAAACCAGTGTTTTGGTGGAGAGTACATGGGAGAGGTATTTGATCACATGATGAAGCGCATGTCCTACAGACGCCAGAAAAGGTGGTGGAACGCTTACATACTTTTTTATGAACGACTGGATACCATAGACCAGGGTGATGAGTTGATAAGATACATATCTGAGCTCGCTATCACCACAAGACCCCATCAGATTATTATGCCATCAGCCATTGAGAGAAGTGTGCGGAAGCAGAACGTGCAGTTCATGCATAATCGAATGCAGTATAGTTTGGAATATTTTCAGTTCATGAAAAAACTCCTTACATGTAATGGGGTTTACTTAAATCCTCCACCAGGTGAGTATCAAGAATTTAGCTTCTTAGGGGCGCCCAGAGGGCTCAGTCAGTTAAGTATCTGACTTCAGTTCAGGTCAGGATCTCTCACAGTTCGTGGGTTCAAGCCCCGCATCGGGCTCTGTGCTGACAGCTCAGAGGCTGGAGCCTGCCTCAGATTCTGTGTCTCCCTTTTTCTCTCTGCCCCTGCCCTGCTTTTGCGCACATGCATTCACTCTCCCAAAAATAAATATTTTTTTGATTTTTATTTTTTTATGAATATACTTTATTGTCAAATTGGCTTGCATACAACACTCGGTGCTCATCCCAACAAGTGCCCTCCTCAGTGCCCATCACCCATAAAAATATTTTCTTAAAAGAAAAGCTTTCATTTAAAAAAGAGTTTAGTTTCTTAGTAAAGAAGCAGAACTCTTCGTTTACTTGCAGGTTTCTTACAAGCATCAACACATTTGCATTTTTACTTTGGGCTATTTTAAACCATGTTTCAGATGACTGTTTCAGATGACCTTTGAACAGCATATATTGTCTTGTTGTTTGGAAAGAGAGGAGCTTTTGTTTATTATAACAATTTGGTTTTGACTGCAGTATTAGTTTGAAATATCTTTTACTGAGCTAGGAATTTCGTAAGTAGCCAGGTAGGGTCCAGTTAGCAAAGTTAAGACTTCTGGAAATCAGTGGAAATGCAGACCTACTTGAAAACGGACCTTAGATACAGAAATTTGCTTGTCTGGTTTTAACGTATCTGCATTTTTTTTTTTTTTTAGGGCAAGATCACCTGTTGCCTGAAGCAGAAGAAATCACTATGATTAGTATTCAGCTTGCTGCTAGGTTCCTTTTTACCACAGGATTTCACACCAAGAAAATAGTCCGTGGCTCTGCCAGTGATTGGTATTACTTTGGGTTTTAATTCCTATTATACTTAGTTTGGTTCTTTAATATATGGCTTTATTTTTTTTCACATCACCATAACCTTGTTCCAGATCTAGAATGCAGAATACAAAAACTCTTGGTGTAGCAGTAGTGAGAGAAATCATATTAAAATAATTACTTAATTTAAAAGTGGCCTTTTTATTGTTCAGAAGCTGGCTTCTGCTCTTTGACATCCCTGTATAAAAGATCACAGGATGATACTTAAAAGTCTAAGCTATTTAATCAAGAAATTATTAGTATTGGCTTCCCTAGATTTAATTCTGCCATAGATTAAAAACATAAAAAAAATGACTCTCCTAGATTTCAAATTGTCAAAGTATAGAGGTCATTATAATACCTCGATTTTAACAATTTTTATGTGTTCATATAGTGAATACATAAGATGTTAAGGGGAAGTTGGGGGAGGGATTGTTTTTGTCATCGAACCTAGGAATGGTTGCGTAATGAATTTGCAGCTTTCCTTTCTCTGTGTTGTCACTCTGTGAGAATAGACCCAAGTTGTTGTAGTCCTCTGTCATTTTCATATTGGTATTGGAAGTAACCATTGCCGGTTCCCTCCCTCCAGTAGTAAGAGAAGGTCTTTGATCTTTATTGGGTTCATAGAGACCCACATCTGTACTATATATGAGACACATCACTAAATCGGTATTCATAGATATTTATGTTTTTTCTTAGGTATGATGCATTGTGTATTCTCCTTCGTCACAGCAAGAATGTACGTTTTTGGTTTGCTCACAATGTCCTTTTTAATGTTTCAAATCGCTTCTCCGAATATCTTCTGGAGTGCCCTAGTGCAGAAGTGAGGGGTGCATTTGCAAAACTTATAGTTTTTATTGCACATTTTTCCTTGCAAGATGGGCCATGTCCTTCACCTTTTGCATCTCCCGGACCTTCTAGTCAGGTAATTGCCTAGTTTTCTTTCTAATGATTAAATGCTTACAAATCTCCCTCCTGGAAGTTGAAGTCAAAAGTATATGTACGTCTGTTTGATATGTTTACCTAACAAACATGTGTGCACACATACCACACCACTGATGTCTAGGAGTTCCATTAAAAGTACTTTGCAGCAATGAACAGCAATTATTGACTGTTCTTTCAGTTACAAGCAGTGGCTTAATTATATACATTGTTGTGTAGGTTACTTCCAAAGTTTTTTTTTCTAATGGACTTCCACTTATTAAAAATTTAAAAAGCACGAAGGCTTTATAATGATATCTACCTCAGATCTTCATTCCCTTTCCTACAAAGCAACCCTTTTTAATCACCTCTTGCGTGATTAGTCCTTCCAGAAATGTCTGCCTTTATTGAACATACGTGTGAGCACACATGCATGTGTATCCCTTTTTTATGCAAATAGAATTATATTGTACCCATATCTTATTGCTGAAAACTGGCCAATATTTTATTCTTTACAGGCTTATGACAACTTAAGCCTGAGTGATCACCTACTAAGGGCAGTTCTAAATCTCTTGAGAAGGGAAGTTTCAGAGCATGGGCGTCATTTGCAGCAGTATTTCAATCTGTTTGTAATGTATGCCAATTTAGGTAAGAATTTAAGTTTTTATAATTCTGTTTTCATCTGTTAAGTGGCAGAGTCTCTTAAGTCGAGTGATGAAACATTCTTTACTGCACTTTTCACCTTGTACTTTATGTGTATCTCTGTAATAGACACGGGTCAGGATCTGTGTCTTCCGTCATATTTTTATGTCTGGATTTGAAAATACTGATTCCTAGGCCCCATCCCACACCAACTGAATCAGAATTCTCAGAGCTAGCACAAGGAATCCACATTTTCAGAAAGTCCCTGGAGGGTTGTGAATATTCACCCAGGGTTGGGGAAAGGACTTAGTCTGTACGTAAGTTTTTGTTGAGGTAAACTAAAGTTAAGGATAATATATTCAGTTACCCTATTATTCATGTTATTATCTCTGTTTAACAAGACTTTTCAAAGCAACATTTCTAACACCGCCTGATCAGTGATCCCATATAATACTTACCTTAAAAGTATGTTATCCTGTCTTATACTTAGTCTCTGTGGTTTTTGATTGTGTTCAAATTTTGGTGTTTCTCTCTAACTTGACTGCAAAGATCACAGTTTTGCGCAGTAGCCTCAGTAAATGTTTGTCGAATGAATAATGAGGAATATTATCAGAAATCCTTCCATTGTCATTTTGGTGTTTGTTCATTGGCTTTGTATGAGTTAAATTTCCTATGGAAGAGGTCAAGAGTCGCATGCTCTTCTGAGTCAGCCAGGCACCCCTAAAAGTATAAAAATTTCTTATCAATCAGGTGTTAGTGCACTTATCCCCAAATGATCAATTTATTGAGACATTCCATTTAGAATCTTAGCAATGATAATGAATATTTGGCCAGATTTGCAACTGATTTCAAAGACTCAGATGATTGTTTAATAACTTCTTTAAAAGTTGAACAGAAAAAAGAAAACCCTTATATCCAAAATTAAGTTATGTAATCAAACATCCCTGCCATTCCATGCTTTTTTGTGTGTGAACTTACTGGTCACCGCTTGATCTCTGGCCCTTTTACATAAGCAACCTTCTACTTTTCGTCTGTCTCTGTAGTTGGTCTTTTCCTTTCTCTCTCCATACTAGAGATACTTGGTTATTTGTAGGTGAGAGGGGAGAGACTATTTATTACACAAACAAGCAAGTGGAGTCTGTATTTCAAACTTAGAAATTTAGGCATTCACAAAAGTCCTGTTCAACTCGCTTTTTAGGTATTGCCTGTTCACAAAGCATACATCATTGGTCCATAATGTAAATGTGATTAAAATTTCCCTCCTAAAAGCAAATACAGATCCATAAACTTTAATATGAAATTCTTAAGACCACATATGTTTTGGGGTTCAGAATTATTTAGATTTAAGAAAGGTAAGGCAGTATGTATACCACGCATTATGTAGCATCACTATAGCAGGATCCAACACAGCACCTTATAAACATACACATTAATATCTCTACAGTAAAACACGAGTAGTCACCCTGAGAGAGGAGATAAATGAAATAAATAGCCTGTTGTCACTTCAGGTCAGCTTTTCCAAGCAAACACATTTTGGCACCCAACTTTATGAAATAATTTTGTTTATATTTACGATAAGAACTTTTTGAATCTGAGGATTTCAGATAAGGGATTGTGGACCTGTGTTCATTATACCTCTTGGAATATGACGATAAAAAGGACAGTGTTGTCTAATGGGGCATAGAAGCAAATAAAAAAGTCACTGTCAGAAAGTATGTTAATGGCTGTAATAGGAAAGGTCCAGAGTACCGTGGTAGTATATCATAGGGATACCAGACCAGATTTGGGGGGTTTGGGGGACTCAATGGGGAAGTTGATGTGGCAATTGGTTGTTGGGTTTTCTGTACAGAGTGAACAGCAGATGCAGAGACTTGGAATAAATTCAGTGTGGAGGAAGTGAAAGTTATTCAGTCTAGATTGATGTAAGGTGGCGATGGCAGGAGGGGTGGACAGGATTCTCTGATCAGGCTATTGTGGCAGGCCTTGTGAGGGATTCTGGACTTCATCCTAAGGGCATTGATGAGCCATGGCAGAGTTTTTAATGGACATACCTTGTAGAAAGGTCACTCTGACCACAGTGTGGAATGGATTGTAGGGGAATAAGACTAGAGATTATTAAAATGATCTATAACAGAAGATCGTTGTGGTCTGTACTGGGGAACTGACAGTTGGGGGGAGGAGATCCAAGTGGACAGATTCTGGTGCTTCATGAAGTCAGTAGAAATCAGTGATTGGATATTAAAGAGAGGGGAACACAGAAGAGATGTTAAGAGTGATGCCCAGGATTCCAACCGAGCAGATAATGGTGCCATGTACAGGGTGGGGGTGGGGAACACAGGAAGGACATGGATAAGGGGAGTGAAAGTTCAGTTTGGGCAAATTGAGTTTGAACCTGTTGGACACCCCAATAGTGATATTCAGTATTCAGAATAGTACTTAAGATAGTTGTCTGGAAGTCTTCTGCAATCCTCTGAGTGAAAATAGGTGGAACATGAAGCCATTAGTGTGGGTTTGATCTTCCAGGAATAGCATACAGAGCGAGAAGCTAGCTTGTTGTGGGAACTATGAGGAGCATCAACTTCTTAGAGACAGAGGAAGGAGGAGTCACAAATGAGACCAAGGAGAGGACATTGAAAGAAAATAAGAGAGGAATCCAAGTAGGACAGGAAGTAGTTACAGTTTAGAACTATTCCTTAGCTTGGCTCCAGGAGAGGGGACAGAAACCAGATTGGCATGGGTCAAGGAGCGGGAAAAATAAGAAAAAAGAGAGGCCACCAAATTTAGGCACGGTTTTCAAGTAGCTTAGCTGTGGAAGAAATTGGAGAGGCAGTTTACCCAAGAATTCTTAACTTCTCTCTCAGTTTTCATCATCCTGCCCAACGGTGAGGGTGGCACTGTAGATTAGTCCCCCAGACACTCAGGCCACAGAAGGTGTTCGTTTTCTTTACGCCTGGTTTGGCCGGAATGTCATAGACTTTGTTTCACCATTTTAAAACTTAAATCCAATTATGCGAGGTAGATTTTCTGTTCTGGTTACATAATTCTCTGAGCACTAAGTAGGAGTAGTCTTCGATTATAAAAATTACAGAAAAATATTTTAGATAACTACTGTATTATGAAGCCCTTACCATCTGAATTCTTTTCTCTTTTGTTATTCTTCCTGCTTCTTCCTCCTTTGTTGTAGGTGTGGCAGAGAAGACACAGCTTCTCAAATTGAATGTACCTGCTACCTTTATGCTCGTGTCTTTAGATGAAGGTCCAGGTCCTCCAATCAAGTATCAGTATGCTGAGTTAGGCAAACTGTACTCGGTGGTGTCACAGCTGATCCGCTGTTGCAATGTCTCTTCAAGAATGCAGTCTTCAATCAATGGTAAAATCAAATGCCCCATTCTTTACATTGATTTTAAAATACTGCTGGCCATAGGTAGTACCCAGTTAAAAGTAATTCTAAAGATGTTTAAATATAAAAACAACACGCTGACAATCTGTTTTGGAGTATTTTATAATATTTTGGGTTTCTACACCTTTTTCACATGTTTAAAGGGGATCTCTACTTGCTACTGAGGTTGATACTTTGTTTATGAAGTAGTTTACGAATTAACTTTTTATATAGGAAAGCAGCAGTGTTGGCATTTAAAGTTTGCAATTCATCATCTTGGTCGGCCTGATCATTGTAATGCCTAATACCTACTTTCTTCAATACAAAATTCATAAGCTGTTTTCTGTAGTGAAAGCTGTAGATTATTGTGGAGAAGCTTATTAGTTTTTCATTGATGACAAATCTGTATTCTAGGTAATCCTCCTCTTCCCAATCCTTTTGGTGATCCTAATTTATCACAACCTATAATGCCGATTCAGCAGAATGTGGCAGACATTTTATTTGTGAGAACAAGTTATGTGAAGAAAATCATCGAGGACTGCAGTAACTCAGAGGAAACTGTCAAATTGCTTCGTTTTTGCTGCTGGGAGAATCCTCAATTCTCCTCTACCGTCCTCAGTGAACTTCTCTGGCAGGTTAAAAGAAAATAAACATTCATGTGTCTCTGTAATTTGATTTGTCATTTGTCATTCCTCTAAAGTTATTCACCATGTCTTTCCTGATTTTTAGGTTGCATATTCCTACACTTACGAACTCCGGCCCTATCTGGATCTGCTTTTGCAAATCTTACTGATTGAGGACTCCTGGCAGACTCACAGGTAGATCCTCGGTTTTACTTGCCCAACTTTTAGACTAACTGAAATTGCTAGTCAGCACTTTCCTTGTTTTCAGTACCTCCTGGAGATCTAATAAATGGTTCATATTAAAAGCTTGAGAGTGCATTAAAAGCTTCCCCTTCCCTCACTTGATTTCACTTTCTATATTTTCAGTTGCCCATGTTGCATACTTAACACTAGCTTTCGATTTTTTTTTTTAATTAAGGAAAACTAGCATAAGCTTTTGGTAAATATCTTAGTTTCATTAATGACATGGTACGGTTCTTTTAGAATTAGTCACATGAGGTAACACTTGGTTATCTAAAAATAGTCCTTAGGTAAGTAAGTACAGTCAGTTCTCATTGCTCATGGTAGTTATATTTTCTAAAGTTGCTGTGAACACTGAATGAGGGAATGCTGAACCAGTGCTCCTGGGGGAAATACGGATTGGGTTCCTGCAAGCCTCTGGTTATGTGTCAACCAATCTATACATAACTTTTTTTTTTTTTTTTTTTACAGTGTGCTTTTTTTTTTTTTTTTTCTTTTTTTAAGTTTATTTCTTTATTTTGAGAGAGAGAACAGAGGAGGGGCAGAGAGAGGAGAATAAGTGGGGGAGAGAGAAAGAGAATGCTAAGCAGGCTCCACACTGCCAGCACAGAGCCTGACGTGGAACTCAAACCCACAAAACTGTGGGATCATGACCAGGTGCCCCCCTCCCCTTTTTTTTTTTAACTGAGGTTATCCAGCATAACTATCCCCTTCAAGATTTCTCCAGAATTCCTGCATTTGTTTTTTTTTTTTTCCATCATAAAGTTTAACGTATTATCTTTAATCCCAAGAATTATACAGATGATGGTGAAGTATGGAATTAGGTGAAGCTCTGCCAGATTTCATAACTTCCCTCCCCACATGGACGATAGTATAATACTTTATTTTCGGAAACAGTTCAAAATCTATATAATGGACCTGCCTCCCATCTGTCAGTATAATAATTAAAACAGCAAATGGCAACTTGAAAACAAATGCTGTAACAAAACGCTTAAAGAGAAATTATAATTTTGAGTCTTAGTGGGGATTGCAAATGCCAGAATTCACAGATCCATATTTCCAAATTATCTCCAAAATTAACATAGATTCAAGTCGTATTACTGTTTGTAAAAATAGCATTAAACCAAAAATCAGGTTTCATGAGACAAAAAAATTGAGTAGTTCCAAAACTATAACCATATATTTTGAGCACTATCCAGTACCCTTCTCTTAAGAATTGTTTTTAATAGGGGGCACTCGGGTGGCACAGTTGGTTAGGCATCCAACTCTTGACTTCAGCTCAGGTCATGATCTCATGGTTCCTGAGTTTGAGCCCTGCATTGGACTCTGCACTGACAGCATGGCGTCTGCTTGGGATTCTGTCTCTCCTTCTCTCTGCCCGTCCCCACTTGTGCTATTTCTCTCTCTCAAAATCAATAAAAAAAAACTTTTTTTTTTTAACGTTTATTTATTCTTAAGAGACATAAAGACAGAGCGTGAGCAGGAGAAGGGCAAAGAGAGAGGGAGACACAGAATCTGAAGCAGGCTCTAGGCTCTGATGAGCCATCAGCACAGAACCCAACATGGGGCTCGAACTCACAGACCGTGAGATCATGACCTGAGCTGAAGTCGGCCACCCAACCAACTGAAGCCACCCAGGCGCCCCTAAAAAACTTTTTAATAGAATTTAACTTCCACTCCTTTTGTTTAAAAATATTATAGGCATGTATAGCTTTAAACCAGTCGGTTACATCTTAGCTCTCTCAAGTCATTAAAGCAAGCAGGAATGGGAAAGGCACATATGCTGAATTAAATATGGACAGTTGACTTTTGTGTAATGAGATTAGTAAGGTATTGTTACCATGAATCACTGGCCCAAGCTTGCAAATAATTTTCTCATAGTAAGCTTTGAGTTCATTCAGTAAGTAGTGTGACACTGAATATTTATGGAGTATCTACCATGTGCCTGGCACTACCAGGCATTGGGGAACAAGGCAGGCAAAGATAATATTGATAAAAACAGCATTTGAAAGCAGTTAATACTAATGGGGAGAAGATGTGATGTGGCAGAAATAATGGCTTAATACTTCATTTTCACTTGAAAAATGAAGGCAAAAACAGTATACACTGAAGTGTTTCAGATTAAACAGCAGGAAGCCTGTACGTGATTAATCGGTCTGAAATTATTAAACCTTGCGAAATTGCTGAAGTCATGATTTCCAAACAAAAGATTTCAGGAATACATGTAATAAAAAAAAATTGCATTTTGATTTGGAAACAATCTGTTAAATAAAATTTACGGTTTATGTAAGGTTTTTTTTTAGTTTTTTAAATTCCTGGCTATACAGGTAGTGTTTCTTTATGGAGGCGAAATTCACCATTTTAACTGGATTATAGTATACAATTCAGTGGCTTTTAGTACATTCACAGTGTTGTACAATCATTACCACTACCTAATTTCAGAACATTTTCATCACTCTGAAAGGAAACCCCATATCCAATTAAGCAGTCACTCCCTATTACGTGGGGATGCTCCCCCTTCCCCCAGCAACCACTAATCTGCTTTCTGTCTCTCTGGATTTGCCTGTGCACTTCATACAAATGGAATCCTACAGAATATCCTTTTGTGTCTGGCTTCTTTTCATTTGGCCTAATGTTTTCAAGGTCTTCTGTGTTAGGGCATATATCAGTACTTCATTCCTTTTTATGGCCGAATAATATTCCATTGTACATATGTACCACATTCTGGTCATCCATTCATCCATTGTTAGACTTTTGGGTTTCTACCTTTTGGCTATTGTGAATACTGTGGTGAAAATTTGTGTACATGTTTTTTGTTTTTAAACCTCTGTTTTCAATTCTCTTGGATATACCTCAGAGTAGAATTGCAGGCAGGTAAATTTTTTGTTTTACTATTGTTTTTTAGTTCAGGTGTAAAATATAACGTAGGATTTACCATTTTAACCATTTTTAAGTTACAATTCAATGGCATTCAGTATATTCATAATGCTGTGTTACGTAACATCACCACTGTCCATCTCTAGAACTTTTTCATCATCTCAAGCTGAAACTCTGTACCCATTAAACCATAACTCCCCATTACTTCATGTCTTCGGGACTACGTGTTGTAGCATGTGTCTTAATTTTATTCCTTTTTAAGAATTAATAATATTCCACTGTGTGTATACATCACATTTTGTTTACTGGTGGCTGAGGTTTTTAACACAAAAGAAACAAGGCTCTTTTTTGTCCCTACAATTTTCAAATTGCTTATTGGGGTAGGGAGGGGACAAGAAATCATTGACTGTATATTGTTCTTTTATGACTTGGCAAAAACTGAAATGAAATCCTCCATCTTTGGCAAATCGGCTAAATTATGGTATTGTTGGTGAAATTTGCTTTGTCGTATAGCAGCTCATTATTAGAATTCAAGTTCATTTTGTGCTTCCAAATTATATCACTGTTTCACAGTCACTGGTTTTTAACTTCCCTTCAGAAATGCAGTTTTATAAAAGGGACTGACTTGAAGCAAACTCTTAGGTACAGCAGTTATAAACTTAGTTGTTAACTTGAAGTTTGTACCACTCTTGGTGTCTTAAATTCACTTCTAGCAATGTATTTGAATTACATACAAAATCATTTTGGATTGGTAACAAGTTGGTAAGAGCACAGACTGCTAGGTGGCTGTATGACCTTGGGCAAGCCGCGTAACCTGTCAGTGCCCCTTTTCTCCTCTGTTCGGGGGTTTGACACCGGGACCTGCTGGCGAGCATCAGATGGCATGACTGCACGAGAGATCTTTATTTAGTGGCACATCGTACACTCTCAAGGAATGTTAGCCGCTGTTTGATTTTTCAGGTTTTTATTTTACATTTGGTTCTTTTTCAGAATTCATAATGCACTTAAAGGAATCCCAGATGACCGAGATGGGCTGTTTGACACAATCCAGCGCTCTAAGAATCACTATCAAAAAAGAGCATACCAGTGTATAAAATGTATGGTGGCTCTTTTTAGCAATTGTCCTGTTGCTTACCAGATTCTGCAGGTGAGGGTTTTTTCTTAGAGTTTTGTAGAAATCTGAATCCAAATTAGGGACTCCGTTTTAAAGAAACGAATAGTGGGAATCTGGAGTTTTTATTTTAACTCTGGGAACTATTCCAGAACCTTTTACGTACATGGTTTTGTTTTCTTTTGAAGGGTAATGGAGATCTTAAGAGAAAGTGGACCTGGGCAGTGGAATGGCTTGGGGATGAACTTGAAAGACGACCGTACACTGGCAATCCTCAGTACACTTACAACAACTGGTCTCCTCCAGTGCAAAGCAATGAAACATCAAATGGTTATTTCTTGGAGAGATCACATAGTGCCAGGATGACACTTGCAAAAGCCTGTGAACTCTGTCCAGAGGAGGTAAAAAAAAAAAAAAAAAAGCCACAAGTGTGCAGCAAATAGAAATGAAAGAAAGCAAAGCAATTCATTTCTTTATAGGCCAGTGTTTATGTGTTAATGATAATGTAAAAGAAGTCCCGTTGAGGTTTTGTTTGCTTTACTGTGTATGTAGTGTTCGGTTAATGAGGGAGCCTTCTTCTAGAGAAGTTTCTGAAATTGCCTGAAATGTAGTCTTTGAGAGAGAATCCAAATCAGGTTTTTTCATCTGCTTTACATTTCTTGATCTTCAGTAAAAGGAAAGTTGAGTCAGTTTTATAGGTTTTTAAGTTTTTATTTCAAATAGAAAAAAACTTAAAAATAAACTTGAATTTGCCTACATAATTGTTTATCTTAAATATTTAAAATTAGGAGCCAGATGACCAAGATGCCCCTGATGAACATGAGTCGCCTCCACCTGAAGATGCCCCGTTGTACCCCCATTCACCTGGATCTCAGTATCAACAGGTAAACGGCCCAGTTTGTGTGTTTATCCCTAAAACTAACTTTTCCGCTTTATGTAAAGGATGGCTAAACTTTTTGTTATGACTGCAAAGTAGTAAAGACTAGACTACCTTTAGGGCATGATCAAAAGAGGAATCATTGGGACAGGGTCACAATATGATGTGTTTCAACTTCCACCTGTGGTGGTTTCCTGGTCAAATAGGTGCCCCTCTTTGTACTCCTATGTTAGTAAAACTGGCAATTGATGTCCGCCCAAAATGATACTTATATGTACAAAGGATTATGACATTTCCTGGGTGGAATCTACAAATGGGTTCCAAAGACATTTAAGATGTGGCAATGAAGGAAATTGTTCTTGGTTACTTAGCCTAACCAAGACTTCAGTGACAGTGAAGACTGTTGAAAATATCAATGATTTGACAGGTTTCCATAAATTTTCCAATTTGTAACTAAATAAAATTTAGATGACAAAATTTTCTAATCCCAGTCACATCTAAAACCCGTATGTGACTAATTCAGATCTTTTGAGGCAGCGATGCTCAAACTTGAACACGCATCAAAAATTTTCCCCCTGGGGGCACCTGGGTTGCTCAGTCAGTTAAGTGTCTGACTTCAGCTCAGGTCATGATCTCCTGGTTCACGGGTTCAAGCCCCACATCAGGCTCTCTTCTGCCTCTGCTGTCAGCACAGAGCCGGCTTCAGATCCTCTGTGCCCCCCCTTCTGCTCCTCCCCCACTTGCATTCTCCCTCTGTCTCTCTCAAAAGAAATACACTTTTTAAAAAAAATTCCCTCCCCTTGGTCAGAGGTGGGACACCTGGGTGGCTCAGTCGGTTAAGCGTCTGACTCTTGATTTCGGCTCAGGTCATGATCTCAAGGTTGGGGAGGCTCTGCACTAGCAGCAGGGAGCCTACTTGGGATTCTCTCTTCTGTCTGTCCTTCCCCTACTTGCTCTGCTCGCTCTCTCAAAATAAATAAACTTTTAAAAATTAAAATGTTTAAAAAAAAATTCCCCTGGTGGGCTTGTTATAAGCACAGGTTGCTGGGCCGCACCCCAAGCTTCTGATTCCTTTAGGTCTGGGGTAGAACCAGAAAAATCTACATTTCTGACACGTCCCCAGGTGATTGATGCTGGTGCTAGTCCGGAGGCCATACTTTCAGAACCATTATTTTAAGGCATTCTTCCTTAGGTTTCGAAGCATACTGAATAGTTAGAAAGTGCATATTCATCATACTTATTATTGTAATTCAAATTTTAGAAAGGCCTAAAATCTTGGTGAGAATGTACAGAAAAATGAAGGTTCACCGGTTTAAAAGGTTAAACCAAATTTGCAAGGAAGAACGTTAACTTTCCTCAGCCCTAAGAAAACTCCTGTACTACTCATGCCTGGTTAATCCAAATATTTAGCATTGTTTTGTTTTTTGGAAACATTCTGTGTTCAGGGTTGTTGCTAATGCAGATGTCCTATGACCAGTCAGTCAGATTCATCATTAACCTATAGAAGCTTCAAGGTGCTTGGAAGAGTCAGAATAGATGTGTTCTGGCTCACAAATCATTTTTTGTGAATGTTTTTGACAATAGACAATAACGGGCTGTAATCTCTTATTTGTCAGACTCCAGCATGATTTGTGGCACTAAAAATCACTTTGACTGAAACTTTATACAGACCTACACTGCTTTTATTTGGGTTTGGGGTTTGCAATTTAGGTGGGCTTTTTTTTTCTTTTTTCTTTAAGTTTATTCATTTTTGAGAGCAAGGCTCCAGGCTCTGAGCTGTCAGCACAGAGCCAGATGTGGGGCTCGTACTGACGAACCACGAGATCATGACCTGAGCCGAAGTCGGACTAACCAACGGAGCCGCCCAGGCGCCCTGGGCTTTTCTCTTCCAAACCAGTTTTTTTTTTCCCCTCACCATTAGCCACAGCATATTACTCTTTGTAAGTCCCGGGAATAAAAGAAATGTTTACGTGTCTACAGATTTCAGCCCGTGGTTTTAAAATTTAATATGTGCAAAGTCTTAACAGAGATCTCTTCTCCCCTCCCAGAATAACCATGTGCACGGACAGCCATATACAGGCCCAGCCGCACATCACATGAACAACCCTCAGCGAACCGGCCAGCGAGCACAAGAGAATTATGAAGGCAGTGAAGAAGTGTCCCCACCTCAGACGAAGGATCAGTGAAATGCACATAATTAACTGGTTCCATCAAGACTGTGCACCCAGGCCTTACAGTCCAACCTTTTTCTGTGTCTGGCTAATATTTAAAACTAGAAAAACTATTCCTAATCAACATGGAGTGGAGAGTTTATTCACTGTCTTACCTGCAGAAATTTGCTGTCAATATATAACCCGCCTGCAGTGGAAAGTGTATAGTGTTTTGTAATAAATGGCCTGATGCTAATGTGTAAATGGCAAAGGTGTATATAGTATATTAATGTTTGACTGTTAATTCTTAAGCAAGAAACTTTTTTCTTGAGGAGACTCAGATCTACAAAAACTACAAAAGTTACTTTTCTTGTTCTACCCATTGCACTCTGCAACCAGTGTTGCCTGCCTCGTGGCAGTTGAATCTACTCCTTTACAAACAAATAAACCAACAGCAACAACCCAGAGCCCGTCCGTGTCAGCCACACCAATGGTTTCAGGTTAATTCTTTGCCACTGGAGGCAGTTTTACTATGAGCGATGTAAGGCTGGTAACCTTTAAATTATTTGGTTGATGTGGAAAATTGGTGATGTAACCTTGTTTCTAGATCTTTTTCATTGCCTTTTTATTCTGACGTTAGGTTTATCACTTTGAAGCTATAGTTAAGCTGTAACATTTAGCATGGCTTCACACCAGGTTAGTGTAGCCAATGAGGAAAAAAATTACCATAATGACAGCGGTTGTCCCAGTGTGACAGCTGTATCGCTCAGAGCTTTTCCTTCTCACACCTAGACTATAAATATAAAACAAGGGGAGACGTGATGAACAGGTGGTTTTCAGTTACACATAGGTTGCTTATGTCTAATGTTTGACAGTTCAATCTCTGGGTGGGATAAAGAAATCTAAGTATGAGTAATGGGAATTTTTAAAGATTTAAAATATGCAAAAATTTGCTATGCCAGGATGCTTGGAGCATAATAGAAGACTGTATTTGGTGTGCTTGTTTCGTTTCTTTGGTAGAGCTTATTAGGTGAATCTTCTAAAGCTTTCCTTCTGCTGGACCCCAGTGAAGTGGAAGTCACCAGAATCCCACAGCACTTGGAGCGCCACTTGCCCCAAGACGTCTGGCTGAGTTTTCTGCTCACAGTTTTACTTGAAAGCAAGACTTGTCCTAGCTCCTTGTCCATGATTCCAAAACTTTCCATGTTCGAAGCAGGGTCTAATTAAAAAGGAAACTACTGGTTAGTTAATATAATTGAGGTATCATAATTTCAGCATAAACATTTAATTAAAGATAAGGAACTCATCAGTTAATACTGTATTTAAAAGCGAATTGGTAACTTGAATGTGTGTACTTTTTGGAACCTGTCTAAAAACCAAATACCCCTTCAAACAGATACAGTCCACCCTCTTCTATTTAAATATTTTGCTGTTTTATTTTATAGAAATTATTTTGCTGAATTCACAAATAGAATTTGATTTATGAAGAACTTTTTGTCCTGTGGTGTGGTTTTTGTTTTTTGGTTTTCTTTTTGTTTTCTATTTTTTTGTCCGCTTTTTTTTTGTTTTTTTTGGTTTTGTTTTTTTTTTTGGTTTTGTTTTTTTTTTTGGACTGCATATTAAAATTCTGTGCATAGCATGCTTAGGCATGACACTGAATTCAGGAGTTCAGTCACGTTGAGTTTTTGTGCACAGAAAGATTCGACCTTTGGCCCTTTACTAAAGATTTAGAGAAAACAGGATGTTGGCACTGTAAAAGTTTCCTAACATAATCAATCTTGTACTTTTTGTATGTTTTTTATATACATGTATATTTAATGAGCACAAGCTTGGTTGTATTTTTTACAATTCAGTTAATAGGAAAATGTTTTGTCAAAAAGGCTATAGTTGGAACTGAACAAAGCAGAAACAAAAATGAGAATTGCTTTATTTTGTGATTAAAAGGGGCAGGTATTTAAGAGAAAGCTTTGGGTATCTTATTTGCAGCCCTCGGTAGTCCCATCGATGCCTCTAGGTGTTCTGTAATATTAGGGAATTTTAACACCAGATCCTGTTTTTTACCTTAAGTATATTACATCTGAATTTGTTAAGTTTGAGCAAAAGTCCTACACACTGTTTGCAATTCCCAAGGTGGTAGCTTTAAGAGTTCCTCGATTCCAGGCTTCCTTAACAGCGAAGGGGCAGAATAGGTTAACCTTTTCAGACAAGTTGCTGTCATTAAATACACCCATCTCACCCGAAAGGAGAGGCGGGTTTTGTATTTCCCGCTCCTTAACAAAGTATGTGATGTACTTAATTTAAAAACTTTACTGACTTCCTAGACATGAAAAACTTGACATTTGAAAAGGCTGTGAATTATTCTCCTTGGAGAGAGAATCCCCCCTTGTGCCAGGCGAGGGCTTGTAAATCTCTTTTCCCCTCCATTCGAGGGAGAGCTATCCGTGTTGTGACCAGGATCCAGGGAAAGTGAACAGGGAGATTCTTTTCGTTTGTGCGAATTATTTGCTCTATTTAACTTCTTAAGCATTAACACGTAAGCGGAAATTTTAAGACGCATGTTATTGTAAGAGCAACATATTGGTGACGTTGAGGTCTTTTTCTGAACATAAATGGCACATTTTAAACTTCAAGTCTTCAAAGTGCCTAAAGATGATTTTCTTCTCCCTCAACTGATTTCTTGAGCCATATATATAATTCCTACTTTAAATGTTTGTTTCAGAATCACTAGTCTTCCTTTCAAAGTACCCCCAGGATTCTAAATGGCATGATTACTTCATAGAAGACAGTGGAGTCTGTTAACATAAAGACTGAAGATATTCTTGTTCATCTGTGAATGAGGGCTTTGCGCTATTGGATCTAAGTATTTCCGTGCACAACTTGGTATAAACCATATTGCTGCTGTTTCTAAGCCCTCCACCATCTAAATTTTCATGCTCAGCATTGTAGAGGCAGAAATAACAATCACATTTGAGGTTTTTGTCTTTCCTTGATTTTTCTCTGATAATTTCCCAACCTTGTGTCTTTTAGCTGTTATATATACAAATTTAGAATTATTAAAATGTTTTATATTTTTTTCATGATTAACTTTTATTAGTGAATGATAACTTAAGTATTTAATCCTAGTAGTGGTTAAAAAGTTGAGGAGCCTTTTTTATTGAAATTATGTTTGTAAATGAAAGCAACAGTCTGTGAATATTTAGATGACTACTCCAACAAAATCATTCTTGCACTTTTTTTCCTTAGTATTTCTCCAGCTTCTGTTCCCCCACGAACTCTTATTTTGCTGAATTTTGTGGTTAATTTGCTGGATATAGCTTGCCTTATTTAGAATTCTAACTGGGTAAGGAAATTGCCTTTTCATTACAAGTGCCCAATTTTGGTCTCTAGTTGGAAGGTACTACATTCTGCAGAGAAAGGAAAACAACATCCTTCCCACCCCACCCCATTTTTGTGTTCCTGGGGACAAAAACCCATTCAGTACTGGTTTCTTAGCAGTGCTCAACCTAAATTGGTCCTGAACCTACATGAGTGTTTAGTGTTTGAAAATAAGGTTTTGGGTGTGATACATCACTACAAAAAGTGCTAAATGTATTAAGAACTTGCTGCCGACTGTATTTCTAACAATTATTTTACATGTGCAGAAATGTAGCACTTTTCCTCCAAAAACGTAGGTGTAAGAAAAAAGGGGGGAAAGGTGCACCATGTTTTAAACTTGCAAATGAGTAATTTTTTTTTTGAAATCCAGACTCCCCAAAGGAAATTCACACACTTCTCAGCCTTTTACAAGCCAACACACTGACTGAAGATTGTCCACAGTTCCTAAGATTTAGCACATATACAAAAATAAAACTTTATAAATTAAATTTCGGTTTTTCCTTTTATTTATTAAAATAAGATCTCTAAATGGAGGTTAATTAGAGGTGTAATAGATTTAAAGGACATGTTTATAATGAGAGGAATTTGGCCCTTGAGTTTTGGGTTTTGTTTTGGCCCTCATTTTGTATATCTGCAGTATATTCACATCTAAGTTCAAAAATTGAGTTGTGATCTAATTTAACAGTTCAGTCTAAAATCGAGACTTGACAAAAACTCTCTGGTGTTTCAAAGTTCATTTAAGCGTCAGAAATGCAGCAGGTCACATGTTTTCAGAGGAGTTCTAGAGGTGAAAACTAAGTTCTCCGGCCAATTTCATCTGCTCTGCTTTTTAGTATCTGAAAAGTAATTCTTTGTTGCGATATTTCAAAGAAATAGGGCTTCCATAGAAGCCTGTGTGCCCTCCCAAGTTGGGGTACTAAAAAGACTAGTGCCAGTCTGTAGCCTAGCGCAGGTCTGTATATATTTCTGAAAAATAGACTCAGAAGACTAACTAATGTTCTGCAATTGGAACACTTCTTGGATTAAGCCATTTGCATTTTAAGTATTTTGAGCTACACAGAATACACCTAGTTGAATGACAAAACACAGCCACCGATACTTTGAACTGCTTCATTGTAACCTGACAATTTACAGGTAGGTAAATGGGCAGTTAAGTTTTTATGATCTCTATACCTCAGAAGTTTAAAGTTGGGGATTACATAAATGGTTTTAATAACTCCTTTAGGGATACAAAGTCTCAGGAAATTTCTTCAACCACACTTAAACTTTCGTCTATAAAACAAATTTCAGACCCATGTAAAAAATCACCTGATTATTTTAAAGGCATTTCATTTAAATGTACAAGATTCGAGTACAATGGGAGTGCTCTTAACTGTCCTCTGAAAATGAGAGGTACTCTTGAGCTCCATCCGTTAACATTAGTGAGAATGTACCACACTTCCGCCAAAGGTGCCACCCTACGAGGTGCATCAGCAAGCAAAATGGCCGGCTTTCAGGGATAGTAAAATGTGGGGAATCCCATTTCTTAGTAATCCGTGGCAAATACCTTCTTTTTGTAATACCTGAAAATAGAAGTTTGTCATTGTGTTGAGCTTTTCTCCTGTGGCTTATTTTCCCATTAACCTGGCAGAGCATAGAATCCCCATTTTTAGGAGTCCTGAGTAACAAAGTTGGCCAATTGACAAGTTTATGAAGAAAAAGTATGACAGAACAGAACCTTTTGAGGAGTCCTCAAACTATTAATGGAGTGTCCTATATAAGCAGTTCTCTGGAGACCATTGTGTGTCCTGGCCTCCAGTTTTCTTTTCAGACACACTATAGTTAAGACGCCAAGCCGACTTTCTGGCTCCACCAGCTGCCCTGGCCTCCTTGTGTGTCTGTCAGAGCACTCCCTGTGTTAGAACAGGCGTAGCAACCTGTCTCCCTGCCCTCACGACTCTTCCTCCCCAAAGGTGAGGCATGGTGGGGGCCACTCGCAAAAGAGTAAGATCCCATTCGTTTTCTATTTCCTTTAAATCGTTATCGATGTTAAAATACTCAAAATGGATGCTCTGGATGCTGAAAAAGCTTCCAGGAGTCCTTGGGAGGGATTCACTTGCACGAGGATTTAGAACTGTGTTCTCTGAGTGTTGCCTCTACATTGCCCCTCGTTCTGTCAAGTTCTCTTGTAATTCCCCACCGGTTAAGACACTGGGTACACCCTTAAAATTCAGAAATAAAGATAATTTGGGGTCTCGAATCTGGTGTCTTAGAAAGAAGCCTTGCATCATGAAGGTTCAGAATTCCCTTGCCTTCAGACCTAACTACTGCCTGCACCATGGCCGTTAGCTCACGGAAGCATCTATTCACAGGGTGTCAAGGAAACAGGTCGACACTTAGGGCTCAGCGTGCTGAGGAAAATCCTTCGGTAATCCATTTTTCTAAGGTCTCTCTGTTCAGGCTGTGTCCCTGACCTAGTGTTGTGTTTTTTTCGTTGGTTTTTTTTTTTTTTTTAAGTTTATTTACAGAGAGCACACACACACAAGCAAGAAAGGGGCAGACAGCATGAGCGAGAATCCCAAGCAGGCTCCGAACCATCAGTGCAGAGCTGACATGGGACTTGAACTCACAAACTGTGAGGTCATGACCTGATCCGAGAGAGAGTCGCACACTCAGCCAACTTTGCCATCCAGGCGCCCCATAGTTCTTGATGTAATTAGTGTGTTCTGTTGGGTGAATAGGGAAGCAGGTTCTTCAACCTGTGTATTTGAAAACAAATCTAGGGGCACCCGCATGGCTCAGTCGATTGAGCATCCAACTCTTGATTTTGGCTCAGGTCATGATCTCACGGTTCGTAGGATCAAGCCCCGCAATGGACTCTGCACTGACCATGCACAGCCTGCTTGGGATTCTCTCTCTGCCCCTCCCCATGTTTCTCTCCCTCTCAAAAAATAAACATGAAAAAAAATTTAATAATCAAAATCTAGGTGATAACTGCTTAAATTTGGTGAGTGCCTTCCCTTATTGAAAATATTAATTGGTAGTGCCAATAATTAGTTCTTGCAGCCATCTACTTTCAGAGTGTCTCCTTAAGCACTTAGTATAAATCTTTTCTCCACACAACAGGCCTTATTCAGATTGCCAAGGGGCGCCTGGGTGACTCAGTCGGTTAAGTGTCCGACTTCGGCTCAGGTCATGATCTCACGGTTCATCAGTTCGAGCCCCGTGTCGGGCTCTGTGCTGACAGCTCAGAGCCTGGAGCCTGCTTCAGATTCTGTGTCTCCCTCTCTCTCTGCCCCTCCCCTGCTTGCACTCTGTCTCTCTCTCTCTCTCTCTCTCTCTCTCTCTCTCTCTCTCTCTCAAAACATTAAAAAAAAGAAAAGAAAAAGAGGTCAGATTCCCAAAAGGCTGTTCTAACATACCTTCCTTAAGAAGTCTGACTTAGTCAAAGACTAAGACCATGCATGTGCTAAAGATTTACAAGCTAAAGCTACTGAGTCAGTCTTAAATACCAAGCTCTTAGGTGGCAGTTAGCTTTCTCTTTTGCCCCAAGGTTGGGATTTCTAATAAAAGCAACATCCAAAAATTCAGATTTGCAATAAAATATGACCAGATTTGCCTTTCTAATGTAGCCACCAAAGTGTGGTTTAGCAATTGTCACCAATAACATAAGTGCTAGATAAATTGGATGTTGAGTTACTGTTTAGCACATTTTGAGACAGCATTAGACACTTGAAATAGGCTTCTCGGGGCGTCTGGGTGGCTCAGTGGGTTCAGTGTCTGACTTTGGCTCACGCCGTGATCGCACGGCTCATGAGTTTGAGCCCCGCATCGGGCTCTGTGCTGACAGCTCAGAGCCTGGAGCCTGCTTCGGATTCTGTGTCTCCCTCTCTCTCTGCCCCTCCCCCGCTCACACTCGTTCTCTCTCAAAAATAAACATTTAAACAAATTACTTTAACTTAAAAAAAAAAAAAGAAATAGGCTTCTCGCACTGAAGTTAGCAGATACTCCATTTGTATAGGGAAAAGAATCCAACGCACTGTTTGGGAAAGAGTGCAGGCTGCAGAAAAACGTACTGTTAAAAACATTTTACCTCCCGTGATAAAACAGAAATGGCTACAGGATGTCCGTCCTCTCATTTTGTTTTTGGCTCTAGAAAAGCACAGTGCTGAGTAGCCAAGAGTACCACACTTTCCAGTGCTGTTGAGCAGTAATAATTTATCAATATTCAATTCACATTTAAGCTCTTAATTGCTGTTCCACTATGAAGTATGATGGGCAATAGTCATTACAAAATCAATTTGAGGCTGAGAAGTAAGAAGAGTAACAATTTATATCATAGGGAAGCTGGTTTAACTCTAGAATGTTTATATTGAAGTAAAGAATGAACTAAAAATATAAGGCTAGGGCCAAAGAAAGACATAAATAATGCCATACCTGAATCTCCAGCTAAATACTGAAGTATGGTGTAAGGTTGGTTTAAAAGCAGTTGTTAAAACCCGGCTTTCTAAATTTGACTAGTGAGTCTGGAAAGAAAATAAAAGTAAGGTTGGTTTGTATTCTGAATTTGTTCACCAGTGTATATATATTAAATCTGAAATATGGTGTGACATTTTGGTCTAGATTAAAAGAGGAAATACAGCTGCCTAAGATACTGTATTATCCCATATTTTGGGGTGCCTAGATGGCTCAGTCAGTTAAGTGTCCAACTTCTGCTCAGGTCATGATCTCATGGTTCATGGGTTCAAGCCCCGCGTCAGGCTCTGTGCTGACAGCTCGGATTCTGTGTCTCCCTCTCTCTCTCTGCCCCTCCCCCACTGACATTCTGTCTCTATCTCAAAAATAAACATTAGGGGTGCCTGGGTGGCTCAGTCGGTTGAGCAGCCGACTTCGGCTCAGGTCATGATCTTGCAGTCTGTGAGTTCAAGCCCCGTGTCAGGCTCTGTGCTGACAGCTCGGAGCCTGGAGCCTGCTTCGGATTCTGTGTCTCTCTCTCTCTCTGCCCTTCCCCCACTCATGCTCTGTCTCTATGTCGCTCAAAAATAAATAAACGTTAAAAAAAAATTTTTTTAAATAAACATTAAAAAAATTTTTTTAAATAGTAAAATAAAAGCCTTGTTTATTCATATGAAACTCCACCACGGTAATTCTGATTAAAGACACACCTCCTTATAACGCTTGCTGAAATGGTCTGAATTTAAACTGCAACACTGGTAACCTCAGGGCAGGAATTATTCTCATTTGCATTTCACTCTGGTCTTTGTCAAAATGAGTTTTCATGAGACGTTAATTTTGCTGTAGCGATCACTCAGGAATAACACTTAATGCTGAAAACATGTCACGGGGTGCTGAAGAAGATTACCATAAGGGGAGGGGAGGGTGGGGATCAGAACTGAAGCCCAAGTTCTACGTGTGAAGTGCACTTCTGACTCAAATGCATATTTTTTTAATGTTTTTATTTATTTTTGAGAGAAAGAGAGTGCACACACATTGGGGAGGAGCAGAGAGAGGGGGACAGAGGATCCAA